>CM050167.1:89099856-89699856 GCA_027410445.1 Discoglossus pictus
ACTTACCTGGGTACTGACCTGAGAGAGAAGGGATAAAATACAGGGGCAGGAGAGTGACTTACCTGGGTATTGATCCGAGAGAGAAGGGATAACATACAGGGGCAGGATAGTGACTTAGCTGGGTACTGACCTGAGAGAGAAGGGATAAAATACAGGGGCAGGAGAGTGACTTACCTGGGTATTGACCTGAAAGAGAATGGATAAAATACAGGGGCAGGAGAGTGACTTACCTGAGTACTGACCTGAGAGAGAAGAAATAAAATACAAGGGCAGGAGAGTGACTTACCTGGGTACTGACCTGAGAGAGAAGGGATAAAATACAGGGGCAGGTGAGTTACTTACCTGGGTACTGACCTGAGAGAGAAGGGATAAAATACAGGGGCAGGAGAGTGACTTACCTGGGTACTGACCTGAAAGAGAATGAATAAAATACAGGGGCAGGAGAGTGACCTACCTGAGTACTGACCTGAGAGAGAAGGGATAAAATACAGGGGCGGGAGAGTGACTTACCTGAGTACTGACCTGAGAGAGAAGGGATAAAATACAGGGGCGGGAGAGTGACTTGCCTGAGTACTGACCTGAGAGAGAAGAAATAAAATACAAGGACAGGATAGTGACTTACCTGGGTATTGACCTGTGAGAGAAGAAATAAAATACAGGGGCAGGAGAGTGACTTACCTGGGTATTGACCTGAGAGAGAAGGGATAAAATACAGGGGTAGGATATTTACTTACCTGGGTACTTACCTGAGAGAGAAGGGATAAAATACAGGGGCAGGAGAGTGACTTACCTGGGTACTGACCTGAGAGAGAAGGGATAAAATACAGGGGCAGTATAGTGACTTACCTGGGTACTGACCTGAGAGAGAAGGGATAAAATACAGGGGCAGGAGAGTGACTTACCTGGGTACTTACCTGAGAGAGAAGGGATAAAATACAGGGACAGGAGAGTGACTTACCTGGGTATTGACCTGAGAGAGAAGGGATAACATACAGGGGCAGGATAGTGACTTACCTGGGTACTTACCTGAGAGAGTAGGGATAAAATACAGGGTCAGGAGAGTGACTTACCTGGGTATTGACCCGAGAGAGAAGGGATAAAATACAGGGGCAGGAGAGTGACTTACCTGGGTACTGACCTGAGAGAGAAGGGATAAAATACAGGGGCAGGATAGTGACTTACCTGGGTACTGACCTGAGAGAGAAGGGATAAAATACAGGGTCAGGATAGTGACTTACCTGGGTATTGACCTGAAAGAGAATGGATAAAATACAGGGGCATGAGAGTGACTTACCTGGGTACTGACCTGAGAGAGAAGGGATTAAATACAGGGGCAGGAGAGTGACTTGCCTGCGTATTGACCCGAGACAGAAGGGATAACATACAGGGGCAGGAGAGTGACTTACCTGGGTATTGACACGAGAGAGAAGGGATAAAATACAGGGGCAGGATAGTGACTTACCTGGGTACTGACCTGAGAGAGAAGGGATAAAATAAAGGGGCATGAGAGTGACTTACCTGGGTACTGACCTGAAAGAGAATGGATAAAATACAGGGGCAGGAGAGTGACATACCTGGGTACTGACCTGAGAGAGAAGGGATCAAATACAGGGGCAGGAGAGTGACTTACCTGGATATTGACCCGAGAGAGAAGGGATAACATACAGGGGCAGGATAGTGACTTACCTGGGTACTGACCTGAGAGAGAAGGGATAAAATACAGGGGCAGGAGAGTGACTTACCTGGATACTGACCTGAGAGAGAAGGGATAAATTACAGGGGCAGGATAATGACTTACCTGGGTACTGACCTGAGAGAGAAGGGATAAAATACAGGGGCAGGAGAGTGACTTACCTGAGTACTGACCTGAGAGAGAAGGGATAAAATACAGGGGCGGGAGAGTGATTTGCCTGAGTACTGACCTGAGAGAGAAGGGATAAAATACAGGGACAGGAGAGTGACTTACCTGGGTATTGACCTGAGAGAGAAGGGATAACATACAGGGGCAGGATAGTGACTTACCTGGGTACTTACCTGAGAGAGTAGGGATAAAATACAGGGTCAGGAGAGTGACTTACCTGGGTATTGACCCGAGAGAGAAGGGATAAAATACAGGGGCAGGAGAGTGACTTACCTGGGTACTGACCTGAGAGAGAAGGGATAAAATACAGGGGCAGGATAGTAACTTACCTGGGTACTGACCTGAGAGAGAAGGGATAAAATACAGGGTCAGGATAGTGACTTACCTGGGTATTGACCTGAAAGAGAATGGATAAAATACAGGGGCAGGAGAGTGACTTGCCTGGGTACTGACCTGAGAGAGAATGGATTAAATACAGGGGCAGGAGAGTGACTTGCCTGCGTATTGACCCGAGACAGAAGGGATAACATACAGGGGCAGGAGAGTGACTTACCTGGGTATTGACACGAGAGAGAAGGGATAACATACAGGGGCAGGATAGTGACTTATCTGGGTACTGACCTGAGAGAGAAGGGATAAAATACAGGGGCAGGATAGTGACTTACCTGGGTACTGACCTGAGAGAGAAGGGATAAAATAAAGGTGCAGGAGAGTGACTTACCTGGGTACTTACCTGAGAGAGAAGGGATAAAATACAGGGACAGGAGAGTGACTTACCTGGGTATTGACCTGAGAGAGAAGGGATAACATACAGGGGCAGGATAGTGACTTACCTGGGTACTTACCTGAGAGAGTAGGGATAAAATACAGGGTCAGCAGAGTGACTTACCTGGGTATTGACCCGAGAGAGAAGGGATAAAATACAGGGGCAGGAGAGTGACTTACCTGGGTACTGACCTGAGAGAGAAGGGATAAAATACAGGGGCAGGATAGTGACTTACCTGGGTACTGACCTGAGAGAGAAGGGATAAAATACTGGGTCAGTATAGTGACTTACCTGGGTATTGACCTGAAAGAGAATGGATAAAATACAGGGGCAGGAGAGTGACTTGCCTGGGTACTGACCTGAGAGAGAAGGGATTAAATACAGGGGCAGGAGAGTGACTTGCCTGCGTATTGACCCGAGACAGAAGGGATAACATACAGGGGCAGGAGAGTGCCTTACCTGGGTATTGACACGAGAGAGAAGGGATAACATACAGGGGCAGGATAGTGACTTATCTGGGTACTGACCTGAGAGAGAAGGGATAAAATACAGGGGCAGGATAGTGACTTACCTGGGTACTGACCTGAGAGAGAAGGGATAAAATAAAGGGGCATGAGAGTGACTTACCTGGGTACTGACCTGAAAGAGAATGGATAAAATACAGGGGCAGGAGAGTGACATACCTGGGTACTGACCTGAGAGAGAAGGGATCAAATACAGGGGCAGGAGAGTGACTTACCTGGATATCGACCCGAGAGAGAAGGGATAACATACAGGGGCAGGATAGTGACTTACCTGGGTACTGACCTGAGAGAGAAGGGATAAAATACAGGGGCAGGAGAGTGACTTACCTGGATACTGACCTTAGAGAGAAGGGATAAAATACAGGGGCAGGATAATGACTTACCTGGGTACTGACCTGAGAGAGAAGGGATAAAATACAGGGGCAGGAGAGTGACTTACCTGAGTACTGACCTGAGAGAGAAGGGATAAAATACAGGGGCGGGAGAGTGACTTGCCTGAGTACTGACCTGAGAGAGAAGGGATAAAATACAGGGGCGGGAGAGTGACTTACCTGGGTACTGACCTGAGAGAAAAGAAATAAAATACAAGGGCAGGAGAGTGACTTACCTGTGTATTGTCCTGAGAGAGAAGGGATAACATACAGGGGCAGGATAGTGACTTACCTGGGTACTGACCTGAGAGAGAAGGGATAAAATACAGGGGCAGGATAGTGACTTACCTGGGTACTGACCTGAGAGAGAAGGGATAAAATACAGGGTCAGGATAGTGACTTACCTGGGTATTGACCTGAAAGAGAATGGATAAAATACAGGGGCAGGAGAGTGACTTGCCTGGGTACTGACCTGAGAGAGAAGGGATCAAATACAGGGGCAGGAGAGTGACTTACCTGGGTATTGACCCGAGAGAGAAGGGATAACATACAGGGGCAGGATAGTGACTTACCTGGGTACTGACCTGAGAGAGAAGGGATAAAATACAGGGGCAAGAGAGTGACTTACCTGGATACTGACCTGAGAGAGAAGGGATAAAATACAGGGGCAGGATAATGACTTACCTGGGTACTGACCTGAGAGAGAAGGGATAAAATACAGGGGCAGGAGAGTGACTTACCTGAGTACTGACCTGAGAGAGAAGGGATAAAATACAGGGGCGGGAGAGTGACTTACCTGGGTACTGACCTGAGAGAAAAGAAATAAAATACAGGGGCAGGAGAGTGACTTACCTGGGTATTGACCTGAGAGAGAAGGGATAACATACAGGGGCAGGATAGTGACTTACCTGGGTACTGACCTGAGAGAGAAGGGATAAAATACAGGGGCAGGATAGTGACTTACCTGGCTATTGACCTGAGAGAGAAGGGATAAAATACAGGGGCAGGAGAGTGACTTACCTGGATACTGACCTGAGAGAGAAGGGATAAAATACAGGGGCAGGAGAGTGACTTACCTGAGTACTGACCTGAAAGAGAAGGGATAAAATACAGGGGCGGGAGAGTGACTTGCCTGAGTTCTGACCTGAGAGAGAAGGGATAAAATACAGGGGCGGGAGAGTGACTTACCTGGGTACTGACCTGAGAGAAAAGAAATAAAATACAAGGGCAGGAGAGTGACTTACCTGTGTATTGTCCTGAGAGAGAAGAAATTAAATACAGGGGCAGGAGAGTGACTTACCTGGGTATTGACCTGAAAGAGAATGGATAAAATACAGGGGCAGGAGAGTGACTTACCTGAGTACTGACCTGAGAGAGAAGAAATAAAATACAAGGGCAGGAGAGTGACTTACCTGGGTACTGACCTGACAGAGAAGGGATAAAATACAGGGGCAGGAGAGTGACTTACCTGGGTACTGACCTGAGAGAGAAGGGATAAAATACCGGGGCAGGAGAGTGACTTACCTGGGTACTGACCTGAAAGAGAATGAATAAAATACAGGGGCAGGAGAGTGACTTACCTGAGTACTGACCTGAGAGAGAAGGGATAAAATACAGGGGCGGGAGAGTGACTTACCTGAGTACTGACCTGAGAGAGAAGGGATAAAATACAGGGGCGGGAGAGTGACTTACCTGAGTACTGACCTGAGAGGGAAGAAATAAAATACAAGGACAGGATAGTGACTTACCTCGGTATTGACCTGTGAGAGAAGAAATAAAATACAGGGGCAGGAGAGTGACTTACCTGGGTATTGACCTGAGAGAGAAGGGATAAAATACAGGGGTAGGATATTTACTTACCTGGGTACTTACCTGAGAGAGAAGGGATAAAATACAGGGGCAGGAGAGTGACTTACCTGGGTACTGACCTGAGAGAGAAGGGATAAAATACAGGGGCAGTATAGTGACTTACCTGGGTACTGACCTGAGAGAGAAGGGATAAAATACAGGGGCAGGATAGTGACTGACTTACCTGGGTACTGACCTGAGAGAGAAGGGATAAAATAAAGGGGCATGAGAGTGACTTACCTGGGTACTGACCTGAAAGAGAATGGGTAAAATACAGGGGCAGGAGAGTGACATACCTGGGTACTGACCTGAGAGAGAAGGGATCAAATACAGGGGCAGGAGAGTGACTTACCTGGGTATTGACCCGAGAGAGAAGGGATAACATACAGGGGCAGGATAGTGACTTACCTGGGTACTGACCTGAGAGAGAAGGGATAAAATACAGGGGCAGGAGAGTGACTTACCTGGATACTGACCTGAGAGAGAAGGGATAAAATACAGGGGCAGGATAATGACTTACCTGGGTACTGACCTGAGAGAGAAGGGATAAAATACAGGGGCAGGATAGTGACTTACCTGGCTATTGACCTGAGAGAGAAGGGATAAAATACAGGGGCAGGAGAGTGACTTACCTGGATACTGACCTGAGAGAGAAGGGATAAAATACAGGGGCAGGAGAGTGACTTACCTGAGTACTGACCTGAGAGAGAAGGGATAAAATACAGGGGCAGGAGAGTGACTTACCTGGGTATTGACCTGAGAGAGAAGGGATAAAATACAGGGGCAGGAGAGTGACTTACCTGAGTACTGACCTGAGAGAGAAGGGATAAAATACAGGGGCGGGAGAGTGACTTGCCTGAGTACTGACCTGAGAGAGAAGGGATAAAATACAGGGGCGGGAGAGTGACTTACCTGGGTACTGACCTGAGAGAAAAGAAATAAAATACAAGGGCAGGAGAGTGACTTACCTGTGTATTGTCCTGAAAGAGAAGAAATAAAATACAGGGGCAAGAGAGTGACTTACCTGGGTATTGACCTGAAAGAGAATGGATAAAATACAGGGGCAGGAGAGTGACTTACCTGAGTACTGACCTGAGAGAGAAGAAATAAAATACAAGGGCAGGAGAGTGACTTACCTGGGTACTGACCTGACAGAGAAGGGATAAAATACAGGGGCAGGAGAGTGACTTACCTGGGTACTGACCTGAGAGAGAAGGGATAAAATACCGGGGCAGGAAAGTGACTTACCTGGGTACTGACCTGAAAGAGAATGAATAAAATACAGGGGCAGGAGAGTGGCTTACCTGAGTACTGACCTGAGAGAGAAGGGATAAAATACAGGGGCGGGAGAGTGACTTACCTGAGTACTGACCTGAGAGAGAAGGGATAAAATACAGGGGCGGGAGAGTGACTTGCCTGAGTACTGACCTGAGAGAGAAGGGATAAAATACAGGGGCGGGAGAGTGACTTACCTGGGTACTGACCTGAGAGAAAAGAAATAAAATACAAGGGCAGGAGAGTGACTTACCTGTGTATTGTCCTGAAAGAGAAGAAATAAAATACAGGGGCAAGAGAGTGACTTACCTGGGTATTGACCTGAAAGAGAATGGATAAAATACAGGGGCAGGAGAGTGACTTACCTGAGTACTGACCTGAGAGAGAAGGGATAAAATACAGGGGCAGTATAGTGACTTACCTGGGTACTGACCTGAGAGAGAAGGGATAAAATACAGGGGCAGGAGAGTGACTTACCTGGGTACTTACCTGAGAGAGAAGGGATAAAATACAGGGACAGGAGAGTGACTTACCTGGGTATTGACCTGAGAGAGAAGAAATAAAATACAGGGGCAGTAAAGTGACTTACCTGGGTACTGACCTGAGAGAGAAGGGATAAAATACAGGGGCAGGAGAGTGACTTACCTGAGTACTGACCTGAGAGAGAAGGGATAAAATACAGGGGCGGGAGAGTGACTTGCCTGAGTACTGACCTGAGAGAGAAGGGATAAAATACAGGGGCGGGAGAGTGACTTACCTGGGTACTGACCTGAGAGAAAAGAAATAAAATACAAGGGCAGGAGAGTGACTTACCTGTGTATTGTCCTGAGAGAGAAGAAATAAAATACAGGGGCAGGAGAGTGACTTACCTGGGTATTGACCTGAGAGAGAAGGGATAAAATACAGGGGCAGGATAGTGACTTACCTGGGTACTTACCTGAGAGAGAAGGGATAAAATACAGGGGCAGGATAGTGATTTACCTGGGTACTTACCTGAGAGAGAAGGGATAAAATACAGGGGCAGGATAGTGACTTACATGGGTACTGACCTGACAGAGAAGGGGATTGCGGCGGCAGATAGATGGTAAAGTTAACACCTGCGCAGAATAGACTGCGCAGAAGTTACAGACAGATTGTACATTATTATAGTGGATAGAAACAGCTGAGAGTCCAAGTATATTTTTATGTTTTCAATGAATAGGTCCCAAAACATAAAGTAAATGGCTTAGTTCAGAAACAGAAAATAAACTCTGCATATGCAATCTAACTAAACTGGAGGAACACCCTGACTAGCCCTGGAGTTGCTTTTCAACTCTCAGGTTAAAAAAAAAAAAAAAAAAAAAATATATTTTTATACAGTCCACTTTCAGCGATACTTCTGGAGTGCAGGTAGATATGAGGCCATGTGGCATGCAGAAATACTGTTAGGAGTTCTGGTCCAGACACATTGTGAGATTTTATGGGGTGCAGATATACTCTGATGGGTTCACAGATACTTTGAGGGGAACACTGTGAGAGGAATGTGAGATACAGATATATTGCTATAGTGGGGTCTGTGAGATGTACAGATAACACTGAAATAATGTGAGATGCACAAATATTCTGAGAGGGGGTGTGAGGTACAGAAATATGAGTTATTGTGAACTGGAGCTGTGAGTGTTTGTGAGTTACAGAGATATTGTGATCATGTTTGTGGAGTAAGGAAGTGGATCGTGGACATGGGGTAAGGAAATGGATCATGGCCGTGAAGTAAGGAAATTTCTCATGGCCGTGAACTAAGGAAGTAGATCACAGATGTGGAGTCAGGAAATGGATCATGGCCGTGAAGTAAGGACGTAGATCACAGATGTGGAGTAAGGAAATGGATCATGGCCGTGAAGTAAGGAACTAGATCACAGATGTGGAGTAAGGAAATGGATCAAGGCTGTGAAGTTAGGACATAGATCACAGATGTGGAGTAAGAAAATGGATCATGACGTGAAGTAAGGACCTAGATCACAGATGTGGAGTAAGGAAATGGATCAAGGCCATGAAGTAATGAACTAGATCACAGATGTGGAGTAAGAAAATGTATCATGACCGTGAAGTAAGGAACTAGATCACAGATGTGTAGTAAGGAAATGGATCATGGCCGTGAAGTATGGAACTAGATCACAGATGTGGAGTAAGAAAATGGATCATGGTCGTGAAGTTATGAACTAGATCCCAGATGTGGAGTAAGAAAATGGATCATGGCCGTGAAGTAAGGAACTAGATCACAGATGTGTAGTAAGGAAATGGATCAAGGCCATGAAGTAATGAACTAGATCACAGATGTGGAGTAAGGAAATGGATCAAGGCCATAAAGTAATGAACTAGATCACAGATGTGGAGTAAGGAAATGGATCATGGCTGTGAAGTAAGGAACTAGATCACAGATGTGGAGTAAGGAAATGGATCATGGCCATGAAGTAAGGAACTAGATCACAGATGTTGAGTAAGGAAATTAATCTTGGTCATGAAGTAAGGAACTGGATCCTTTGTTCAATTTGCTGTTAGAGGACTAGACTTAGGGGTTAGGGTTAAAGGTAAGGTTAGGGTAGCAGCAGATAATAAGCTTTACATAGTAAAATAGTGGCGTGAAAAGTACACCACTAGTTTGCTGTGTAAAGCTTATCACCTGCTACTACCTTAACCCCAACCCTAATCGCTAAGCCTAACCCTAAGAGCAAATTGAGCAAATTATTGGCGCTGCGCCACCTGAAACAGGAAATGTCCCAAACTGTAAAGAAAAATCGTAACTGAGCTTCATATGCACACATCTTGCATTACAGTAACTATAATGTTCTCATTTTACAAATATACTCCAGTGAATGGCATTTTCTTGCAATTGTTACTATTTGAGATGGCAACGTTGGCATATTGTATTTTCCTTTGTGATCTAATGAATTATCTCAGTGTCTTCCTACGATGAGGCAATTTGTACAATAATATAACAATATTTTGTATAACTATCTTCAGTACCTCTTGGAACCAGAAGTGTTCAGGTCTTATGCTTTCAAACCCCCTTTGAATGTGAATTCACAATTCAAAGACCACTGAAGTCAGAAAAAATAACTCAACTTTGTAACATATTTCCTTGTAATAATACATTTTTTAAGGGGATAACACAACTTATGCATGATTTATGCTTTACATTTACCACTATGGGTGCAGCCATTTTGTTACTAATGGTTCTCTTGATAGTGAAGTAGCCCAAAATGACAGCAATAACATTTGAAGGTTGGCAATGCTGTTTGCCACACAATGCAAGGCTCTCCCCCCTCTAACTTGCGGGCCTCGCAATAAAGCGCCTTCAGCGCTCAAACTGAGCCTCTCCCACCGTCTACTTTACGGACCTCGCTCATTGCAGGCCTCGGCCAACCCACCACTTTCATGCTTCGCAATGAGCACCTTTGGCATCTTATTGCCAGCCTTTATCAAAGACTTGCGGAGCTCATTGCCCTACTTTTTCAAAGCCTTTGCGATGAGCGCCTTTGGCCAATGTGAGGGAGGCGGCTTTTTCTAGCAGGCATTGCTAAATTGTTAGGCACAACATTAGATCAACTGGGGTTTTGCTGTGGCTGGAGATTTTCTGTTTTAAACTGATTTCCCTTGCAACAAGCTTTTAGTGTGGGGGCAGCCTATGAATAGATCATTCTAAAACCATTTAGATCAGTCTCTTAGTCAAACCCCCAACCCTCCACCTTGCTTACATTATCGGTGTGGAGACAAAAGCTCAATTGGAAGCTAATATATTTTCATCTTAGAAAGTGAATTTAATATTGAATATTACTATTATATACCATTAAATAGGAATTTTATCAAAGATCTATGTATAATTAAATTAACAAGGTCCTTTTGTTAGGACATTACAGTAGACCATTAAGCAATTATTTAGAAATACTTCTTGTGTTATGTTTACGTCATTCAGTTGTGTCCGACCCTCCATGACTTCATGGACCACAACACGATGCTGTTCCACTTGGTATTCATGGCAGGGAAACTAGAGTGGGTTGCCAGTCCCTTTTCCAGTGGGCCACAGGATACAGCTCCTGGTATTCCTAAGTGGTCTCCCATCCAAGTGACCAGGCTGAACACTGCATGGCTTCAGGATAGTGTGACCTCTTTGTGCCCAGAATGGAATCAAACCCAGTGTTTAATTTAAACAATCCAGTCATTGCGTTTGCAGGCAGTTCATGCATATACGCTGTTTTGCTTTTCTTTGCTGTTGCTTACACTAAAGGATTTTAAAGACATTTAGTGAATTTTCCAATCCAACAGCAAAATACAGAATTATGTCCAATCCGACAGCAAAAATACATGGTGGTCCCTCCCAGGCTAAATAAAACAAATAAATTAAAAGAGAAATGTCAGCACAAGCTGCTCTTACGTGGAAGATTTCACTCATAGAAGTTCAAATATATGTACACATGGTAGCACTTACCTTTTATTGCTTTAAAATCTCTCTAAATAATGTTATATGAGCTGCAGAAGTACACAGAACATGAATATAAGCATGGGTGTAGTAGCCCCAAAAAATCTGTGGGGGGGGGGGTAAAGTTTAAAGGGAGGATGAAAGCGAGATGGGGAAAACTGTAGAATGGAAAAAACACAATAAAGAATAAAGAGAAGAAGCGAGTTGTAAAGTATGAATCAACTGCATCTATTGCAAGAGAAAAAAATACATGCCAAAGTGAGGTGTAGTGGTGCAAAAATACATGCCTGGGAATGTATACTAGGCATTTTTAATTGCAATGTTGTGTGTACCTTTGTGCAAATATTGTTTCTGCTGCTTTTTGGCTGCCCATTGGATCCTGCAGGGTTGCAGTTGGAAAGGGGGGAGTCAAAGACTTTACTAGGTAAAAGCTTTCCTGGTAGAGACAAACGGCTCCATAGCACTGACTACATTTAATTTAGCTATTTTGTGTATCCCCTATTCATAAATCCTCATGGGGATTTATGCCCCCCCCATCCCCCTCAGTTCTTACATCCATGAATGTGAGTGTCACTGTTTACAACTCTATTCTCTTATAAATATATATTGTAAAGGGACTATTTATAGTGCTCACATTTAACGAAAGTGAACTACCAGAGTACTAGAATTAGTGACAACCTAATTAAAGACAATAAAAATATTATTTATCAATGAAAATGTAATGTTACAATAACAATTTGTGATGGAACCTTTTATACACCAGCATTATGCATTTGTCTATGTAAGTACAGTGCATTAGGTGTAGACACAATTAATCTCCATCCCTGCAAAAAAAGCCTTAGCATGTGTTCACTTTCGTCTCATCGTCTCCATTGTCCAACTGTCATCACAGATTGGGAGGAGCAAAAGGTCATAGTACATACAAAACATTTTATTTAAAAAACATAAAACATTTGCTTTCAGCCTAATGGTATTGAAATATCTGGACACTTCAAAACTTCTAGAAATATCTTCAATCTCCTGCCACCTGCGCACTAGAGCAGTTTCTCTGAGAGACACCTTTCTGGAAATCAAAGCGTCTTTTTTTACACATTTCGCCTACAGCTCCTACTACTCCAGTTCGCTCATCGCGACCTTTCCTCCCCCCTATTGTATGGGCCGCTCATTGCAGGGTTCAAGTTCTGTGCTTGGGAATGCCATGTGTCTCTTTCTAGCATTCCCCCCTGTCCCTTCCCTGTGTGTTTCTCCTCTATGTGTCCTGCATGCCTGGCATTGTACTGTCTTTGATGTTGAGTATTTTCTAAGTCCTGCGTTTTTGGCTTTGTGTATTTTCCAAGTCTGGCGTGCCTGGCGTTGTTGGTGTAAGTGTTACTGTCTTTGCCGTCATGTATTTTCTAAGTCCCGCGTGCCTGGCTTTGCTCAGCCTCGTTTTCATCCAGTTTCAGAATTTTTTAGAGTTTTTTTCTTGCTTAGCCAATTTCCGAGTGACGAAACACGGCAAATTTGGCTCAAATTCGCTTGCAACCTCACTCTCAGGCGTCCTGGCTCTTCACCTGTGCTGTGTGTGAGTGTGTTTTAATTATTTTTAATAATTTTTCTTGTTTTTTGATTTTTGCGGTTCAGCCATTACATTCATCTTTTTCCAAGGTCGGATTTTTTTTGCTCCCAAAAAATCGCAGGAGTGCCTTTAGAGCTAATTTCAGCCTAAGTCCTGCGAAAACTAGGTTCAGGGTACGTATTAATAATGTATTCAAGGGAAACTCACCAATGGTTTTTCAGCTTATGTAATATAGAAACAAAACAAAGATCTTAAGGGAGTTATAATATAAGCGGTACAGCATGTGAAAATAGGACCGAGAGGTAATAATAGGCTGGTAAAATTGAGACTTATGGAAACCAAGTGGATACATACTCTGAATACCCTTAAATCACATGGGTTGAATAGGGATATTGATTTAGCTGCATTCATTAAGGAATAAAGGGGTATAAAGAGCATCTATTAATACAGGTAGATATAAGTTATCATATTTCCACTCTGTTTCATTTGTTATATGTACTTTTTATTATTAATATTATTAATATTATTATTATGTTTATTTTATCTAATACACATCTATGATAGACTTTCATGTTATCTTAAGTCGACATGTTATGTTAGGTGCACTATGTGCCTCTAACATCTATGGGATTCTCAAACTGCATTGTTCTCTTTGCTTTGATGTTTGTATATTCATCTTATTTTATTTTACCTATGTATACATGTATTTATATATATATATATATATATATATATATATATATATATATATACATATATATATATATACATTTTTTACAGGCATCATTTATTTATTCATTCTCATATGTGTATATCTGCAGTTCTATTACCCTTTGTATATACATGTACACAAATATATATATATATATATATATATATATATATATATATATTTATTATATGCATTGACTATCCTAGAGACCGGGTATCTCCCTATTACTTACCTTATAGCCATCTATATACATATATGTACTCTCTATAGCACTTTTTTTCTATAATATATATTAATATTTTTACTCATTTTTCGGTCACATAATCCCCTTTGTTTTATTTATTAATTTATCTCCCTTTCATTATCATTTTACAGGAAGTAATATTTGACTGTGCATATAAATATATACCTTATGTGTTTATTGTGTATATTTTTTTATATGTATGGTCAATGGTTGAGATATGTGGTTGCTATACATTTGATGCCCCAGAGTGGGTGATTAGGCATGGTGTGCATTTGCTGTAGTCAATCATCACATCAGTGTGTATATATCCTTTTGGTTTTGTTTTTGGGCCACTATGGTCTGATGCCATGATACACCTGAATGGTATTCCCATTGGCCACAGGTTATCATGGGATCGCAATAGATAGGGTGCACTGTCATGTGACACATGCAGAACATAGGTCTTCCGGGTGATCACGTGACACACATGGGTTGCTGGCAAAGGGAACTGGCGGCCTTTTTACACACTTTTAAATGGCACTATTTGTACGCCACTTTCTTTTGCATTGCAGCACTTTGAACTACATAATTGACGAAACGCGTAAGTTGATTACTTTATGTACATATTTTTTTTTTTATGTGTATTTACTTTTAATAGTGTTTATTTACCTTTTATATATTTTTAATTCATGTACATATAGAATAAAATACTAGTCTTTTATCAGACATTGCCCCAAGTGTATTTATGATATTCACCAACTGGTGTCCCATATTTGGGTATATACACTCCCCCTTCCCTTATTTTCTCCTCCATAAAATATAAAAGAATGTTGATTTCCAGGAGACATTTGACGTACAGGATCTTCTATTTATTTTTTATTATGTAGTGTTCATGTTAATTACACAATAGAATATTTTTATTTAAAGCACATTATAATCAGCACAGTACAGTTATTTTATTAATCCAATGATAAATATGATAATGCAATTGTAACGCATACAGAGAACACTTGCATAAAGACACTGGATACAAAAGCTTGCAATCTAATGCAGATACATGATTCAGCAAAGTACAGCAAGCAATACAACAGATGTCCTATATTAAGAGGTTGGAATCAGAACTATTGTGGAATGTATTATAAGTACATGGTAATACTTCCAAGCCAAATCAGTGTGCTATTTCTATTGTTTACAATAAGAATAAAAGTGAAACTTTAAAGGGAAACAGAAAATGATATTGTAAGCTCATATACACATAAAAGGCCAAACAGATTAAGTTCACCGAGGCAGTCGATGTAGGGGCAGCGATGGCGGTTTTTGAAACCTTTTTCAGATATATTGTTAACTTTCTTAGTATTAAAGGTCCACTATAGTTTGGAAAAAGTACATTAAATATAGACGTGAGTTTTTTTTACTCCTCCTCTGTCCTGATAAGTTCCAGGAAAAAGAGGGACAGTGAGCCTTATCTATGTATGAAATGAAACATATTATACTTTTGTTCCCATTGATTTTAATGTAAAACAAATTAATGCAATTAACAAAGGCTCTATGAGTCCTAGTTTAGACTTATTCTTAACTCACTGCTAAATAAAATGCTGATAAAGCATATTGCTTTTTATTTGCCTGTCTGGTGTTTAAATGATAATTGTCTTCAATTAATATAATTTTCCATTTTGAAAAAAAATACATTTGTACCAAATAAAACATCTTAAATGACAAAAATGTTAATCTACAGTGGTCCTATAGCCATGTCTTTGTTTTAACAGGATACTATCTATACAGCTTTGACAGCAAAGCATAACAGTCTGTTCAAATTGTATTATAATACAAATACATGCATATTACCTAATTATATTTAATTTCTGGTCTGATATTTTAGCTCTTGTCTTTTATTATAATGCAGCTCACAGCGGATGCCAATTATAATAAGGCACTTGCAGTTAGTTGTATTATAATAAAAGGTAAAATTGCATGTATACTCAATGAAGAAAGTCAATTTGTTGAAGGCTGCTGTGATCAGTTGCTAACCTTAGGATTATTTACAGCAAACTTCATGACACCTAAACCCAGAATATGATTAGTACAAAATCATATCCTTCATTCCCTTCTAATGCTTTTATAATGAACATTATTTTCTCACATACTATGTGCATTCACTGTAGGAAAACTATTTTCTAGGTGGGTAAATCAAATGTAATCTTCTATAAGACCGCAGTGATTTGAGACCCGTCTGTAGAGCTACAACTTGTATTCACTTAGTTCAAAGCTGTAAGGTCTGCATATGTGGGTTTTATCACTTGGTTTTTATCATGGTGGTCTCTCTGCTCCACTCCTATGGATTTGTTTTTCTTCCTTCTCATGTCTGCCTTTTGCTATGCTTACACTGGCCATCTCTTTTAATTCATCCTATGATTGCCTCTTGACTCTCAATCTAATTATTGTGACTGTCTCTTTACTTCCTTCTAACAGCTGCCTTGAGCCCTTTGTTTCTATGACCAACTCATTTCTGCCTTCTCATGGCTTTCTGTATCCTCCCTTCACAGGATTGTCTTTTATTTACAACATTCACATTGTTGTACTTTTTCCTCTATGTTCGTGGCGGTCTCTTTTCTCAGTTTATATGGTAATCTCTTCTCCTTTCATTCCTCCTTATTTATGTCTGTCTGTCTTCTCCATTTTAATGTCTTTCTCCTCCATTCCCATTACTATATCTCTTGCCCTTTCCAATAGCTATCTTTCTCCTTTATTCTGATAGCTTTAATCATGAATTTCCAACTTATTGCAGATTTGAAAACTACACATTTAAATATATATAATTACAATTGGTTGTTTGTAAAACCTTTGAGTAGAATTAGAGTTAGATAATTGAGCGTGAAAGTTGGGTATTTTAAGCATGAATTACAAGAACATTCATAAATAGTTTATCTCGTCGTATTTATCATCTCACAATGTATGATAAACCACACGAGCCTTTGGTAGATCCATACATGTAGAACAGATTAATGCTAAGCCCATAATTGATCTGCATGTACAGCTCTACCTGGGAAGGCTCATGTGATTTATCAACCACCATGAGAGATAAATAATCAGGTGAGATAAACTCATTATGAGAGTAGGATGACTTTCCATGTCATTTATGCTTAGACACCCAACTGTATTGCTTAATTACCTAACAATTCTTCTCATTTTCAATAACAACCAATTATAACTGCATTTATTTATATGTGTACAATAACTAGGGCATTTAATGTGTCATTGTAAAAACTTGGTATGAAACTGATCCCTTGTTTCTTTAGAGGAAAATAAAATATGATTAAGTAGTCATTTTTAATTTTCTCCACTGACATACTGAGATACTAATAATTGTACCAGTAAGAGTCTCAAGAATTAGGGATAATTTACTTTGTCAAAAAAATAAATAAACAACAAATAGAAAAGAAATAGTAAGGGGAATATTTTTTTAAATTCCTATACAACAAATGATAGAAAGGCTACTAGTGGTATTACCCAGAATCCTAATGTAAAAAGTTGAGCTCCATTTGGTTCTTTTCCATATCTGTCTTGGCAGAGGAACTCCAAGACTTTCGTCATCATGCTCTCACACAAGTCCACCTTAAAGCTACATTTAGTCGTAATGTTCTTGTTTACTTCCAGAGTATGTTGGACGCAATTTTTCACAAACTGTTCTTTTTCTTCAGAAGAGTTGAACCTTTGGTCAACAGAGTATGGGTAGAAAAGGGCATCCGGAAATATCGAATAATGCTCTTTATAGACACCAGACTCAACTGTGTTGTTAAAGTTGATGGGAAGATGTGTTTTACCATAAGAAAGCTGCCCCTTGGTACGTGTCTCTTTTTTCGGGGATTTATCTTCCGTAGGTCTGGTGTTTTTTTTACGACCACTTCCACGTGGAGGGGAAAGGTTACCATATGTCACCAATGTGATCACAATCAGACAGACGAGTATATAATGGCTGCCCATCCTGACATTACCTAGAATATAAATGAAAGTTTGCAAATATTTTTGTAAAATCATATATCTGTAAATGAATATATGTCCCCCATCATAGTACTTGATGACAAGCTCTTTTTGGCAAAGTCTCACATTACACCACTATTTTGTAAACTCCTGGAGATAGTATTTTCCTTTATAGTCTACCAGATAAAATATTTGGAACAGGGTCTATGTTGCTGATTATTATTATCATTTACTATATAGAGTCAACATACTGCACTAAGTACGGAGGATATCACTAAAGAACAAACATGACAAAAGTACATATACTGTTACAAAAGATTTTGTCTGCCCTGTTCTAGCAAGAGCTTAAATGTTAAATTGAAGTCAACAGTATTAGAGTTTAGATAGTAGGGCATTACTTATTGTGGTCTTTTATCTCAATGTATACCATTTTGCTGCAAGCCCCTTGTGATAGGTTCTTCATATATGACTACATTAGAGCATCATTTAGACAGGATCTCTGATAATATCACTATTTTGAAAGTAATATGTCTTCCACTAAACCTTACATTATAAACCTATTGGAGCATAATCTCATATTATATAGCTACATTTGAATTAAATTAAAAAAATTAAATCAGAAAGAGCTTCCTTAAAATCTCTAGACCTTGCAGTCTTTGGCTCTGAACCTCATTATAGCTCTAGATTGTAAACTCCTTAGATTATGGACTTTTTGGGGAAACATTAAAATTCAAAATACCACATTTTAAGTTGATTAAAGTACAATTTTGGTCAAATTTTTTTCTATATGGTCTTTTGAATAAAAAAACTTGATAACATGTATAATATTGTTAGGATATAAAAAAGCCTTAAAGGTATATGCAAGTGAGCTGGGTTATGAATGCATCTGATAGAGGGGAATTATTGGTGTATGATTACATTTATTTGCATGCACTATGTTTTTTTTAGCTTTGCCTAAAAAAAACTGTAGCATATTTTGTAAAAAAAAAAACTGTTGCATATTTTGTAAAAATGAACCCTGTATGTGAGCATGCCCAGCTTTGCAGCCAATAAGCAATTCTGTGTGCAGCCAGCTAAATCATGCTGCTACACTCCTTAGAACTAAAGATCCTTAAAGGACCATAAATCAACATTCAAGCAAAAATGCTTGAGCTGTTACACGGTTGTTCTTTAGACACCCTCTCCTTGATAAATTCTGACAAATGAGGCAAATGAGCATCTATGCTTGATTTATGGTCCTGCAACGACTGCAACGTTTGAGGAAGAGATGTGTGCATGTGTCTCTGTGTGAGTGCATGTGTCTCTGTGTGACTGCATGCAATTCACTGGAGCTCAGAGAGATTGCAGGGGCAATTCACTGGGGCTGGGGAGGTGATGGGGTCATTTACTGGGGCTGGGAGAGATCACAGGGGCAATTCACTGGGGCGTGTGGACGTGATGGGGTAAATCAAAGGGGCTGGGGGCTTACAGGGGCAAATCACTGGGGCTGGGGGAAGTTTCACATGGGATGTAGATAAAATATTCACAAGTGTAAAATTGAACTTTAATAATAACTTTAAAAAGATGATTACATTGCTAAATCCCCTATCTATCCAGAACCGTTATGGTGATATAAGTCCTTTGTAATCAAAAAATTATGATTACTTAATTCAATAACTACTTAAATAAGCCACACTAAAGGATACACTATGTTTTTCTGAATGGATGACTACTGTCTTTAATACCATATCAAACACTCCATGTACATGGCACAACCACATTCACCTATCTAGTATAAAAAGTCAAATCTTAAATCAATAAATATCTATATAGGAATTTATTAAATACAGGTTGAAGCAGTGGTCAGTAAAAATAATGTCACTAATTACTGGACTGGAATGGAGCTAATAAAAATTGTACTATCACACACATGCATACTACTAAAAACAAAACAAGTTTTTAGCCTTATTCTCTTCCCATGTGGGGATTAGGTTGAGTATAACTGCCTAGGAAAGTGGGATATCAATAAAGGTATCACCGTTTTATTCTCCCTCTATTGGCTATAAGTAAGTGCTCTATTTGCAAAAAATTCCTATGGCAGTCTCAATATAAATACTGTATATACTCGAGTATAAGCGGACCCGAGTATAAGCCAAGGCACCTATTTTACCACAAAATACTGGGTAAAATGAGTGACTCGAGTATAAGCCGAGAGTGGGAAATGTGCTGCTCCCCTATGTCCCTCTTGTGCCCTCTGTGTCCCCCTCTTGTGAACCCCTCTCTGTCCCGTGTCTCTTCTCCCCTCTCCCCTCCCTGTGTCTCTTCTCCCCTCTCCCTTCCCTGTGTCTCTTCTCCCCTCTCCCTTCCCTGTGTCTCTTCCAACCTCTCCCTTCCCTGTGTCTCTTCCCCCCTCCCTTATCACCCTCCTCAACCCCACTCCTAATCCTCCCTCCTCATCCTCAACCACCCTCCTCATCCTCAACCTCCCTCCTCATCCTCAACCCCCTCCTCAACCTCCCTCCTCATCCTCAACCTCCCTCCTCATCCTCAACCCCCTTCTCAACCTCCCTCCTCATCCTCAACCTCCCTCCTCATCCTCAACCTCCCTCCTCATCCTCAACCCCCTCCTCATCCTCAACCCCCTCCTCAACCTCTCTCCTCATCCTCAACCTCCCTCCTCATCCTCAACCTCCCTCCTCATCCTCATCCTCATCCCTCCTCATCCTCAATCCCCTCCTCAACCTCCCTCCTCATCCTCAACCCCCTCCTCATCCTCAACACCCTCCACAACCTCTCTCCTCATCCTCAACCTCCATCCTCATCCTCAACCCCCTCCTCAACCTCCCTACTCAACCTCAACCATCCTCCCTCCTCAACCCCATCCTCAACCTCCCTCCTCAACCCCCCATCCTCAACCCCCCCATCCTCAAGCCCCTCCTCAACCTCCCTCCTCAAGCCCCCTCCTCAACCCCCTCAAACCCCCTCCTCAAACTCAACCCCCCTCCTCAACCTCCCTACTCAACCTCAACCATCCTCCCTCCTCAACCCCATCCTCAACCTCCCTCCTCAACCCCCCATCCTCAACCCCCCAATCCTCAAGCCCCTCCTCAACCTCCCTCCTCAAGCCCCCTCCTCAACCCCCTCAAACCCCCTCCTCAAACTCAACCCCCCTCCTCAACCTCAACCCCCTTCAACCTCAACCCCTCTCAACCTCCGTCCTCAACCCCCCTCAACCTCCCTCCTCAACCTCAACCCGCCTCTTCAACCCCCCTCCTCATCCTCCCTCCTCAACTCCACCATCCTCAACCCCCCATCCTCATCCTCTCTCCTCAACCCCCATCCTCAACCCCCCTCCTCAATCTCAACCCCCCTCCTCAACCCCTCCTCGTCATCCTCAACCTCCGTCCTCAACCACCCTCAACCTCCCTCCTCAGCCTCAACCCACCTCCTCATCCTCTCTCCTCAACCCCACCATCCTCAACCCCCCATCCTCATCCTCCCTCCTCAACCCCCTCCTCATCCTCCCTCCTCAACCCCCTCCTCAACCTCCCTCCTCAACCCCATCCTTAACCCCCTCCACAACCTCCCTCCTCAACCCTCCTCCTCAATCCCCCTCCTCAATCCCCCCATCCTCAACCCCCTCCTCAGCCCCCCTCCTCAACTCCCCCATCCTCAACCCCCTATCCTCAACCTCCCTCCTCAACCTCAACCCCCCTCAACCCCCCTCCTCAACCCCGCTCCTCAACCTCAACCCCCCTCAATCTCCCCTTCAACCCCCCTCCTCAACCTAAACCCCACTAAATACCTCCCCCTCTCCCCTCACTTACCTGCTTCTGCTCCGGCCTAATGCCGTGACGTCACATGCGTGCCGGTTCAAGAAGGAGGGAAGGCCGGAGCAGAAGCTGGTAAGTGAGGGTATTTAGGGGGGGGGTTAGAATGAGGAGGGGGGTTTAGGTAGAGGAGGGGGGTTGAGGAGGGAGAATGAGGAGGGGGGTTTATAATGAGGAAGGGGGGTTGAGGATGAGGATGGGGGAGGGAAAGAGACATGGGGGGTTAGAGAGACACAGGGGGTAGAGAGACACGGGGGGGGGGGATAGAGAGACACGGGGAAGGGGTATAGAGACACAGGGGGGGTTAGAGAGACACGGGGGGGAAAATGACTCGAGTATAAGCTGAGGGGGCCCTTTTTAGCCTTTCAAAAAGGAGCTGAAAAACTCGGCTTATACTCGAGTATTTACGGTAGTTTCCTAATAGTTATTGCTGTCCCGTTTCACCGATCTAAGGCTTTTTCAAAGGGTAAATTGGAAAAACAGCTTTCGCTGTGTAATAACCATCTTTTTATACCTTTAGTTGTTAAGAAAAGCCAGCAGGTGTGTGTGTTTGCCTCAATAACGCACACGTTATCGTGCACGCTACCGCAATGACGTCATACGTGCACACGTTAGAGTAATTATGTTATAAACATTGAAAAGGAAGTGCACGGATCATATGTATTTAATGTGTCACTAATATTTCATTAATAAAAAGTTTGCAATGTTTGAAACATGATTTTTTCAACTAATCATTCAATGTTTGCACTTTACAGATAATTCTGTGGATAGGAACGAGGGAACATTGTGTAACTGACCCTATAATTAGAAAAGTATTGCTATAATGGATTGTTCAATGTGTCTGACCCATAAAGCATGCTGCCAGATTTATACTATGAGAGCACAACGTGCTCTGTTCTCTGAATTTCACATTGTAGGAAAAAATATTTACAGCCAGTTATGGCTTTCAGATATCATATATAATTAAAGCGTCAATAAGTTTCCATGTTTATAATACATTATTTGAAAGAACTTGACATCATAATAGGCATAATATATTGCACTGGCACCTAAAATACTAACCCCCATGGCCCCTAAATGTTAACCACCAACACTAGCAGATCACTGTGGCATAAATAGTATTACAAGGACCCCTGTGGACCTAAATATTAACCCGATATGATGGGGTTCCTTAAAGTACCAACATAGCATAACTATTAACCCCAAACATACTATGGGGTCTATATAGACCCACATAGTATCCCTATTAGGCTTCTAACTACCATGGGGGTCTATACAGATCCCCACAGTACCTACATTAATCCCTAACAGCCATGGGGATCTATATAGACCCTCATGGAACCTAAATTAACCCCTGACTATCATGATGGTCTATATAGACCCCCATGGTAAAGCTCTACACAATATAACTAAAATTTTAAAAAACAAAACATTACAACCACCGCAATATATTACATAAAATAAAAAGTTATTTTATCAAAAATAAAAATATAATATTACACAAAATAAAAAATAAAAAAATTACATAAAATAAAAAAGATTACAATAAAATGAAAAAATAATAACAAATAAAATAAAAAAAAGTATATATAAAATAAAAATACTCACAAAATAAAAAATTAACCCTGTTAAAAAAAAAAATAATAATACCTATTCCATATGATCATCCAGCGATGATATGTGTTGATAGAAGAAGGTCTTGTCCTCTTCTATCTTTATTGAAGCAACCCTCTCTTCTGGGCCAGGAAAAGGCTTTCCAGAAAAAAAAACTGTTGCTCTATAAAAAAATAATACTTCAACTAACAGAGCTCCTCCTAGGAGGAACTTCCCCCCATATGCAAATGACCATTGCCATGCTTTCTATGATTTAAATATAATTTTTTGCGCATTCTGGTTGGCTGAAATAGATGTCAATGGGGATTTTAAATTTAATAAAACTAATCAGATTGCATCCATCGATCTGAGCAATCTGATTAGTTCAATTATATTTAAAACTAAAATTGTTCACGGTAACACCAAGAAAACCCATTCTGATTGGTCAAATATGATGGCCCTCTATTTCAACCAATCAGAATGCTGAAAAAATACTATTTAAGCCGCAGTAACTGCGACAAGGCCATTTGTGGCGTTAATTTAACTAATTTTTTTATAGATTTTTGTTTGGACGGCCATTTCCAGGCTAAGAAGAGAGTAGACATTGACTTATATCAAGAAAGAAGAGGACAAGATCTTCTTCAATTAAGATGAATAGCCCATATAGTCCAGGGCAAAAAAGTGAGGACCAGGGCGTCGTTGATCATCGTTGGATGATCATTTGGGTAGGTAAGTATTATATATTTTTTTCTATTTTATTGTGTGATTTTTTTTTATTTATATGTGCGTTTTTATTTTAAATGTAATTCTTTTTTATTTTAAAGTAATATTTTTTTATTTTCGGTAATTTTTATTTTTTTATTTTTTTTATTTAATTATTATTTAATTTATTTTGGATAACTTATTGTTTTTTACTTTTTGTAAGTTATTGGGGGTTTTAGTGTGTTTTTTTATTTTATTATGTAGTGTTTAGTATTTTTTACTTAGTGATTCATTTAGGTACAATTAAGGACCCACATCGTAGTTAAGGGGTTAATGGATATACCATGGGGTTCTGTATAAATCCCCATGGAATATGGGGATTTATGGTAATAACCATAGTATATAGGGGGTTAATAGGAATATCATGGGTGTCATTTAAGGACCCCGATGGTGTGGGGTTAATTTTTAGATAAGTCCTTGAAGGACCTCTGCATCAGGGTTTAATATTTATACGCTGCGAAGGTCCTTTAAGGACTCCAGTGGC
Source organism: Discoglossus pictus (assembly GCA_027410445.1). Taxonomy (NCBI): domain Eukaryota; kingdom Metazoa; phylum Chordata; class Amphibia; order Anura; family Alytidae; genus Discoglossus; species Discoglossus pictus. The sequence goes on from CM050167.1 coordinate 89,124,077, forward strand.
ATGTGGGCTTAACTGTTTGTGCCACCGGGGTTCATTAGGGACCACTATGGTGGGTGTTAACATATAAAATGCGGGTCTCAGTCACAATGCTATGTAGATGGGGGTCATTAGGAAACGGGGGGATAGAGTGTGAGCACAGAAGGGGGCGATTGGGTGTGAGTGAATAAGGTGATCCCCGGGGTTTCTCATTGGTTGCAGTGGAGTTGGAGAAATGTAATGCTGCTCAGTCTCCACATCTTTGCATAATATTATGCCTAATGCTTTACTGACAAGGCATGGGTTTACGAGTTGTGGGTAGGATCAGTAATATTACATTTGAGGAGCCTTTAACAAATGTGTTGCATTACTGAAAAAAGCTCCTGCAGTTGAAAATGGGTATTTTTGCGAGTTACAAGTCTCAAATTGAATGAGGCTCTATGTAATTATTTATATGGTGTTTTCTACACCATAATAGAATACAAACAAGGGTAATAGTGTGCACAAACAAACAATGGGAGTAAGAACATTTACTTGAAATGACACAGCAAAGCTCCAACGTATTGCAAATCTAAAGTGAATATGTAATTAAATGTAATCACAATTGGTTGTTATTAAAAAGTTTGAGTGTAAGCATTACATAATTGAGCAATTAAGTGAAAATATTCTCTCTCTCTCCTAATATGATTATCTCACATGATGAATTATAATTAAATATGGAGAGCATGCCCCAGTTGCTATATATGGACTAATGAGAATTTAACAACTAAAATTCTCTGTGGCTATTATCCAATGAGTATGCTCATACAGATTATCACCTCTCACTGTGAGAGATAATTAATCAAATGAGATCCCATCATTAGGCGAGAGGAACTTACACTCCCAGGATGGGTGCTGCGAATATAGGGTATGAAATTATAAAAGCGTACCCTATCTGACAGTGCAGGCGCGTGCTGATTGGCGTTTTAGCCAATCTGCAAACAGCGGTGACAACAGCGGTGACGTCACAGCTGCTTACAATTATCTCTAAGCACAGAGGTAGAAGGGGGGACGGCGGTGGCAGAACGCTCGAGTGTGTCTGTGTGTGTGTCTGTGTGAGCGTGTATGTCTGTGGGAGTGAGTGTGTATGTCTGTGTGAGTGTGTATGTCTGTGTGAGTGTGTATGTCTGTGTGAGTGAGTGTGTATGTTTGTGTGAGTATGTATGTCTTTGAGAGTATGTTTGAGTGAGTGTGTATGTCTGTGTGAGTGTGTCTGTGTGAGAGTGTGTGTGTCTGTGTCTGTGAGTGTATATGTGTCTGTGAGTGTGCATGTCTGTGAGTGTGATTGTGTGTCTGTCAGTGTGAGTGTGTCGTTGAGTGTCTGAGGGTGAGTGTGTAAGAGTGTGTCACGGGGCAATTATCTGGGGCTAGGGCTGGTGATGGGGGCCATTTACTGGGGCTTGGGGAGGTCACCGGGCAATTCACTGGGGCTGGGGGGTAATTCACTGGGACTGCAGGGGTTATAGGGGCAATTCACTGGGGCTAGAGGGCAATTCACTGGGGCAGATGATGGGGGCAAATCCCTGGGGCTGGGGGAGATCACAGGGCAATTCACTGGGGCTGGAGGGCAATTCACTGGGGCTGGGGGAGGTCATGGGGCAATTTGCTGGGCTGGGGGAGATCACAGGAGCAAATCACTGAGGCTGGGGGAAGTATCACTAGGTATGTGCGTAAAACAATCAATGAATGACGGGAACATTACAGAAATCTAAAGGAAAGCTGCAGCTCAATTCCCAGACCAAAAAGATACAATGTATTAGCTTTGCTAATTTCCTTTGGGAATTTCTGGGGGTGTCAACATTCATAGAAAACAGTTTGCAAATGCAAGAAAAGCAAACTTCAGGGTAATGGTTTAAATGTTTATTTTGGTATTTTTTCATGCAAACTATTTTTTTCATAAACTACTAATTCTCCTCTATCAGATGCATTCATAACCCAGCACACTTGCATATACCTTTAAAATACCCAACTTTCAAGTATAGTTATCACTGAAGTTACCACTTCAGTTACTACTCAAGTTTTGTAATAACAACTAATAATAATAATTGTATGTCTGCAGTAACTGGGACATTTGCAGTAAATAAGGGATTTTTTTTTTTTTACTAGTGTAGAGAGCTGCTCCAAGTACAAAACACTGTAGTGATACTCTGTGAATGGGGAAATCCTAATTTATTAGTGGAAAGGGACATAAAATCATTTATATTTGAAAGGGGATCTGACCACCTACATATTTATAGCTAAGTTGTAAGGGGTCCCAAAATTATTTTGCACCAAGCTCTACATTCACTAATTCCGCCACTGCAACAAACTAATATCTAGATTTATAGTGGGAGCACTGACCCAAGGAACTTACCAGTCTTGAGGAATAATGGAGATACTGCCGCAAGGGGTTTCCTGTCAATGCTTAATTAAATTAAATTTATGCTCAAAACACTCAACTTTCATGCTTAATTATCTGACACATTTGCAGTGTCTCTTTAATTAGCGATGCAGATTGTTAATTTGCATCTTATTTATCTTTAAACACATAGGAAGAAAAGCACAATATGTTCCTGCCCAGACATTCATCAGGCTCATTTGCTTTCTATAACATGTCAAGGGAGAGAACATGTCATGTTCTTCAATATTTTTTCTATACTATAAACCACTTATATTCATGGAAATTAATTTTTTAAATATTTAAAACATGATCATTTAATTACAAGATAAAATATGTGTGTTAGAGTAGCACTTCAAACATAAAAAAACACTGCTCTACAGAAAAACATTAAAAAAAAACATTAAAAAAAAAACTTGTATGTTCACATGTTACATTTTCTTAATACAATGAAACATGAGTACAAAAGTTATGCAGTACAAAAGTGGGACCAATCATCAGAGTAAAGGTAACAGTCCCAACCAGATATTCCTATAAACAGGGGTGAGCAAGTCCTAGAGAGCCCCACACAGACCAGGATTTCAGGATATCCCTGCTGCGTACAGGTGAGTCAATCACTTCTTCGGTCATTCTGATTGACCCACCTGTGCACAGAAAGGATATCCTCAAATACAGGCCTGTGTGAAGGTCTCCTGGACAATAATTGCCCACCCTGCCTATAAGCATCAGTACATACATGTCTGCTTGTTAAAATATTCATCACTCTGTGTGGCGTGTTATTCCAAATATGCTCATATCTACACAAAGTTACCTATAATGGCTCATGTGTCGGTACCTACCTGCTGCACAGCTGGATCTGTGTTGAAGTTAAGACTTGAAGACAAATCTGGGAAACACCCAGTGTTCATTCGCTATATCCTCTGGACAGAAGGAGGGATATCATTCAATTATTCAAATATGGCATCTCATTTATTATACTGTCAACTCCTCCTTAACCCTTGGAGCTTCCAGAATGTATTTGTTAGCTTTATTATCACACACTGAATGATGTTAATCACATTGCTGATAGCTACCCCATTCCAAGCAATTCAAAGACCCTCAGGGGATTCATTGTGGAATATCTAGGTGTGTGGTATCTATTGGTCATTAGCTATATCAACAAGATATTGTGCTACATAAACAACAAAAAGCAAAACCTAAATAATCGCTTAATAAACAATATATATGGAACCAACATATCACTCACTATCCCATAGTACATATGGAAACTAGATATACCGCTGTAAATTACAATACTGTTTAAATAGACCTAAAATGGTCCGATAAGAAATTGGAATAGTTCCTGTACACACACACCACATACATATACACACATACACACACCACATACATATACATACACACCACATATATACATACATACAAATCACACACATACTGTACACACACCACATACATATACACACATACACACACCACATACATATACATACACACCACATATATACATACATACAAATCACACACATACTGTACACACACCACATACATATACACACATACACACACCACATACATATACATACACATACACACACACACACCACATATATACATACATACAAATCACACACATACTGTACACACACCACATACATATACACACATACACACACCGCATACATATACACACACACCACATACATATACAAACATACACACAAACACAACACATACAAACATACATACATACACATTACACACACACACACCACATATATACTGTACATACACACAAATCACACACATACTGTACACACACCACATACATACTCACGCACATACATATACACCACATGCATACACACACACACTCCAAATACATACACACACCACATACATATACACCTACACCGCATACATACACATACACGTCACATACATATATACACATACCACACACATACACATCACACACAACACATACATACACACACACCACATATACACATACATACACACCACATACATACACACACACACTCCAAATACATAAACACACCACATACATACAGATACACGTCCAATACATATATATACACACACCACAGACATACATATACCACAAACATACACATCACACACACATACAGACACACCACAACCATACACAGACATACAAATCACACACATACATACCGTATTGGCCCGAATATAAGCCGCAACCGAATATACTCCGCATTTGTGAAATGCAAGAAAAAAAAAAGAAGAAGATAATATCCGAATATAAGCCGCAACTTACCTATGGTAACTTATTTTGCAGGTTACAGGCTGAAAATCGTAGCTTGCAAAACGTTCCAATCGCTAAAATCGCAAATCCCTATTCAATTGCTACAATACCGCAGGCGCTCACACCCGTGAATGGCAAATGTAAAAGAAAATCCTACGGGTTTCAAATAGGACCCGCAAGTGGGTTAAATGTAGCACTGAAAAAAACTTGTGAAAAAAAGTCGTGAATATAAGCTGCACCCGTAATTTCTAAGCTCAGAAATCGCAAAAAAAGTGCGGCTTATATTCGGTCCAATACGGTAATGCAGAATATATGTATTCAAAGGAAACTAAATTTACTCATTAAATAGGTAATTTTTTTAAATTAAAGCACCATTGTGTTGATTTTAAAATACCCTTCAAATATGATAATGTGTACATTGTGGTAATATAATAATAAGTGTGATGATGTGTTGGTTTATGTGCAATACAGTAATATGTGTTGTATACACTGTAATGCATACTACTCTGTGCATTGTACAAATAAGTATTTGTGTGTCCCTGTGCAGCGCGATATTCTCGTCTTGTCACGCACATAAATATATCTTGGTCTAGCAAAGCAAAGAACACCTTTACCAGCCCTGATATCCGCTGTCCCATTTGTGGCGCCAGTGACAGAGATCCCGGCATTTGTGTCTCACTCAACTACAGACAATGGCTTTTAAGTGAATACAGATCAAAACATTCTGAGGGTTAATGGAAAAATAATGCAGAAATGTCCTCAACTGACTATAATTGCCATTTCTAATTGTTTCTCTATTAGGTAATAAAGAGAGTGAGTTTGTTGAAGATGTTACTAATGCCCTGGAGTGGATAGAGTATTTTCCATAGATTGCACCCTTTTTAATAGAATTCCTTCATTAATTACAAACCAGCATCCCCAAAGTCATAAATGTAATTGATCATACTGCAGCTTCACATTTTGCCCTTACACCAGTAACCCGTGACTTCTTATCCGGTGCTCTGCTGTTAGATTTGATTACCTGCAGTAGGTTTATATTTATAGATAATGTTTGGTGCCTGCCATTAACAGTACTTTGTCTCCCCAAAATCTAGTTGTTGATTTTTTAAAGTTGCTTTTATAAGCAGGAAAAATACATGTACATTGTATTAGCCATTTGTTTCTAAAATGATTAAATCCTGCTATGTTCTTATACAAACTAGTTGGGTGGGTATGCCAGTTATCTCATTTGATGTGCTAATTACAATTACAGTATGCTTGTCGGTCTGTATGGTGCCTCCCTAAGGTACAGTTAGATCCACTCACCCAATTGCTGCTATGGAGATGAGAGATTTCACTCTGTCCTTAAGAGGTGGATAAAAAGGCTAATGGACAGGTAAATATTGCAGGCTTCAATGTAAGTTTACTCTAAATAAAATATATTTTTAAATAATATTCCAATTATAAATCACTTATAATTACCTATAATTGTAAAAGCTCAGTTTTTACTGCCTAAAATCATGCAAATAGTCCCTGAATGGGTCTGCCCACTGCAGCATATGCAGACACAGACTCTGTAGAGCTGGATGTGGAGTCCGGTGTTCTAACCTATCAAGGACCATGTCTCAGAAACAAAGCTGTTCCTAATAGGCTATGACACTGCACATCCATCCCTACAGAGTCAGTGTCTGCATACACTGCAGCCCATATATGTACTATTTGTTTGATATTAGAGATTAAAAAAACTGCGGGACTGCAGCGAGGCCTTCAGGTGAACAGACATACACATCAACCATCAAACAGTCTATGTCAGTTCAGGGTTTATTGGAGGCTTTAATCTAAGTTTGAGGAACAGTTGGTGCAAAAGGGGCTTGGGTTGTTCCTTCTCAAGGTAATACTGTGGTAGGTGACCCGTCAGCTCCACATAATAGTACAGTTTAGGTTGCTGATGGTAATCCGGAATCCGTTTTAAGTCCATGTTTGGTTATTAAAGTGTCAGACACTGTTATTAAAAAGACCATTCTTGTATGCCATTGGTCCTTTAGATGAGCATGTCACTCAGGAATTAAAAAAAGGATTTGGAGGAGAGAGTTCAGTGAGATATTTTGTTTGCCTCCTCCTCTGGGTAATTTTATCAAATTTAAACATGATGATAAAACAGAGGAAGAAGAGCATATTGTGGCCAGTATTGTTGGGGAGAAGCATCCAGAGTGCTGTTCTTCACTTTTTTTGCTACCTGGTTGAAATAGACTATCAGCTTTATTAAATTGAGATTCGGCCAACTATTATTATTATCTTTTATTTGTATCGCGCCAACATATTCCGTAGCGCTGTACAGGGGATAAGAACAGCGGAAATACACATTTAACAAATTCAAAAGTTGAACGGCCCTGTTTTGAGCTTAGAATCTTAGCATAAATTGCTTTATCCCAAAGCACCCTACAAGACTGGAAACTCGCTACTTACAATCTAAAGGTTTGAAAATTACTCTGTATAAGCACAGAGCATATTTTTTACAGAAGTTTTTAGTTAGTGAACTTCTATCCAAAAGCAAGGTCTTCACTAACTAAAACTTCTGTAAAAAATATGCTCTGTGCTTATATAGAGCCCTATTCAATTAGCCGAATCACAATTTAATAAGGCTGATAGTCTATTTCAACCAGGTAGCAAAAAAAGAAGGCTGTATATTTGTAGGACACATGGCTGTGGCACTATGATGAAAAATGTCTGCAGAAGTTATGCAATGTGATGATAGAGATATGGGTAACTAGTTAGAAAAATAGTTTCTCCCTTGTACCCAGTAGTTGCAGGAGGTTTTAAAACAGGTGCGGACACTTCATGAAAAAAGTGCTTGTGTTTTGCATATAACGAGATTTTGTGTAAATGGGTCTAGTCATGTAAGTTTAATTATGACTGTGGGCTAAGTCACCTCCTTTTTCATAATTTCAAGAGAGCAAAGTACCAAAAGTCAGATGTTCCAACACTGGTACTGGCAAAAAAGATGCTGCCATGGTTAAGAGCGTACACTAGGGTAAGGGGCGTCAGACGCTAATCTTTTGTACATAGGTTTCTCCAATAGTTTTATTATACCCTCCTCTGTTTCAGATGGTACCAAGTGCCCTCCTAATTTGAAGTCAGCTAGAGAGAATGCTTCATTGGTCTTGGAGAAATTATTGGAAAAATGGACAAGAGCAGGATGGCGGTTCCATTTTTGCATTTACCAATTCATAACTTGAGGGTCTCTCCCCTTCTTCAAGGGTCTCTCACCAAGAAGGAATCAGGCCATTTTTGTTTAATCCATCACCTATCCTATCCCAGGGGTTCTTATTAACAATGGAATAGATAAAAATCTTACTTTGGTGATTTGTGCTTCCTTCTTTCAGGCAATTAATCTTGTTAAGAAGGCAGGCCGTGGTGCTTTACTGGCAAAGGTGGATGTATAATCTGCTTTTTGTTTACTGCCAGTGCAACTATTATCTCATTATCTTTTAGACTGTCATGTGGAGAAGTAGTATTTTGAAGATATATATTTGCCAATAGGTTGCTCTATTTTGTGTTCATACTTTATATTATTATTAACTAGCTACTTGCCTGTCAAAAAGGATGGGAGTCAAATTGTAAGGCAGGCAATGCTGTTTGCCACACATTGCCTGTCAAAAATGTTGGTAATACATTTTCCCCACCTCTCCCTCCCCTGTGTCTCCTTCTCCCCCTTTTTCCCCTTTGTATCCTTCCCCCGCTCTCTCTCTCCTATGTCTCCTTTTCCCCTCTCCATCACCTGTGCCTCTTCCCCCTCTCCCTCCCTGGTGTCTTCTTTCCCCCTTTCCCTCCCCTGTACCTCCTTTCCCCCTCTCCCTTTCTCCCTCTCCCTCCCCTGTGCCCCCTTTCCCCCTCTCCCTCCCCTGTGTCTCCTTTCTCCCATCTCCCTCCCCTGTGTCTCCTTTCCCCCCTCTCTCCATCTCCTGTTCCTCCTTTCCCCCTGTCCCTTTACCCCATGTCTCCTTTCCCACTTTCCCTTTCCCCCTCATGTCTCCTTCTCTCCCTCTCCCTGCCTTGTGTCTCCGTTTCACCTCCTCTCAATCCGTTGTCTCCTTTACCTCCCCGTATCTCCTTTCCCCCATCCTCTTCATCCCTTGTGTCCTTTTCCCCCTTTCCCTCCCTTGTGCCCTTCCCCCTTTCCCTCCCTTGCCCCCCCTCCCTTTCCCTCCCTTGTCTGGTACCTGGGTGGAATCCTGCCAGTAGCGCCGCACTCTCCTCCTCTGTTGTTCCCTTCCTCCGGCAGGAACCAATGCGCTGCTTGATCCAGAAAGTAGTTCTGGCCGGAGGACGAGATCCGCAGAGCAGAAGATGGAGTGCGGCGCTGCTGGCAGGGTCGCATCCAGGTAAGTGGTTGGGATAGGGTGTTGCAACCTCGGGGGGGGCTTTGTGATGAGCGCCAGAGGCGCTCATAGCAAAACCCTCCACTGGCAGGAACCAGGGAGTAATGCAAGTCCTCCACTGGCAGGAACCAGGTACTGGGGAGTAATGCAAGTTCTCCACTGGCAGGAACCAGGTACTAAGTCCTGCGGCCCTCGTGGTTATGGGCAGCAACGGCTCACCTTGCGAGGCTCGCAGTTGCGGCCCTATGGGGCCGCAAAGTGTGACCAACATTGTAAGCATTCCCCACACTGACAACTATTATAGTAATAGTTCAGTTAGTTTTTGCAATGATTGACCAGTCACTGGTTAGGTTTAGATTCATTAGTACACTATTTAGTTGGCTTCTAATTTATGGGCCCAGGATAGTCTGGGAATTGTGCATACTTACTCAATAGTTTCATATTTTAAGATTTTTGGGGATACAGATTGATACACATTTAATGGAATGCAGGTTACCGTTTTAAAAGGTTATAGATTTAAAGGAGTCCATCAGAAGGGTTACACTTCATGAGATGCAGTCTTTGTTGGGGAAGTTGAATGTTGAATTTTGCATGCCGGATCATGTCCATGGGCAAACTCTTTCAAGAACACTATCCTTAGCTACAGTGTGGATAGTCAGCCTCATCATTGTATTAGGGTTATAGTTTGGTTATTGTTTCTTTCAAAATGTAGTGGTCAGGCTGTCACTGTGCATGATCCGTTGCAGAATTCAGAATTAAACCTTTTTATTGACGCAGCTTGTTCTAAAGTTTTTTTGGACACATTTCAAGGATCACTGGTGACTCGATTTTAAATGGGACATCCAGCAGTTGAGAAATGCTATTCGATTTTACATAATTGTATTGATTTAATCAATAAAAGTTACGTTTCAACAAATTGATTTGTGAAAAAATACATAGTAAAAAAGGTGGTGCCCAGATATAGTAATAAAAGTGGTGCACGGACATATATGCTATTTCTTTTTCAATGATAAAGATTGATTTTCTATTACTTTTTTCTTTTAGTATGTCAGGATTTTCTTTCTATTTTGTTACATTCCTTAACCATATCTGCTCCCCAACACTAAAACCAATTTAACAATATAATATACAACTAGCTACTTTCCCGCCAAAAAAGACGGGAATAGGTTTTCCCCAAACTATCCCTCCCCTGTGAGTCCTTCCCCCCTCCCCTGTCCCCCCCCGCGTGTCTCCTACCCCCTCTTCCCTGTGTCTCCTTCCCCCTCTCTCCCCTGTGTCTTCTTTTCCCCTCTCCATCACCTGTGCCTCTTTTCCCCTCTTCTTCTTCTGTGTCTCCGTTCCCCCCTTTCCCTCCCCTATGTCTCCTTTGCCCCCTCTCCCTCTCCTGTACCTTCTTTTCTCCTCTCCCTTTCCCTCCTCTCCCTCCCCGGTGTTTCCTTTCCCCATCTACCTTCCCTGTTTCTCATTTTCTCCCATCTCCCTCCCCTGTGTCTTCTCTCCCCCTCTCCATCTCCTGTTTCTCCTTTCCCGCTGTCCCTTCCCCCCCATGTCTCCTTTCACACTCATCGTTTCCCCCCTCATGTCTCCATGTCCGTCTCTCCCTGCCTTGTGTCTCTGTTTCACCTCCTCGCCTTCCCTTGTCTCCTTTACCCCTCTGTGTCTCCCCCTCCTCTTCGACCCTTGTGTCCTTTCCCTCTCTTTCCCTCCCTTGTATCCTTTCTCCCTCCCTAGTCTCCCTTCCCCCCCTCCCTTTCCCTCCCTTGTCTCCACCCCCCCTCCCGTTTCTGGTACCTGGATGGAATACTGCCAGTACTGCTACACTCACCTCCTCTGCTGCGCAATGATCCAGAAAGTAGTTCCGGCCGGAGGACTGGAGCTGCAGAGCAATATACGGAGTGCGGCGCTGCTGGAAGGGCAGGGTCGCATCCAGGTACTGTACGTGGTTGGGATAGGGTGTTGCGAATCTGGGGGGGTTTACAATGATCGCCTCTGGCGCTCATCGCAAGCCCTACACTGGCAGGAAACAGGAACTGGGGAGTGATGCGTGGTCGGGGGGGCCTCGCGATAAGTGCCTCCTGCGATCAACGCAAGTCCTCCACTGGCAGGAACCAGGTACTAAGTCCCGCGGCAACGGCTTGTCTCGCCTTGCAAGGCTTGCAGTTGCGCCCCTATGGGCAGCAAAGAGTGACCAACATCGTAAGCGTTCCCCACACTGACAACTATTAGAGTGATATATATATATATATATACAGTATCTCACAAAAGTGAGTACACCCCTCACATTTTTGTAAATATTTTATTATATCTTTTCATGTGACAATACTCTGCTACAATGTAAAGTAGTAAGTTTACAGCCTGTATAATGGTTTAAATTTGCTGTCCCCTCAAAATAACTCAACACGCAGCCATTAATGTCTAAACCACTGGCAACAAAAGTGAGTACACCCCTACGTGGAAATGTCCAAATTGAGGCCCAAAGTGTCAATGTTTTGTGTGGCCACCATTATTTTCTAGCACTGCCTTAACCCTCATGGGCATGGAGTTCACCAGAGCTTCATAGGTTGCCACTGGAGTCCTCTTCCACTCCTCCATGATGACATCATAAAGCTGGTGGATGTTAAAGACCTTGCACTCCCCCACCTTCTGTTTGAGGATGCTCCACAGATGCTCAATGGGGGTTAGGTCTACAGACATGCTTGGCCAGTGCATCACGTTTACCTTCAGCTTCTTTAGCAAGGCAGTGGTGGTCTTTGAGGTGTGTTTGGGGTCGTTATGATTTTGGAATACTGCCCTGCGGCCCAATTTCTGAAGGGTTTGGGGATCATGCTCTGCTTCAGTATGTCACAATACATGTTGGCATTCATGGTTCCCACAATGAACTGTTGCTCCCCATTTACGTTTTTCAATTGCCATTTTTTTTCTCGCTTAGCCGATTTTGTATTGAGGAAAAAGAAAGTGCCTTCATTCTTTGAGAGAAACTTTCATTCTGCCTTGGGGTGGTAAAGTTGTGGGTGCTAGGGCACAGAAGCACATTTTTACAGGCTGCAAAACTACCAAATTGTTGGCGTTTATACTTTTTTGACCTAGGGTGACATAGTTTGAATCACTAGCGATGTGTGTTGCTCTGTGATGATGCATAACATATCCAGGTAATCTACGGATGGTGTCCCCAGTCACCTAATTATGCAGTAATTAGTCTGAATGCTCTTACACTGGTTGTGATCTACCCTACGACCTAATATGAATATGCTCTGACACAAAAATATTCTTATGTTTACAAAGGAGAGGAGCACTAGCAATTAACTATTTAGAACACAGAAACTTTCATCTAATCTTTTCAGTGTCCCTTTAAACCATGTATACTGTACTTGCACTCAGGCAATGTGGGAATACCCGTGTAACTTGGGCTACAAGGTATGAATAACTTTTTGGGGGAAGATATACTCTACAAAGTAAATATTGTCTATTACAATCACTTTCTTTTTTTTCTGCAGATGCCTGAACAAGTATTTATTTATTTGTTCAACCCTGGAGGGGATCATGTAAAATAATGTATTATCTTTAAACAAGTAACAATAGGTGAAAGCAATTTATCTTAGCAGGTTTGATGTAGACAGCATTGTTTTTATAGTCTGGATTGCACTGAGTGCATACAACCAACACATACATAGTACAGTATATATTAAACATACAACTGCACAATCCTGCACAGAGACCGGGGGATTCATGTAGCTGACCACCTGAAGGTAGCAGCCGTTTTACAACCTAAACTTGGGTTACAGTTTGTGTTTAAATGCCACAGCAAAAGTTAAGGTTATCACAAAACGGAAAATTGCACATATAAATAAAATATAATTCAGATAACTGAGCTTGAACATTGGCATTTTAATGTAAAAAATTGTTAAAATACTCAAAAGTTATTTGAATTATCCAAAACTTCCACAAATTTTTCAATAAAGAGCAATCGTAAATATATTTATGTGTATCTTTTACTCCTGCAATAATCTGTACCTTTGCTGTGGCATTTACATTTGCACACCTAAAACTTGCACTTTCAAAGTATTGAACAATTCCAAAAAATATTTTGTTCACATTCTTTAAAGCAACAATCTGACGCATTTTATATAATTTTCTTGGTACAGATACATTCTGAGTCACTTTAAGATTTGTTTCTAATTAACAGTTGTAAAAATTACAATTTCTTTGAAAAGCTAGGCTTTAATCTCTATTATCTATAAGAATGTTCAGGTCATGTTCCCATCTTCTATTTAAATTATGGAAGGAGTTTTCATCTTGTTTATTTCCTAGACTTTATATCATATATATTCCTCCTTTTACTTTTTAATTTTCAAAGCATTCCACCTCAAAAGCGGCAAGTGGTCTTGTTATCTCCTGTTTTGGCAGTGAGTTAATGAAATGCCTAATATGCAGATATGAATAAAAAACAACTTTATTAATTCCAAGTATTTCTTTTAAATTTTCAAATGGAATCACTTTTCCATTTTTTATAGTCCACACTCACTATCAAAAAATCGAGGTTATATATGACAGACGTGATTGGTGATCTTGGGGTTGTTAGTTGGTATTTATATTTCCATCTATTCCACAGTTTGCGTGAGTTGTAACTGGGCAAATACTATACATTTTTGGTATTATTTTGTAAGGTAGCCACATTATTTTGCTTCTCCTTTTGAAAGTAATGAATTGTCCAAATCTATACATCCTGGTAAATCTGGTATTAAATGCCATGCCATAATTTGTTTTAACTGTGCAAGATTGTAATAAATACTTCTATGTGTGTACATTATATTTTTATTAACTGTTTGGAAGTTATGCCTTCATGTAAATGTGAAAAATTTAGATTGTACGTATTTAATGTACTTTGACATATTGGTGAAATAAATCTAGCATTTTGGGTAAAATGTAAATTTTTATTGCCACTATATGACCTAGTAATGCTAATTGTAATGTAATCCATTTATGCATGTTTTTATATTTATTCTATATAAATATATTATTTGTACTAGAATGTGTACTCCTAAATATTTTATATGTGAATTCTTCAAAGCAATTTTAAAATAGATGTTTAGCAATTTCAAACACTGATATATGAGTAAATTATTGTAATATATAGATTAAACAAAGTTTGTAATGGTTTTGTGATTGTCAAAATAGCATTATCTGCAAAGAGGCTAATCTTAAATTCTCATTTGCAGACTTTTATTTCCATAGCACTTAGCAAATAATGCTGGAGAAAGTGGACAACCCTGTTGTGCACCTCTTTGAATATTTATAATACCTGTTGCTGGACTAGGAAGTTTTATATGATTGTAAATTATTCATTTACACCTTTATATTATGAGTAATTCCATCCAAGGGAATAAAATGCCTTCTCTATATCCAGTGATATTAAACAAAATTGTATTTATTTTTGAATAACCCGCAGCTACAGCTCTGTGTAGTGAGCAAAAAAAAATAAATACTAAAATAAGTCTATCTGTGCAGAGTATGGAATACTGGAATAACCTAAACAGGTCTTCACCTGTCTGTTATTTCTCTGGAACGAGTAGGATCCTACGTGACAAAATCGATAAATGACATTAAAATTAATTGTGCATCGAGCTCTTTTCTTTTCTTTTACATTTGCAGTTTACGGTGTGAGTTCCTGTGGAATTGTAGCAATTGAATAGCGATTTGCGATTTTAACGATTGCAACGTTTTTCGATTGTAACCCGCAAAAAAGGTTACCATAGGTAAGTTGCGGATTATATTCAGATATTATTATTTTTTTCTCCTTGCATTTCACAGGTGTGGCTTATACGCGGGTGCGGCTTATATTCGGGCCATTACGGTAAATAAGTTAGATGTATCCACCTACCCAGCATTTTGAGAAAAGGTGTCATAAACAGACTGTCCTGCATTGTTTTTCTCTCTCTACATGTCTTTACTTGGTAAACTGATTAGCTCCTAGGGGTTTCCAAACCAACTTTATACTGAATGTACCCATCTATCACTCAGTGGGAGCGCTAGAGAATGGAGGGCCCTGGTGCATAAAAATAATATTGCCCCCCCCCCACTTCATGGGTAATTGTAAAAATGTCTTTGCGCTGGGCCTACCGCTGCAAACTCAGTCAGTGCCCTCCCTAGGGCTCCTTCCCATAACGGTACCCCTCCCCAAGACCATTTCCCATAACTTCTCTTTCCCAAGACCCCTTTCCATAGCTGCTCCTCTTCTTTTAGCTACTTCCCTTACCTCTTACCTATGCAAAGCTCCTCTGCCTGTATAACAGCCAGGGTCGGGGACTACACTACACTACAGAAATATATATATATATATATATATATATATATATATAGTGGCACGTCTTTAGTGCCCTGGAGAACAGAGCACCGCCATCATATACACACAATATATACTATTTCTACATAGCAGCAAGTCCCTCTCAGCAGCCATCTTCACATAGCACCCAGTCATCTTAGCATCCATCCCTACGTAGCACTGAGTCCTTTTTAACAACCATCCCCTCTCATCATCCATCCACTCTCAGCATGCATCCCCTCACAGCACCCAACCCCTGTCAGCATGCATCTCCACACAGCACCCAGTCCTTGTCAGCAGCCATCCCCTTGCAGCATCCATCCCTACACAGCATCTAACCCCTGCATTGCACCACATGTACTGATAGCTCTGCCCCTGCGTAACACAATACAGGGGTTAAGTAGAATGCAAAATACAATATTAACACAATGCAAAAGAATTAAGGTTCCTGTGTTTGAGCATAGCATCTAACGTACATAGGGCTTTTTCACAAAGCACCTTACAAGATTTAAAACTCGCCAGCTTACAATCTAAAGGGGTTCACCTATAAAGTAGCCTATGGCCAACAGGTGAGTAAACATCTGGCACCTTGTTATTTCAAATCTTGGCTCTACCGCAGGCACTCTTATCTGTAAGACATTCTTCAATCAAAACTGTTAAAGGAAAAGTGTATTTATCTAACAATATATTGAAAGTTTTACCAATTATCTTCTGAGTTTTTTATGTTCTCCTTATCATTATGTTCTCCTTATCATTATAATGATGCTTTTAGCTGATTAAAATCTGCTTCCCTCAACTTACTAATAGTTGATTAATAGTGTAATGTGTAAAAGAAAATAAAGTTGTTGTTTTTTCATATTTGACACAACATATTTAATACTGAAAAGTATCACTTAAAATGTACGGTAACTTATTATGAAAAATACAATACATAGGTTTAAACTATTTATAAAAATAAAGTGACATAAAATTAGCCTAGACCTAGATTCTTGATAGAGGAACTGACTTTAACATGTAACAACAGACTGTCAGAGGAAATACATAACCATTATAGGAAGAGAAATGTGTTTTTTTGAAAATTATATATTTTTTGTACTGTCCACATTCAGTGGGTTAGTCATCTTCAAGTAATATGGTGATTCCAGTCTTATCTGTTATCTTTTATTTATATGTATCCAATGTTTTGGTTTATTACATAAAGATTTTTCTAGGCAGTGACTCTTGTACATCAGGTCAGTAACATAATCATAGACTTTATAGTGACTTGTGATATGCAGAATGGAAGCTCAAAATGTTTTGTAAATGGTATATAACCTATATACATGCAACTATTTTTTAGAACAAGAAATACATAGACCTTTATAAGTTAATAGTTACATATTTTTTGTATGGTTCAGAAATTGTAACTGAAGATTTTTGTCTATACTGCACCATTAAAACAGCAAATACAAGTGATTTGTAATATTCACTGGTATAACCAACAGTCTTGACAGCCCAGAGGGTCAGCCATAACACTGCTGGTCAGTACTCTGGACACTGCTATTGTGATGCTCAGGATTGAGGTCATAGTGTGATGACATAACAGTGGTAACTGCCTTTAAAAAGCTCAGACTGCTGAGACATCTCTCAGAGACATCTGAAGATCATGCTTGACTGACAAAGAGACCTGCAGAGGGCCGGTTACCTGGCAAAGGGATTTCCCACTAAAATGATCTAAAGGTCGTCCATCTGATGAATAGTGATGCCCCGCTGGAAAGAGATCATCCCACAACACAAGAACTGACCAGGGAACATTCCCACCATCTAATGAGATGGTAAGTCACCATATCATGTGAAAATCATGTGAAAAATATTTACATTTTTAAAATAGATCAAGAATTGACTTAGATATTGTCATTTTAGTTTAGCCCTTGAAGCCTCCCACAGAATCTACATATATAATAAGGCTGGAGTCTGTCACTGTCACACATTGTATTATAGATTTACACTGACTTTAAAAACAGGGTGTAGTGGTAAGTGTTCTGTCTTAAAGATTTGTTTCATTGGTAAGTCATATACAATAAAGTCAAAATTAAATAGGGAACGTTAAAGACTAATTCAGGTGAGCTAGCCACCCTCTGGTTTCAATCAAGAATCTCCAAGAATCCACGCAGCTCCTTCAAATAGGACACTGTCAACGAGTGTCCTTGCGATATGTAAAACAGAAAAGGATAGGGAAACAAGGGAGTGCAAGAGGACTCCAATATATACAATTTATAAGTCATTACACTCACATTTTACGACCTCAAAAAAAATATTGAGGTATATTTATAGCATGTAAAATGGAAGTTCTTTTGTATCTGTGCAGATTGCCTCTTGTTACACAATGGTAGTGGAGCAGTGTGGAATATTAGCATATAAATGCATGCCCAAAAATGGACTGTCTATCCAGCACATACACACATAAAATCCCTATCTGACAAACACCTAGTGCATAAAGGGTTGGAAAGACCCGCAGTCACGCTGGTGTCTCAAACAAACATGAGATAATGTATAGTGCTCTGGATTTCTATAGTCTCCTTAATAGCTCCTTTAATCAATAAACACAGAAAAGAATATGCAGAGTAAGAGCAATAGCAAAACAAAGAATAATCAATAAAAATAAACATGAATAGTTACAGATCCAGACCAGGACTGCAATTGCCCATTTTCGCAAGTTTTTGATTATATACTGAGCACTTCTGTGTTTACGCCATGTGGAGCATCTGCTTACATTGCTAGGAGACCATAGAGCTAATCAGGTGCTGTCTTCTCTGTATCCGGGTGGACTAGGTGATTCTGTCATTTACTGCTTGCAGTACAGCCTCTAAAGCTGCTATGATTTACAGAATGATTTCTCCCAATTTAGCAGCATGTGGCTACTGTCATCCCTTGGTACAAAGAAGCCCACAAACGTACAATTGGGCTAGTGGGCAGAATGTGTATATAAAAACATACATCACAACAATATTTATAAAGAACATATCAAGGATTCTTATCTTATTGAATGCTGGATCGGCAGTTACTATAAGAAGAATCTATATAGTCACTAGGAAATTGTAATCGTGGCAATGCGCAACTTTCCTGCTTTTGAATGATCACCTTCGGTGCTCCTTGTTAGCCCCACGATGAGAGCCTTCAGTGCTCATCATGTGGCTCGCAATGAGCGCCTTTGGCACTCTTTGCAAGCCTCTCACCCTGTGTACTTTATAGGTGTTGCGCTTGAGTGTTACTGTCTTGGGTTGTGTTACTAAATATATAAGAACACATATTTGGGATATATAAAAAATATAAAAAGTAGGAATTCTAATGAAAAAAATAAAATTTTATATATATATATATATATATATATATATATATATATAAGACAATAGAACTCCCTTAATGAAGTATATACATTTCACATATATACATAATACCATTATATAAATACGCATGTAGAGGAGGAAAAAGGGACAAAAAAAATAAATAAATATATATATATATATATATATATATATATATATAAATATTAATATACCCTAATTATGAAAAAGGTTCAGTGAAATCTCTAATCTAAGGTGGACTAGTACTACTAAAATATTACTAAAATAGGTGATACATCACTAAATGAAAATCAGAGTTCTACACTTCCAACACTAGTCAAAAAATAGAGATTATATGGGATATAAAGCGGTTCATGGGAATTGGACACAAAATAATATAGAACATATAGTATTGATATTCATAAGTCCCAATTATATAGAACACCAATCAAACCTCTAATATAAGGTGGAAAGATACTGTTGAAATATTACTAAAAAGCATAGTAAGAAAATGCAGATCAAACATCACTAAATAAAGGTCAGAGTTCTATGCTACCGACCTAATCCAAAATGGAGAACCATATGGGATATAAGGGAGTAAGGCACACATATTTTATCTTTTAACAAGAAATATATAGCCCATATGAGTAACAACAAAGTATATATAGTGTCACAATAACCTAAAGAGCAAGCATTTAGACTAAAGGAGAGGAACTGTACAATTACTAATGAACGCAGCCAAATCTATGTCAATATTTAAAACTTCTGGTTTTAAGGTGCCCAATTTGTGGATCCATTTGGTTTCACATTTTCTCAATTTGAGCAGTCTATCGCCACCTCTATGATTATTGAAGACCATTTTGACAACCTGCAGTATAACACCTTCTATATTTTTGTCATGTTTCTCCACTACCATGGTACCATCCTTCTGCTTCTGGCTCCCAGGGAGCTGCGTTGGGGTGTCCGGCTCCAGCATCCCATTCTCTCAAATAATTCAATGCAGACTGAGGGGGTCCTCTCTGATTCTTACGTGACAGAGGACAATCTCTTTCCCGGTGGCCCGGTTGGTTGCACTGGAAACATCTTCCCTGGGACCTTCTGGGCTCTGGGTGGGTTTTAGGAACGAGTCCTGACTGGGTACCCTGTTGTCCATATGCATTCTGATGCTGCGCCCAGGGCCCATGACCAGGCGCATTGGGCACAATAGGGGCCTGCCGTGTTGGCCCCAAGTCTCTTGAGCCCCGGTTCACCTGCCCACTAGCATTGGTAGTCTGAGGAACTCTCTTAGTTCTGGTACTTACAAACTGGTCAGCCATGCTAGCTGCCTGGTCCCCATCTACTGGCTTCTGATCCTGCAGCCAATCCCTCAATTCTGGTGAGCATAGATGCAAAAACTGTTCCATTAGCACCACCTCCAAAATTTGCTCTGCTGTGGTGGCTCCTTGTGTAGACCACCACTGAGTGCAGGCACGCCTCAGTTTACACATTACCTCGACATGAGTGTCCTCTTGCCCCTTGGTAGCGCCTCTGCTCAGTAATACTGTACACAAATGGTTGTAATCCATGGCTAGATTTGGAGGAAGGGCCCGACAGGCTGCGCTGGCCTTTCCAGTCAACTTAGTCAACAGTAACTTGGCCCATTCTTCATGAGCTATGTCCTGTACCTTACATTGTTGCTCAAACTCTTGGATGAATCCATCAATACTGTCTTTATCATCCTGAAACTGTTTAAAATTCTGATATGCCAGTTTGACTTTTACTGGCATCTCTGCAGGGTTGACCCCAAGCCTTTGCTGAGCTTGGACACTCAATCCTGTACGTTCTTCCTCTATTTGCTGCTTTATTAGGTTCACTCCTTTAATTACCTCTTCCAGCGTTATCTCCCGGGGCAAAACTCTCTGAGTTCCCTGAACCTGCGTCTTGCCTCCTTTAAGATGTCATCTGGCTGTCCTTCTTCTTGCTGAGATCTTGGGGTCCTTTGTAGTGTGCTTATCCCCTCACCCAACTCCTCTTGTTCCAGGTGTTCTGCATCATACCTTCTCAAGGCTGCTATCACATCTGCTGGTTGGCCCCCTTTCTTCCGGGGCATTCCTCTTAGTTTCTGCGCCTTTCTCAGTTCTGCTGAGGACATGTCCTCATACTGCTGTTCCATCCTCAGTCTTTTACTCTAGAGCCTCCCACCGCTGCCACCAACTGCCATGACCTGCTCTTTGAGTGAGATATGAAAGGCACTCCCTACCCCTATTTACTGCAGGAATAGCTCTGTTGGGATGACTCTGGACCGAATGATGGATGCAGCCAGCCCTGGCAGGGCTCTCCCAATCATTAGCATTGCCCAGAGATGCTTCTGGAGATCTACAGTAAGTCTGGATCAGACATTACTGTAGCAGACTGCTAGCTTGGACAATTATTCACTCCAACACCATAATCATGGTGGAAAAAATTAAGCCCCTTTATTTTACATTGGACAGGTTATATGCAGTCATCATCAAAGACCTGGGCGGGGCTAACCTTGAGGACGCCCTCCTGTACATATGCTCACCCATAGTAACTGGTCTCTGAGACTTCCTATTAGTCCCGGTTAATGGGCTAAGGGAAATCCCTGGGAATGGCCAGCCTTGTCCCCAAAGCCGCCCCCCTGGGCGTGGCTAAGGGGCTCATTTGAAGATTGACTGGCGACCTGTGTACATCTCCCAGATGGATAGTTAGCCCCTCAAGTGAAGGCCAGAAAACCCTGAGAGGTGCCTCAATGTCTTTAAAGACCCCTTTGTTCTGACCGTTATCACTCCAGTTGGGTTAACTTGGGTGATAACCTGGGAGACCAGATGGTTGACCTCCTTATGTGTCGCAATATGTACAGAGTTGGCTACCCCCAGGAAAATATGGCTGCTTCACTCCCCATCCCTTTATCATGGTCAGGTTAACAGATTTTACTAGCCAATGCGTAAAGGCGCACATAATCATAACCCGCTTATGTGGAATAGTACTTTATTACTGGTATGTTATGTGTCGTCTTAGCCCTATAGTCTCACCTGTTTTAGTCACTTAGTCTCAGGGTCTGTAACCCCTGTTCCCTGGTACTGAAGGGTAGACACCTGATACCACACCAAGCCACTTCATGCGTAATTGTCAACTTTATTAGTGGTGATGTGGTAAGCTGCCTTTTCCCTGAATACATAACAATAACAGTATAACATTGAGTCTCCTAGGCCCAGAACTGTTACTCCCCTGGATATCGTTGTTTGGGGAGTATATTAGTCTCAGGAGGGGACTTGGTGCACCACTAATATGACATAGATTAACTTGGGCCACGTCCATTGTAAGATGGCTGCTACTGTAATCCAGTCCCTCCTGGTAAGCACAGCTAGTGGCCAACTAGAGTTATGACATACAGCGCTTCTTAAAGTAACACCTCGTCAGGTATAATATCTCTTAATGTTTCTTAATCTAGTTTCATTAATTATCACCTTCACAAACACAATATCTTAATCAATTCTACTTCTCTTAATTACACTATTTAACTTAATATATCACTAATCAGCATTTTTAGGTTCTCAACAACAAACAAAAAAATACAATCAGACCAGGTTCCGGGTAGAAGTCAGTCTGGGTGAGGTAATTTTGTGCGACTTTGTCCTATCACTCCTACATGCTCCAGTCTTCCCTGGAAGGGATGCATGACAAGCAATCCTACACACAGATTTTCACCAAGGTGGCTCTGCTCACCTCTAATTTTGGCCATGATTAGTTGTCGAGCATCTCCCCCATGAATTCCTGAAGCTCGGGGTGTTATCTATGGACAATTAGTGCACTCCTGGCTGGCTCGCCAAATGTTGTAGAAAAAACGTATCAACAAACCGACTTTCTACTGCAAAACCCAGTCATGATACCAAAACTTAAAGGCCTCTGATTTTCTACAGTTTATTAGGACATGTGTGGATCAGCAACAGAAAAAAGTTACAATGTTTTGCTGCTGATTGGCAAAAAACATAAACATTACAGCTTTTTATACAAAACATTATATAGCCCAATACTACCCTCTAGAATAAATTACACATTCAACCCATCACCCATCGCTAAGCCAGTAAAATCTTATTTATATTAGTAGACCAATATAGGAAGAGGCATGCACATATCACACACTGAAAGCATGATCTGCGTACTTGTGCCTTGTGTACTGTTTAGAGTGCATTTTTGTTTAGACTAAATAATTGTTGACTGTCTCCTTAGGAAACAAAACCCTACAAAATCATGGAAAAGCTAAATTAACTGTTTCATACCTTATGGCCAGCAATGGAAAAAGTACTGGTTCAGAGCTTACATCTAGCCAAATATCACAAATCCTACAAAAGTGATAAATGCTATATATATATATATATATATATATATATATATATATATATACTAAATAATGTATGGATATTCGTATTTTTTCACAACAATAATCTAGTCTCCCTAGATTTCTGTTTTTTCTTAATGGAGATCTCCTGTTCTAACCTATTAAACCCTTTTCTTAATGTCCATGTCTAACTGTCTATAATAGATATCCTCAGTTTGCGGTTGAAGTTTTTCTACAATACCTTTTATTTTTCCTTTTATCTTTTCTAAATTATTTTGTCTATACTGAACCAGATGTTCAATAAGTTTAAAGGAGCAATCCTCCAAGATATTATTCCATTTGTCCATAAAATCTGTATCCTGTAAATCCAAAACCCATCTTTTTTTTATTCTTAGACCCCTATGTACTTTTTGGTGTTTGAGGTAGTTGTCTAGACTGATTTCTGACTTCCAATTTACTCCACTTCTCTAAATCTTTCAATAACAAATTAGGATGTGTTGTACTAGGAATCTCCATATTATTTCTCCCACCTAAATGGAAACTATAGAAATCCAGAGCACTATACATTATCCCATTTTTGTTTGAGACACCAGCGTTACTGGGGGTCTTTTCCAGCCCTTTATGCGCTAGATGTTTGTCAGACAGGGATTTTAAGTGTGTATGTGCTGGACAGACAGTCCATTTTTTGGCATGCATTTATATGCTAATATACAACACTGTTCTACTACCATTGTGTAACAATCTGCACAAATTCAAAAGAACTTCGATTTTACATGCTATAAATAAACCTCAATATTTTTTTTTTTTTTTTTTTTGAGGTAATAAAATGTGAGTGTAATTACTCTTTGTTTTTATAAAATAAATGTATATATTGATCTACACTATTGAAGTCCTCTTGCACGCCGTTGTTTCCCTATACTTTTCTGTTTTACATTGGTAAGTCCTAGTTTGGATTCCTTTGCTTGCCTTTTTGTTACTAATTTGCTTATTGATTTATAATAAACAGTATATTAATCATGTATGTGTTAATAAACTACCATAGTTGGTTTAAAATAACAAAACAAGTGGAAGGCATTGTATTAGAACCAATGAAAATATTGTATCAAACCACACACTTACCACTACACCAAGACACTCTGCTTTAAAAAGTAAGTATAAAAGTTAAGCTAATGTCATTATTTTAAATAACTAGTCACTCTCTCTTTGTCAGCCAACCATGATCTCCAGATGTCTCATAAGTATTCAGATAAGTATTTTAAAATCTACACAAATTCAACAGTTACCTCATATTAACATATGCTTATTATATAACCCAAAGGACATATTTCTGATTTAAAAAAAAAAAAGAAATAAAATAGTAAGCACAAGGATTTGAACCCATGACCCTCACCACCACAAACTCCAGCCTTACCTACAATGCACTCTGTTCTGCTGCTAAGCTAGCTGCTAGAATATCATCAAGTAGTTACAAATTACTTAGCCATTCCCTAAATCAAAGCCTCTATACCTGATTCTCATAATCATTATATCCCACATGGTCCAGTGCTCATTACTCATTTAGGCAGGGGCAACACACTCAGGCCCTCATTCAATTGTGATTTGGCCAATTGAATAGGGCTCTAAATAAGCACATAGCATTTTTTTTTTAAAGAAGTTTTTAGTTAGTGAAGACCTTGCTTTTGGATAGATGTTTACTAACTAAAAACTTCTTTAAAAAATATGTTATGTGCTTATTTAGACCCCTATTTAATTGGCCAAATTGCAATTGAATGAGGGCCTAAGAAAGCTTGAATTCTATCATAATGAATCAGGCATCATCACCCTTTTCACCCTCTATTTAATGTATTTAACGGTGCAGACAACACCTTTGTGGTCTTTTAAGGGGCAAATGAGTTCTCATATATTTAGTATGCAATATTCATTACATTGCACTGTTTTACCTCTTATTGCCCAGAGGGAGGGCAATTCTTAATGTCATGGTTTCCCAGAGGGTTCATCCACAAGGGGGGTGTTCCTCTTCTGAGTGCTGAAGGATGACTCTTCGTGAGTACAGAGGTAGACACTGATTTTCATCATATTTCAGACTACTTCTTATTGCCAGGAGGGAAGGACAGTCCTTCATGCCATGGTTCCCCAGAGGTTTCCTCCACAAGGGTTTTTTTTCCACTCCTGAGTGCTGAAGGGCTGAAGGATGACTCTTCATAAGTCCAGAGGTAGTGGCTGCTTTTAGTCTTATTTAAGACTACTTCTTATTGCCCAGAGGGAAGGGCTGTCCTTCATATCATGGTTCCCCAGAGGTTTCCTCCACATGGGTTTTTTTCCTCTCCTGAGTGCTGAAAGATGACTCTTCGTGAGTCCAGATGTAGACAATGATTTTCATCATATTTCAGACTACCTCGTATTGCCCAGAGGGAAGGGTTCTCCAGAGGTTTCCTCTACAAGGCGCTTATTGCAGTGAGCCTCGCGAAGCCAGGCGAGTCATTAACACGTAGCACTGTGAGCCTCAGGGGCGAGCCATTAAGCCACTACAACGCACTACAACTATCAGCACAAACACAAAGAGGCAATGAAACACGCAGGACTTAGCCGCAAAACACTTCCTAAATGCGGGATCGCCTTGGCGTGCAAGTGGTTGACAAACTCAGGACTTAGAAATAAAAATATTACGAGACGCGGGACTTAGAAAAAAAAGATATGAGAAGCAAAAAATTACGAGATTAACGGACGAACGTCAAAAACGAAAAAACAATAAAAACACACTAAATATACCCCAGAAAATTACAAAAACATCACAGACAGCACAGGGCAACAGCCAGGACTTCTGCGAATGAGGTGTAACGCGAATCAAACTTGATTTCAATAATTTTCGCCACTCGAAAATCGCCTAAGCGAGAAAAAAAATGGCTGCCGCAAAAAATGTAAATGAAGCTACATAACCCCGGACCGCTCAAAAAACAGTGCCAAACCCTTAGCACTTTACTCATCAAACTACGAACTACAAAATACACTAATACAAAAGCTGGAAAATGCTGAAAAAAAAGGGTAACACATTAATAACATTACGAATATACAATACCGCTTTACACAATAAACCAACGGCTTTACCTCGCGCACGCAGCCTATTTAGAATGCACACTTGGAACATTCATTACACTTTATAAGCAGGGCACTAACACTCACAATGTATATTCTATGCAGACGCAAAATACAAACAGATTGTTAGCTCTTCAGCTGCATATATTAATTATAAATACTTTATATAAATCATTAATTATTACTTAACTACATATACATAAAAATATATATCTCACTTTATCATGAATCATGAAGGTGCTCAGAGGACCAAAAATACATGACAGGAGAGGCTCGCAAAGAGCGCTAAGGGTCCTCACAGTACAAAACGGTTCTGTCAAACAGCATTCCCATGCATTTAAATTTTATTGCCCCATCATTTTTGACGGGCAAGTTGCTAGTAAGGAAAATAAATGCCAATACTGTTCTAGTCCATATGGGTGGCCTGAAATGTAATAACTCATTTAGACCCGAGATTGATTTAACTCTGAAATGGAAAACATTACATTTAATTTCCTGCCATAACATTAAATTTAATTTTGAGCTTGAGAATGTTGTGCATTTAATTATAATGTCTATCATCGCTTTCCCCATTATTTACAGTGCAGTATTGATTTTTTTTTGCATTTACAGTGCTTCGAATAGGTGCCATTTTCAATTGGAAGCCCGTGACTCAATCGCAGACAGCTGAATGTCTGCGAGTGAGTTGCAGGCTTCCATTAATCTCCGATTGCGAGGATATTCAATTGCTCAAGGCCGCAAGTTGCGGGCCAGAAGCCAAAACTGTAAACCATGCACTGGTTCGGAGCAGTTCAGGGCGGGAACATGATCAATTAAGCAAACCCGTAACCTCCCATTTTGAATCAGCCAATAGGAAATAAGACAGAATTACGGCAGGAAGTTACATGTCAATCAATTAGGTTTGGGGGTCCAATATGTGATCAGACTCGCAAGCCCTCAAATTAAGAATTATGAAATTTAATGACACTCATTGATACCCGAGATCGATTTAACCCTGAAATGAAATTTGAGATTGTTGTGCAATTATTCTAAGGTCTATCATCACTTTCCCCGTTATTTAAAGTGGAGGATTGATTTAACATTTGCATTTACAGTGCTACGAATAAGTGTTTAATCCCCTTGCGGGTCCTCTCTAGCACTCGAATTTTCTCCTTCATTTGCTGTTTACAGGTGTGAATACATTTGCGAGCTTTGGGAAATTGAGCAATTGAATAGCGATTTGCTATTTTAGCCTTGCGAAAGTGAGAGATCAAAGACTTCAGTAGGATGTAAATTACGAGTTTGATCGGAAGCCATTCTGAGCCTGCAAAAAGACACCAATTGAGTAGCACATTAGCTTGCAACCTCACTTACGGGCTCCAGGATCTCAAATTTGCTTAATTGAATTGAGCTCTAGGTGTTTGTGGGTCCTCTCTAGCACTCGTAGGATTTTCTCCTTCTTTTGCCATTTACGGGTGTGAAAACATTTGCGGGCTTGGGGAAATAGATCGATTGAATAGCAATTTGCGATTTTAGCCATTGTAACTCTTGCGAAAGTGAAAGATCGAAGACTTTGTGAGGCTGTAAGTTGTGGGTTTAACCATTGCAATGTTTTCAAGGCTGTAACTCGTAACCCGCTTGGAACATGCAAAAAGACGCCAATTGAATAGCAAATTAACTTGCAACCTCTATTACGGGCTACCGGCTACCTGATCGAGCAAGAGTTCAGCTGAATCAGGCTCCTGATGCAAATAAAAAATCAATACTGCACTTTAAAAGACGGGGAAAGAGATGAAAGACATTAGAATTAATTGCACAACAGTCTCAAGCTCGCAAATATGCATTAAAAAAATTGTTTTTACGTTGCATGTTATATTGATCCCAGGAATCAAGTAGTTAATACATATCAGATCACCCACATGGACTAGAACATTTCCTTTATTCATCTTTCTCCTAAAAACAACTTACTACTTCCGTCCCAACTAATTGTTGTACTGTAGCTTTATAACAGTCAAATTACTACTGTAGCTTTAAAACAGTCAAATTACATTTGTAGGTTATATTATCTGACCACTAGGTGGAGATAACAGATCCCTTCCCTCTACCACTAAATTAAAACTTTGCAATCTGTCACTTCTTATCAAACACTTGCTATTCCTTTTCTGCTCTTCCCCAGGTTCCTTTCATCACTTTTAGATTGTAAGTAGCGAGTTTCCAATCTTGTAAGGTGCGTTGGAAAAAACACTTTTTAAAAACATTTTAAGCTCAAAACAGAGTCCTCCATTTTCTGAAGTTTGTTAATGTTGTATTTTTCCTTGCTCCTATCCCCTGTACAGCGCTATGGAATATGTTGGCGCGTTACAAATAAAAAATAAAAATAAATACATTTTTATTATTTTGTACATTGCCGGATTTCGAGTCTAATTGCATATTGGACTTCTAAACGCTAGCTGATTGATGATTAACCTCCATGTTTTACTAAATGTCATGATGACGGTCTAATTTACTATTGGCTGTTTCTAACAGCCCTATTAAATTCCCCCAACGTGTAAAACCGTAATGTAGCCAGTTAGACTTATTAAATAGGCCCCATAAAGAAAGCTGCTGCTGATCTGCGGGTTTGGAGCGAAAAAAGCCTACGGGAAGTGGAACGTGGAACATAGCGAGCACAAATTCTTTGTTATCTCAAGCCCGTAACGCTACAATTCCAACCACGCTATTAAATTGCAACCATTTCACTTGCCTTCAACCCTTGCCTAAAAAGCAAAAGGAGCCCAAAGGCCAATGAGTGCTAGAGAGGACTCACAAGGGTGTTAAAGTCCAATCCTTAGGACTGTAAATGCACATATACACACACTACTGTACTTTTATGAAAAGGGAAAGTGATGTTAGGTCTTAGAATTAATAGCACAACATTCTCAAGCTCACAAAATGGCCCACAAAAAAAAACTTTATTCAATGTTTTATTTCTGTGTTATATCAATCCCGGCAATCAATGTGTTAATTCATATAATGGAACTCGCATTTAATAGAATCTCATATTTACGTCTTAATTAAAATTGCATTATATCTGGAATGTGGGTGCGATCTTAAATCGTAATTGAACCCCGTAAGACTTTGAAATCCCACCTCCATTTTTCAGTTATTTAATTAGGACGATCTCATTTGCCATTGGCTCCATCCAAACTTGAAACTATGGATTTGACTAATTGATCACCTTACATCCAACTGTCGACAAATGGTTTACAGGTTTGTGTCTCAAGCTCGTAACTCGCAGCCTATTCTAATTTAATAGCTATGTAACTTGGCCAAATTTCAAGCCTGTAGCCCTTGCAAGCTTCCTGATGCCGCTACTGCTATGGGTTTCTTACTTTATGGGGCTGCAAATTGGTAGTTACGGCCTTGCTTAATTGATCATGATCATGCCCTGAAACGCTACTTATGATTGCATGGTTTACGGTTTAGACTTTTTCGGCCATGTAGTTGTGGGCTTGAGCAACTTAATTGCTCTGTAACTGTTGCAAATTTCAAGCCTGCAGACTTACAGCTGGTATGAAGGCAACTGCGGGCTTGCAATTGAATAAGGCCCTATGTCTCCCCCTTGTGTTACCTGTAAAGTGTCTTCTCCCACATATTCTTCCCTATAGCTTACACAGGTTGTGATTAGCTGGCCCCACTTCTCTAGTGTGTAATCCCAGATGCCCCTGGGGTTGCAATGCAAGGACTGTGAAGACAGGGCTGGGATTATAATGGGGGATTGTCATAAAGTGAGTGCGCGTGTGAAGCATTTCAACTATTTTGGTAGTAACAAAGGAGTGAGGTAAATTCCTATTGCCTGCAATACTTAAATGGAATTATTTTGAGGTGGGTGAGCTGTTTTGTGATGTTTTTTAATTTATTTATCAGCTTTTTTTAGGTCTCATTATTTGGGAATTTTGGGGGCTGGGTTTATTGGCTTCCACATTGTGTAACATTTATTTTACCATGTTTGGAGGTCAAAACTGTTGAATTATACCATATTTATCCATTTGTAACAAGGAGCTGGCACATAGGGCTTTTGCATTAAGTAGGATTTACTTAATTGGAATGTTTGGTGGTTAATGAGATAGGCTTATGTACCCAGCAACTGTTTTTTCTTTTTAGAGCAATGGACAGGTGACATGGTTTTCCATCCAAATAAGTATTTACCTATGGTGGGCTTCTGTATAGTGGAATATTTTGGAGCCTGTTGAGGTGGGACTCTTCAACCTGCAATATTTTTTGGGAATTATAAATATACTCATAATGACTATGTAGTCTGACCAGTCTAGGTTCTGGTTAAGGCTGAGCATGCTCACTAAAGGGGGCAGTGCTATGATAATACATGCAGTAATTAGCTTTGCACATGTGGGTCCAATGCAGTAGCTGCAATGAGGTTTTATCATCAATACCGCTGCATGTCCTTTATTTGTAAACTTCTGATATATTCTGTAAGTACAAGGCAAAAAAATATTAACACATTGCAAATGATTGGAGACCCCCCCATGCTGCTCCTCGTCTCTCCCCATCATAGATGTAGAGGGCGCTGCTATGAGCTGGGCCTGCTATCATAACAAAGGGGAAGCAGCACAGATTATAGAGTCTTCTGGGATATAGGGCAGATGTGCTGGGATTAAAGGATCACTGTAGCGCACTCAAATGTAAAGCTCCTAAGTTTGTTTGCTGTCCATAGATCACCATAAACAGAGCACTGTTTAAAAATGTACAAAAGGTAACATTTTATTCTCAGCTTTTAAGCTGCCTGTTTTCCCTCTGTCTATCAGGGGTGTGGTCAGCTCTGTGTGTGCTGGACTATCATGGAGATTGGAAACTGAGCGGGCTGAGGTCACTGGCCTAGCCCAATGACATAAGCTCCTGCCCCACTGTCTACACGGAGGTAACAATGTTTAGGGTTAGGATTTGGGTGTAGGGTTTAGGATTTTGGGTTGGAGTGTAGGGTTCGAGTTGTGGCAGATAACAAATAGTAAAATAGTGGCAAGTTCAGTGGAGTATAGCAGGAAACAGGTGGATGCCGGTGGCAGGAACAAGTAGGAGGAAATATTCAGCTCTGTCTGAGGACAAAACCATCTGAGGACAAAACCATCCATTTCAAACTGGACACTGTTTTAACAGCCCATTCCCAGGAAACATACATATGAACTCCATCTATAAACACAGTACAGTGGCTCTTTAATTCAATAAAAAAGATTATTTACCAAAAGTATTAAAAGGGCTGCTGAGCTTTAGATGGTTTGCTTATTTTTCCCAATCATCTATCTTACACAAGTATGTCTACAGTGTTATTAGTACATCATCCTTTATTTGTAGCATGCCAACATATTACATAGCACCAGTGGTGGAGCTAGACAATGAAAGGCCCAGGTGCAAAAAAAAAAATACCCCCACCTCCTTGAGTGGGTATTGTAAAAAATCTTTTTGCTCTAGGCTCCCTGGTACAAACGCATTTGGAGCTCCTCCCTAGGGCCCCTTTTCATAACAGCACTCCTCCCCAATATCCTTTCCCATAACTGCTCCCCCAAGACGCCTCTCCATAGCTGTTCCTCTTCCCTTACCTCCTACCTGAGCAAAGCTCCTCTGTCTGCATCACAGCTCCATGACTCTCTTACTTTCTGGGACATCCTGTACACAGTCCTCTGCCAGCATCACAGCCAGGGCCGGAGGGTGACAGCCTATACTATGTATATATATATATATATATATATATATATTATATATATATATATATATATATATATATATATATATATATATATAAAATAATAAATAGTACATCTGTGTTCACATTTGAATGTCTAAAACAAGTTAAAAAACCTGCTTCCAGCTCAGAATTCCGAGAAAAGCAGTTATTACACTGCATTCTGGGAAGCTGAGCTGGGACATGCAAATGTGCCAACATATATATATATATATATATATATACACACACATACAGTGAGGAAAAAGAGTGTTTGATCCTCTGCTGATTTTGAATGTTTATGCACTGACAAAGAAATGATCAGTCTATAATTTTAATGGTCGGTGTATTTTAACAGTGGGAGATAGAATAACAACAACAACAAAAAATCCAGAAAAAAGCATGTAAAAAAAGTTATAAATTGATTTGCAGGTCAATGACTGAAATAAGTACTTAAGCCCTTTGATTTAGAACTTGGTGGCAAACCCCTTGTTTGCAATCAGGGAGGTCAGATGTTTCTTGTAGTTGGCCACCAGGTTTGCACACATCTCAGGAGGGATTTTGACCCACTCCTCTTTGCAGATCATCTCCAGGTCATTAAGGTTTTGAGGGTGATGTTTGGCAACTCGAACCTTCAGCTCCCTCCACAGATTTTCTATGGGATTAAGGTCTGGAGATTGGCTAGACCACTCCAGGACCTTGTTGTGCTTCTTCTTGAGCCACGCCTTGGTTGTGTGTTTTGGGTCATTGACATGCTGGAATACCCATCCACAACCCATTTTCAATGCCCTGGCTAAGGGAAGGAGGTTTTTCACTCAAGATTTGACGGTTCATGGCCACGTTGATTGTCCCTTTGATGCGGTGCAGTTGTCCTGTCGCCTTAGCAGAAAAACACCTCCAAAGCATAATGTTTCCACCTCCATGTTTGACGTGGGGATGGTGTTCTTGGGGTCATAGGCAGCACTCCTCCTCCAAACACTGCGAATTGAGTTGATGCCAAAGAGCTCGATTTTGGTCTTATCTGACCACAACACTTTCACCCAGTTCTCTGCTGAATCATTAAGATGTTCATTTGGCAAACTTCAGACGGGCCTGTACATGTGCTTTTTTTGAGCAGTGGTACCTTGCGGGCGCTGCAGGATTTCAGTTCTTCACAGCGTAGTTTGTTACCAATTGTTTTCTTGATGACTATGGTCCCAGCTGCCTTGAGATCATTACAAAATCCTCTCGTGTAGTTCTGCGCTGATTCCTCACCGTTCTCATGATCATTGAAACTCCACAAGGTGAGATCTTGTATGGAGCACCAGACCGATGGAGACTGGCAGTTGTTTTGTGTTTCTTCCATTTGCAAATAATCGCTGCTTGCTGATGGTCTTGTAGCCCATTCCAGCCTTGTGTAGGTCTACAATCTTGTCCCTAACATCATTGGACAGCTCTTTGGTCTTGGCCATGGTTGAGAGTTTGGAATCTGATTGATTGATTGCTTCTGTGGACAGGTGTCTTTTACACAGGTAACGAGCTAAGATTAGGAGAGTGCCCCTAATCTCGGCTTGTTACCTGTATAAGAGAAACCTGGGAGCCAGAATTCTTGCTGATTGATAGGGGATCAAATACTTATTTCACTCATTGCCATGTAAATCAAATTATACCTTTTCTGATATGCGCTTTTCTTGATTTTTTTTTTTGTTATTCTGTCTTTCACTGTTAAAATACACTAATATATATATATATATATATATATATATATATATATATATATATATATATATATATATATATACAGTGCTTTGCAAAAGTACACAATAGTCTAAGTTGGTGAAGGGAAATGAGAAAATATATACATAAAACTATTTTTTAGAAATAGAAAACAGAAAATTGTCATGTGCGTATGTATTCACCCCCTTTGTTATGAAGCCCATAAAAAGCTCTGGTGCAACCAATTACCTTCCGAAGTCACATAATTAGTGAATTGATGTCCACATGTGTGCAATCTAAGTGTCACATGATCTGTCATTACATATACACACCTTTTTTGAAGGGCCCCAGAGGCTGCAACGCCTAAGCAAGAGGCACCACTAACCAAACACTGCCATGAATACTAAGGAACTCTCTAAACAAGTAAGGTAATGTTGTTGAGAAGTTCAAGTCAGGGTTAGATTATAAAAAAATATTCAAATCTTTGATGATCCCCAGGAGTACTATCAAATCTATCATAACCAAATGGAAAGAATATGGCAAAACAGCAAACCTGCCAAGAGACTGCCTCCCACCAAAACTCACGGACTGGGTAAGGAGGGTATTTATCAGAGAGGCAGCACAGAGACCTAAGGTAACCCTGGATGAGCTGCAAAGTTCAACAGCAGAGACTGGAGTATCTGTACATAGGACGACAATAAGCCGTACGCTCCATAGAGTTGGGTTTTATGGCAGAGTGGCCAGAAGAAAGCCATTACTTTCAGCAAAAAACAAAATGGCACATTTTGAGTTTGCGAAAAGGCATGTGGGAGGATCCCAAAATGTATGGAGGAAGGTGCTCTGATCTGACGAGACTAAAATGTAACTTTTCGCCCATCAAAGAAAACGCTATGTCTCGCGCAAACCCAACACATCATATCACCCAAAGAACACCATCCCCACAGTGAAAAATGGTGGTGGCAGCCTCATGCTGTGGGGATGTTTCTCAGCAGCCAGAACTGGGAAACTGGTAAGAGTTGAGGGAAAGATGGATGGTGCTAAATACAGGGATATTCTTGTGCAAAACCTGTACCACTCTATGCGTGATTTGAGGCTAGGACGGAGGTTCACCTTCCAGCAGGACAATGACCCCAAACACACTGCTAAAGCAACACTTGAGTGGTTTAACAAGAAACATGTAAATGTGTTGGAATGGCCTAGTCAAAGCCCAGACCTCAATCCAATAGAAAATCTGTGGTCAGACTTAAAGATTGCTGATCACAAGCACAAACCATCCAACTTGAAGGAGCTGGAGCAGTTTTGCAAGGAGGAATGGGCAAAAATCCCATTGGTAAGATGTGGCAAGCTCATAGAGACTTATCCAAAGCGACTTGGAGCTGTGATTGCCGCAAAAGGTGGCTCTACAAAGTATTGAATTTATGGGGGTGAATAGTTATGCACATTTACTTTTTCTGTTATTTTGTCCTATTTGTTGTTTGCTTCACAATACAAAAAAAAAAATAAACATCTTCAAAGTTGTGGGCATGTTCTGTAAATTTAAATGATGCAAATCCTCAAACAATCCATGTTATTTCCAGGTCGTAAGGCAACAAAACACAAAAAATGCCAAGGGGGGTGAATACTTTTGCAATCCACTGTATATGTATTATCTACATAGCAACCAGTCCCTCACAGCAGCTATCTTCACATAGCACCCACCCCTCTTATCACCCATTCATTCTCAGCAACCATCCGCACACAGCACCCAAACCTGTCTCTGCAACCATCTCTTCATAGCACTTTCATTGTCATTGTCAGCAGCCACCCGCTTTCAGCACCCAACCTCTCTGAGCATCCACCTTACTTAGCAACCATGCCTATCTCCTTTGCTCCCCTTTTCTCGTTTTCAGAAAAAAATAAAATACGAAAAACTTAAACAGCACTGCCTCCCACCCAGAAGAGGCCCCTGGTGCATTGCACCATTGTTGGCTCCTCCCCTGCTATCACTCCTCTCCAGATCTATCCCCCAACTCTGTCATAACATATATTTCACACATTTCCTCCTGGATGGCCTCCAGATATATAAAAATTAACACCTCCAAGACGGTGCTGTTACTTATCCCACACCTCTATGCCTGAAATTTGTCTTACCATAGACAAGACAAAAATCACTCTCTTGTCTAAAGTTAGGTGTCTTTGTGTCACACTTGACTCTGACCTCTTTCACCACTTACATTTAATCACTACCCAAATCCTGCCGTCTCCACATCCGAAACATCACTAAAATTCATCCCTTTGTCACCCAAGACACTACTAAGATATCCACTCTCTCATAGTGTCATGCCTTGACTACTGCAATTCCATCCAAACTGACCTTATTTCCACTCTAGTCTATCCTGAATGCTTTTGACAGACTCATCCACATTACTAAACATTTATCCTATGCTACCGTCTCCTGTCAGTCCTTACACTGGTTCCCCATTTCCTGAAGAATAATAATCAAAATCCTTAACTTCACTTACAAAATTCAAGGCAACACTGCATCTCCTTACATCCTAACTCTTGTCTCCAGATATACTCCAAACTGCCTTCTCTGCCCCTCGCAAGATATGTGCTTCTCATCTTTTACTCCTCACATGCAAGACTTCTCAGGAGAATTAGTTGGAATTCTCTGCTTCACTCTATAAGACTCCCCACTAGTCTTCAACTATTCAAACGTACTCTGAAAACCGATTTAGTCAGAGAAGCATATCATAATTCTTGTTTGCATATCTCTCCCTCATCATGCTCACACATTAAACAATCCAGCAGTTCCCTTACTTCATGTTTCTATCCCCTACTCCCTCTTACACTGTAAGCTATCCCTAGAGCAGGGCCATCATCTTCCTTATGTAATATATGCATGTACAAATGTGATGTCTTGTCTTATGTGCCTTATAATGAAGGTAAATGTCTATCGATTAATGTCTATCCATTGTTTATTGTACTCCCAGCGCTACTGAATTTTGCTTTGCGAGGTGCGTACTTGTTAGGCGATGAGCGCCACAGGCGATCCTCGCTTGTGAGCCTCACAAAGCGAGGCGAGACCTTAACGTTTAGCACTTAGGTGATGAGCGTCAAAGGCGCTCATCGCTGCGAGCCTCGCAAAGCGAGGCGAGCCGTCAACGCAAAGTACTTAGGCGATGAGCACCAAAGGCGCTCATCGCTGCGAACCTCGCGAAGGTGAGACGTTAACGCGTAGCACTTAGGTGATGAGCATAGCGAGCCGTTATCACGTAGCACTTAGGCGATGATAATAATAATCACATATAATAGTTGTCAAACTGCGAGACGTCGTCACAATTTGCGTGGTGCTTACGAGTTAGGTGCTGAGCGCCTGGGCGAGCCGTTAATGCGTAGCACTTAGTGGATGAGCATTACGAGGTGAGTCGTTAAAGCGTAGCACTTAGGCGACGAGCTGTTAAGGCAGTTAAACACGCGGGACTTAGCCACAAAACACTTAGTAAAAGCGCAATTGCATTAGCATTGAAGCACTTGACAAACGCGGGACTTAGTAAAAAAAAAAGGTTAACGAGGTTAATGGCCGAACCGCGAACATCCAACAAACACAAAAAACACAAAGGAAATACAAATAAATATAACAAAAATATCACCCACAGCACGGGGTCCAGGCAGGACGTCTGGGAGTGAGGTGCAAAGTTAATTTAAGCAGATTTCAACGACTTTCACCACACGAAAATCGCCTAAGTGAGAACAAAAATGTCCGCCGCACAAAAGGAAAACAAGGCTACACGACCCCGGACCGCGCAAAACACTGCCAAACGCTTATCGCTTTACCATGGCGCTTTACGAGATGCAGGACTTAGAAAAAAAAATACGACAGAGCAAAAATACAAGGTTAACGGCCGAACTAAGAGCAAAAAAAACAAAAAAAAAAAAACACAAAAAACACAAAGAAATACAACAAAAACAGGACGTGAGGTGCAATGCGATTTAAATGAGATTTCGACGACTTTCACCACACGAAAGTCGCCTAAGCGAGAAAAAAATGGGTGCTGAAAAAAATTAAAACAAGGCTACAAGACCCCGGACCAGGCAAAACACTGCCGAATGTGTAGCAGCAACGAACGACATACAAAATACACTGTTACAAAATACAGATAATACAGTACATGTGAGACGTGTAACACATTAATAACATTACCAATCTACAATGGCGATTTACACAACTATACCAATGGATTTCCCTTACGACACCACCAATTTAGAATGCACAGTTAGGACATTCATTACACTTTATCATCAGAGCACCAACACTCACTGTACATTGTATGGTGCCAGAAAATAGAAACAGATTGTTAGCTCTTCAGACTATTGATTGCTGAATATATTAATTACAAATAGGTAAAGTATATTAATTTATTCAAGAAATAATTAATTCATTATTCATTAAGTAAATATAGATGAATATATAGCTCTCTTTATAATGAGTGCCGAAGGTGCTCAGAGGAGCAAAAATAGATGAGGCAAGAGGCTCACCATGAGCGCCGAAGGCCCTCATAGTACAAAAAGGTTTACATTGTGTGTCAAACAGCATTCCCATGGCTTCAAATTGTATTGCCCCCGTCATTTTTGACGGGCAAGTCGCTAGTAATATAATAATGATAAATATATATGTAATTAGAGAAATGCGCTTCAAAAAACAACGTCAATAAAATTGTAAGTCAGGCAATGCTGTTTGCCACACTGTGAGGCTTTTGCTTTTCTGAGCACCTTCGGGTCACATGGTAAACCTCGCGATGAGTGCCTCGGCGCTCATTGCGAACCATTCCTCCCGCCTACTGTACGGGCCGCTCATTGCAGGGTTCATTATTAAACTGCAAGTTTTGTGCTTGGGAATACCATGTGTCTCTTTCAGCATCTCCCCCCTGTCCCTTCCCTGTGTGTTTCTCTTCTGTGTGTGTCTGCTGAATGTTTGTGTGGTGTGTAGTGATGTCGCGAACATAACATTTTCGGTTCGTGAACCGCAGACGCGAATTTCATCAAATGTTCGCGAACGGCCATAGACTTCAATAGGCAGGCAAATTTAATTTTGTGTATTTTCTAAGTCCCGCGTGCCTGGCTTTGCTCCGCCTCGTTTTCATCCAGTTTCAGAACTATTTAAGTTTTTCGTCCGCCAAATAAGGCTCAAAATTGCTTGCAACCTCACTCCCTGGCTCTCCCCCTGTGCTGTGTGTGAATATGTTTTTATTTATTTTTTTAATTATTTTTCTTGTTTTTTTGTGTTTTTTGATTTCCACGGATAGGCCGTCAAATTTGTATTTTTCCAAGGTGGTATTTTTTCCCTGAGCTTGCATGTGTGATGTCGCTGCTGGCTAAAATGAGCGCATTTGGTGCTCATTGCAGCCTAAAAGTGCTGCACGGCTGCTCAAGTGTTGATTACATGTTGGCACCCAACGTTCTTAATTATTAATCATCTCTGTCGATGGATACAAACTACTGATGCATCAAACTGCAAGATAAGATAATACAGGTTGTTCTTATATGAAATAGTTAACCTATATAAGTTCAAATGTATGTGCAAATGGTTTAGAACTTGCCATTTATTGCTAAAAGCCTTCTGTATATTAGGTTAAGTGAGCTGCTGAGGAACATGCAGCTGTAGTCTGATTGTCTCTTTGTCCGGTTCTTGATCCGGTGACCCAGTTCACTCTCAGAGCTCATGTCAGTGACAACAAAATCAATTTTAAAGTGAGAGCTTCCACTCTCGACAAGCATGGAAAAGTAACATGGAAGTTTAAATTTAGACAGAGTGACATATGTCATTGAATATAAAAGAAACGTAACTTGGAGGAACTGCATTTTAAAACACAAACAGCTGTAGGAATATCTTGCAAGAATGTTTTGTTATATCAAATGTCCGTGAATCATTTTTGTCTCTGAAGAAACAGATACAGAAGGAGCAGTGATCTCTTTTTTTATACATTAGCTCCATCTTGTGTCACCTATGGGAGTAACCATTCAATGTTATTTTCCTTCCCAGTAGTATTGCTTAAATGACCACCGCAGGCCTAATCTACACCAATCAGGAGCCCACCATACCGCACAGCCGGAAGACTGTTACAGCTACTGTGTGTTTAACTATTGTGAATAATTCTATAGTTAATGTTCTCTAGTCTTCATTGGTAGCCATACTTACTATGAATAAATATTTGCACTACAGTATAGCAGAATATTAATAATGACTATTTAAGCCTATAGATATAGGAGACCACTTTTCATTTCAGCTTTTCAGAACCAGAGAGCAGCAAGCATTGGTGTTGATTACTTGGCTTCCAAAGGATCATCCACAAGGCTGACTCGTAGCTATGGAATTTCTGACGAGAGAATTTAAAGGAATTCTGAAGTCACCCTATATGCTCTGCACCATCAGATAGAGGGTGGAAAAGCATATGGAAAAGGTGATTTTCTTTTTTTTTTTATTGCTGCTAAAATAATTGTTAGGTGTTTCCTGTTTTTTTGACACCTCAATGCTGCCTTTGGGCAATATTAAATTCCAGCCCCATAAGTTTAAAGTGAAGCATGTAACGGCTGCGGGCTTGAAATTTGGCAGAGTTGCGTTGCTATTAAATTGGAAGGGGCTGCGAGCTACGAGTTTGAGACGAAAATCATAGCTCGTTCGTAGAACATTGGATTAGCTGCCGTGCTGACGATCAATTAGTGTAGACCGTAGTTACGGGTTTAGACGGAGCCAATGGAAAAAGAGATTGTTAGTGTTACGTCACTGAAAAAGGGGAGAGTAGATTTCAATGTCCTATGGGCTTCAATTACAGTTTGCGATCGGACCCACATTCCAGATTAATGCAATATGAATAAAGCCGTAAATATGATATTTTATTACATGCGTGTTACATTATATGTATTAACACATTGATTGCCGCGATCAACATAACACAGAATATAAACATGAAATAAAGTATTTTTTGGGGCCGATTTTGCGAGCTTGAGATTGTTGTGCTATTAATTCTAAGACCTAACATCACTTTCACTTTTAATAAATGTACAGTAGTGTTGTTATTTGCATTACAAGTGCTACGTATTGGACTTTACCCTCCTTGCGGGTCCTCTCAAGCACACTTTGGGCTCCATTTGCCTGTTACGGGCTTGCTCATTTTATAATGAGCCGCACCGGCCAGGGGATTTAATTAAAATCAGCTGTGCAGGTAAAGGAATGATTTGCCCAATATTTAGATGTTTATTAGATATAGTGACTTCAGGATCCAATATAGTAGCTATTACGTGGCTCCCACAGGTTAATTTTACATAGCCAGGGGTTTGTCACGTAAGGAAAAATAGCTTACAGGGGTTGCAACTGTCCTTACAAGTACACTTAAGATGTGAGTGTAAAGTGAGCCCCTTAGCAACCCCAGTACAATTACAGAACATCAGTAAATATTGCAGCATTGTGTCTGTGCCTGTAGAGCTCTGTGTTTCCCAGTCAAACATTGACACATTTATATGGTTTATTATTTTTGCACATGAGCATTGCAGTTCAAACACGTTATATTGTATGTTCATTTCTAACTTATAACATTGTGTTAAATGGCAGAGGATACACAGGTTCTTGGGTGGCAGGTGGGTAGTCATTAAACCCTGGGCCTCTGTATCAATCAGCTGTGACAGCATGACCCATGCATTATCCATTTAGGCTTAGATGATGAATAACAGACACGACGACTGATTGGGAGAAACACGGGCCACAGCTTTTATTTATAAACAATTATTTAAAAAAACATAACTTTATGTACACAAAATACCGCAATACTTTTTCCGGGGGAGGAGAACGGGACAGTGACCTTGCGCTTTGGGCCCTGCCCAAAGCCCCAATGCTTATATTAAGCACGCCCTGTGAGGTAGGGCCAACGCCCACTTAGGCCAGTGGGCCGGGCAACTCACCTCCCGCCACAGAGCACGCGAGGGACGCCTCCCGAGACTGCGATCCCCCCCTGCTGTCTATCAAAGTCAAGGCCCGTACGACACTCTCCCTGAACTCCAACATCAGTAACTCCAGCCCGATTTCCGTAAGATGTACCTTGTCCTTACCAAAAAACTCATCGGCACTGACCGGCTCAAACTCCTTATATCGGATGGCAACGAACCCCAACTTCCTAACAAAATTTGCCAGCTGCTGGTTAATCTTCTGTCTTGATCTATCCAACCCGACGGGGTCTCGAGCGTTCCGCCAGAATCATCTTTTTATCATCTCAGACCATATCATAAACGTACCCGGGAACTTCTTCATCCAGTTTTCCACGTCTCTCTTCATGACTTTTAGCATCCTTCGCATGGGAACCGTTCCCAGATCATTACCGCCGGCGTGAATCAATATTACGCTGGGCTGACCGTAACGCTGGGCATATGTGTCCAACAGCCCATACACCTGCGCCCATCGCAGGCCTCGAATCCCGCACCACAGCACGTGCAAGTCCGTAACAGGGAAACCCAGTTGTGTCTTTCCTTCCGTAACTGCGGCTAACCTGTGGGCCCAGTACACGTACAAATGGCCCACGATCCACAGTTGCCTCTGTCCTCCTGAAAGCAGAAAGCAACATCCATTAGACCACTGCCCTAGTCCGCACGTAGGACCGAAAACGTTCTGACTCCCATCTACCGATACGCTTTACCGCGGCGGCGGGAAAACCTAGCCTGGCTGCTTCCGTAGCTGCCCCAATTCGGAAAGAGTGTGTTCCAAACTCTGACTGATCTAGACAGAGACGTTGTAATGCGATTTTTAGCAGTCTTTCGAATTGGTAACGGAATAACGCCGTCCCATCGGCGTGAACCAACAGCGAACACCGTCCCGCCGGTCGCTGTGTAAGATACTCCTCCATACAAGTATAGGGGCAACACTCGGTGCCAACCCGCTGCAGAACCACCTCTTTTCCTTTTCCCACTTGGTCGGTCTTAGACCTCCGTAACCATATCACTACCGTGCCTTCCCTCAGGCAGGTATCCACCACTTGCAATCCCCCAGAACCGTGTCTACTGTTCGCTACTTATTCCCCTATCCGAAATGCTCCGAAAAACGCCAGGTAAAAAGCTGTACGGAAAAGCAGAGATTTAGAGGAGGTTCTGCAAATCACCAACAGCACCTGAGCCAATCTCAGTAACAAGGAAAAGGTAATCAGCCACCACCTTGCGCACTAGAAACTCCTTTGTAAGGTCCCTCTGCCCTGCCAGCTTAAACATGAAAGCCAGCGCCGTGACCTGTCTCCCTACTACGGCTCTTGTTTCACTTTCCTCGGCGCACCGCAGCAGGTACCAAAGCAGGATCCCTTGTGGCTTATCTTCCGTCGTAGTACCACCGACCATTGCCACTAGGCCATACCATTTTGCCCACACGCGTCTGTACGCGGCCCACTTTGCCGGGGCAACAGACTGATGAGTCTCGTCACCTGGCAGCTCCAAGCTCCCATAGCTCCGCGGGAATGCATTCCCCCAGCGCGTTCGCCTGCGGGGCTAATGCCCTGAACCGCTCCTCCTGAAATAGAGAAAGGGCATAAGTAATCCCGTTCTCTACCCCTGGAACGTGCCTCGCCTGGAACCATATGTTCAGGCGGAGGCAGCATAGTACAAGATGACGGAGTAATCGTACTACCGGTATGGATGTTGCCGTGATGTTATTTACGGCTTCCACCACTCCCATCTTATCTGTGTGGAATAAAACTCGCCGGCCCGGAAAGCCGGACCCCAGATGTGTACTGCTGCCACCATGGGGAATAACTCGAGGAATGTCAGGTTCTTTGTCAAACCTGCCACTGCCACCACCTATTCATCCGGCCAAGCCGCGGCACACCATCTCCCCTGGAGATATGCCCCGCAACCGAACGGTCCTGATCCATCCGTGTAAAGCTCTAACTCTGCACTGGTGGCGCTCTTCTTTTGAAGAAGCGCAAAACCATTAAACTCAGCCAGGAAAACTGACCATACCCTTGGTTCGTCCCTAAATGGCCCCGCCATCCTACCCAGTTGGACCTCGGTCAGAACCTTTTTTTACGCTAGCCGACCGCAAGTTCGGAACACTGGAACTCTATGTCGCATGGGATACGAAAGCCCTCCCGGAACCCATCTTCCAGGAGGTGCGCGTCGGTGGAGTTGCCCGCCAACCTACCGTAGCGTTTTAGCTATGGCAGCATGGCGGGGAGGCGTATGGGCGTCCTGCCCTTTTGCAGGGGGCTCTCCTCCTCTTCCCCCTTCTCTGGCTCTGCCGCATCTGGCAGGGGGGTCCTCCCCCCGCAGGTAGAACATGCATGCTTGAACCTGCAATCTGGGGCCCATCTACAGACCCCTTCATTGTATGCAAAACAGGTCTTGAGACCCGTTCCCGTGGCGGTGGTTGGGCCCTTGGCTCCACCGGACCCGCTACGAAAGGGCTGAAAGCATGACTCGCATCGGTGTCATAATGTTCAACCAGTATGCCACCACTTTGTCGCTCCACGCCATGGTTGGCCTGGAGGCCAAGTACTGGCTGAATTCCTCATCGTACCGCCACCATGCCATGCCCCCATAGACTTTGTGGTCGTTCCGAATTTCGTCTTTGTAAACAAACAACCCTGAACTTTGTTCGGTATGTCGCTCGCATAGAACACAGGCCAAGATGGAGAAAGCTTGAAGCCAGGTATCGAACGTCCTGGGCAGCCGCCTAAAGGACTTACGACGGTCATCTCCCTCCCGGAGGCCCATCTCGCCCACTTCCAGTTGTCTGGACATGGGGAGAAGGGAGAACAATTCTACAAATTCCCTCCTCCAGATCTTTTCTTTTACCTCTTGGGTACGATACGCTCCCAAGTTATCCAATGAGCACAAGACTATAGGTCTCATAGCTGCATCGGTAACCCCTGCGTTGGTACTGCCTGTTAGCGAACCCGGGACCCCCACCGACTCGGTGGGCCCAACCGTCCCCTTGTCCACGGCCGGCGCTGGCTGCACCGCCGCACCCCTAGTAGATGGTTCAGTCCATGCGCTCATCGCTAAACCCCCTATCCACGACCCCATCACTTGCTCACTAACAGTAATGTTGTGTGTAGCTAAAAGGATCTTAAGTGACCCCAAAAAAACAGCCTTTGTGTGTAGGGGTTCACTTTCTCCTTTTTGCGCTGCGTGACCCACCATCATGCGCTCACCTGCTTCCGGAAGCCTCATTGTGGAAACTGCCAACGGGGTATCCCTGTGTCTCTCCTGACGCTCAGGGGACTCTGATCGTCTGGCCCTCCGCCGGCTCCGTCCCCTCACTGATCCGGTGCAGGCGCAACTCCAC
Organism: Discoglossus pictus; assembly: GCA_027410445.1. Classification (NCBI taxonomy): domain Eukaryota; kingdom Metazoa; phylum Chordata; class Amphibia; order Anura; family Alytidae; genus Discoglossus; species Discoglossus pictus. The sequence goes on from CM050167.1 coordinate 89,168,874, forward strand.
CAGCAGGATCTCCTGCTTCTCGATCTGGATCTCCTTCTGGACCTGTAGGTGCAAGAGGAACAGTTACTAGCTCTCCATCAGCTGCATGCCCGTGCCCATACCATCCGCTACTCCCCTGAGGAATGGTCCTGGTCACCTATGCATGCGCGGCTGGAGTAAGCTAGCGCCGCAGCCTCTGACGCCCCCCTTAGGGTTTCCCTTGAGAGTTCTTTTGGTGGTGTAAGGTCTACCTGTTGATCGGTCTTAGCCCCCTTTTGCTGTGGCCTAACCATCTCACCCTCAGTCTCAGCTCTCGGTCGTCTTAGTGGGGTATGTGTGAATAGCAGTGGACTGTATCTGCTTGTAGTCTTCCTAGCTCGAGTGGGGCGCACCGGCCTCGCCACTGCCGCTGTCACTGGCACATCGTCGATTATCACCATGCTGCCCTGGCTGTTCATTTCGCTGACCACTCTGTTCCGTCTCTCTTGCGTCGTCCCCATGTCCCACTCACTGCCTAGGGTGCGACCCTGTAAAGTACCACAAGAACTGTTAGTACGTGAAGTCGTAGGGACCGCATGGTCGGCGAAATGAGGGTCTGTAGAAGCTTTTTTAGGGCTCCCGGCTTTTCTCTTACCCCCTGCACCCCCTTTACGGAGCGGTAGAGGGGTGTTCCTTGACCTTTGTCGCGGCCGAGGTCCTTTAGGCAAAGTGACCGGTGGTGGCCGGAGTTCTAGGCCCTCACCTTCACCGCCCGTGGGCATGGCTCTCACCTGTTTGAAGGGTATGGGGCCCTGGCTGCCCTGACCCGTAGCCCCCCCCCCCTCTCGTGGCCTTACCTACTGATGGACGGGGGTCTGCTAGCCCTACACTGATGGGATGGGAAGATGTCCTCCTGGCACCTCCGGTATTGACCAGGCCACCAGCCACTGTAGGCTGATCCTGTCCAATGTGTTGAGGGACAAGCGCAGAAGGCATGGGAGGTCCCAGCCTGTCCTGCACCCACCTGACCCCTTGGCTTAGTGCACGGGTCCTGACCTCGGCCAGTAAGGCCTCTATGTCCTCTGCATCCATGATATACAGGCACACACAGGAGACAAAACAAAAAACGGAACAAAAACCACACACCCAACCAACACACAAAGCCTTGCAGATGACAGAAACAAAACAGCACAAAACGGGGAAAAACACACACACACAACACACACACACAAAGCCTTGCAGTATGCCCCTTATGTGCTAGTAAGCTGGGGACCAGAATCTCAGTATTTAACCTCCTACTTTATGCTATTGTTGCAGGACCTCAGACCTCCGTCCGTTTCAGTCGGGAGACCGCGCTGCTGTGCCAACATCGCGAAAAACGCGGACGCTCGACACGCCCCCGACGCTACTGATTGACTGACAGCCTCACAGGCTCCGCTGGGTCACGCAACGCTACGTGCTGACCCAGGAAGCCTGTGCAGCCTCTGCGTCAAACATAAGTTGGGGTCAGGGTTTAATTGTGTGAGCAGGTATTTGTAACTGCCATTGTGATTTAGTTGATTGATTTTAGGTATTGCTGAATAGGGCTGGGTTAACCATTAGAAAGGCTTCTTTTGTGGTTTAACATGTGTACGCTTCAAAAAAAAAATGTTATATCCTAAAAATTCTTTTTTAGGTCGTTTTTTTTTCTTTTTAGACACTCACTGCCCCGCAAGTGTCTCATAAGTGTACTTGTAAGGGTTTTATCTGCTCTTGAGGGAGTTTGAGTTTACACTTAAAGATTTGTCTCACTGTGAACATTCGTAGGATGTTTAGTAATTTTTAAGGAAGCCATGTCATAGCACTTTAGGTAAGTCTCCTATAGCAAGCGATCATATCATACTTAGAAGATCATACATAAGGGTTTGCTGCAGGGGGGTCTAAAAGTTTCATAGCTCCCTACGTGGAATGGACACTCACAAGATTTGTTACCGGAGCCATGTAATTGAGCCTTATGTTTTTTACACTGCCAGATGTGTGGTTAAAGGGCAATCCATCTCATTATTATCTTACTAGCGACTTGCCCGTCAAAAATGACGGAGCAATAAAATTGTAAGGCAGGTAATGCTGTTTGCCACAGACATTATTTTTTTTGGTGGTCTGAGATCCTTCGGTGCTCATTGCGAGCCTTGAGCTGAGCGCCTTCGGCACTCATTGCGAGGCTGTTGGATGTGGTATTTTTTTTTCTGATAGGTGCGTTTGGTGTTATTGTTTGGTCGGTGGTGATCTTCTTTTTGCGCTTATTGCAAGGCTTTGTGGGCTATGTGGGCTTTGTAGGCGCTGTGAGGCGCGCAGTGAATGGCTTTTGTGTTTATCGCGAGAGTGTTTTTTTTGTGTATATGTATTTTTGTATGCTAATAAAATAATTAATAAATTAATATACTTTACCTATTTGTAAGTAATATATGCAGGAAGCATTGTGCTGAAGAGCTGACAATCTGTTTTGATGTTTCTGCAGCAAACAATGTAGATTTTCACTGTTGTGCAGTGTGTAGTGTAAATAGGCTGTGTGCGCGAGTGGAAGCTGTTAGTGTAGCTGTGTACTTCCACATTCTGTAAGTTAGTGTTGTAAAATGGCGGAGAATGTGTATGTGGTACGCGGGTGTGGATGATTTAGCGACCTTGCTAATGGTGTATCTTGTACCTTGTACAGCTTTTTTGAAAAGCCGTATGTGCTTGGTGGTGTTTTGCATCTTTAGGGTCCTGTAGCCTCGTATTCGTTTTTTTCAGCAGCACTTTTTTCTCTCGCTTAGGGATTTTCGTGTGTCTAAACTCTGGAATTTGGACTTAAATTGAGGTGTAACGTTTTCAGGTGCGTGCGGTTCGGCCGTTAAGGTTGTAATTTTGCGCGTCTCATATTTATTTAGGCTAAGTCCGTAAATGTTGCGTTGTAAGAGCCGCGGTTCGTATTTTGGAACTTGTGTGTGTGTTTGTACCCGCTTGTAAGGCGGCGTAGAGCCTCCACCTCTGCAAATGCAGCCCCTCGCTTCGCAAGGGTCCGCATTTGGGGACCAAACTGCGTCCCTTGCTTTGCAAGGAATGCAATTCTTGCAAGCTCGCTTTGCAAGCTCGCAAAGCGTGACAAGGATTCATAGTTTGACAATTATAATATGTGATGGACACCATAGGTAACATCGAACTCGCTTGAAAACAAGTGACTGATAAATGTTTGAAAGGACTATGGAGGAAGATGTGGCCAGAGATATCCAACAATTTTGAACAAGAGTAGTCCAATGTTGACCAAATTGTGAACCTTTTACGCCAAAACCCTTTGCCTAGGAACAAATGCTCGAATGCATTGTCTATATATGCGACTAGGGGATGCAGATGTTCAGGATATTGAGGAGTTGCTGGTTAGAGCCTTTTCCAACGACAGCCTTCAAGAACTTGCAGAACAAGGGATTCAGGCAGGGAACAATTTCAAAGGAAAGTAGTAATTCAGACAAATAAGAACTTACTACAGATTTCCTCAGTAAAAGTTTGATAACAATAACCAAAATCATTGATCAATTTGAAGCACATGATCCAGATTTTCAATTAAATAAAAACGCAAGATGAGGCGTTTTAAGTGCAATCTCTTGCTACCCACATTAATTAGAGAAAAAGAAAACAACACATTTCTAGACTTCATTGCTAAAAAATCAAGAATTCCAGAGCAGACAGAACCTTTGACAGCACAAATATCACATCGCCCTCGCAGCGATCCGCAGCCCTCGCGTAGCAAAGCGAGGGCACTGGGCAAGGGCCTCAGTTGCCTTCGGCGCTCCATGCCAGCAACTGCGACCCTCGCAAACTTCACGTCGCAACGCAAATAACACGACACACAAATTACGACACTCACTAAATTTTACGAGCAACACAAACAACATACGACACACGATCACACAACACACATTACGGCCTCGCAACACTCGGACGCAACTCGCGAACATTACAAAATTCAAAACACAATACATACACACAACACATACATAAAAAGCTTACCTCCAGCAACATGGAGCATCCAGGACCTCAAAAATGCAACTTACACCTTAATTTCACTCAAAATAAAAAAGTTTAGACACTAAAAAATTTGCTAAGCGAGAGAAAAAATGGCCGCCGAACAAAACGAAAACGAGGCTACACACGCAAACACCTTACGAGACATGTTACCAGACATTGCGACCTCGCAAACATCGGACGCAACACGCCAACATACAAACGTTTAAAACACAATAAATACACACAACACACACATAAAAAGCTTACCTACAGCAAGAGGAACCATCCAGCACCTCAAAAAACAAAGTTACACCTTCATTTAAATAAAAATAAAACACTTTAGACACTAATAAAATCGCTAAGCGACAGAAAAAATGGGCGCCGAAAAAAAACGAAAACGAGGCTACAGCACTCTCAACACGTAAAACACCACAACACACCGACGGATAATCCGCAAAGACGCATACCACACATAACCCGCCATTTTACGCCAATGCGGAAGTACACCACTACGCTAACGGTTTCGTCTCGCGCACGCACTGTATTACACTGCACACATTCACCACGCTTACACAGCAGCTCCACACCACTAATGCTGCAGCAACCTCAAAACACATTGACAGCTCTTCAACACAATGCTTCAAAATAGGTAAAGTATATTCATTTATTAATGTATTATATATATTTCATTATTACAAACCAAACAGCATTACATATTCATTTATTAATGTATTACATCTTTCATTATTATACACCAAACAGCATTAGCTACCTTACAATTTCATTGCCGTCATTTTTTGACGGGCAATTCGCTAGTTTATATTTCTGTGTACATACAGCATGTGTAATATAAAAATACATGGCAATATAAAAATACATTAACTTAAAATTAAAGTGAAACTTGTGTATTCCTGGTTGCGAATTCCCCGATCCCTATTTACCATCCCTATGTTAAAATTACCCTGTTTAATACTGCTTTGTTTAGCACTCGGTCTATTAGCAATGTATCTACAGTGTTAAACAAGGTATACCTATATATATATATAAATTATTTTATATTGGGCCCATTTAAATATATATATATATATATATATATATATATATACCATATATACTCGAGTATAAGCCGACCAGAGTATAAGCCGAGGCAGCCATTTTACCACAAAATACTGGGTAAAATGAGTGACTTGAGTATAAGCCGAGGGTGGGAAATGTGCTGCCCCCTGTGTCCCTCTTGTGCCCTCTGTGTCCCCCTCTCTCTCCGTGTCTCTTCTCCCCTCTCCCTTCCCTGTGTCTCTTCTCCCCTCTACCTTCCCTGTGTCTCTTCCAACCTCTCCCTTCCCTGTGTCTCTTCCCCCCTCCCTTATCACCCTCCTCAACCCCACTCCTCAACCTCCCTCCGCATCCTTAACCTCCCTCCTCATCCTCAACCTCCCTCCTCATCCTCAACCTCCCTCCTCAACCTCCCTCCTCTTCCTCAACCTCCCTCCTCTCTCCTCAACCCCCCTACTCAACCTCAACCCCCCTCCTCAACCCCTCCTCCTCATCCTCAACCTCCCTCCTCATCCTCAAGGTGGCGGAGGGGAGTTGAGGGGGGTTTAGGTTGAGGAGGGGGGAGGAAATGAGACCTGGGGGGGGGGGTAGAGAGACACACGGGGGGTAAGAGACGCACGGGGGGTTTAGAGACACACAGGGGGTTAGAGAAACACGGGGGGGGGTAGAGTGACTTGTGTATAAGCCGAGGGGGGCCTTTTTTGCCTTAAGAAAAGGGCTGAAAAACTCGGTTTATACTCGAGTATATGCGGTCTATACAGTCAGGTCCATAAAAATTGGGACATCGACACAATTCTAAACTTTTTGGCTCTATACACCACCACAATGGATTTGAAATGAAACTAACAAGATGTGCTTTAACTGCAGACTTTCAGCTTTAATTTGAGGGTATTTACATCCAAATCAGGTGAACGGTGTAGGAATTACAACAGTTTGTATATGTGCCTCCCACTTTTTAAGGGACCAAAAGTAATGGGACAATTGGCTGCTCAGCTGTTCCATGGCCAGGTGTGTGTTATTCCCTCATTATCCCATTTACAAAGAGCAGATACAAGCTCCAGTGTTCATTTCAAGTGTGCTATTTGCATTTGTTGCTGTTAACTCTCAATGTGAGATCCAAAGAGCTGTCAGTGAAGCAAGCCATCATTAGGCTGAAAAAACAAAACAATCCCATCAGAGAGATAGCAAAAACATTAGGTGTGGCCAAATCGCTAGTTTATATTTCTGTGTACATACAGCATGTGTAATATAAAAATACATGGCAATATAAAAATACATTAACTTAAAATTAAAGTGAAACTTGTGTATTCCTGGTTGCGAATTCCCCGATCCCTATTTACCATCCCTATGTTAAAATTACCCTGTTTAATACTGCTTTGTTTAGCACTCGGTCTATTAGCAATGTATCTACAGTGTTAAACAAGGTATACCTATATATATATATAAATTATTTTATATTGGGCCCATTTAAATATATATATATATATATATATATATATATATATATATATACCATATATACTCGAGTATAAGCCGACCAGAGTATAAGCCGAGGCAGCCATTTTACCACAAAATACTGGGTAAAATGAGTGACTTGAGTATAAGCCGAGGGTGGGAAATGTGCTGCCCCCTGTGTCCCTCTTGTGCCCTCTGTGTCCCCCTCTCTCTCCGTGTCTCTTCTCCCCTCTCCCTTCCCTGTGTCTCTTCTCCCCTCTACCTTCCCTGTGTCTCTTCCAACCTCTCCCTTCCCTGTGTCTCTTCCCCCCTCCCTTATCACCCTCCTCAACCCCACTCCTCAACCTCCCTCCGCATCCTCAACCTCCCTCCTCATCCTCAACCTCCCTCCTCATCCTCAACCTCCCTCCTCAACCTCCCTCCTCATCCTCAACCTCCCTCCTCTCTCCTCAACCCCCCTACTCAACCTCAACCCCCCTCCTCAACCCCTCCTCCTCATCCTCAACCTCCCTCCTCATCCTCAAGGTGGCGGAGGGGAGTTGAGGGGGGTTTAGGTTGAGGAGGGGGGAGGAAATGAGACACGGGGGGGGGGGGTAGAGAGACACAGGGGGGGTAAGAGACGCACGGGGGGTTTAGAGACACACAGGGGGTTAGAGAAACACGGGGGGGGGGTAGAGTGACTTGTGTATAAGCCGAGGGGGGCCTTTTTTGCCTTAAGAAAAGGGCTGAAAAACTCGGTTTATACTCGAGTATATGCGGTCTATACAGTCAGGTCCATAAAAATTGGGACATCGACACAATTCTAAACTTTTTGGCTCTATACACCACCACAATGGATTTGAAATGAAACTAACAAGATGTGCTTTAACTGCAGACTTTCAGCTTTAATTTGAGGGTATTTACATCCAAATCAGGTGAACGGTGTAGGAATTACAACAGTTTGTATATGTGCCTCCCACTTTTTAAGGGACCAAAAGTAATGGGACAATTGGCTGCTCAGCTGTTCCATGGCCAGGTGTGTGTTATTCCCTCATTATCCCATTTACAAAGAGCAGATACAAGCTCCAGTGTTCATTTCAAGTGTGCTATTTGCATTTGTTGCTGTTAACTCTCAATGTGAGATCCAAAGAGCTGTCAGTGAAGCAAGCCATCATTAGGCTGAAAAAACAAAACAATCCCATCAGAGAGATAGCAAAAACATTAGGTGTGGCCAAATCGCTAGTTTATATTTCTGTGTACATACAGCATGTGTAATATAAAAATACATGGCAATATAAAAATACATTAACTTAAAATTAAAGTGAAACTTGTGTATTCCTGGTTGCGAATTCCCCGATCCCTATTTACCATCCCTATGTTAAAATTACCCTGTTTAATACTGCTTTGTTTAGCACTCGGTCTATTAGCAATGTATCTACAGTGTTAAACAAGGTATACCTATATATATATATAAATTATTTTATATTGGGCCCATTTAAATATATATATATATATATATATATATATATATATATATATATATATATATATGTATATATATATATATATATACCATATATACTCGAGTATAAGCCGACCAGAGTATAAGCCGAGGCAGCCATTTTACCACAAAATACTGGGTAAAATGAGTGACTTGAGTATAAGCCGAGGGTGGGAAATGTGCTGCCCCCTGTGTCCCTCTTGTGCCCTCTGTGTCCCCCTCTCTCTCCGTGTCTCTTCTCCCCTCTCCCTTCCCTGTGTCTCTTCTCCCCTCTACCTTCCCTGTGTCTCTTCCAACCTCTCCCTTCCCTGTGTCTCTTCCCCCCTCCCTTATCACCCTCCTCAACCCCACTCCTCAACCTCCCTCCGCATCCTTAACCTCCCTCCTCATCCTCAACCTCCCTCCTCATCCTCAACCTCCCTCCTCAACCTCCCTCCTCTTCCTCAACTTCCCTTCTCTCTCCTCAACCCCCCTACTCAACCTCAACCCCCCTCCTCAACCCCTCCTCCTCATCCTCAACCTCCCTCCTCATCCTCAAGGTGGCGGAGGGGAGTTGAGGGGGGTTTAGGTTGAGGAGGGGGGAGGAAATGAGACACGGGGGGGGGTAGAGAGACACACGGGGGGTAAGAGACGCACGGGGGGTTTAGAGACACACAGGGGGTTAGAGAAACACGGGGGGGGGGGGGTAGAGTGACTTGTGTATAAGCCGAGGGGGGCCTTTTTTGCCTTAAGAAAAGGGCTGAAAAACTCGGTTTATACTCGAGTATATACGGTCTATACAGTCAGGTCCATAAAAATTGGGACATCGACACAATTCTAAACTTTTTGGCTCTATAAAACCACCACCATGGATTTGAAATGAAACTAACAAGATGTGCTTTAACTGCAGACTTTCAGCTTTAATTTGAGGGTATTTACATCCAAATCAGGTGAACGGTGTAGGAATTACAACAGTTTGTATATGTGCCTCCCACTTTTTAAGGGACCAAAAGTAATGGGACAATTGGCTGCTCAACTGTTCCATGGCCAGGTGTGTGTTATTCCCTCATTATCCCATTTACAAAGAGCAGATACAAGCTCCAGTGTTCATTTCAAGTGTGCTATTTGCATTTGTTGCTGTTAACTCTCAATATGAGATCCAAAGAGCTGTCAGTGAAGCAAGCCATCATTAGGCTGAAAAAACAAAACAATCCCATCAGAGAGATAGCAAAAACATTAGGTGTGGCCAAATCAACTGTTTGGAACATCCTTAAAAAGAAAGAACGCACCAGTGAGCTCAGCAACACCAAAATACCCGGAAGACCACGGAAAACAACTGTGGTGGATGACCGAAGAATTATTTCCCTGGTGAAGAAAACACCCTTCACAACAGTTGGCCAGATCAAGAACACTCTCCAGGAGGTAGGTGTATGTGTGTCAAAGTCAACAATCAAGAGAAGACTTCACCAGAGTAAATACAGAGGGTTCACCACAAGATGTAAACCATTGGTGAGCCTCAAAAACAGGAAGGCCAGATTAGAGTTTTCCAAACAACACCTAAAAAAGCCCTCACAGTTCTGGAACAACATCCTATGGACAGATGAGACTAAGATCAACTTGTACCAGAGTGATGGGAAGAGTATGGAGACGGAAAGGAACTGCTCATGATCCAAAGCATACCACCTCATCAGTGAAGCATGGTGGTGGTAGTGTCATGGCGTGGGCATGTATGGCTGCCAATGGAACTGGTTCTCTTGTATTTATTGATGATGTGACTGCTGACAAAAGCAGCAGGATGAATTCTGAAGTGTTTCGGGCAATATTATCTGCTCATATTCAGCCAAATGCTTCTGAACTCATTGGACAGCGCTTCACAGTGCAGATGGATAATGACCCGAAGTTTACTGCAAAAGCAACCAAAGAGTTTTTTAAGGGAAAGAAGTGGAATGTTATGCAATGGCCAAGCCAATCACCTGATCTGAATCCGATTGAGCATGCATTTCACTTGCTGAAGACAAAACTGAAGGGAAAATGCCCCAAGAACAAGCAGGAACTGAAGACAGTTGCAATAGAGGTCTGGCAGAGCATCACCAGGGATGAAACCCAGCGTCTGGTGATGTCTATGCGTTCCAGACTTCAGGCTGTAATTGACTGCAAAGGATTTGCAAACAAGTATTAAAAAGTGAAAGTTTGTTTTATGAATGTTAATCTGTCCATTACTTTTGGTCCCTTAAAAAGTGGGAGGCACATATACAAACTGTTGTAATTCCTACACCGTTCACCTAAATTTGGATGTAAATACCCTCAAATTAAAACTGAAAGTCTGCAGTTAAAGCACATCTTGTTAGTTTCATTTCAAATCCATTGTGGTGGTGTACAGAGCCAAAAAGTTTAGAATTGTGTCGATGTCCCAATATTTATGGACCTGACTGTATATATATATATATATATATAAATATATATATATATATATATAAATTATTATATATTGGGCCCATTTATTTATTTTTTGCACTGGGGCTCTCCATTGACTACGGTAGCTCCGCCACTGACAGGAAAGTACCATGCCCAATACGGGAAAATTCTGCAACACTCTCTAATAGAAAATTCCAAATATACCTCATATTTTCTTCATAAATATTTTCTACAATCCTTTACTCCAGAATAAAACAATCTAATTAAAAATAAAATTATATCTCCTGTTATTGTAACTATGTCCAAACTCTTAAAGGACATAGTTAATTCTCCAAGATTAGTCTCCAATCACCCACACTTTTTTTCTACAGTTTTAATTCCATTTTTATCCCCTATTTTGGCTCTACTTTTTATCCCCAGTTCAGCTACATTTTTATTGCCACTATACTTTTTATCTCCAATATTTAATTCCTTTTTTAATCTCTATTTTTTAGCTCCAATTTTTAACTCCACTTTCTATCTCCATTGTTTTTCTGCTACTTTTTAACTCTAATTTTATCGCTTTATTTTCTTTTTCTGACCAGATTTTAGCACAATTTTTTAACATTTTTTTTTTCAAGTTTTGTTTCCTTTTATAACTTTAATAGTTAGAGTCTTCACACAAATCCGTATGCTGTAGACTGTTGGACAATAAACACAGTAAAATCTCATATTGTGGCACCTAATGTTAATCTAAGGAATAACCATGGGGGGCCTATGGAAATCCCATTATATCTAATATTAAACCCCATGTCATGTGGGTCCTATTGGATCCCATCATACCTAATGTTATAATATAATAACCCCTATACTATGGGTGTCTGTACAGTATATAATAATTTAACCCTGTTACTATGAGGGTCCTCAATGACATCCATGGCAACCCTCCTACAATCACAGGTGTTTAGTCCCTATCAATATATACATAAAAAATACATAATTGTTGAGCTCTGTTTTCTTGAGTTGGGCTTGATAATGCTGTTATGGCCAAACCTACCCAGCAGATCTTTAAGGTTCTTTTTGATCCCTTCACCAAGGCAGCTGATATCTTCAAAATACCTTTGCACTAATAAAGCATTTAAAAATATGAACACGGAATCAGCCTATAAAAAATATTGCTGTTGAAATTCATAACATATTCATCTTGTCAGAGACGGTGATATCTGCGACCCTCACTTTATCAAATCTGGAGCATAACTAACTCTATATATTACAGTTACAGTAACTGTCAGTTAACCCCTAATGAACTGACCACAACTTAACATGCAGCATAACATACAGTAATCAATGTAACATAACAACATTAAATAACTATAAACAACTACTGAGCCCAGTCCCTCCACAGGTGGGGCAAACAATGTATAATGTATCCATTCCACAACCATATTTGCCCAGGAGGCAGTCCTGATAGGAGTCATTTTGTAACCAGTATAATGGCCAGTTTTATAAATCCTAATCATCCTGGGCGGATCATACAAGTTCAAAGGGGCTTGTGGTGAGGGGGATCGTGACAATAATATATCTATATATTTGTATTATGGTTCCTTGCCAAAGTTAAAGCACTTGATTTTACTCATTATAAAAATCCTGACGTTCTCTTTGACTATTGGCTCCTATATAGCCGTTTCTCATCTGTAAAACTTGGTTTGGGTATATCCCACACTAAAATCTCTTCCGGACAAGAAAGGATTTATAAATGTGGGCGGAGTGCCGAAATGTGCAGAAACTAAAGATTAATATTGAAGCTAAAAATAGCTCCTGCAGCCGATTTACGGCTATACTGCAATTTATACCACCCGATTAGCATAGGGCCCGATATATGTTGTTATGTAACTCCAAAAGTAAATGTAAACAATCAAATATTATAGAATAGCCTAAGGATAAAATGCTTTTAATAACATCCCTTTCAATCCTCACAATCTCGCCTCAATCTACAAAATGTAGCAACAGTTAAATAGTATACAGAGGTTCCTTGAGATCGCATGTGATTAAGTGCTACAACACATTTGTAATCTAAGATGCCTGACATTTAATGGACTGTGATGAGTTTTGCTTTGCCACTGCTCCCTTCCTAATGTGTTTCTGCTAATGGATTTCTACTAATGAACATGTTGTTTGTGGTTTGCTTGTTTGTTTGTTTATTTATCTTCCACATGACTCTCTCTGTCTTTATTATTGTTAGTGATATGTGCTTTTTAGAGACTCTACCCCAGAGTGTCCTAGCAGGTCTCTTTTTGTTCAATCATGTCAATATAACAATACACACATTACAATATCAGTATTAATACAATTTTAGTAAAATCACATATATAGATGTGAGCATGCGGGTCATTGCTAACGTTGCAGGCTCGCGTAGCAGTTGCTGGCAGTTGCTGGCAAGGAGAGCCAAAGGCGCTCCTTGCGCTGGTGATGAGCTCATCCTTACGACCCCCTACGACCCCCCCTACGAAGGGCCGCATTTGCGAAGGTGGAGGCTTCCACGTCGGCTGCAATGAACCGCAGGAGGGACTTACACCGAAAAATTGACGGACGTACCATACAAAAATACGAGCCGTGGGACTTAGAAAAAAAAAACATTACGACCTCGCAAAAATACGACCCTAACGCCTGAACCGTGCGCACATAAAATCATTCATAACACAATAAATACACACAACAAATACATAAAAAGCTTGCCCACAGCAAGGGAGGCACCCAGGACCTCTGTAAGTAAAGTTGCAGCTCAATTTAAGTACAAATTAAAGAGTTTACACACACGAAAATCCCCAAAGCGAGAGAAAAAATGGCCGCTGAAAAAAACGCCTAGCACATACACATTAGCCCCCATTTTACAGCACTAACTTACACAATGCGGAAGTACAAAGCTACCCTGATGGGTTCCGCTTGCACACGCAGCCTATTTACACTACACACTGCACATCTTGCTGACACTTACACCTCAGCTACACAATAGTGCTAACCTACATTGTATGCTGCAGGAACAGCAAAACAGATTGTCAGCTCTTCAGCACAATGCTTCCTGCATATATTGCTTCCAAAAAGGTAAAGTATATTGATTTATTAATGTATTAAGTATTTCATTAATACATACACAAACAAATAGACACAAAAACAAAAACAAAAAAAACACAATAAACACAACACCCATTCACCACGCGTCTCCACCAAACAGCATTACCTGCCTTTCAATTTTATTGCCGTCATTTTTTGATGGGCAAGTCGCTAGTTTAATATACCATATATACTCAAGTATAAGCCGAGTTTTTCAGCCATTTTTTTAAAGCTAAAAAGGGCCCCAATGGCTTATACTCGAGTCACTACTTCCCCCCCTCGTGTCTCTCTAACCCCCCTTGTCTCTCTCCCCCCGTGTCTCTCTAACCCCCCCTTGTGTCTCTCTACCCCCGTGCCGTTACCCGGTATATGCTAATGCCGTGACGTCACACGCGCGGGAGGATGGTTGAGGATGGGGGGGTTGAGGTTGAGGGAGGGAGGTTGAGAAGAGGGTTGAGGATGGGGGGGTTGAGGTTGAGGAGGGGGTTGAGGATGGGGGGGTTGAGGTTGAGAAGGGGGTTGAGGTTGAGGAGGGAGGTTGAGGAGGGGGCTGAGGATGAGTAGGGGGGCTGAGGATGAGTAGGGGGCTGAGGATGAGTAGGGGGGCTGAGGATGAGGAGGGGGCTTGAGGATGAGTAGGGGGGCTGAGGATGAGGAGGGAGGTTGAGGATGAGGAGGAAGGATGCGGTGGGAGGATGAGGAGGGGGATTGAGAATGGGGGAGGTTGAGGTTGAGGAGGGGCTTGAGGATGGGGGGTTGGGGTTGTGGAGGGAGGTTGAGGAGGGGGTTGAGGATGAGGAGGGAGGTTGAGGATGAGGATGGAAGTTGAGGAGGGGTTTGAGGATGAGGAGGGGGTTGAGGTTGAGGAGGGAGGTTGAGGAGGGGGTTGAGCATGGGGGGTTGAGGAGGGGGGGGTTGAGGTTGAGGAGGGGGTTGAAGATGAGAAAGGGTTGAGGTTGAGGAGGGAGGTTGAGGAGGGGGTTGAGGATGAGGAGGGGGTTGAGGTTGAGGAGGGGGTTGAGGATGGGGGGGTTGAGGATGAGGATGGGGGGTTGAGGATGAGGGGATTGAGGAGGGAGGTTGAGGATGAGGAGGGATGATGAGGAGGGAGGTTGAGGATGAGGAGGGGGGTTGAGGAGGGAGGTTGAGAGTGAGGAGGGGGTGAGAGACACAGGGAAGGGAGAGGGGGGAAGAGACACAAGGAAGGGAGAGGGGAGAGGAGACACAGGAGAGAGAGGGGGTCACAGAAGGCACAAAAGAGACACAGGGGGCAGCACATTTCCCACCCTCTGCTTATACTTGAGTCACTCATTTTACACAGTATTTTGTGGTAAAATAGGTGCCTCGGCTTATACTCGGGTCGGCTTATACTCAAGTATATACGGTAATCTTAAAGGGAGAGTTTCATCTAAGTCTACTTAAAGAAGAACAGATTTATGTGTACAATTTTTAGCACTCATTTGAAGCTAGCTCTTGAAATTTTAGCATATAGAAGGTAATATGGAAGCATCCCCTGTCTAAAAACATGGCAGACTAGACAAGTTCCATAGCAAGGAGCAGACTTTTGTTGGGACTGCTTGGAAGGTTTCGGTGGGTAAAAAAAGAGCTTTTAAGCACTTGTTAATAAAATGATGTGTAGACAGGCAAACAAACACTTAGGTAGTTTCTTTAAATACTAAAATCAGAGAATCTCTGATATCCATTTAAACGGATGAGGATCAGGAAACCTAACACTACCCCTGCCCCATTTAAGTTTGATGTTTTTTTTATAAATTATTGGAATATTGCTCCACTACAGAAGGGCTAAAGCTGGTTATTCCCTCTGGTAAGTCAGGCACACCCTTGACTAAATATTTATCTGTGATTGCCACCAGTGGCAAAGCTAGTGCATGGAGGGCCCAAAAAAATCCATTTATTCACTCGTATGCATATTCTTGTTGCGCCACATCTATAGCAGCAATGGAAAAAGGCCAACAGATTAACAATTGACAGGCATGCTGTTTATATTTGCGAGCCCCCTGCCCCAGCGCTTATAGTGTTGTTGATTTTTATAAATTAGCCGGCAGGTCACAGGAGCTGAAGGTTTTTTGAGCTAGAGTGAGGGAGAGAGAGTAGAATCATTAGACATTAAAGAGCAGGTTTGTATTCTTTTAATGTAATGTTCCTATAGCTTCCTTCCTGGCCTTCTTCCCATTAATATATTTACAAAATTATTTTAGGGTTAGTCTTACTCTGCTTTGCAACTAACTTTTCATTTTAGATTTTAGCCAGTCTAATAGCCCTTTTTCAAGCCTTGTTGATTTCCTTGTACTCTCGCAAAAGCAGTCTCTGTCCCCTCTTGTTTGTATGATTTAAATGCCGTTTTTTTTACTCCTCATCCTCATATTTAATTCATTGTTAAGCCACATGGGTTGTGATTTACTCCTTCTACCTTTATTTCCACATGGTATATGGTGATAAGTATGTTTATTTAGTAAGGATTTGAACATTGTCCATTTATGTTCAGTGTTTTTACCTATCAGTTCTCTGTCCCAGTCTATACTTTGTATTGCTGCCATTAGACCGTTAAAATCTGCCCTTTTAAAATTAAGAGTTTTTATTAGCCCCTTACAGTTATGTTTTTTACTTCAATCTCAAATGAGACTGTGTTGTGATCACTGTTTCCCAAAGGTTGCCATATTTCAACATTTGGTACTATATCAATATTATTTGTGATAACTAAATCCAGGATAGCCTAATTTCTAGTAGGTTCTTGTATAACCTGAGCCAGATAATGATCCCTGAGTGTACACAAGAACCTGCTCGCCTTAGCTGAACTGCTGGTCTCATTTATCCAGTTTATTTCAGGGTAATTACAATCTCCCATTATTATAACTTGCCCATGCTTAGCTGCATTTCCAATCTGTAACAATAATTGTATTTCCTCACTTTCAATTATATTTGGGGGTTTATAGCATACTCCTACTAATATTATTTTGGATTTTCCTGCTCCTTGATTTAACTCTACCCACAAACATTCAACATTACCGCTAGTTCCACCATAAATATCTTCTCTGACTATAGGCTTAAAGTCAGGCTTAACATACAGACCAATTCCTCCTTCTCTTTTACCATTGCTTAGCAGTACCTCCCTATTGACTGTACTAACCCTCACCCATCTCCTCCCCCATAACTATGCGTTCCTTACCCCCTCTACACTTTCTACCCATTACTTCTATCTCGTCCCTCCCCCACCTACTAGTATTGTTTTTGAGTTGTTTCCTGTCCCTTTAAGTGATGCTGCGGCAGTTAGCAATGGTTTTAAAAGCAATTGCGAATGGTCTTTTTTACCTGTAAAATTTTCTTCATTTGTTTGCAGTTACGGCAGTGCCCTGATTTGCGAGTGATCCATAAAATCTTATTAGCATAGGGTTTGGGTGTAAAGGTCTAATGGTGTTAATACATTTATAGTCAGTGTAAAAAATGAATGTAAAAGATTGCCGTAATTTTCAACTCTGACTTGCCGCGGTGACTCAGCAGTTCTCTCGCAATGTTTTAGGGATGAGTGATTAACATAGCTAGGTAGGATTTTCTGTGCTACAGCATTCGTAATTGCTTTTACTGGGATTAACATAGGGCCCTTATTCAGCAGCGCTAATCAGGGGTAAAATACAATATTAACACATTGCAAAAGAATTGCGAATCCTGTCTTTAAGTTGAAAGTTGAAGTAAATCACATTACAGGACTGAAAACTTGCAAACTTACTATAAAAAGGATGTAGGAGAGGCAGAAACCTGTGCAGGAATCACTAATCAGGAATAGGTAAGGCAGGTAAGTAAATGTTAGGAGTGATAGAGGGTGACAGAGAAGAGAAGACAATTACAAGAGTACATTTAGACAAAATACAGAATTGCAGAACTGTTCAAAATTAAAAAAAGTAGTAAAGTTAGTATGTTGTACAGGTGGGTTAAATTGGATAGGTGAACAAAATAATGTATACGAGCAAAGAGAAGGCGGCAATAAACTGGAAGATGGGGCTAAGCAAGGCAAGTCACTGTGTAGGGGGTTGGATTCATAGATATGTATTGGTAGAGATACACAACTTAGCTAGAAACAATTTCAGTCTGCTTAAATATAATAACAGACATACTACTACTAATGATGATAATAATAATAATGGGTGTAATAATGGCAACCTCCATAGTCTGTCAATACCTTCAGCTGGTGTGGAGCTGTTTCACTTTCCCAGGAGAGCAAGGGCAGGCACAGATAAAAGGATTGGTATTAGAGGGAGAGAGAGAGTAGGAGAGGGAGAGAGAGAGAATACAATTGCCAAAGTAATACAAAAGCATGGACATCAGAAGCAGGGATTCAGTAATTTTTCCTGTGAACCTTGCTTTTTCAGTGAATTAGTTGCTGGAGGTGAAGTTTTTTGTATCTGCTGAATTTGAATATGTGTTCCACGTCATGCTCTAGATGAGAATCCGATAGGACACATGACTGTGGGGTGGGTTGTAGAAGTAAAGTGATCCATTACACATGGATTTATGGGGAAACATGGTAGTTGGAGACAGAAGGCAACCACATTGATGTGCTGGATAAACTTAAAGGACCACCATAGCACAGTCCAACTTAGCAGACGGTTGTCTTTGTAAGAGGTCTTTTATGAACCTTTTATGACAGCAGTACAACAAAAGAAACCTTATACCGATTTGCGATTTTAGCTTTGCAGGCTTATGAGATCAAACGCTTTGCTGGCTCTGAGTGCCGATACGAACAACAGCTAGGTGTTTCCAGCCTGTAACCTGCAATTAGAATGTTAGTAGCGAAACAGGGCTAGTTTAATCGCCATAACTTTTTTGGGCTACATTACTGGCTCCGTAAAGAAAAATCGTAGCAATTTAATAGGGGCATATGAGGTACATGAGGAGGAAATAGAAAAAACAAACAAAAATAAAATAAGAAGGAATGAAAGAAATGGTTATATTTCATTTATCAACAATGCATTTAACAGCAACCTACCGTATATACTCGAGTATAAGCCGAGTTTTTCAGCCCTTTTTTTAAGGCTAAAAAGTGCCCCCTCGGTTTATACTCGAGTCAGTCTCCTCCCCGTGTCTCTCTATCCCCCCTGTGTCTCTCTAACCCCCACGTGTCTCTCTAACCCCCCTTGTGTCTCTCTAACCCCCAGTGTTCCTCCACCCTCCTCATCCTCAACCCCCCCTCCTCATTATAAACCCCCCTCCTCATTCTCCCTCCTCAACCCCACTCCTCAACCTAAACCTCCCTCCTCATTCTAACCCCCCCCTAAATACCTCCCCCTCTCCCCTCACTTACCTGCTTCTGCTCCGTCCTCCGCTCCTTCTTGACCCGGCGCGCATGTGATGCCACATGCGCGCCACGCCATTAGCATATACCGGGTGCCGGCACCCAGTATATGCTAATGGCGCAGCGCGCATGTGACGTCACGCCATTAGCATATACCAGGTGCCGGCACCCGGTATATGCTAATGACGCGGCGCGCATGTGATGTCACATGCGCGCCAGGTCAAGGAGCGGAGGCCGGAGCAGAAGCAGGTAAGTGAGGGGAGAGGGGGAGGTATTTAGGGGGGTTTAGGTTGAGGAGGGGGTTGAGGGGGGTTTAGGTTGAGGGGGGTTTAGGTTGAGGAGGGGGGTTGGGGTTGAGGGGGGGGTTGGGGTTGAGGGGGGAGGTTAAGGGGGGTTGATGTTGAGGAGGGGGGTTGAGGTTGAGGAGGGAGGTTGAGGGGTGTTGAGGTTGAGGAGGGAGGTTGAGGGGGGTTGAGGTTGAGGAGGGAGGTTGAGGAGGGAGGTTGAGGATGGGGGGTTGTGGATGAGGATGGGGGGTTGAGGATGGGGGGGTTGAGGAGGGAGGTTGAGGAGGGGGTTGAGGAGGGAGGTTGAGGAGGGGTTTGAAGATGTGTAGGTTGAGGAGGGGGTTGAGGATGGTGGAGTTGAGGAGGGAGGTTGAGAAGGGGGTTGAGGAGGGGGGTTGAGGTTGAGGAGGGGGGTTGAGGAGGGGGTTGAGGAGAGAGGATGAGGATAGGGGGGTTGAGGAGGGGGGTTGAGGATGAGGAGGGAGGTTGAGGAGAGGGTTGAGGATGAGGAGGGAGGTTGCGGATGAGGAGGGAGGTTGAGCAGGGGGTTGAGGATGAGGAGGGGGTTGAGGATGAGGAGGGAGGTTGAGGATGAGGAGGGAGGTTGAGGAGTAGGTTGAGGATAAGGAGGGAGTTTAAGGATGAGGAGGGAGGTTGAGGAGGAGGAGGGAGGATTTGGAGTGCGGTTGAGGACGGTGATAAGGGAGGGGGGAAGAGACACAGGGAAGGGAGAGGTTGGAAGAGACATAGGGAAGGGAGAGGTTGGAAGAGACACAGGGAAGGGAGAGGGGAGAAGAGACACAGGGAAGGGAGAGGGGAGAAGAGACACAGGGAAGGGAGAGGGGAGAAGGGACACAGGGAAGGGAGAGGGGAGAAGAGACGAGGGGGTGACACAAGAGTGGGAAACAGAGGGCACAAGAGGGACACAGGGGGCAGCACATTTTCCACCATGCAGCTTTTCTGAGTATGGTAACCAGATGAACTGATTCTTCAAGAAGGCTGTCAGTTCTTCAAGAGCAACTTTATTCTGCTTTGAAGAGGTAAATTTGTGGGAGTAAAAGCACATGGATAAAGAGGACCATTGGGATTATTCATTATAATAGCTCGTGGTCCTATCTCCGAAGCATTGATCTCAAGCACAAAAGCAATCAAAGGATCAGTTACTATATGAGTCAATAACTGTGCCAATGAAAATGTTTTCTTGAGGTAAAATACTGTGACGACAGGAGGTGTTCCGTGCTTGGTATGACTGTCTCTAGCCCAATCATTGATATAGCCGAGGAAGGGCAGGAAAGTCTGTTCAGATTGGCATTTCCTGTGCTTTTCAAATAGAACACTCCAGGCATGAAGTTGATACTGACCTTCAAAGTAAATCAGCATAAGTAGGTAGGGGCAAATGAGTTAATCATGTCCACTGGCACAACGACATTAGAGCTCACGCGACATGCGCAACGTCATGTGCGCGCAGACAAGAGCGCGCACCAACACCAGCGCGGTGCCTATACAATGCTGCACTCAACCAGTCATTGCAGGACCCCCCAGTCCATACTCACCCTCTCTGTAGCCCCCCCAGAACTCCCCACCACCACTAACAGCCCATTGAAAAGTACTGTAATGTTGAAAAGTCTGAATAGCATTACTACTGTGATCATAGAGCCAGCCCAGGCAGTTGAAGGCCAAATTCCACTCAACATCATTTTAATTCTATATTTGGTTATAGGATCCATGCAGATCCAAAGTCAGAACAAACTTGGCTCCATGGAAACAGTTGAAGAGATTTGAGATGATTGGTAGGCTGCACTAATTCATCATGGTACTTAATGAGACCTTGTCTATGCTTGGATTTTGGTTAACTTTTTGTTCTTAACAAATAAGAAGTCTTCTTTTGCTGATTACTGGAATTTCTACATAAATACATAGCAGCAGTTTTGCCCAATGAAAAGGGATATGTGCATTCCTTGTGGTGGCATTTACACACTGCAGAGTGGCAGAGCTAGTGAATCAAGAAACCTAGTGTAAAATAATTTGTATCTACCTGCAGTGATCAATAAAAGCCAAGAATATGTTTACGTCAGATCACATTTGCATAAATATATAATTATCTGTCCTTCACCCTAATAAATTAGGATACCCCCTTTACTCTAGGTAGTAGAGGGCTCCTACCCTGTTGTGGGTCTCACTTTGCACCTGGTGTACAGGCAGTAGCTACGGTGTCATAGGCATCTTAAAGGAATCATTCTGAGTACACTTCCATGTCTCAAATAGAGACTTCTTAGTAAACTGTATTTCCATTGCCACTAAGGATTCTGGGAAGTGACGTGCTAATGAGGCTCAAAACATACCACTATTGGAATCCATTTAGGGTTATGGACCCTGCTCTCAGGCCGGTTTAAAAACATAGCAATACATTAGGGCACTGTGCTAGAAACCCACTAAGACAATACAGATTCACATTGATATGGGCTCATCAGTGTGAGATTCCAGCTACTGTGAAATGAAGATGGAGACAGACTCTGCCCAGACACTAAATATGTTATGATGGGAAGTAAATTGACTGACATATTCTCCTCTGTATAATCGGTAAGGAAAGAAAATATAATTCTGAGCACACTTACATTTTTAAAACAGGTTAGGGGACTTCCAGCCTTATTATATTGGTTATACAATGGAAGGCATTTATCACCTTTCTACGCACAATAACATATTTATTGTTCGGTCTTAGAGATCTTTAATATTACAACACCATTTGACTGATCCTCCGGAGGCAGTGCTCTTGACAGAAGACAAAACCAGAAGAGCACTGAGTTGTTCCAGAGTGTCATCCCATATAATTACCAATGATGTGTCATGGACATTTACCCTGAGAGATATCCATAGCTGCACTGGGCAACCTGTACCATTGGCAGTTGATTCAAGATTGCTTCACAGAAAGGGGCTCATGGGCCCAAGCTAAAGTCCATTGACCAATCTCTGTTGATCTGAAGTCTAATAGTCATGGTACAGGATCAGTGCTAGGCAGCAGATACATTAGTCAGGGTCATGGACCGAAGATCAGTCATCATATTCAGTGTCACAAGCCAGTATCAGAAAAGGAAAGGTTATTTAAATGCAAGCTAAAATCAAAAATGGGAAATCATAAATAAAATGAGCTCTTCAATGTTATGAAACCTGTTCAGGCACAAGATCCTTCAAATGCTATATTGTTTACAGGCTACAGAAATTAATACCTGCTGCATCAATTTTGTGTGTTTTTGCTTTTGTTGAGCCACCCTGCTATCATGTATAGTATGTCCAGGTTGTCCAGGGACGATGTCAACAACAACCTCATCAACTAAGGGGGAAATAGCAGCAATGCAATTTTATTTAACAATGTTTTTCTGGGTCGTTATCTTGTCATGGCGAAGCGGCTTGTGTATTTCAATGAAGCTGTGAGCTAGACCATCTAGGGTCACCCAAAATGGGCAGGTCATAGCAGAGAGGTCAGACAAATTATGGTCCACTAGAGAATAAACTGGCAACCCACTCCAGTATCTTTGCTAAGATAACCGTATGGACAAGCACAACCAGGGACATAATTATATGACCCGGAAGATGAGGCCCTCAGGTCAGAGGTTGCTATACCACATAACTGGAACAGCAGAGGGAAAGTACGAGTAGAACCAGATCTAATGAAGTGGTTCTGCCAAAGCCGTGAGGTCACCCAGCCGCGGATCTGTATGGAGGGGTAATTCTGCATAGGAACCTGTAGTGTTAGAACTATGAACCAAGGGAAAATGACAAGGTTAAGCATTGGTATCCTTGAAATTAGTCAATTTAAATGGACTGGAATAGGACACTTCACATCATTTCACATCAGACAACCACAAGAGCTTCTACTGTGGTCAAGAAGCCCGCAGAAGAAATGGAGTAGCCCTGTTATTCAATCAGAGGGTGGCAAAACCAGTGCTCAGCTACAACTCAATGAATGACAGAATTATTTCAATTCAAATTCAAGGCAAGCCTTATAAGATCACATTGATCCAAGTCTATGCTTCAAACATGAATGCTAAAGAGGCTGAAGTTTTCCAATTCTACAAGGATATTAAAAATCTCATAACAACAAGAAAATATGTTACTCTCATCCTAGGATACTGGCAAGTTTGGCATTGGAGTACAAAATGAAGCAGGTTAGAAATTAGTAGAATTCTGTCAAGATAATTCTCTGGTCATAGCTAAGACCCTCTTCCAACAGCCTCAGAGATGACTCTACACATGGAAGTCATCAGATGGACAATAAAGAAATGAGATTAACTATAAACTTTGTAGGCTAAAATGGAGGAGCTCTATACAATTAGCAAAACAAGACTGAGCAGACTGTGGCTCAGATCATGAGCTTCTTGCAAAGAATTATATTGACAAAAATAAGGAAAATCATCCGACCAAACAGATGCAAAATAAATAATATTCATTGTGAAGGTAACGAATAGATTTAAGGGACTAGACATGATAGACAGAATCCCTGAAGAACTGTGGGCTGAAGTTTGCAATTTTATCCAAGAAACAGCAACAAAGAATATCCCCCAAAAGAAAGAACTAAGAAGGTAAATTGGCTATCTGATGAGGCTTTGAAAGTAGCCCAAAAATGAAAAAAAGCTAAAGGTAGAAAAGATTTTTCCAACTGAATGCAGAATTCCAGAGGATATAAAGAAGAGACAAGGAGACATTCTACAATGAACGATGTAAAGAGAAAGAAAGATAACAAGATAAGTTAACAGAATGGAAAAGTCAAGGGATCTCTTCAAGAAAATTAGGGATTTCAATGGAAACTTTTATGCTAAAGTGGATGTGATAATAGACAAAATGGAAGGGACATAAGAGAAGAAGATCAGATAAAGAAGTGGCACGAATACATCAAAGATCTATACAAGTGTGATCTTAACAGCAGTGATGACCTCAATAGTTTTTCCAAGATGCTGGAGACAAATATCTGGGAGAGTGACGTGAGATGGGCCCAGTGAGGACTTTTTGATAAGGCTGCAGGAGTTGATGGAATCCCAGCTGAACTATTCAAAATCCTACAAGATGATGCTTTGAAGGTGTTACTTGCCTTATGCCAACACATTTGGAAAACTCAACTTTGACCAATAGAATGGAAAAGGTCAACCTACATCACAATCCCCCAAAAAGGCAGTGCCAAAGATTTCTCCAAATATTGCACAATTGCACTAATTTCACATGCCAGCAAGGTAATGCCTCTTGCTTAGGTGTTGCAGCCTCTGGGGGCCTTTCAAAAAAGCTGTGTATATGTAATGACAGATCGCTTAGATTGAACACAGGTGGAGATCATTTCACTAATTATGTGACTTCTGAAGGTAATTGGTTGCACCACCGCTATTTATTGGCTTCATAACAAAGGGGGTGAATACATAACACACATGCCAATTTTCTGTTTTCTATTTCTAAAAAATAGTTTTATGTATATATTTTTCTCAATTCACTTCACTAACTTAGACTATTGTGATCTGATCCATCACATAAAATTCAGATTAACAAAACATTGAACTTAAGGCTGTAGTGTAACAAAATAGGTAAAAAGTCAAGGGGGTGAATACTTTTGCAAGGCACTGTATATACTATGCTAGGTGATACATCTACAAGTTTATGGACACCCAGAAGTAGGGGTGGATCTACCAACGGTGCAGCTCCTCAGTGATGTGTAACTTTTTAAAAACTTTTTTTGCATTTCATTATTTTTCTACTAAGGCCCGACTGGAACTCCCTTGGGACCCCACTGTGCCGTCTTGACCACACACACACCCCAGCCTGAAATTTGTGTGTGCCTGTTTAAAAAAGAGCATTTTTACTGAGGCTCCAACAGGTGGCAGTGTGGAGCAGTTCAGTACACTCGGAATTTATATCAGGGAAGAAGGTAAGAGAGCAAAAGCTGTAAGGTGGCAGCAAAGTACAGGGGGATTAGTTCTGTGAGGGAGGAACAAAGGAGATAAGGATGGTGCTATGTGAGGTGGGTGCTCAGAGGGGTTACGTGCTGTGCGGCGATGGATCCTGAGTGAGGTTAGCTGCTGACAAGAACTGTTTGCTATGTGCTGTGTGAGGTTGATGTTTATATACAGTCGATATAAAAAGTCTACACACCCCTGTTAAAATGTCAGGTTTCTGTGCTGTAAAAAAATGAGACAAAGATAAATCATTTCAGAACTTTTTCCACCTTTAATGTGACCTATAAACTGTACAACTCAATTGAAAAACAAACTAAAATCTTTTAGGTGGAGGGAAGAAAAAAAAAGAAAAATAATGTGGCTGCATAAGTCTGCACACCCTCTTATACCTGGGGATGTAGCTGTGTTCAGAATTAAGCAATCACATTCCAAATCGTGTTAAATAGGAGTCAGCATACACCTGCCATCATTTAAAGTGCCTCTGATTAACCCTAACCCTAAGTCTTTCCTAAAATTTTCTTAGTCGCATTTTCTTATTTTTATATTTTTCTTCCATCTACCTAAAATATTTCAGTTTGTTTTTCAATTGAGTTGTACAGTTTATAGGTCACATTAAATGTGGAAAAAGTTCTGAAATGATTTATCTTTGTCTCATTTTTTTACAGCACAGAAACCTGACATTTTAACACGGGTGTGTAGACTTTTTATATCCACTGTATGTGTATAAATGTCACACAGGCTTCAGAGCCAATGAAAAGCGGCTCCCGGAAAATCATTGAAAAGGGGGGAGATAATAAAATCCGCTGACTGTGTTGTAGATTCTTCCGAAGTAGCAAGCAGGTCCCGGAGTTTGAGTTTGAATATAGAGAGAAAGAGAGTAGGTGATATTGGAGAGCAGGTTCTTACACTTTAATTCATTTCTATTATCAGCATAACTATTTTTCACAGAAATTTTGATTACACATATATACTGGTTAAACATAATAAAAATACACATAGAGTAAGTAGCACACATAGAGCCAGGTCACCACATACATACACCCCCACCCTATACCCCCACCCTATATCCCAGTATAGTTAGCCATTACAAACAAAACATCCATTTTTGTTTACATCACAAATGTATACACGTATACTTTTTTTCATTTATCCTTATTTTATTTTTGGGATTGATATGGAGGGGGAAGAGAGGAGGGAAGAGGAGTGGAAAGGTTGGGAGGAGAAGAGGAGAGAGAGGAGAGAGAGGCCTTCGACCACACTGGCCCCCTCCTCCAGCAGCTGCAGCCATCACCGGGGCACACTTTTTGGAGGAACAATAGGGGCATGCCCCCAACTTCTCCTCCACCCTGCAGTAAGTCAGCTTGGCTCCCACCACCAGGTCCACAACCACCCCAATGAAGCCAGGCACTGGCCATGCCACAGCCCCTCCCCACTGCTCAGGGGAGATGCTGGCGTTGTCTAGGCAGATTTTGGAGCGTCTGCAGGGGATCTAGGCCAGTATCTCCACCAATCACTCAGAGGTCATGAGCAGCCTGGCCAAGCGCAATTAGTCCTACCTTGCCGGGCTGCTCATGATGGCACGGGCCAGAGCGCGGTCCAGCAGGCAACAACAGATGCAGTTCGCTGTGCTCTGGTCCCCAGCCCCGCCTCATCCACCATCCATGGGTCCAAATGTTAACCTAATTTAGCCTGGCTACAGAATCTTGGATCTTGGCCCTATGATGGTGATATTTTGTATGTAGATGGCTACCTCCCATTACATAGTCCATGATCCCCTTCTCTGTGCACACGTAGGGTTTTGTTTAACATCTCACCAATTGATGGTCACTGAGGAATGCTATTGAGAAGAGATGCTGCAGTCCTTATATTTTTAAGGCCTTATGTTTAATGTTGTTATTTTTGTTTAGGCACAATTCAGGTCCATGAAGGCATCTTCTGTATCTGCAAGCATTGTGAAGGAAATGTATTAATTTGTATTAAGATTTTCCCAGTTCCTCTCAGGTAGACATTGCTTCAATGACATTAACCCCTTCCCCCAACATGTATCTCCAACAACATTAAAGTTATAATATATCCAGATATGTAAGACAAGATTGTTGTAGATGTAGACTAATACCTCTATGGCGGTGGTCCTGTAAAGTCTCACAATGGCATGTGAATGAAAGCCAGCATTAATGCATGCACTAGTGCAGCATGTGATCCTGACCTCAATATCAGTCTGAGAACTGATCATTGCGTCTGATGTAAGTGACAGTGAATCTGGCTGCTGCCCTTTGCATCCACTCCGTATTAATGGCTATTTGTCCCATATTGCTGATAACATAAGTATCCTTTAACATGTGCTAACACCTGTATAGCTGATGGATGTGATATTAATGTTGATGAACAATATCATATGGAGAAGGTGATAGTACACCTTGACCACTGATGGTGGTCACAGCTAAGCATTTATTGTGAGATGACACATCATTATTAATGGTCATGGTCAGTAAAATATCCTGAGAACTAGCTAATGGTTAGTAATGCTTGCAGGCGGAAATCAGATGAGTTGGTATATTACTACAGTTTTTGTATTAACACTGTACTATACATGCATATTTTTCTTTTGTTTTACCCTCCTTCGCCTTTTTTTCCACTTCTTTTCAGATTTTTGCTTTGGAAAAACATTGTATGTGTGGAACTAGATTGGATTACACAGTCCAGAGGTTTTTGCATCTGTTTCATTGATCAGATATAGACAAGTTGTAAGTGGTTTCTTCATTTAAATGGAGTAATTTCTGATGATCCTTTTTTTCATCAGATTCCGGTTGTAGTGGTGTAGTGACCGCATGTGACCCTGGTAGGTGCTATGCATCATGCTTATTCTAGACTATGATATTACCCCCTTTATGTATCCCCTTTTTACCTGAAAAGCCTCTTGCGCTTCCGAGATCCGCCCATACCACACCAATGATATTAATGTACAGTAATGTACATTTTTTATTGTGCTCTGTGTATGAAATAAAGTGTTGTTATACCGTTATCAACATGTCAGTGTGTTTTCAATGGTTGGGGTTTTGAGACATCCGCATACATCATATTTCTGTCACATTCATATATCAGTAAACTAATGAGCCTTAGATTCTATGCAATAGATGAATACATGTAACGATAATAATATAATTATATATAAAATTTTATATATATATATATATATATATATATATATATATATATATAGTCTGCGAGTTTCTATCCTAAGTACCTTGGGAATTCACCATGGACATTGGCAGCCTTATTAAATTGCAATTCGGCAAATTCTGAAGGGCTCTAAATAAGCACATAGAATATTTTTTTTACAGAAGTTTTTAGTTTGTGAACTTCTATCCAAAAGCAAGGTCTTCACTAACTAAAAAGTTCTGTAAAAAAAATATTCTATGTGCTTATTTAGAGCCCTTCAGAATTTGCCGAATTGCAATTTAATAAGGCTGTGGATTCCTAGCTCAAAGACAGGGCCCTCCTTGCCTTGATATATGTTAATTTGTATTTATCTTTTTTTGAACTTAACTTATGTACAGCGCTGCAGAATATGTTGTCGCGTTATAAATGAACTATAATAATAATAATAATATATATAATATAGGGTTAATAGACATGACAGGTCCAATTTGTGATAATGTGGAGCTTTTTTCGTTAATCTTTTGTAAAACTTTCTTTTGTGGCAGACGAAATTGTTGATTCACCTAGCAGCTATTCTATTGCTCTGATTGTAAAGTTACACACACTTAACGTCGCTCTTAATATTGCCACATATTCTATTAGCTACTCACATTCTGATTGCAAGTTACCCGCATGCAATCATTAATGACAAGTTATTTCTTAGTAATATTAATTCCAGGTCTCAAGGGGTTAATACATATCATGAAATCCACATGGACTAGAACAGATGCTCTAATGCATTTTTATAGAGTGCTAGATTGCTTAATTGCCAAATTGATTGGTAAATATAACTTACTGGCTCTCATTCATTTATTTGCCTCTGCAAGTTACGTCTAACTTCCATGTTTTACTGACATCATGATGACGGACTCATTTATTATTGGCTGCGTCTAAGAAGTAAATGACGGGCTTGCTTATCTATTGTCAGATTATATGATCACGCCCCCTGAAATCCTACTTATAAAGTTATGATTTATGTGTGGAGGCTGAAAGACTTAGGTTGCGGGCATGAGGCAGAAGAATACATCTAGACATTTAGAGAAAAAAACACTAGCAGTGTTAAAATTACGGGTCTGAGCCACTTACTGTTTTTTAATTTAATAGAATAGGGCCCATTGTTAATGGGGATACTAGAATGTCATTTTTTTGTAAACTTTATAATGGATTTTAAAATAAAAAAATGTATGGATTAATGGTACATCTCTCTGAAGGAGAGATAATGATAACAGAAAAAATCTAACCTCCATTTTTCAGTGACGTAATGATGGCGATCTCTTTTGCCATTGGCTCCATCTAAACCAGTAACTACAGGTTTGACTAACTGATCATGTTCATGGCCACACATGCAACGTGCGCAAGAATGATTTACGGATTTGCGTCTCTGGCCCGTTGGTCGCGGCATGGTGGAATTTAATAGCTCTGTAACGCAGCAGAATTTCAAGCCCGTAGGCTTTGTGGGTGTGCCGTTGTTGCTACGGGCTTGGAATTTAATGTAGCTAATAGTCTCCAGTGAATATCCAGTTTAAAGGCAGTGGCGGATCTGTATTGTTGGAGTGTATGTTGGAGACATGATCATCTATATAAGTAGGAGTTTTAGATGAGAAGAATTCAAGTAATCTGCTTTCCCTTTACTTCCCCTTAAGGCCAGGATGCAGAGTGTTAAGGCTAAGCAGTCACATGTTGAAGTAGTAGCCAAACACAAGACACGCTTTACATTGCCTCTGGTGAAGGGCAATACAAAATAAACCATGTCACATGGATTTTAATGGGATGAAAATCACAGAATAGTCACTATGAGAATAAAACTATCCAATCTATTCTGGATTATGTATAAGAAACAAGAAAAGGGCAGCTGTTTTGGGAAGTATGTAACAAGCTAAAACCTTAACATCTTTGTAAGCCATAGACACAATTTTTATGGGAAAAACTGAATTTTTGAAGACTCTATTTATTAGTAAAGGAGTAAATTCTGTCTTTGTTACATCCATGAGCTTATTAAAGTTTTATGCTGCCCTAGGCCACTCAGATTTGTGCACCTCACTTGCTCCTCCTTTCCCCCTTCTGTATCTCAAATCCTATGTTCCTGTGTGTTTACATATATATGTGATATGTCAGGTGTCAAGTATTTCATTGTACTGCACTGCATCTTTGGGTAGGCTGCTGCACCCTGAAAATGTTGAGCCAGGGGCAGATCTACTAGTGTGGTGCAGGTGGTGCAGTGCACTGTTTAAAAGAGAGCACTTCTACTAAAGCTCCAAGTGTGGCAGTGTGGAGCACTTCAGCATGCTAGGGATGTATATCAGGGAAAAAGGTAAGAGAGGAAGGGCTGCAAAGTGGCAGCAAAGTACAAGGAGGATGGGTTCTTTGAGGGGGAGCAAAGGAGATAGGCATGGGTGGTATCTGAGGTGGTGCTGAGAGGGGTTGGGTGCTAAGGGGGAGGATGCTGTGTGTAGGTGTTGTTTATATATATATATATATATATATATATATTACATATATAGTTGTCAGTGTGGGGAACGTTTACACTGTTGGTTCCACTTGCGGGCCTTGCACAGCGAGGCGAGCTGTTGAGGCCCACTGGACTTAAGCTGCAATGAGCGCCAAAGGCCCTCATTGCAGGCCTCTCGGGCGCCACAGGCGCTCATCGCCAGAGGTGTAAGGTTTAGACAGGCGCTCCTGGATGCAACCCTGCCAGCAGCACCGCACTAACAGTCTAATCCTCTGTGGTTCCCGTCCTCCGTCCGGAACTACTTTCTGGATCAAGCCACGCATCGCGCAGGCGGTATACGCATGCACAATGCGTGGCTTGATCCAGAAAATAGTTCCGGCCGGGGGAAGAGGGAGCCACAGAGGAGGTGAGTGCGGCACTGCTGGCAGGTTTCCATCCAGGTATGAGACAAGCGAGGGAGGGGGAACGGAGACACAAGGGAGGGAGAGGAGGGGAAACAGAGACACAAAGGAGGGAGAGGGGGGAACAAGACACAAAGGAAGGAGAGGGGGGAACAAAACACAGGGGAGGGAGAGGGGGGAAGGAGACACGAGGGGGGAAAGTGAGAGGAGGAAAGGAGACACCAAGGTGGAAAGGGAGAAGGGCAAAGGAGACATAGGGGGAAAGGGAGAGAGGGAAAAGAGGAACAGGAGAAGGAGAGAGAGGGGAAAGGAGACACAGGGGAGGGATATGGAAGAAAGGAGACACAGGGGAGGGGGGAAAGGGAGATGGGAAAAGAAGACATGAGGGGGAAAGGAGGAACAGGAGAGGGAGAGAAGGGTGAAAGGAGACACAGGGGAGGGAGATGGGGGAAAGGAGACACAGGGGAGGGAGAAGGGGAAAGGATGAAAGGAGACAAAGGGGAGGGAGAGGGGGAAGGGAGAGGGGGAGAAGGAGACACAGGGGAGGGGGATGGGGGAAAGGGAGAGGGGGAAAGGAGACATGAGGGGGAAAGGAGGAACAGGAGAGGGAGAGAAGGGTGAAAGGAGACACAGGGGAGGGAGATGGGGAAAGGAGACACAGGGGAGGGAGAAGGGGAAAGGAGGAAAGGAGACACGGGAGGGAGAGGGGGAAGGGAGAGGGGTAAAAGGGAGAGGGGGAAAGGAGGCCCAGGAGAGGGGGAAAGAAGGAACAGTAGAGGGGAAAAGGAGACACAGCGGAGAGAGGGGGAAATGAGCGACAAAGTCGCTCATTGTGCGGCTTGCGATGATTGCCAAAGGCGCTCATCGGGAGACTCGTAAAGTAGGCGCTGGGAGGGGCTTGTGATGCCCAAAAGTTACAGGGGGGAAAGCCAAGCATTGTCTTGCAAACAGCATTGCCAGCTTTCAAATTGTATTCCCGTCATTTTTGATGGGCAATTTCCAAGTGTATATATATAAATCGGTCTTCGGGAGGAGAGTAGTTATGGAAAAGGGTCTGGGGGAGGAGCACTGAATGATTTAGTTGCAGTGGGGCCCAGCGAACACCAGATTTTACAACCCCTGGGGGGAGGTGGGAAACCATAACTTTGTTTTGCACAAGGGCCCTCCATTCTCTAGCTCCGCCACCGTGCAGAGCCCTAGGCCTAGACCTCATTGGCCTAGGCAGAAACACACCCCTAGTTACATCACTTATTGAATGCTATATGAAGTATTTTTTTAATTTATCCAGTGGAGGAAGGGAAGGGGGAGGAGGGAACTGGACAGATCAAGTGCAAATTCAAGCATTGCTTTCCAAAAATGCTAACACCCCTCACACAAACAACTTCCACCGATGCTAAAGAAATAACATTTATAATTATTTATTTTAAAAATACTATCACTTCTTCCCTTCTTAAAGGGACACTATAGGTATTTTATATATAAATGTTTTAACAGGGTTACTTAATTAATTGTATCCTTCTCAACTTCATTGTTACATATTCATTTATATTCACTTATTTTGAAGAAACCCCCAGAGTAATGGATTTTTAGCTTCTGGAACCATTGGCAACTCCAGTACATAGAGGGCCTCGGTAGGAGGGAGCGGGGCAGATTTTTTTTTTGCTCTTCCCGGCACCCCGCCAGCATCAACTCACACAGCAGAAGTGATGGCCTTGTTTTTTTTTACAAAACTTTAAAACTATTAGAATTCAGGAAAGAAAAGACACTCAAATGCCAGAGAGATAACCACCCTTATAGAAACAAAGTATTTGGAGAATAATTGGACTGGAATCAGAAAATGATTAAACCACAACCATTCCACGTATAGGATTGACTATAATTCCCTTTTGTTATTAAAACCTTAATCTAAACAGACATGAATAAAAAAAAACAATAATTACATCAAATAACATAGAATTTCACTTCACTTTAACTGTACTGAGAGGACTTGAGAGCCCAATGGGATGGCACAGGCTGCAGATTGGCTCTTATAGGCACAGGCTGCAAATTGGCTCTTATAGGCACAGGTTGCATATTAGCACTTACAGACACAAGGATACACATTGACTCTTACAGACACAGAATGCGCATTGGATCTTAGAGACACAGGATGCAGATGGGCTCTTACACCAGCTGCACATTGGCTCTTAGAGACACAGGCTGCATATTGGCTCTTACAGGCACAGGCTGCACATTAGCTCTTATAGGCATAGGATGCACATTACCACTTACAGGCACAGGATGCAGTTTGGCTCTCTTAGGCACAGGTGGCAGATTGGCTCTTACAGGCACAGGATGCACTTGGGCTTTTACAGATGCAGGATACACATTGGCTCTTACAGGCACAGAATGCACATTGGCTCTTACAGACACAGGCTACACTTTGGTTCTTATAGGCACAGGATGCAGATTGGTAATAAAGGCACAGGCTGCACTTTGGGTCTTACAGGCACAGGATGCACATTGCCACTTACAGGCACAGGATGCAGTTTGGCTCTCTTAGGCACAGGTGGCAGATTGGCACAGGATGCACTTGGGCTTTTACAGATGCAGGATACACATTGGCTCTTACAGACACAGATTGCACATTGGCTCTTACAGGCACAGGCTGCACATTAACTCTTATAGGCACAGGATGCAAATTGGCACTTAAAGGCACAGGCTGCAGATTGGCTCTTACAGACACAGAATGCACATTGGCTCTTACAGACACAGGATGCAGATTGGCTCTTTTGGGCATAGGGTGGACAGAGTGGGGCTACAGTTGGCAGTTGAGGGCCAAGTGGGGGCTGCAGCACCAGTGCTTGGCACCTGCTGCACCGCGGTAGCTCCGCCCCATCTGGAATGGCTCCCTTTCTTTCTGTTCTCGCTCAGTGCAGGCTAATATATGTGTGATACACATGTGGGGAAGGGGTTTCACACAATCAGTATAATGCTATTATAAAATACATGCTGTGTAGGTGATTCTTAGAAAAAAACGCTGCCTTTATTTTCTCCAAGCCCATATCTCGGAGGCCGTTGGGAGCCCGCCAAATGCCGCCAATTAAAAAGAAAATTAGCTACCAACCTCAATTACTGCCTCACTTCCTCCACCTGAGGCAGGGAGTCCGTAAGTGAGGTTGAAAGCTAATTTGCTATTCAATTGGTGAAACCAGCAGGGCTTGGAGCAATAGCGATTTATGATTCAAGGCTTGTGGGCTTGAAAAAAAATTACAGGTTTAAGCGCCGCCAAGCCTGCAAATGTTTTCAAAGCTGTGAGAGGGGGCTAAAGAGAGATAGGGGAGGGAGAGGGTGGGAAAGAGACACGAGAGGGAGAGGGGAGTGGGGGGAAAGAGACACAGTGCAGGGAGAGGGAGGCAAAGAGACACGAGAGGGAGAGGGGAGTGGGGGGAGAGAGACACAGGGGAGTTATGGCATGCCGCAGCAAGCAATAAGCGTCAATGCCGCTCATATTGAGGCACGTAAAGTAGAGGGTGGAGAGGCTCGCAATGAGTGCCTGAAGGCGCTCATCATAAGGCCCGCAAGTTAGAGGGGGGGAGAGCCTCGCATTGTGTGGCAAACAGCATTGCCAGGCTTCAAATTTTATTGCCATCATTTTTGACGGGCAAATTGCTAGTCTCCCATATTTATTTATTGCACTTTGTTTCATTGTGCTTAAGAAAATGTAATAACATTTAATACATAACAATTACAATTGCTTGTTTATATATTGTTTTTGTTTGATTGTTTTTTGCTGTAGAGCCAGTGGATAAACTAGCGGTGGTGCAAGAGGCGCAGTGCACGGGGGGCCTGCTCTGGGGGACCCAATGCTATATAAATATTGTATATTGTATAGCAAGTGCTTTGAGCACACTTCAAAGCTGCCATGCAGCACCACCTACTGATCGTAATGCGGGGTGCTGCTCGAATCGTTGAATCACGCTAATTCAGTTTCAGCAGTGCTCGCCCTATATCGGGGCATGAATGGGGAGAATGAATGGGGAGAATGAATGGGGAGAATGAGAAAATGAATGGAAAGAGATGAGTTAGGGTTCGGGTTACAGTTAGATTTTATACTTAGGATTAGGCTTGGGGTTAGGGGAAGTGTTGGATTTAGGGTTAGGGGATATAGGTTAGGTTTAGGGATAAGGGTTATGATTACAGTTAGATTTTAGGGTTCACCTTGGGGTTAGGTGTTTGTGTTGTTTTTAGGGTTAGGGGATACAGGTTAAGGTTATCGTTAGGTTTTAGGGTTAGGTTTGGGGTTAGGGTTAGGAGGGGATACAGGTTAGGGTTAGGGGATACAGATCAGGGTTAGGGTTACAGTTAGTTTATAGGGTTAGGATTAGGCTTGGATTTAGTGTTAGGGAATACAGGTTATGGTTAGGGTAAAAGTTAGGTTTTAGGGTTATGCTTGGGGTTAGGGGTTTTAGTGTTAGGGTAGAGTTAGTGGTTCAGGTTATTATATTAGTTCTACTGAGTAGCAGCAGCACTCCTACTGTGTCAGGAATGGTGCACCGGCCACCCAACAGTAAAGATCTGACCCTGCTTATGAGTGAAATATGCCATGTATGTGTCAGCCACAGTGACATCCTTGCTAAAGATGAGCAAAAATGGCTATGAAAAAATATCTTTGTTGTTTATTATCCTGATCTTATGTATGAAAACATGAGGGAAATGTCATCCTTATAAAAAAAAGTAAACATCTTTCTCAGAATAAAATCAAGAGTGTTAATAATTCTGAAGGTCACTATACATGCTGCTAATGTTGTCAGTTGTTATCATGTTTTTAGCATGTTGTTAGCATGTTTTTGCATACTCACAAACATGTGAAATTATTCTTAATCTATAGTGCTCTTTAAGTGCTTCCATTGGTCAGAATTTCTTTAGCAGCCCAGGAGAGAGACAATCAATGACGCACTGTCGAGACACAAGCTTGTACAATTAAGAGCCACTCCAACCCCCTTCATTATCTTATAGTGGTACAGACAATCTGTTTTTCCAATAAGTTTAGTATGCAACGTTGAATTTAAAATAATTAAATAAGAATTAAATAAGAATTGTATTAATGATCAATGGAAAATTAAAACATCTCACTTCTGTTATTAGGGTATTATTGTGTCCCTTTAAATTGTATAGTTCAAATAAAGTGCAGATCTAAACATCAGAAACATGTCATGGCAACAGGAGTATTTGTTCAGGTTAACATGAAAATGTCAGCACTCTACACCTAAAATACCAGATTCTGATTATTCTGAATGTCAGTGGTCTCCATAGCAACGCTATGGAATTTTACACACTAATTTAAACACACAATACTAGCAATAACATCCTCCCTTATCCCTATATGTCTATACAAACCTCTTCCAATGGCAGGGAAGAGGTTAAATAATAATAAAAAGTAATGCAGGCGGTTCATGACCCCTCTAACTCTCTCCTTGCTGGCCTTCCCATCACCCGTGTGTCTCTAGTCCAATCCATATTGAACGCATCTTCTGGACTCATATACCACAGTCAACACTCAGTGTCCGCAGCATTACTCTGTCAGCCACTCCACTGGCTTCCCGTAGCCTCTAGAAATTCAAATTCATGACCCTAACATATAAAGCCCTCCACAATAATACCCGTCCTCTTTACTGTTTACTTCTCCTTTCCTCCTCTCTTATCACCTCCTCTCACTCGCACCTTCAGGACTTTTCTCCTGCTGCCCCTATACTTTGGAACTCTCTGCCTCGCTCCACTAGACTATGGGCCTCATTAAATTGTTCAAATTGTAGTTACTATAGCCTGCAATGTTGCCCGCAAAAGTTATGGATGTTAAATTAGCCGCTTTTTGCTACCTGCAATCTTCGCAAGCCTTCAAAACCTCATTACAAACGTATCTGTTCAAAGAAGCCTCAATAATCATCTTTAGCCTCTATAAGCAGGGCTGTTGAGTCTGTAGATAAATGTTCCGACTCCAACTCCGACTCCTCAGTTTTGTGACTCCGACTCCCCAACTACCCGACTCCTCTGTATTAATATGCAAATGTATTTTATACATTTCTTGAAGGAAAGAAAGGCAACATACATGTCATTACCACAGAAACTACTGGCTGGGAAGCCAACAGTCTACTGTATTGAACAGTTTAAGCAAAAGACAAATACAATGAAAACAAAGTTTTATTAATTTTTTATTAATTACTCAAATGGCTGGATAGTAGCAGCAGGCATGAACATCAGGAACAGGAACTTTACCTTTTCAAAGATAAAAACCACACTATTTGGTTGTTTTGGGAACAAAAACAAAGCTTATCTATATAAACCAAAATCAAACTCTGTAAAACCTAGAAATGGTTTATATTAATCTTGAAATGTAGTTATAGACTTAGCAAGTGCAAATCAATTCAATGTAGAGTTCTAAGGAAGAGAAATGCCCCTTTCATAGAGGCTCTTAAGTCAGTTTATTATTTTTAGGGCTGAAAAATCTTTTGACACTGACTTGGGTGGGTGGCATTGCAGTAACTATTCTGGCCACATCACTAACTATCTCTGGATAAACAAGGATGACTTCTTTAATAGTAAGTTTTGATGAGAAATCATACTTTTCAACTTCTTTTAGTGCTTCATAAAACTCCTGTTGGAATTTTTTTATTTGGACATTTATTGGTTCTGTAACACTTTCCTTTAGAAACTTCCATTTTGTCCAAGAAGGAATCAAAGTCTAATTCTTTGTTTGAAGAAGATGATCCTGAGTCACCACTATTGCTTAAAAGAACTTCCTCCTGTAAAGGTATTTCAGGTCGTAATCCCTTCATGCGAACTGCTACATCACAGAGGGCCTTTTTCCCAGTAGCAGCCTGTTCACTGTTCAAAAAAAGTCGGCTCATTGGGTCGACATAAATAGCCGCTAACAAGAGCTCATTTTCTAGCAAAAGACTCTCTCTTTTCATCATTGAAGATGCAATGCCCTCAGCTATTAACCCACCATTTTTGTTCAGGCGATATAACAGGCACTTCCATTCTGAGAGGAATTTGCCCAGGGCTAGATCGTCACATTGCAACCTCTTAGTGACATTGAAGGGGTGAGAAAGAAGGTTCTCCAATTATTTTGTTTGTGTCCACTGGCTTTCAGTTAATGCAAGATTTTCATTATCCATTTCTTCTATGAAGTCTTTAAGTTCAAGCAAACGCTTCACCATTAAATAAGTGCTTCCCCAGCGAGTTGTTTGATCCAAGATGGCTCCTTTTCCTGCACGTCTTTTCAAACTTGCATCTGTTTTCGGGGCCCTGGCTGCAACAGTTACTTGCCGTAATTTGCCAATTAGTGTAGCTGCATGGCGATCTTTTAATCCATCTCTTATGGCAAGTTGCAATGTATGAACAGCACATCACATATGATGAATAGTAGAAATCTTCAATGCTTCTCCAAAATCAAAATCTTCTAGAACACCCTCCACTAACTTCTGAAGGTAATCACTGGTGTGATGTGCCTGAGTGTCCTTTAATGCGAGGGTCCGTGTTATTGTTTTGTTATTCTCATCCGCAAATCGAACATTAATAGCGAAATAATTGATTCTGTGACGTGTGCATGCATCCATTTTAAGGAAGACAAAACGTCCTTTCAGAACTTTCTGTAGTTCTTCCTTTTTATATTTTGCCTCCTCAAGTATAAATTTCCTTATACTTTCTCTTTCCAGAGAAATATCACGTTTTTTTGCCATTTCTCCATTTAGGCCTAAAAAGGCTGTCTGTGAAAAGAAGGATAGTGGTACGCAATTCTTTACTACCATTTCTAGGACCCCCGGGTGACTGCCTGGGAATTAGGGGCTTTTGACCTGGCTGAGTGCCAGGGGGAGCTATTGGCTGCTTAGTAGGGAGGCATGGCTAGAGAGGACATAAAAGGGGGCTAGTTCCCGCCGTTAGGGGTCATAGAGAGTGGGATTAGCAAGCTCTAACATATGGCGTCCCCTTTAGTGGATTCACTGATGGAACAGCTCAAGTCCCAGGTGGCAGCACATGGCCGCGAGTGGCTACAGGCCTTGGTGACCAGCATACAAGATGAAGCACCCCCAGGAAGGCAGGAGCAGGTGGATGCGACTGAGGAACGAGCAAGGGCTACGCAGAGGCAGAGTCATCCGTCAGAAGAGCAAGGCCCCCAGAAAGGTTAAGCCCGAGTATGCAGACCCCCAAGAAGAAAGGAGGAGTTTGGATGGCGAGGAAGAAGATTGTTAGCCCAGGACGGATGTCTGCTGGCAGGATGGCCCCCAGGAAGCAGCAGAGCGGCAGCGGGACCCCCAGAAGAGCAGAAAGGGCAGAAGAGCCAGAAGTCACTCACCAGACGTCGGTGCGACCCTCCTCATCAGTGTCGGACCAAGGCCTGCAGCTGGAGAGGCGGCGGGGACCGGCTGCATCAGGAGCGGTGACGGAGCGTGTCAGTGAAGCGGCAGCTGCAGAACAGATCCCTACGCGTAAGAAGTTCCGGCGCGGCGGGCAGGCCATCGTGGAAGACACGTCGGAAGGTGAGCAGAGGGTCGTTGAAGCGTCTGGAAGAAGGTCTGAACCTGGGGGTAGGAGGATGATGACGCATTCAGCGTCAAAAGGCAGCAGAGAGGCAGGAGGAGCCAGGAAGCAAAGAGCAGCACAGCGGGGGGCACGAGGCACGGGCAGGAGCACAGAGATTAGCCCAGATGAGGCTGTAGGAAGTCAGACAACGTACCAGACAGGGGCACACAGTTTAAAAAGAGGCACAGCAAGGGGAGCAACAAAAAGTAAGAAGAGTGCAGGAGTCCAGTACAGGGGAGAGCCAGAAGTGTGGCAGGAAGCAGAAGGAAGGCAGGAGCAGAGGGAAGACAGGAGAGAGGAAGACTTTGGGGTGAATATAGAAGAAAGAAGTGAGGAGGACCAGGAAGATGGTCAGGAGTTGGAGGGACACATTAGCGACAAAAGTCAGGAATTACATCAGGAAGGATGGAGGGAGCCTGTTGCAGCATCAGCTACAATGTTTTGTCCTGTCTCTACATGTGGAGATCCTGGTGAGGGCACATCTAACTGGAGCAGGTTACAGCAAAGGCATGGTGAGGAGGACATGCCTGTTGGTCAACAGGAGGAGAGGAGCCCGGGGGCGGTCAGCAGGAGGCTTTGCGGTCAACTACATCATACACTTTCCATTCCATATATCCAGGCCCAAGGGCAGTAAGGCAGCCTGCAGGCGAGAGGCACTGGAACAGGAGTGGCTAGGAGAGAAGGGAAAATGTATCGTATAATTACAGAGGCAGAAGGTCTTTGTCGCCAGCTCGCAGGAATAGTCACACGCCCTCTGCGAAAGGAAGGTCTAGATCCAGAAGAAGGTCACCTTACTGGGCAGGTCGGCATGGTGAACATAACAGGAGGGAGAGGGAAAGGCGCTCTCCTTCTTATCTTTGCAGGAGCGGCACGGAAACAAGAAGATGTAAGGATCGGAGACTGCCTGCCGGGGAGGACCGGAGGGTACAAGATGCACCTAGAAAAGAGCCATTGAATAGCAGGAACAGACGACTTCCCGCCACTAATCGGGAAAAGGAGCAGAGCGAAGCAGTCGGCGCATCAGGGTTTACAGCCTCAGCATCGGCAACAGATATGAGGCATACCGGTGAGTCTATACACAACACACAACATATGCAAAGTAGTTTGGTAAGTCTTTTGACTAATTTACGTAGCTTGGTGTCTCAGCTAGAAGGGGAAAAACAGGCAGGGCTTGAGGTAGCATGGCTGGGTCTGGATAGGCCTAGGAGTAATTTACCCGTGAGTCAGACAGGCACTGGTAGTTTTAGTGGGGAAGGGCAGGATGGTATTAGGCTTGACGAGGAGGCAGGGATGGCGGTTTCGTCTGATGTGGTCACCCCCGGGTAGTAAGAGTAGATCCTGTTCTCAGAGTGGCAGACAGAGTGCGGAGTAAATCAGCCCTGTGTTCCATTGGGCCAATAGGGGAGCACGTGTCAAAAGAGTTGAGGGAGAAGATATGGAAACGGGAGTTCATAGAGATGTTTTCAGTACTCCCGTTGGACAGTTTCATAGAAATTAAGCCAGATGAGAAAAAAGCGGATGCCAAGAAAGAGGAGGAGGAGCGTAAGGGTAGATATAGAAAGATCCTCAAGACGTTCAGTAATTGGTTACAGGCCTATGTGATATTTGCAAGTATAGTGGGTGAGAAAAACCCTGAGTTGTGTTCTGCGTTATTCTGTTATCTAGATGAAATCGAGGGGATTCATAGAACCTATGGAGGGCAGGCGTGGTGGGCTTATGATGAGAAATTTAGTCAGAAACTAGCTGTTAGGCCTTCTATGCAGTGGGATGATAGGGATATGGGCAGTTGGTTAAAAATTGTGACCCCACTATGCCCATCTTTTGCTACAGGGTCTAAGTCGGTAGGGGTCAGTCAAGCGAAGAACGGGTTTTGTTTTGCTTTTAATGAAAGTTCATGCTCCTGGGGAACATCATGTAAATTCAAACATGAATGTTCGGAATGAGGTAGTAGCCACCCTCTTTTTCGTTGCTTTAGGCGATCAAAAGCGCAGAAAGCAGGGGATTCTGTTGCAAAAGGGTTGGAGCCCAGTGCTACTGGAAAGGATGGAGGTTTGGCTTAAGTTATACCCCAGTAGAGTTTCTAGTGCTGAGGATGCATCCTTTCTATGGGAGGGTTTTGCGGTTGGTTTTACTATTCCGTCATTGGCTGGGGCCATAGGGAGGCATCCTGCAAATTTAAAGTCGGCCAGGGATAATCCTGCATTAGTATTTAGTATGCTCATGGATGAGGTAAAAAGGGAAGAATGGCTGGTCCATTTGATAATGTCCCATTGGAAAATCTAAGGATCTCTTCATTGGGTCTGGTTCCGAAAAAAGGAGCCGGATACTTTCAGGCTCATTCATCACTTGTCTTATCCCAGGGGCCACTCAGTCAATGATGGGATTGAAAAAGATCTGTCATCGGTCTCATATGCATCGGTAAAACAAGCAGTGAGGTTGGTAAGGAAGGCGGGTAGAGGGGCTTTGCTAGCTAAGGTAGATATCAAGTCGGCTTTTCGCTTGCTTCCTGTTCACCCTGTTTCTCAGCAGTTGTTGGGTTGTTCTATTTTGGGGAGGTTTTTTGTAGATTTGTGTTTGCCGATGGGATGTAGTATTTCTTGTTCCTTTTTTGAAAAGTTTAGTACGTTTCTGCATTGGGTGGTTTGTGTTAAGACAGGGTTATATTCGGTGGTTCATTACCTAGATGATTTCTTGTTCGTGGGTTCGGCAGACTCATCAGATTGTCTTAGATTAATGCAGGCATTCCAAGAGTTAGCGGCGGATTTTGGCATTCCGCTGGCCGTTGATAAGTCAGAAGGGCCTTGCCAGGTGTTGAGTTTCTTGGGGATTGAAGTAGACACAGTTAGCATGGAATGTAGGCTTCCGTTGGAAAAGGTGGTGGATTTATGGAACACCGTAGGAAGGGTTTTGTAGGCAAATAAGGTGACTTTGAGGACTATGCAGTCGTTATTGGGTAAGCTAACTTTTGCTTGTCGTATATTTCCTATGGGGAGAATTTTTTCCAGAAGGCTATCTTTAGCTACCGGGGGAGGGTGCCATCCGCATCACCATATAAGAGTCACAGCGGAGCACAAAGCGAACCTACGCGTTTGGTATGTTTTCTTGCAAAATTTTAATGGTCGGAGCATGATTTTAAAAGAACCAACAGTTAATGAAGTTCTGGAATTATACATGGATGCGGAAGGTGCACAGGGTTTTGGGGCCTATTTTAGAGGTCATTGGTGTGCGCAGGCTTGACCCGCTAGGTGGCATGTAGAGGGTTGGACTAGGAACTTAACCTTATTGGAATTGTTTCCTATAGTGGTAGCATTGTGGCTATGGGGGGAAATGTTGAGACATCACAATGTGGTGTTTCACAGCAATAATATGAGTGTGGTACAGGCAATTAACTCAACGACTGCCTCTTCGCCTCCAGTAGTTAGGCTGCTGAGGCAATTGGTATTAAAATGTCTTCAGTTGAACATCATGGTTAGAGCCTCTCACATTGCCGGGGTTAGGAACGTGGCGGCAGACGCCTTGTTCCAGATTTGATTGGGAGAAGTTTCGGAGGCTAGCGCCTTTAGCTAAGGTTGAACCTACATTATTTGATCCTGAGTTGTGGAATCTGTGTTTATGAATCAAGATCACTGGGCTCTGGGGTACAGCATACTGCCGTAGGTTTAAAGGTTTTATGGGTTTGGAAAATGTTTATAATATGTGGGGGTTACAATTTCCTGTTTTATTGCAGGGACTCCTTTGCAGCTATGGATTGTGGGGCATTCCTTCATATATTGGGCCAGAAGGGCAGCAGCTATCACAGATCGGGGCCGCCAGTTGGGTTTCCATGAGGAAGCCTTGTTAATAAAATGGTTTGGTATTAGGGGTATGAGATGGGAGCAGGTGTTAGAAAATGTAGTGGAATGGGCTAGATTTGCCCCTCCTCCGGACATATTGCTCATGCATGCAGGGGGAAATGACTTGGGGTATATGGCCATGAAGGAGTTAATCGGGAGAATGAAGAGGGATTTAGCAAGGCTAAAGGAATTGTTTCTGGATTTACATATCATTTGGTCCCAGATTACACCTAGATTAAAATGGAGAGGGGCTCATGATCCAAAGAAATTAAATAAAGCTAGGCTCAGAATCAATAAGATT
This sequence comes from Discoglossus pictus, assembly GCA_027410445.1. NCBI lineage: Eukaryota > Metazoa > Chordata > Amphibia > Anura > Alytidae > Discoglossus > Discoglossus pictus. The sequence goes on from CM050167.1 coordinate 89,212,599, forward strand.
ATGTCTTCATATGTTCGGAGATTGGGGGGTTATATAATTAGGCATCGGGATTTTGAAACCCCAGGGGCACATGTGTTTTAATTGTGGGATGGCGTTCACCTTAACAAGATTGGCACGTCTTTATTTATTTACACGTTAAAAGAGGGTATTGTTCAGGCCATGGTTAGTTTTGGCGGTGCTGAGCCCGGAGGGCTTGCGGGTGGCGGGGGTGCGGCATCACCTTGGGGCTGAGCTTATTATTGGGTAGGGTATATGGTTTAAGCCGAGGCCAGAGGTCGATTGGGCCCGGGGTTCCATGGGACCTCTGGGGCTGTGAGGAGCTCCGTCCTTGGGAAGGTGTGCAGCTACCCGTGGTTGGTATTACATGTTATGTTAATAAAGCTGTGGCCTGATTATACCCATTCCAGTTTATGTGTCTGTTATTGGGGAAAAAAGGTTGGGGGGGCCTTGGTGCGGACCAGGTCATTATGCACAGGTCAAATAATGTGTTGTTTGAATTTTTCTGGGGTCATCCTTATGGTAACTGTGTCAGATGTAAAGAATTTTCTTATTTGCGATTGTTCTCCAATAGATTTCTGAACGTTTTTTGTCATAGAAGTAGATGCAATGTTTTCATTTCTATCTTTTCTCATTCAAGGCTTCTAACACTGAAAACGCTGTAAGTGTCTTTTTAAATTTGATGCTCTTGTAGGTGCATTTTCATCAGGCCCACCGAAAATGCTAATTTTTGCATCACATTGTTTTTTACCGTCATAATCTTTTCTAATACATTGGCACACGTAATGTTTTCCATCACTTGATAATGCAAAGTGCTCATAAACAGTAGACTTTGTCGTGTTTGTTGTTCGCAGTCTTTTTGCCATTGTTTAGGATGCTTTTTTCCCTAAAATATAAAAAAACATGTACTGTACACACAAACACACAAAAAGGAGCCTACATTTTAGTACTCAGAGCATATAAGCAATCTGCACTATACATAAACATTCATACATTCCTGAACCACACTTAAAAACCTGGGATAGACAGTTTCTTTCAGAAACATGTACACATGTCTTCCCTCATACAAACAAGCAGGCATGCAGGTTTTAAAACAAATATAAACACTTACAGTTGAATCCAAGAAGCTGTTCTGAGCTTGGTTGGATAAATTTTTCGAGTCTACACCAAATTATTTCTACCAACGAGGTATTGAAAACCTTGTTGAGCGTTAAAAATAAGTTGTAAACGACAAGGGAAAATAAATTTATAAGTATTGGTGCTCTGAATTGTGCGTTGCGTAGCATAAAGGGAAGCTTTTTCACGGTCACTTAAAGTGTTCGCTTAGCGGTTAGGGGAGGCACTGCATGCATGGGTCTTTATTCTTACCGTAGAGAAGTCATTAATTATAACTTTTTGTGAATTGGGATATTTAAACTTGCTTTTTTTTTTATTCCAATCTAAATTTAGTCGGAGTTGGTGTTTTTTTTGCCGACTCCGACTCCAGGTACCCGAAATTTTCTCCGACTCCAACTCCTACTCCAAAGCACTGTCTATAAGCACAATGCATCTATAACTTCCTGTAAAACACCCAAACCCTTTAAACTATAAGTTTGTGAGTTTTCAATTTTGTTAGGTGTTCTAGGGAAAGCACTGTGTATGATCAATTGCAAGCTCAATAACAGGGCCCTCCATTATTTTGCACCATGTTCAAATTGTTTTTGACTAGTACTTAACCCCTGTATAGCGCTACAGAATATGTTGGCACGTTACAATAAAGGATCACATTTATAATTCTCAGGCGTGCAGGCTTGCGTATAAAACGTTGGTTGCGGCCAGGCAAGGAGTACCGAAGGCGCTCCTTGCACTGGTGGAGATGACCATTGTAGGCGCTTATCCCTACGACCCGGCACGCATTAAGCATCATACCTACGACCCGCAGGATTACACGACAACACAGAACTCAAATACACAATTCACAGTGCAAGACCCGTAACACTTTGAAAAAATAGCCTCAAAAAAATTACAGCTGGTAACACTTTTAAAAGGAAACTGCCACTTACAGAAAATAAAATACGACTCACAAAAAATAAGAACTTAACGGCCGAAACGCACATATCCAAAAACACCAAAAACACACAAAAAAAAAAACAAGAATAACAAAAACATCACACACAGCACGGGCGGACATCCAGGACGTCTGGGAGTGAGGTTGCACGCAAATTTAAGTCGAATTTGCTGAGTTTAGCCACTCGAAAATTGCCTAAGCGAGAGAAAAAATGGCCGCCGAAAAAAACGAAAATGTAGCTACAGGAACCCTAAACACGCAAAACACCGCCAGGCACATACAACCTTTTGCCATGAACATACGAGGTAGGAGGAACGGAAAATGCTCCAGACCCGCGTAATACATACACACTCGCCGCCATTTTACAACACTAACTTGCAACCAATAACATTACCATTCTAAAATACTGCATTACACAAATAAACAAACGGTTTGCCCTCGCGCACGCAGACTTTTTACACTTCCCACTTGCCACATTGCTGACACTTTCTCCTCACATCACCAACAGTCCAACTGTACATTGTATGCTGCAGGAAAATCAACAGCGATTGTTAGCTCTACTGATTCATGGATATATTCATTACAAATAGGTAAAGTACAATAATGTATTATTTACTTAATTCATTAATTATTAGAAAAAAATATATTTATATAAAAACAAACAGAGCAGAGGAGAGACTTGCTTTGCCAAAGGCACTCATTGCGAGACACCCGATAAGCACCAAAGGCGCTCAATGAGAGGATCTCAAAAAGCGCCGAAGATACTCTAAAAGCCTTACATTGTATGGCAAACAGCATTACCTGCCATACAATTTTATTGCCGCCATTTTTTGACGGGCAAGTCGCTAGTAATATTAATAATATTAATAATAATAATATGATACAGTCACAGAGGCACACATGTGTAAATAAAAAAATATATAAATCTATTAATATGTTTGAGTCATAAAATATATTTTAGAACTATGACAATAGTACACCTCCACATAATATATAACAACATCCAGGGGAACATAGACCACAGTATGCAATAGGTTAACAACAACCATCAAACACACATGGACCACAACAAATGCTCTGAAGCACTGGCTATTAAAAGCACTGACTATTACACATATGCATTAACTCCTTTATTATGTAATCCAATTCAGTTACACACATACATTCAGAAAATCAAAAATTTCAAAAAAGGTGGTCATAACCTAAAAAAGCCAAATACTATAACTGTAACAAAAACCAACTTACCTGAACTTCATCCTCAAGAAGTGCAAACCATTATGTATCTTGCCATCACCATTAGTAATGATGAGGCATCTCACAAGGAATGCTTTTCTGTGACCACATTCAGTGGGCCAAGAGTACTATCACCATCTCCATATGATATTGTTTAGCCACACTGATATCATATTAATCTGGTATACAGGTATTATTAGATCATCATAATGACTGAACACGTACCCATTGATAACTAGAGGAGACAAAGGCCAGCAGCTATAATGTCTGTTACTTACATCAAACAAAAGGGCCCTGATTCTAGGTGGAGGAAGACATAGGGGCTTAGAATACTTGTGTACATTATCAACAGCACTCCTCAGTGACAATCTATTGGTCCAAATGTTAGCCTAATCTAGCCTGTCTACAGAGTCTTGGATCTTGGCCTATGTGATGGTGATATTTTGTACCCAGACTTGCCAGACCTCCAGGTATAAATAGCCCTCACTTACACTTCCGGATACTGACTTCAGAGCAAGCATGTTGACGCGAAGTCAGGTGACCTTTTTGCCGTCGTTTGCGGATGACGTTAGACGCCATAGAGATTATGCGAGGAGGACAGTTGTAGGACCACATATGGGGACTACATAGTTTATAAAAATATATATTATTGTGGCTGTTTATGTTTTCTCTACTTAAACAGAGTTTTATTTATACTGTAGTTTGTGATATTTAACGTTTTATTTTCCTTTTTTTGCAAACAATTGTTACTTATAACAAACTACATAGGGAATATTAATAGGAATTCATTTTTTGTGTAATATTTTTCTCAATTTCACTTGGGGTAGGAGGATATTGTATTCACTTCCCTAAATTATTATTTTTTGGTATCACTAGGGGGTAAGTGGCAGATCCCCATTCGTCACATCTTAGTTAGTTTGGTGTATAGGTATGGAAGTGTAGATCGTATATACATGAGTTCTCTATTTTTCCCTCTACTGGAGTACTCAGACTCCTTATTATCTTTTTAAAAATCATAAAGGACATGAAGGATAAGATCAATTCCAAAAGAATACAGTTTAAATATCCCCTCGCATTGAATGTTCAGAAGTCTGAGTAAAAATTAACTCAATATGCCAGCAAGAGTAAAAAATAAGGTCAAAAAGTCCATTCATCAAAAATCAAGCACTTTTTTTCTACCAAAAGATAAAGGGAAACCTCAAGAAATTCCTCTACCGATCACTCCAGATATGGAACATAATTTAAGTCATAGTATTGAGAGCTTAAATGAAAGTATTATTAGCAAGGAATCCATTGTACATGAGGAAGAAATACGGTGGCAAAGATGAAAATATTACTACAAGAGTTTCAAATAAACTTTATGTCTGAAACTAAAACTCAAATTTTAGAGAATGTAAAGGAAACCAAAGCATTAAATATTAAAACTTCGGAGATTGAGGGAAAACTGGAAAAGGTAATATTGGACTTTAACATACTACAAAAACGGAATTTAGAATTAGAAGAGAAGGTCATAACACTGAGCCATAAAGTCTCAAAACTGGATGATAAATGCAGGAAAAATAATCTTCGTGTTAGAGGAATTTTGGAAACCATTAAGGAAGCTGGACTGGTGAAATGTCTAACAAATTTATTCTATTTTTTGGTTCCAGGCTTCTCTCAAGTAGAAAATATATTTGACTTCTTTTATAGTATTCCGATTCCTACATTTATGGAAAATAAAATCCCTAGGCTAATTGTTAGGCTACACCATCTATCAATGAGAGATGCTATAAGTAAAACAAGCCTACCGGCTGAAGTGTTTTTGGCACATTTTGAAAATATAAAAATCTTCTCGGACATCTCAGCTTACACATTAACTAAAAGAAAGGAGTTCTCCATTATTACGAAATCCTTGAGGAGAGAAAAGTTGAAATACAGATGGTCTATGCCAACGGGACTGTTAGTCAATAGAAACTCGAGATGGCATAAAATTAAATCTGTAAAGGAAGGAGAAGATCTACTAAAAAGCTGGAATATTGAGATGGAGACGCAGATACCTTCTATGCAAAAATCTATATCATCGGCTCCAGAATGGCAACAAAAGTAGAGCTACAGGAAGGCTCACTCAGAGACTCACTGTATTTTTTCTTAGTTTCTTCCTCTTGTGGAAAAGATTAAATCCTGGACTCTTCTAATATACACTAGTATTGAATAAGGGGAAGGAAGAAACCATGACAATAAGAATGGAATGGAGAACGGATTTTCTTCTCCAGTTTCTCTTCCTCCTCTTGTCCCCTTTTTTTTTAGGGTTGGGGGAGTGAGGAGGGGAAGATAAGGGTGTAAATGCACTTTAAGATTTGTATGTTTTGAGGGATATAATACCCACAATGTATAGAAATAAGGGAAGGTTGAATAGGGTTAAACATGGAATGGCCCTTTGAGGAAGGGCTAAGTAAGATAATATAGCATATTGATATTGGTATGGTAATGCACATTTAAATGCACATTGAAATAGGATTTAAAACATCCATAATACAGAATGAACTATGGAAAGGGTATTTAATGGGAATATACTGATGAATCAGTTTTTTTTTTTTAAGAGTTAGATATATAAGTGAGAAATGAATAGTATACACCTATTAGTATGTTATGGCACATAAAATTGCACATGAGCACTTTTTTGATAAACAATATTGGATGATAAAACTTGTACTATATACGGGTATGGAGAAATCATAATGCACAAAAGTATATTTTAAAAATAATTTTTGGTGAAATGGGTATATGAGGAAATTAGGATGAGGTTATGAATAAATGAGAGAAACTTTATGAACTTGGTAAAGAAGTAAATAAGAAAGGACGAAACCCCTAGATTCTACATGTACCACTACCATCGAGTTACGTCAACCATTTCTGATCACTAGGTCAAGACACCCCAGGAGTAAGACTGTATCAAAGAACTAATACAGTCAAAGTTATGAAAGGTTGTATGAATATGAAGATAAATGGAAATTTAAGAGCAAGGTGGTAGATATTAGAGAAGATAAAAAAGAGGATAAATATAGAATTAAAACAGCCAGATAGATGTCTTTAAAGATAGTGTCCCACAACATCAATGGATTAAATTCTCCAATAAAAAGAAGAATTGCCCTTGCAGAGTACGCCAAACTAAAAATTAATGTTGTATGTTTACAAGAAGCTCATTTGGAAAAAAAACAAGTACACTTATTAACACATAGGAAGTATACATATAGTATAAATTCTACATTTAGTAGTAAAGCTAGAGGGGTTTCCATACTGTATAGTAAATTCTTAATTGGAAAAATTGGAGTTTCAAAAATTTGATGAGGAAGGTCGATACATTATATGGGTGGGATATATTAATAATAACCTATATACAATAGTCAATCTATATGCGCCTAATCAGAAACAAGAGTTTATAAGAAGTACGCTTAAGCTGGTAAATAAGTTTAAGAAAGGTAGGACGATAATTTGTGGAGATTTCAACCTTGTGTTGGACCCATTAAAAGATACATCTTCTAGGCCAGAGAGTAATAAAGAGAACATTAAAATATGTGGATCAAAAAAAATGAGGGAATTGATGATAGATATGAATTTCTTTGATCTTTGGAGAATAAGCTTTCCTATGAGAGAGGACTATACTTATCTCTCAAAGATATTTAATACTTATTCAAGAATAGACTATATTCTGGGAGATGCTTCTATATTAAATAATGTATTAAATATAAATATAGGTACAAGTGCTATATCGGACCATGCTCCGGTAGTACTAATATTAAAAACCACTGAAGTCTGGGATAAATGTACTAACTGGAAAATGTAATCAACATTGTTAAAAGATAAAATAAAAGTAGATGAGATTAAGAAACTCTTAATAGAATATTTAGATATAAATACAGGATCGGTATCATCAGCGTCGACTCTATGGTGCTCGATGAAAGCATATATAAGAGGTATCTTTACAGCTAAAACAACAGAATTAAAAAGAGGAAGAGGGAAAGCTCTAAGAACATTATATATTGACTTAGAAGGGAAACATAGATTGAATAAAAAATCCCAAAATGTGGAAACCATAAAAGAAATAGATATAATAAAATTACAAATAAAAAAGATTGAACAATACAAATTAGATCAATCAATATGGAAGATGCAAGCGAATAAATATGAGATGGGGTATAGAACAGGTAAATATCTAGCTAACAAGATGAAAAAACAAAGAATGCCAATTCGATAGTAGAGATGAGAGAGGAGGATGGAACGGTTCACCAACATCCTAAAGAAATAGGGAATATTTTATATCAATATTACTCTAAGTTCTATAATCTGGGAACGCAACATAAGATAGAAAAAACGAATGTAAGCGAAATAGAGGAATTTTTAAGTGACATCAACCTCCCTAGAATCTCGGCGATAGAGCTGGATATCTTGAATAACAATATAACTGAAAAGGAGGTTGAGGAAGTGATAGAGGGTTGCAAAAATAACAAGGCACCTGGTATAGATGGGCTAGATAAACTTTTCTACCAAGCATTTTTAGACATAGTGAAAGCCGCTTTAGCCAAGCTGTTTAATGAAAGTAAAAACAGTGGGAATATACTTGCTAAATTGACTGAAGCTAAAATTACAGATATATTAAAGGAGGGTAAGGACCCAGCGGATAAGAAGAGTTATAGGCCGATATCTTTAATAAATTTTGACCTGAAGGTATATTCTAAAATTCTGGCAAATAGGCTAGATCCCATAATTAGTAGACTTCTTCACCCAGATCAAGTGGGATTTGTTAGGTTCTGTCAGGGATGTGATTATATTAGGAGTTAAATCAATCTTTTTGCATTCAGTGCTAAAAAAGGAATTCCCATGCTGGCTCTGTCATTAGATACTGAAAAAGCGTTTGACAGAGTCAGCTGGGACTTCCTTCAAATAGTACTTCAGAAATATGGATTGGGAGATTTTGCTAGTAAAGCGATAAGAGCTCTTGATAGTAATTTAAGAGCAAAAATTGTGGGTATAAACTTTGAGACAGATTTTTTCTGTATTACTAATGGAACAAGGCAGGGGTGTCCCCTGTCCCTACTATTGTTTATTCTATTTTTAGAACCATTGATTGAAAAAATAAGGATGACAAAAGATATTAAAGGGGTTAAAATTGGGACTAGGGAATATAAAGCAATGATATATGCAGATGATATGATCGTTACCCTTACGGACCCAGAGAAATCATTATTTAACCTTGATAAGATACTGTGTAAGTTTGGTAGAATCTCATATTTTAAGATTAACAGACAAAAAACAGATATTATTACTAGGGGCCTATCTTCCGAAATTAAAAATAAGTTAAGAGATCTCTACCCCTTTAATTGGAGTGCTAAAGAAATAAATCATTTGGGTATAAACCTATCCTTTGATCTAAAAAAACATTTTAAAAAACAATATGGCTATCATTCATAAAAAATACTTAAGACTCTGACAGATTGGAGATCGATTTATCTATCCTGGACAGCAAGAATTGCTATAGTAAAAAAGATAGCTATCCCTAAATGAATATATATTTTTAGATCTATACCAGAAGTACCGCCGGAATATTGGTTAAAAAAAATCCAACGAGATATAGATCGGTACATATTACAGGGGAAAAAGCTAGAATTTCAGGTGAGATTACTAAACGAAGGATTGAGACCGGGGGCCTGGCATCTCCCTGTATAAAGGATATATATGTCGCAATTGCGTTATCCCAGATAATACAGTGGGGTACACCACTACCGATTACCAATTGGAAATTAATGGAGGGAGAATTCTTTGGGAAGACTCATATCCATGTATTATTATGGATTCCAAACTTGGAGGAAGTGAAAAACAGCTTTATCCCAAGAAATATTAAGTCACTGTTAAAATTCGGGATGAAAATTAAGACAAAAATGAAATTATCAGAAAAACCAACATTAGGTACCCCTATAGAAATCCTAAAAGTAAGTCAAGAGAAAGTCTTTATTTAAACATGGAAAATATATGGTATAAATTATATGAATGATTTATATGAAGCAGGAATGCTGCTTAGCTGGTCAAAAATACGGGATAAGTTTAAACTAAATAAAAATATGTGGCTGCAATTTATGTCTATTCAGAACTCACTTAAACAGAGAGGATTAAAAAAAAAATGAAACCTTTGTCTACATTTGAACTAATGATATATAATAAAAAGAATACCCATAGAATATCGAGATGTCAAAGGATCCTCCATTTGAATGAGCAGAGTGGCAAAACTGCAGGCATGGTAGAGTGGCAGAAAAAAGGAAGATTTCTTCTGTTGAAGAGTGGCAGAACACTATTAAAATAGTTAGAACATCTGCCAGATCCCTGGCTTACTATGAATTATACTTTAAAATCATCAATATGTGGCATTATACTCCAGAATATTTTAGTAAAATTGTAAAGAAAGATGCCATACTGTGTTGGAAAGATTGTGGGTTAAGGGCTCATACCATACATGTTTGGTGGGACTGTAATAAATTGAGATCTTTTTGGAGAAAGTGTATTGCCTGGCTATCAGATGTATTTGAGGAAGAAGTCCCTTTTAATATGGAAACTATAATTTTACATTTACATCTTAAGAAACAATTTCCGAAGTTTTATTATCTCCTATCACATATTATATTGGTAATTAAGGGATTAATCTCTAAATCTTGGAAAGTGTGATCAATGCCATCAATCCCCGAAATTTTTAGATTCATTAATAGAAATAGAGATTTTTACCATATAAACCAAAGTTGTCAAGTAAAAATGAAGGGACTGATAACCCAGTGGTATATATGGGATAAGTATTTGGTGAGGAAAAAGGAAGGAAGGAAGATGTAAAGAAATAAGGACAGTTTCTAATGCATATAACTTTATGATTAAGGGATCTTTTTTATAATACAGGACTGTCCTTAAAGACACTAAAAATCTTGTCCTCTCTTATATAAAATGTTATTGATAAACAACCTATCTTGCGGTGATTTTATGAATGTATGTTTTGGAAGATTGTGTATTTTTTTGTTGTTTGTTGTTATCGTGGATGTTTATGATTTTGTTTTGTATTGATAAATAAAATAAAAAAAGAATAAAAAAAAAAAAGAGTGTTAATAATTCTGAAGGTCACTATACATGCTGCTAATGTTGTCAGTTGTTATCATGTTTTTAGCATGTTGTATACACTATAATAATTAGAGGAGACAAAGGCCAGCAGTTATAATGTCTGTTACTTACATCAGACAAAAGGGCCCTGATTCTAGGTGGAGGAGGACATAGGGGCTGCACATACTTTTGTGCCTTATCAACAGCACTCCTCAGTGACAATCTATTGTTCCAAATGTTAACCTAATCTAGCCTGGCTACAGAGTCTTGGATCTTGGCCTATGTGATGGTGATATTTTGTACCTCCCATCACATGGTCCATGATCCCCTTCTCTATGGGTTCTGTTTAACATTTTACCAATTGAGAAGAGATGCTGCAGTCCCTATATATTTTAAGGCCTTATGTTTAATGTTGTTGTTTAATGTTGTTGAGTGATTTCAGATGATCGTTTTTTTAATCAGATTCCAGTTGCAGTGTTGTAGTGACCACATGTGACCCAGGTAGGTACTATGTATCCTGCTTATTCTAGACTATGACATTACCCCCTTTAGATATCCCCTTTTTCCCAAAAAGCCTCTTGCCCTTCCGGGATCCACCCACACCACACCCATGACATTAATGCACAGATTTCAGTTTGTGCTCTGTGTATGAAATAAAGCTTTGTTATACCATTATCAACGTGTCAGTGTGTTTTCAATGGTTGGGGTTTTGGGACATCCACATACATCACTTTTCTGTCACATTCATATATCAGTAAACTAATGAACCCTTGTTACTATGCAATAGATTAATACATGTAATGATAATAATATAATATAATTATATATAAAATAATAAGATATATATCTACTGTGTGTATATATATATATATATATATATACTGTATCTCACAAAAGTGAGTACACCCCTCACATTTTTGTAAATATTTTATTATACCTTTTCATGTGAAATGACACTCTGCTACTATGTAGAGTAGTAAGTGTACAGCCTGTATAACAGTGTCAATTTGCTGTCCCCTCATAATAACTCAAACACAGCCATTAATATCTAAACCATTGGCAACAAACGTGAGTACACCCCTAAGTGTAAAATGTCCAAATTGGGCCCAAAGTGTCAATATTTTGTGTGGCCACCATTATTTTCGAGCACTGCCTTAACCCTCATGGGCATGGAGTTCACCAGAGCTTCACAGGTTGCCACTGGAGTCCTCTTCCACCTCTGCAAATGCTGCCCGGGGGAAGGGGGGGGGGGGTTAGAGAGGTGCCAGAAAAAAATTGTTTACACATGTTTTGCTACATTTTTTTATAATGCAAAGGACAGACTTTGCACAACTTATAACATTTAAAAAGTTTCATATAATTTTAAACTGCCCACAACATTATGACCTAACCTATATATATATATATATATATATATATATATATATATATATATATTTTTTTTTTTTTTTTTTTTTTTTATATATATAGGTGCAGGCGAGCTAACCAGAATAGATCTTGTTTAAGGTTATGTTTGAGGAAGATAAATAGTTATGAAATTCATCATTCCTGCTGTACACCATCCAACAGAACATTGCCTCAAAACCTTAAAAAAATACTAAAAACATACATGTTTAAATAATCCTATCACCTTCAGCCTTAACATGTACAACTGCACGCTTCATAGCTTAATAACACTTACGCCCACTTATGCCCACAATCTATAGGACACCTCAACTTGACTAAACAAATTGCTTTCACATTTCCTTCTTGCATCACACCTAAACCCTTAGATTGTAAGTTTGCGAGTTTTTAATCTTGTGTCAGTGCCTTGGAATCAAGCACTATATACATTTGATTCTAAGCTCAAAAACAGACCCCTCCATTCTTTATAAGGTGTTAATTTTGTTTTTGTGCAGCGCTACGGAATATGTTGACGCGTTATAAATAAAGATAATAATAATAATAATTTTTGTAAATGTTTTTATTTCAGCCAGTTATCCCTCTTATTGCACTCCCCGTGTCACAATACAGTAGAAGTAGTAGAGGTAGAGGGGAACAAGACAGGGGAAGGGGAATAAAAGGGAAGCACAATAATAAATAACATACAGCCCCATTCAATTGAACGATTTTGAGATCCGGTAGTCCATAAATGAGGTCGCAAGGGATTTTGCTATTCATTGAGCGTCTTTTTGCTGGCTCAGATCGGGTTACGAGTTACGGGCTTGAAAAATTTGCGTCCGTCAAAGTCGTAACTTCAGAAGCCTTTGATCTGTCTCTTTCCCAAGGCTAAAATAGCAAATCGCTATTTAATTGCTCAATTTCCCCAGTCTCGCAAATGTAATCCCACTTGTAAACCGCAAGTGAAGGAGAAAATCCTACATGTGCTAGGGAGGACCCACAAGGCAGTTAAACACCAATTTGTAGTACTGTAAATACTAATAAAAGTTCAATCCTGCACGGGTAAATAACAGGAAAAGCGATGATAGACATTAGAATTGATTGCACAACAGTCTCAAGCCTGCAAATCGGCAGGAAATAAATGTTATTTTTATATGTCATTTCGGCGTTAAAGCAATCTTGGGTATCAATGAGTTAATATATATCTGGCCACCCATATAGACTAAAAAAGTATTGGCATTCTTTGGTATTTTCTATGTTTTGCGAGTCTGATCGCATATTGGACCCCCGAATCTGGAGTTAACCTCCATTTTTTCTGGCAGTAATTCGGACAGTCTCATTTCCTATTGGATGTTTGGAAATGGGAGTTTACGGGATTGCTTAATCGGTCATGTTCCCGTCCTCATCTGCTCCGAAACAGTGCTTGCTTCAAGACCACAACTTGCGAGCTTGAGCTATTGAATAGTATCTCAACTGGAGGGGAACTGGAGCCCGCTGTCTGCGATTGAGTTACGGGCCTGGAATTGAATAAAGCCCCTAATATCCAAATGTCACCAACAGAGATTTTGTTAGTCAAGATTTCATTAATAAATATCCTTTTTTTTAAAAATAAAATACAACAAACTTTCTACCACTGAATCCGACATTATAGCACATAAAACCATTATTGCATTATAATACACTGTACCCTGATCACCCAATAATTTTAAATAGATAGTGTACTTAGATATTTCTCTTACGATATCTTACATAAGATCACAGACCCAAAATGTTATTCCATCTATACCATATCTTTAAGAATGAACCTAAATTACACTTTAATAATGCTATCAGTTTTTCAATTTTTAGCTTTTTTCGTTAATTTTTGTTTTGTGGCAGAAGAGATTGTTGGTTCACCTAGCAGCTATTCTATTGCCCTGATTGTAAGGTTACACACACTTAACGTCACTCTTAATATTGCCACATATTCTATTAGCTACTCACATCCTGATTTCGAGTTACCCGCCCCCAATCACTAATGACAAGCCAAAGACGCAACTTAGGGCTAGCCTCTCCATCGTTTTTTGGAAAGCTCGTACATTACTAATGCTAAATGACTAAAGTTACACAAAATCAATATTCTATTAGAACTTTACGTCTAGCTTGCCAATAGAAAAAGTATCAAGTTTCTGATAAAAATATTCCAAGTACTAAATAGGACTCGCAAAGAGTTTTAATGCCAGTTCCAATAACTGTAGCAGTAATTAATCATACACTACTGTACTTTAAAAGCACAAGAAAGCATTGAAACACCTTAGAAGCAATTGCACAACAGTCTCAAACCCACAGATATGCAATTAACAAATATTATTTTTCTCTGTTATTACTTGATTCTGGGACTCAAGGGCATAATACATATCATGAAACCCCCATGGACTAGAACAGATGCTCTAATGCATTTTATAAAGTGCTAGTTTTCTTCATTGCCAAATCGATTGGCAAATTTTACCTATTGGCTCTCTTTAATTGCTTAGCCTCTCATTGTAAGTTACATCTAACTTCCATGTTTTACTGACGTCATGATAACTGCCTTGTGTACTAAGTCCCATTGATCTCAGAATAGTCACTATGAGAATAAAACTATCCAATCTATTCTGGAATATAAGAAACAAGAAAAAAGGCACTTGTTTTGGGATGTATGTAACAAGCTAAAACATTAACACCTGTGTAGAAGCAATTTTTATGGGAAAACCAGAATTTTTGAAGACTCTATTTATTAGTAAAGGAGTACATTCTGTCTTTGTTACATCCATGAGCTTATTAAGTTTTAATGCTGCCCTAGATCTACCAGTGGTGCAGTGCAACAGGGCCCTCCTTTTTTGGGCCCCACTGTGCCTCAATAGCTGGACACACACCCCTCGCCCTGAAATTGGTGTGTGCCTGTTTAAATGAAAGCATTTCTACTGAAGCTCCAAGAGGTGGCAGCGTGGAGCACTTCAGCATGCTAGGAATGTATATCAGGGAAGAAGGTAAGAGAGGAAGGGCTGAAAAGTAGCCGCAAAGTACAAGGGGTGGGTTCTTTGAGGGTGCTATCTGAGGTGGGTGCTGAGAGGGGATGGCTGCTGACAAGGACTGGGTGGGGATGGATGCTAAGAGGGGAGGATGCATTGTGGAGGTGATGTTTATATATATATATATATATATATATATATAAATATATATATATATGTGGGTTTCAGGGTGGAGCAGCAAGGGGTAAGAGTCTTGGGAAGGTTTGCTGTTATGGGAAGGCTTATTCGGGAGGAGAGCAGTTATGGAAAAGGGTCTGGGTGAGGAGCACTGAGTGATTTATTTGCAGTGGGGCCCAACAAAAAACAGAACTTTGTTTTGCACAAGGGCCCTTCAATCTCTAGCTCTGCCATTGTGCAGAGCCCTAGGCCTAGGCCTCGTTGGCCTAGGCTGAAACACACCCCTAGTTACATCACTTATTAGATAAAGTATTTTTTTATTTATCAGTGGAGGAAGGGATGGTGAGAACTGGGCAGCTCAAGTGCAAATTCAAGGATTGCATTCCAAAAAACCCTCACACAACCAACTTCCACCAACGCAAAAGCAGTAACATTTATGTTTATTTAATTAAAGGGAGACTATAGGCATTTTATATATAATTGTTTTATCAAGGTTACTCAATTAATTGTATCCTTCTGAATGTCCTTTTTATATACCATTTACACTCACTTATTTTAAAGAAACCCCCAGAGTAATATTATTATTATGATTTTTTACTAGCGACTTGCCGAAGTGGGGGCTGCAGTGGCTAACGGAGGAGGGGGGGTGCAGCAGGCCATATCAGGTTGGGTTAGGGTCACCACCCACCCACCAGGGCCTCAGTGCTTGGCACCGGCTGCACCGGTGGTAGCTCCACCCCATCTGGAGTGGCTCACTTTTTTTCTCTTCTCTCTCAGTGCAGGCTAATATCTGTGTGATACACATGTGGGGAAGGGGCTTCACACTATCAGTATAATGCTATTAGCAAACAGTGTAGGTAATTCTTAGAGTGTTTTTTTTAAAGTATTTGTTTTATTGTTCAGAGATAATTTAAGGATGAGTTGGCAGGCTTGTAATGCAATATTTTCATAATTTAATTATATCCCTCTGTACAGATGACATGAATGAGCACAGAATGTTTCTCCCACTCTCAACTTCAGCATAGATCCAGCTGTACAGGAGGTAGGTACAGACACACGAGCCATTGTACAAACGGGGTAACACTGTTAGATGTTTGCATGTACTGGTATATAATGACACATAGAGAAAGGCATGCAGACTGCAGATAGTGGTGTTTATAGTGAGATTTATTTGGTGTGTTAAATGGTTATTTCCTCTACTCTCAATCTCACATATTTATTTATTGTACTTTGTTTCATTGTGCTTAAGAAAATGTAATAACATTTATTAAATAACAATTACAACTGTCTGTTTATATTTTGTTTTTGTTTGATTGTTTTTTGCTGTAGAGCCAGGGGCGAAACTAGTG
Source organism: Discoglossus pictus (assembly GCA_027410445.1). Lineage (NCBI taxonomy): Eukaryota > Metazoa > Chordata > Amphibia > Anura > Alytidae > Discoglossus > Discoglossus pictus. The sequence continues at coordinate 89,228,882 of CM050167.1, forward strand.
GTGGTGCAAGAGGTGCAATGCACCGGGGCCCTATACTGGGGGCCACCAGTGCTATATAAATATTGTGTGTGTATATATATATATATATATATTTTTTTATTATTATTATTATTATTATTATTATTATTTGTATTGATTTATTTTTGTTTCTGTAGTTTAGTTTCTGTGGTGTAGTGCTGCATCAACCAACAAGGGCACCCTCATTCGCTTCCCAGCTCCAGAATGAATTGTGCTGACTGAAACTGGGACATATATGTGTGTATGTGCACTGAGGGAGTTGATAAGGGGGCCTTCATTTACTAGCCCCCCTACTGTGTAGAGAAATGGTTAAAATTGTTCGCCAGTCAAACAAAACATCCATATTACACAGATAAAGGCTGTTTTTGCTGGCTTAATGTGACATTTGAAGGAACAGTGGACATTTTTTTGAGTAATTAAAATGAATAACTAGTATATAGCCAACTTGTTTTAAACATTGAAAAAAAGGCACATCCTTTGCAGTTTAATCATTGATACCATTTTTTCTTTACAGTAGTGACTTATTTTCATATTTTATCAGCCGATTCAATCAGAATGGTGTGTCCTTGTTAATTAGTGAGTCTTCCATTACTGCTGTTGTAAACACTGGCTATTAGTAGATGCTACAGCAGAATAATTGCATAAGTAGAAAAAATACAGGCTGTATTATGTTTTTCTGTTCTGTTTTTTTCTCCTTAAATGACAAGTTTAAAGTCATTTAGATACAGTAATATTGTAATTGAGGTTGAAAACAGACAGGCAATTAAGTTCAACCTTTTTAGATCTACTCTGATTAGTGAATTGTTAATTGATCCAGATAAAGTCAAACAAATACATTTAATTAAAATTTTCACATAAGGGAAAATAAATCCTGACCCCAGAATACTCCATGGATCATTAACCCTTCTCTAATTATTCAACATAACTCTGCATGCCCTCTTTATTCAAGCTATATCCAACCTCTTTTTAAAATGATGTTCTGAATTTGCTGTCACAACCTCCTTTGGTATAGAGTGTCACAGTCTATCTGCTCTACTTGTGCAGAACGCTTTTCTTTCTTTCAAGTAGAACCATTTTTCTTCTAATATCTTCTCAGTTAAAAATATTGGGGTACAAAAAGTACCCCTGAGAAAGCCTTATAGTGACCCTGGATGTATTTATATAAAATAATTATTTCCAGTGGTGGAGCTATTGTATGGGGGGCCCCTGTGCAAAAAAAAATGTTTTTGCTTTCGCCCCCCAGCATCGAGAGAGCGCACAGAGAGACAGAGGGCGCATGGAGTGAGAGAGGGTGCACAGAGAGAGACAGAGCAGACAATTGAACCTAACATTTGATACAGTTATTTATGACAGACAATCTACTAGTAATTAAAATAAGTCAAAATGAAACATAATTTTAAGCAAGATATTGTCATCCCCCCTGCCCAAATTTTTATCTCCGCCCTCCTATAAGGATATTTATGGAATGTGAGAACCTCTGGATGTGTGGGAAGTCTAAGTGGCTGGGGCTAAATTGTATCTAGATACAATTTCTGCTTGCAACCCTACTGTATTGGGAATGGCGCATCACCCATCCAACAGGAAAGATCCGGCCCTGCTTATGATTGAAAGGTGCCATGTAGGTGTCAGCCACAGTGCCATCCTTGCTGTAGATGAGCAAAAATGGCTATGAAAAAAATATCTTTGTTGTTTATCATCCTGATCTTATGTGTGAAAACATGAAAAAAATGTCATCCTTATATAAAAAAGTAAACATTTTTCTCATCATGCTGCTAATGTTGTTATCATGTTTTTAGCATGTTGTTAGCATGTTTTTGCATACTCACGTATGTGAAATTATTATTAATCTCCAGTGCTCTTTAAGTGCTTTCCCTTGGTCAGAATTTCTTTAGCAGCCCAGGAGAGAGACAATCAATGACGCAGACACAAGCTTGTACATTTAAGGGCCACTCCTGCCCCCTTCATTACCTTATAGTGGTACAGAGAATCTGTTTACAAATATGTTTAGTATGCAATGCTGAATTTTTAAATAATTAAATATTGTGTTTATTTTTAAATATTTGTTTCCTTTCTTTTCATTTTTATAATATGTTATGTGAAACATTTATATTTTAAAGCTAAACTCGGTGTTATTATTTGCCACTTAAGATCTCAACCAGCATTGTTTATTGTATCAAGATTGTTATAGACCTTCTTATAATCTTTCAATTTAGAAAATAGAAAATGTTGTAATGTGTTCTATCAGTGTTAAACAAATAATATATCCTGCATAACAAACAAATTCCTTCTTAAACATTGTAAAACTTTATTAAGCAAAATGTTTGTAACAACACTGGTTCTTTGCTAAATACGTTTCTTCCACTGTGGATCATTCGTGCATGTAGGGTTTCTGGGCCACTTACCCCATCCTGTTGTCCTGATTCAAAGGAGGGAGCAGGAGCGCCGTCGCGTGGAAGCTGGGGCCTGGATGATCCTATCCTGGAACAGGGGCTGGCGTCCTGAAACCCGTTGCCCACCTGGAACATGCTGTTGGGGGCGCGCCAGCTGGAGGCTGGGCCGTGGCTGTGGCGCACCAGCGGGCAATAAGCTCCCAGTTGGGGCAGGTAAGCCGGCGTAACTTTTCCCCTCCCTCCCTCCCTCGCCTCCGGGGGACTGGGCTCTGCGCCGCCACACTTCTTCCCTCTACCGGCGCCCCTAAGGGATCTCCCGTTCCTGGGGTTTCCAATGCGGGGGTCCTTTGGCGGGGTGGGGGCATGGGCGTGTGTTGGTCGTGGGTGCTTGGACCGCTGTCATCATAAAAATGCCCTACAGGTCTCACATCTATATCCATATACAAGGATAAATAAATAAAAAAATGTATAAGTATATATTTTTATGTAAAAAATATGTATGTTTTATGTGTATTGGATGGGGGGTGGATGGTGTGTACTAGCTATATGTGTATCTATGTGTAGTATGTATTATGTGTAATCAGTATTTATGTGTATGGTAAAATTAAGTGTAAAGTAATTCTTATGCTTAATATAAATCAGTAAAATTTGTAATAACCTGCTCTCCAATCTCCTGCCCTTGCTCAAAAACCAACACCCTCCAACTTCAAGACATGCATGTTAATTTGTGAAAATCTACAACACAGTCAATGCCTGGGCGGGAGGCTCGCAAATATATTTTCTCTCCCTGTCAATCACAATTGTGTTTGCCACTTTCTATTGACTCCTATGGCTGTGCCGGGCAAATAAAAATATGAATTATTGGGTCGAATGGTGAAACTTTGCAACCATCACGAGAATTACCAATTAGGAAACAATGTCACGAGGCATATGATTTGTGAGATGTGTATAACTGAGTATGTAAGAGGTTATGGGTTAAAACTTTTTCCCAATCCATGGCTGGTCATTTCCATAAGCATCTTTGTTTATTTTGTCATCCCTTAATGGGATTTAACAACGTTTAAGAGGTTGTATGTGTATATATACCTCATACTAATAATGCTTAAACCTAATCACATCTCCACTCCAATCCACACTCATCCCCGCACTTTATCACCCTCACCCAATGTTAATTATCTGCTGCTAAATTGTGATGTAACATAATTACAATTCCTATCAGGCATTTGGTCAACTTAAGAAGCATAGTAAGCACATCATATGTCAGAGATGCATATAACCTTCCATGTTCACACATAGGTCATGCGTCCTTGTTCTTCTTCATCTATCATTCTATATCACCGATCCATACTGCAGCTCCCTCACCTCACATTCATATTCCCTGTTTTCTATAATCTCTCTCAAGAGCAGGGCCCTCGTCTTATCTTACACTAATGTGTATGTACAATGTAATGTTTTGTCTTATCTGCATTTGAATGTATGTAAAACATTATATCCTCTGTTCATTGGACCCTCACATTAGGGAATCTGCTTACATGCTAAAATTAAGATAATAAATTCAAATAATAATAATATACAGTCCCCTTCCTTTTCTCTAATATTGCATATTTGTCACATAAATTGTTTTAGACATAAAGAGAACATAGTAAACAACACATTTTGTCACATATTTAATTTAAGTAAGTAAGTAGTTGAATACACATATACCTTTTTTTTTTTTAAGATTACAGTTAATGACTGGTTTCTACCATATTTAGCTACAATGTCTGCAACCAGACACATCCTATCAACCAAGAATAGTCTTTCTCCTTTCTTTTTGCAGAAATTTCAGCCCACACGACCTCACCAAACTGCTTTAATTCAATAGGTAGATTTTCAAGTATGAATAGCTTGATTCAGCATGTCAAATTAGGTCTTGACTTTGACTAGGCCACTCCAACACTTTCATTTTGTTTTGTCACTTTTGAGAAGAATCACTAATGTTGCAAGAGTTCTCCAATGTTGCAAACTTTGGTCCCAAGCTCTTCAGGCATTCTATCTTTCATGTCTAGTCCCTTAAATCTATTCTTTACTTCCACTGCATATTCACAAGGGATATTATGTATTTAGTATCTACTTGGTCTGATGGTTTTCCCTCTTTTCTTCAGTTTAATTTTCAACTTTGCAATAAGAAGCCGCAGTCAGCTCCAGGTCTTGTTTTTGCCGACTGTATTGAGCTCCTCCATCTTTGGCTGCAAAATAGATAGTCAATATGATTTCTATGTTGTCCATCTGGTGATGTCTATGTGTAGAGTCATCTCGAAGGCTGTTTGAAGATGGTGTTTGCTATGACCAGAGAATTATCTAGACAAAATTCTACTTATCTCTGACCTGCTTCATTTTGTTCTCCAAGGCCAAATTTGCCAGTTATTCCAGGTGTCTTTTGGTTCCCTACTTTAGCATTCCAATCTCTTATGGTGATAGTAACATTAGGTTGCAAGCTATTTTGCTATTCAATTGGCGTCTTTTTGCAGGCACGGAACGGCTTCTGAGTTATGGGCTTGAAAAAATTACAGCCTCCAGAAGCCTTTGATCTCCCAAAGTCGCATGACTTCCGATCGCTAAAATCGCTGATCGCTATTCAATTGCAAAAATTGCTCAACACCGCAGTCGCAATCAAGCTTGCAAACACCAAAAAGCGGCCCAAAGCTTACAGGTTCCAAATAGGACCTGAAAAGGGTTTACAGACTGGTTTGGAACACTGCAAATTACTATAAAAATACACCAATACAGATTAAAACATGGGGAAAGCAATGGGAGGCATTACAATTACATGCACAACAACTCCCAAATATCAAATATTGCAGAAATTTACATTTTATTTGACACATAGGTTGTAACGGTCATGCATAGGCCAATATGAAAAGTCATACTGCAACATGTGAGCTTTTTGTGCCAAGAGGTTTTCAGTTGACAAGAGGACAACCTTTGAGATTAGAAGTAAAAAGATTTCACCTTAAAGAAAGAAAAGGGTTCTTCACAGTAAGGGTGGTTAATTTGTGGAATTCTCTACCAAAGGAGGTGGTGACAGCGGATTTGATAGATAACTTTAAAAAGGGATTGGATACATTTTTGAATAAAAAGGGCATTCAGGATTATCCTGGATAATTAAAAAGGGAGTATTGATCCAGGGAGGAGTCAGATCACCAGTACCTGGGGTCAGGAAATTTTATATTTCTTTCCCCTTTTCAGACAATGGGCAAAGTTTCACTGGAGTTTGCCTTCCTCTGGATCAATTAACAATTAATCTGCATATTGCAGATCAGAGGAGATCTAAAAAGGTTGAACTTGATGGACTAAAATGATCTTTTCTACCTCAATTACTATGTAACTATGTAACATGCTGAAAGCTATTAAAGACACACTACCTCATTAAATTGCAATACAAATATATGCACATGGCTGACATATTCACCCTTTCACACTCACAGAGGCTGTAATGTGGACCCTAAAAATAAAAAAATCATCTTATATACATCTTACTCATCACATCTACATTGGGACAACAAATAGTGGACAAATTACACTGCAACATCACATATATCAAGTACCCGGTGAACATTTTATTATTTTTTTTTCAGTCCTTCAGTCTGACTCTCTGTGACCATATGGACTGCAGCACATTTAGCTAGGTCTCTGCCTGTGCTTTTCTACAAGTTTTGCATGCCAAAGATACTGGAGTGGTTTGCCAGTTCCTCCTCTAGTCGACTGTGATTTATCTGACCGCTCTGCTATCATATGCTCACCTACACTGGCCCTACATGGTATAGCTCACAGCTTTGTTCAGCTACACAAGCCCCTTCACCACCACCACTTAGCAATCCACACTAATGTAAATTAATGAATAGCAGAACAAAATGGGAGGTCACAAAGTGGGAATGGCTATACATCCTGGCACATGGCCACTGGCAATGGTGTGGGACTTACCAGGATGGGCATAGCGGAGATTATCCCAGATGAAGATGAGTTGGCTGTTGATCCACGCGCCTCTGCAACGCTGATGGGTTTGAGTAGATTAGGGTGGTGTATGATCCCCTTGTACCCTTCAGCATTGCTAAGTGGTGGTGGTGAATGAGCTTGTGTACTGCAATGAAGCTGTGAGCTATACCATGTAGGGCCACTCTAGGTGGGTACATCATAGCAGAGAGATCATACAAATCACAGTCCACTAGAGAAGGAACTGGCCCTCCGGGGAATGTTCATACTCCACAGTATCAGTAATTGGACTTGGCCTGTGTATTAACCCTTTATTATTATTATTATTATTATATGTGATATTTAGTATTTTATGATACCTAATGCTATTTTGACTATGATTCTTTTGATATGTATTGAACTATTGCATGTTAACTAGGGCACATTAGTTTACATATATATGAATGTGACACTAATGTGATGCATGTGGATGTCCCATAACCCCAACCATTGAAAACACATTGACATGGTTAGAACGGCATAACAAAGCTTTATTTTATACACAGAGCACAATCAGAAATGGTCAAGACTGTGCATTAATGTCATGGGTGTGGTGTGGGCGGATCCCGAGAGAGCAAGAGGCTTGGGGGGAAAAGGGGATACCTACAGGGGGTAATGTCATTGTCTAGAATAAGCATGAAGCATACCACCTACTAGGGTCACATGTGGTCACTACACCGCTGCAACCGGAATCTAATGAAAAAAGGATCATCAGAAATCACTCCATTTAATTGAAACTATTAATGTGCATAGCACTAACAACTTTTCGAGATCTGCTCAATGAAACAGATGATTCAACCTCTGGACTGTGTAATCCAATCCAGTTTCACACATACAGTGTGGTCACAAAAATAAAAAAACAAAGTGGTCAACTAAAAAAGGTGGAGGAGGATAAAAAATACTAATCAACATGCATGTACAGTACAGTGCTAAATACTGTAACTGTAACAAAATACCAACTCACCTGATCCTCACCTGACCCATCTGCAAGCATTACTTACTATTAGCTAGGTCTTTGGATAATCAGAAATGCCACTTACATCAGACCAAAGGTTCTTTTCTCAGATCGATATTGAGGTCGGGATCAAATGCTTCACTAGTGCATATCTTAATGCTGGCTGTCATTAACATGCCATTGTGAGACTTTGCAGGCCCACTGCCATAGCGGTATTAGTCTACATTTAAGCTAACAACAATCATGTCTTAGATATCTGGCTATATGATAGCTTTAAGATTGTAGGAGCTACATGTTAAGGGGAGCTATCCTTAAAGGTCAACCCGGCCCAGGAAGCGGTGGCACCACAGGTGGCGGCGTCGTGGTGGGAGGAGTGGAGGGGCCGGGCTGCTGGTGGCTGGGGGATGCCTCCGGGCTAGAGGAGGCAGGGCTGTGGACCATTCCTGACCCTAGCAGCCAGGCCAGGTAGGTTTCAGTCATAAGATGATGCCTTCTCTCCTCCCTATTGCACCTTGCCAGGGTGCGCATGAGCTCTTCATGATTGGGGTAGATGCTGGCCTGGATCCCCCAAAGACAGTCGAGTTGCTGACGCATGAGAGCCAGCATCTCCGTCTGCGCAGCCTGGCTTGGTGGTGGTGGGGATAGAGGTCTGTGGGGCGTTGGTGGGTGAGGAGGTGGCGGTGATGGAGTGGGGAGGGTCTGGGGCCCAGCTGGATGCTGGGGCGATCCCTGAGGTGGTGTGGGTGTGTCTGGTAGTGGTGGCGGCTAGGCCAGCGCACAGCTGTGTGGACCCGGAGGTGGTGGCTGGCCCTGCTTGTCCCCATCAGTCCAGATGGAGGGCCCTGGTGAAATTCTTACTCTTTGAAGGAGGGGGATTGTGGGGTTGCCGGGCGTTCGGATGGTGACCCCGCCACCCAAATTACCTCCTCCGAGCCAGGGCCCTCAGATTCTTGTCCTTCCTACTCCCCCTGCACCGTTTCGTGCTGACATGGAGCAGACGCCCCCGCCTCTGGCTCGCCACTGGACCCAGACCTACTCCTGGATGCTGAAAGATTGAAATGAAAGGTATATCTCATTAGTATGATGAATAATACATTGTTATCTGTTCACTCCTAACTATCTGACATCTAGGATTGAACCTGAATGATTCTCCTAATTGCAACTCAGATTAGCTATCATATGTTAGATATGCTAGACCTGGTTGCTACTTCAAAAGAAAATACAACAGAGTCAATACATGGGCGAGTGGAATGCAAATGTATAGTCTCCCTCTGTCAATCATCTTCAACTAGACTGCTTTCTATTGGCTGAGAGGCTGTGTCCCATTCTGTTATACCGTGATTGGATTGTAATGGCCAATCGCATCTTGGCCAGCCCCTTAACAGTTTGCGGCCGCAGGAGGGATTTACGGGCTTGAGGCTCAGGCCCGTAACTCGCACCCTTCAGCAATTGAATAGCATCGCAATCGGAGACCAACAGGAGCAACTCACTCGCAGACATTCATATATACAGTATATATATATATATATATATATATATATATATATATATATATATATAGTAATTAAATAGTACATTTGTGTTCACTTTTGAATGTCTAGGGCAAATTAGAATTTCCTAGAAATACAGTTATTACATTTTGCATTCTGGAAAAGTGTGCAGAGACATGCAAATGTGCCCACAAAGGCTTCACTCCTGCAATCCATAACCATTTTAAACATGGCTTCCTTTAAGTATATGCCCACTGTATTACACAGCTTTTTTGCAAAGCTCCGGATGGATTATATAAATGCCAGGAATCCTATTCACATACAGATGTTTCAAGGCTACTGCCTCTCCTCAGGGTGGGGCCGGTTTCTAGTAGATTTTATGATGATTATATATATACTAGCGACTTGCCAGTCAAAAAATTATGGCAATAAGATAGTAAGGCAGGTAATGTTATTTCGGTGCAAAATTTTGTTGGTGTTTTAAGATCCTTGGACGCTCATTGCGAGCCTCGCGCTGAGCGCCTTCGGCGCTCATTGCAAGGCTCTTGGTTGTTTGTGTGCTATGAGCAGCGTTGGTGTTTTTTTTGTTATGGCAATGAATAATTAATAAAATAAGAAATTAATATACTTTACCTATTGGGAAGTAATATATGCAGGAAGCATTGTGTTGAAGAGCTGGCAATCTGTTTTCATGTTGCTGCATCATCAGTGCTGTGGAGCTGCTGTGTAAGCGTCATGAATGTGTGCAGTGTAATAGTGTGCGTGCGCGAGGCAAATCCGTTAGGGTAGCTGTGTACTTCCGGATTGTATACGTTATTGTTCTAAAATGGTGCCTAATGTGTGGTATGCGGCTGTGGCTGATTTAGCGTTCTTGTTTTCGGATGTCGTCCGACTTTTTCGGGAAATCCGTAGGTGTTTGGTGGTGTTTTGCGTGTTTAGCCTCATTTTCGTTTTGTTCAGCGGACATTTTTTCTCTCGCTTAGGTGTTTTTCGGGTGTCTAAACTCCGAAATTTGGAGTTAAATCGAGGTGTAACTTCACTTGCAGAGGTCCTGGGTGCTCCCCCTTGCTGTGGGTATGTTTTTTATGTGTTTGTTGTGTGAATTTATTGTGTTTGTAATGTTTTTGGGGTCGCGCGGGTTGCGTCCTTGTTTTCGGATCTCGTATGTCTTTTTCGGGAAATCCGTAGGTGTTTGGTGGTGTTTTGCGTCTTTAGAGGACTGTAGCCTTGTTCTTGTTTTTTTCGCCGGCCATTTTTTCTCTCGCTTAGGGGATTTTTGAGTGTCTAAACTCTTTTATTTGGAGTTAAATTGAGGTGTTACTTCGGTTTCCGAGGTCCCGGGTGCCCCCCCTTGCTGTAGGTAAGGTTTTTATGTATTTGTTATGTGTATTTATTGTGTTTTTCATGTTTTCATGTGCGCAAGTTTCGGACGGTTTTTGCGAGGTCGTAATGGGTCGTAACGTGTCTCGTATTTTGCTTTGGTAACTGAGTACATTTTGTGAGGTCCGCAGTTGCTCCAAGCATTAGCAACGGCCCGCATGCTTACAACTATATATGTTATATATATATATATATATATATATATATATATATATATATATATATATATACAGGGAGTGCAGAATTATTAGGCAAATTAGTATTTTGACCACATCATTCTCTTTATGCATGTTGTCTTACTCCAAGCTGTATAGGCTCGAAAGCCTACTACCAATTAAGCATATTAGGTGATGTGCATCTCTGTAATGAGAAGGGGTGTGGTCTAATGACATCAACACCCTATATCAGGTGTGCATAATTATTAGGCAACTTCCTTTCCTTTGGCAAAATGGGTCAAAAGAAGGACTTGACAGGCTCAGAAAAGTCAAAAATAGTGAGATATCTTGCAGAGGGATGCAGCACTCTTAAAATTGCAAAGCTTCTGAAGCGTGATTGTAACGGAACCCATCACTGTTTTACCCTGTTTTATGGTTATTATGGTTAAAATATGATCCTACTATATGTATGCTGGTTTATGCTCTGCAGAATATTAGCCAGACTTTTGCAGACCTAGGCTAATAGATAATCCTATTACAGAGATTCAAGAGATAAGAAAGTTGTAAAGAATCCTTGCATTTTCCAAAGTGTTTTCATTCTCTGATAAGAACAAAGAAGTGTAATTGAATCAATGTCTGATTGTATCCAAGTTGCCAGGGAGGTGTGACCACACCTATTGTCCTATATGTGTATTGTGTGGGGGATATGTGAAATGTTTGTGTGTTATGTGTAAAACATACTTTTACTAACTTTTGAACCCCTGGTCTGATTCATGCCATTTTTTTATATGTTGTTCCCCTGGGTGAGAGCTGTTGAATGGTGTGGGGTACATCCAGAATGTGGTTAAATTGTGTCTGTTTTAATTGTGTTACCTGTTATCTGAGGGGAGGAGACGTGGGGGTTGAACCATGTAGATAATTGGCTGTTGTGATAATTATGTGGGTGTAGCCCTTCAGAGGGCACCATTGCATAAAAGGAGATTCCCTGTTATTAAAAAAGAGTTCTTCTTGACCCTTCAAAACGTAGCCTTGTCTCGTTATTTGAGGGGATCGCTATCATACTGGGGATTGCTATGCTTTTGCATACTCCCTTGAGCTGTAACTACTGAACGCTTGTTCCTGATGTGTCCTCCTTGGAGTCTGTGGTGGTTTTGGTGTCCGGTGCAGTGCTTGTAGGCCTCGACGCAAACTAGGACGCGTCTATCAACGGAGGTACCCGGTCGGGGTGCCAGGAGATCCGTTACATTGGCTGGCAGTGGTGGGATGGCGTCCTAGTAAGCGGAAAAGCAGCACGGAGACACCGGTAACGTTTGGAGTTACAAATTGAGGGCAACGCTAGTATCCGTACAGCGCCCCTGGCTACAGCAGGATGGAACCGGCTAGTTTTCAGACAGCGTTTCATGATGAGGAGGAGGAGGCGGCCGCGGACTACAGGAATGCAGACAGAAAGGAACTCTGGTATGATGCCCTGGAAGATGCCCAATGGCGGCGAGGTGAGAGTCTCCCCAGTGATGAGCAGCGGCTACAGAAGCGTGTGGCGATGCGGATGTATCTATTGGGAGAGCAGCCCCTGGATGAGTGGGTGACAAGACTAGAGACCCTGGTATGGCGAGAGATCTGGCTAGACAACGCATACCAGGCCCTCTGGTGGCATACCGTTCGACTTACCCCCTGGACGTCTGAACACGACTTACCGGAGGGGATGATTATGATGGCCCGGATTTATTATGGGATGCCTTGGAGGACGATATTGATCTTGGCAGCACGGAGGGGTCTAGGTTTTGGGACATCTACGACTACCGGATGGGCATGTATGTCTGGGATGACGAAGCCGAGGTGAGCAAAGACATGACCCACCTAATAACGAGAGAGTGGGAGCTGGAGCAGGACTACCAACACCTGCTCAGCTTCGTGCAGCCCCAACCTACTCGACAAGCAGAACCAGACTTCATTGACTGGTCCTGTGATGACCTCCAGATGGCAGGTAGAGATGGGACCGAGGTCTCTCTACCGGCCCTCCAGGGGGCAGAAGATGTCGTCCTTCCCCCCCAGCGGCAGTGTGAACCTCAGGGGGCAAAAGGTGTCGTCCTTCCCCCCCAGCGGCAGTGTGAACCCCAGGGGGCAGAAGGTGTCGTCCTTCCCCCCCAGCGGCAGTGTGAACCCCAGGGGGCAGAAGGTGTCGTCCTTCCCCCCCAGCGGCAGTGTGAACCCCAGGGGGCAGAAGGTGTCGTCCTTCCCCCTCAGCGGCAGTGTGAACCCCAGGGGGCAGAAGTTGTCGTCCTTCCCCCCCAGCGGCAGTGTGAACCCCAGGGGGCAGAAGTTGTCGTCCTTCCCCCCCAGCGGCAGTGTGAACCACAGGGGGCAGAAGGTGTCGTCCTTCCGCCCAAGCGACAGTTTACCCTGACAAGGGGAGACACCAATCTCCCAGACGGCGCAGATGGGACCGTGGTCTCTGCGCCCCCAGCCTATCCAGATCCCCAACTACCCTCACTGGGACAACCGGAGGAGGGGGTAAGTACAAATTCCCTTCCCCAGCTAACTTCTAATGTGGGCCCAGGGTTAACAGAGGAAATGTTAACCCCCACTGACCCCCACCTTTCCCTGGCTACTGAGCTGGAATATGTCCCAAGTACCCCAGCAGAAGAGCTGGCATCAGGGCAGAGTGCTGCTGGCCTCTGCCCCTCAAGTCCCCTCAGCGTGTTGCCCCATCGCCACAGCGAAATATCCAGTTGCAGTAACGGTTTGTTGTGGGTGGGCTGCTCTTGCACTTTGTTGTTGTGGGGGGGCTGCTCTAGCACTGGCTTATTGTGGGTTGGTGGATCGTCTAACGGAGGCACGGACCGGCAGAAGGTCAGGTGCCTGGTTAGACTTCCCCCCAAAGGGGAGATGTGTGACGAAGTGCCCTTCGCCACTTTGTCTTGGAGAGGACTGTTTGCCAGCCTCCTGCCCTGCGACTATGGCCCTGGGACATATTGCCCTTTAAACACAGTATTCGGCCATACCAGAGTGTATGTCACTCATTCTGGCCCTTTACATACAGGGGGGTCATTCGGTACTTGCCCTGTGTGAGCGGTGATACCCCCAGATAACTATGCCATGGAGCCCATTCATATGATGAAAGACTATGGGAAAGACTTTAGCTACATGGCAATTGAACTGTGTGAATAGGATCTGAGCGGCATTCGGTAGTTTTGTGCGCTCAGATCTCAGCTATCTGGGGATATGTGAAATGTGAGTCAATGTGAATTGCAGTAATGCTGATGGGTTGTCAAACTAGAGAATGGACCAACAAATACTTTTGTCCGGACATCCCCAGGCCGATCCGTTGGGATCAGACCATGTATGCTGGCTTATGGTCACGGGGGAGGTGTGTAACGGAACCCATCACTGTTTTACCCTGTTTTATGGTTATTATGGTTAAAATATGATCCTACTATATGTATGCTGGTTTATGCTCTGCAGAATATTAGCCAGACTTTTGCAGACCTAGGCTAATAGATAATCCTATTACAGAGATTCAAGAGATAAGAAAGTTGTAAAGAATCCTTGCATTTTCCAAAGTGTTTTCATTCTCTGATAAGAACAAAGAAGTGTAATTGAATCAATGTCTGATTGTATCCAAGTTGCCAGGGAGGTGTGACCACACCTATTGTCCTATATGTGTATTGTGTGGGGGATATGTGAAATGTTTGTGTGTTATGTGTAAAACATACTTTTACTAACTTTTGAACCCCTGGTCTGATTCATGCCATTTTTTTATATGTTGTTCCCCTGGGTGAGAGCTGTTGAATGGTGTGGGACTTAAAGGTGTACCCCCTGTATTTGGGGTACATCCAGAATGTGGTTAAAATTGTGTCTGTTTTAATTGTGTTACCTGTTATCTGAGGGGAGGAGACGTGGGGGTTGAACCATGTAGATAATTGGCTGTTGTGATAATTATGTGGGTGTAGCCCTTCAGAGGGCACCATTGCATAAAAGGAGATTCCCTGTTATTAAAAAAGAGTTCTTCTTGACCCTTCAAAACGTAGCCTTGTCTCGTTATTTGAGGGGATCGCTATCATACTGGGGATTGCTATGCTTTTGCATACTCCCTTGAGCTGTAACTACTGAACGCTTGTTCCTGATGTGTCCTCCTTGGAGTCTGTGGTGGTTTTGGTGTCCGGTGCAGTGCTTGTAAGCCTCGACGCAAACTAGGACGCGTCTATCAACGGAGGTACCCGGTCGGGGTGCCAGGAGATCCGTTACAGTGATCATCGAACAATCAAGCGTTTCATTCAAAATAGTCAACAGGGTCGCAAGAAGCGTGTGGAAAAACCAAGGCGCAAAATAACTGCCCATGAACTGAGAAAAGTCAAGCGTGCAGCTGCCACGATGCCACTTGCCACCAGTTTGGCCATATTTTTAGAGCTGCAACATCACTGGAGTGCCCAAAAGCACAAGGTGTGCAATACTCAGAGACATGGCCAAGGTAAGAAAGGCTGAAAGACGACCACCACTGAACAAGACACACAAGCTGAAACGTCAAGACTGGGCCAAGAAATATCTCAAGACTGATTTTTCTAAGGTTTTATGGACTGATGAAATGAGAGTGAGTCTTGATGGGCCAGATAGATGGGCCCGTGGCTGGATTGGTAAAGGGCAGAGAGCTCCAGTCCGACTCAGACGCCAGCAAGGTGGAGGTGGAGTACTGGTTTTGGCTGGTATCATCAAAGATGAGCTTGTGGGGCCTTTTCGGGTTGAGGATGGAGTCAAGCTCAACTCCCAGTCCTACTGCCAGTTACTGGAAGACACCTTCTTCAAGCAGTGGTACAGGAAGAAGTCTGCATCCTTCAAGAAAAAAATGATTTTCATGCAGGACAATGCTTCATCACACGCGTCCAAGTACTCCACAGCGTGCCTGGCAAGAAAGGGTATAAAAGAAGAAAATCTAATGACATGGCCTCCTTGTTCACCTGATCTGAACCCCATTGAGAACCTGTGGTTCATCATCAAATGTGAGATTTACAAGGAGGGAAAACAGTACACCTCTCTGAACAGTGTCTGGGAGGCTGTGGTTGCTGCTGCACGCAATGTTGATGGTGAACAGATCAAAACACTGACAGAATCCATGGATGGCAGGCTTTTGAGTGTCCTTGCAAAGAAAGGTGGCTATATTGGTCACTGATTTGTTTTTGTTTTGTTTTTGAATGTCAGAAATGTATATTTGTGAATGTTGAGATGTTATATTGGTTTCACTGGTAAAAATAAATAATTGAAATGGGTATATATTTGTTTTTTGTTAAGTTGCCTAATAATTATGCACAGTAATAGTCACCTGCACACACAGATATCCCCCTAAAATAGCTCAAACTAAAAACAAACTAAAAACTACTTCCAAAAATTTTCAGCTTTGATATTAATTCGTTTTTTGGGTTTATTGAGAACATGGTTGTTGTTCAATAATAAAATTAATCCTCAAAAATACAACTTGCCTAATAATTCTGCACTCCCTGTATATATATATATATATATATATATATATATATATATTTTTTTTTTTTTTTAGCTATATACATTAAAGGACTACTGGAGGCTTTAAATAAAGACAGAAAGTTTCTATCTGCACAGTAAATGCAATGCAAAGTTCATTAGTCTCTCATTAGTCTCGGAGTAGTCTCAGTGAATGAAAATGGAAGCACATTTTGTATTTATGTTTTATAATAGTTAAACATCATATTGTGTTATTTATTGAAATATGTATACAATTATGTGTATACAAATTATTTTGTTACATTCAGAACACCTCAGCAGTGCAAATTCACTCTGGTTTTAAGGCCTACTACATCTGTGAGAATCTCAGAATTGCATTCAGAACACCTCAGCAGTGCAAATTCACTCTGGTTTTAAGGCCTACTACATCTGTGAGAATCTCAGAATTGCATTCAGAACACCTCAGCAGTGCAAATTCACTCTGGTTTTAAGGCCTACTACATCTGTGAGAATCTCAGAATTGCATTCAGAACACCTCAGCAGTGCAAATTCACTCTGGTTTTAAGGCCTACTACATCTGTGAGAATCTCAGAATTGCATTCAGAACACCTCAGCAGTGCAAATTCACTCTGGTTTTAAGGCCTACTACATCTGTGAGAATCTCAGAATTGCATTCAGAACACCTCAGCAGGTATGGAGGAGACTATGGAAACTGCGCCATCCCTGGAGCCAATATGTTTATTAATATCACTACTGTATGCATGTTATTATATCTTGGCAGATATAAATATTTCTGACATTTTGTTTTCAATTTTTAACTGTTTCCTATACCCTGCCTTGCTGTCCCCACCTTCCCCCATTTATGGCTGGCATAATTACCTCAAATCTCCTCCCCCCCTCCTCACATACATTCCTTCTAAGGTCTCTCTTCCATTTGTTTCTTACTCCCCTATCTTTCTGTACTCTCTGACCACAATCCATTCTCTCTCTTTCTTTCAGTGCAAATTCACTCTGGTTTTAAGGCCTACTACATCTGTGAGAATCTCAGAATATTGCCCTCCCTCTCTCCCCGTCACCCACCCACCCCAACTCAGATTAAATTTATAGAGCCATGGAAATCACCTGACTTCCTACTTGCAGATATATCATCTCAACACTAGGGGTCAGCCAACATACTAGTCTTTCACCTCATATCCCTCCCCTCTTCCTCTAAAATAAAACTCATTCTATCTTTCACCTGCTTCCTGACCCTTGCTATTCCTATTTGTTACTCTTCCCCAGTTCTCTGCCCTTTAATTCCCTTTAGATTGTAAGTAGCGAGTTTCCAGTCTTGTAGGGTGCTTTGGGATAAAGCACTTTCTGCTAAGATTCTAAGCTCAAAACAGGGCCCTTCAACTTTGAATTTGTTAAACGTGTATTTCCCCTGTTTTTATCCCCTGTACAGCGCTACGGAATATGTTGGCGCGATACAAATAAAAGATAATAATAATAATAATAACATGAAATATATTCTATTTATTCATATAATATTGTTGATGATACTAAAAAAGACTATAAAATCTTATAAATATTATCAGCCAATATAATTTAAATACATTTGTAGATCTTGAGAATCAGTTGGCTTTGTAAATAAAAAGTTAAAACTTTGAAAAAATATAACCACAATATAAGAGTTGAATTTTCAAATTGCAATGCCTGGGGTAGTGTCAGAAAAAAATATATAATAACGATTATTCCATATTGGAATGAAGATCATTTTTTAATGGTGATACCTAAGAGATTTCTCTCTCTCTTTTTAATAAACAGATTTGATGAATATTATGACGATGAAAGCACTTATGTAGCTAATAGCATCTGATTCCCCAGAGCCCTCTTTGTCCTGTTAGTATCTGCTCATCTTAAAAGATTCTTAAGATATACAGGGGGGCAGACAATAAAACATTAAAAGGGAGTTTTACTTTGAAGTAACTAAATCACAATTGCAAATTCAGCTTAAAAAGTAAGTCATATTAGGTTGATTGCCAATCCGCATATTGTGTTAAGGATTAAGGGTGAGTTTACATAAGAGATAATGTGGGAATCAAGTAGGATATGATTGCAGATCAAGGTAGAGTAAGGTGGGAGAGAAAAGGATAAGAAGGGAGACAAGAGAGAGTCAAGGTAGAAAGTAGATGGGTTGGAGGAGTCTTATTGCCCATTAAAACTGTAATAGCCATGGCCTCATCAACCTGATGCACACTCTTTTATCCCATAACCAGCCTCTATATTAACTGCACATAAAGTAGTGAAAAATCTCCATTTGATTCCTTTATTAAATGAGTATATTTCATAGACTTTGGAAATATAGCTTTGCCCTTCACTAGTAATATATATATATAAAAGATGAAAAAAGTGGAACCTCCACAAGGAGTTAAGTTGGAACAATATCCAAAAATGTTAATTCCTTAAAACATAGACAAAAAATATATAAAAATTGCTAGGAATGAATTCCAAATCACAAAAGATATTGTGGAGAATAAAGAATATATACAAACCAGAAAAAGAAAATAACTATATATTTAAACAGCCCAAAACATATATAATATACGTCAAATATTTATTGGAAATAATTTAAAAATATTTGCAACAGACAATGCCTAAGTACATTTTATTATGCATCCATATGAAAATTAAAAAAAAATATAGAAAAAATGAAAAACATAAAACATAAACAAATCAATGAAAAAAAATCAGTATAAAAAATAATAATAATAAATACAAGCCCTATTCTATTACCTATATCGCAAAGCTGCACAGTCAAAAAGTGCAAGGTAGATAACCTTAGCTATTCTATTCATCCATCGCAGCATGATTGCAAGAGAGCGACCCCTGATGACTGCGGCAAGACAAAGCCACAAATTACTGAAAACATTTCAATTGATTTTATCACCGCTGAAATTTCACGAGTGACTCATTACTTTTACACTAAATCCCTATTCAATTCAGACATCACTGAGCACTCGCAAATTACGGCAGACTCGTAACTCGAAAAAGTATCACATTTCTTTGCCAAAATGATATGAGTTTCTCCTCCTTGCTTTTACACCAAAACCATATTCTACTAAGACTTTACTGAGCACTTGCAAAAATCTGATTGAAAATTTACAGGTACTAAACAACACTTGCAAATGGATTTAAACCCATTTCTAAGAGTTGTAGCAGCACTTAAAGAGACAGTACAGCACTCAAAAGCAATACAAAAGCATTTAATACAATCAGAGATTAATGCTGGACATTGCTATAGGCACATATGTGCAATTAAAAACTATTTAATTGCACATATGATACAATTACCAAATCCAAATCCCCCAGGCCCAACAACTAGATCAGCATTTACTTCAAATCAAACTACCTTGGAGCATCATCATTTTTTATCCCAGGGGCACGCCCAAAAGAATTGGCAAGGATCGGGGCAGAGAAATAAAAAATACAACAGTTAATAAGTGGAAAAAAATCAGAGAGTAATGAATACACGCAGAAAGAATATAACAGATTGAAAAATGAGCGTAAGACTCAAATAAAATGAAAAAGTAACATCAAAAAAGATGGGAAAAAGAAAAAGACAGAAAAACAAGTGAAATTAAGAACTCCACAAGAATATCTGATGAGAAAGATCAAAATATCATTAATCTCTCGGATTTCCCCCTAAACGAAACACACATATCCCTTCTAAAGAAAGGATTGTCATTTGTGCCGACAAGTAAATCCAATCTTTTTGACAACATTAAAGATATAAATCTCTTTGTGAGAAAATTAGCATTAAAGAAATGGTTCTTGAATAAAGAAGAACGTGATCTAAATTGACTGGAAGTAGACAAAAAGCAAATTGAAACCTTTAAGATTTTAATGGATCTTCTCAATTAACAAAGTCTACTCTTGGAAGAAAGAACTAGAAAAAGACAGGTAAAAGGAAAAAGTAAATTTACACCTGATCTAACACTATTCAGCAATATCCAATTATTTCTGGAGATGATGGAGAAAGATCTTAAAAAATATGAGGAGGAAAACACCAGTTTAAGACATATCAACAAAATAAAACAAAATTTTAAAAAAAGATGAGAGAAAAGCATTAGACGAACTGAAAAATAGTGATACCATCATTAAACCTGCTGATAAGGGAGGAAATGTGGTGTTAATAAAAGAAACAGACTACTTAAAGATGTGTGAAAAGGTCTTACTTGATCAGGACACCTATAAGGTGTTGATGGAAAATCTGACAAAGAAATTTAGAAAAGAACTATATGAAATTCTCAGTTATGCAAAAGAAAGAAAACTAATAGATCAACCAACATTTGATTTCCACCTACCAAAATACATCACTATTCCAACTTTCTACACACTCCCAAAAGTACATAAACAATCAAGTCCAGTACCAGGCCGCCAGATAGTGTCAAGTAATAATTGTTTAACAGAAAATATAAGCAAGTACATAGATGACCATATAAAAGAGATGGTAAAAGTTTTGCCCTCATACTTACAAGACACTTTAGATGTACTTAAACAAATGAATGGCATCAGTGTACCTCAAGATACTTTGCTCATTACCATTGATGTGGAGCAATTATATTTTTCTATACCACATGTAAAAGGCATTAAGGCAGTAGAATATTTTCAGAGCACGGAAAATCAGATGGATGAAGAATTCAGCTAATTTATTGTAAGACTGCATAGATTTACTCTAAGTAAAAAATATTTTCTGTTTAACAATCACTGGTATCAACAGACCAAAAGGACGGCAATGGGGACGGCCTGCGCCCCGAGTTATGCAAATTGATATCTGGGACACTGGGAAGCTGTGGAGGTGTTTACTGAATCCAAACAAGACCATATAGATAAAATCGTCCTGTGGCAACGGTTTATAGACAACATCTTATTGTTTTGGTCTGGCTCCCAAAGAGATTTTGAAGACTTCATCAAAGATTTAAATCAGAATAATTGGGGCCTGAAATTTACATATTCTTTGAATAAGAATAAAATTGAGTTTCTTGACTTGATCCTAATGAAAGATGAACAAGGTAATATTAATACCTCAGTGTTCCGAAAACCAACAGCTTCCAATTCCCTTTTGCATTGGTCCAGCCAACATCCTGTATCACTAAAAGCAGGAATACCCATGGGACAATACCTGAGGTTAAAAAGAAATTGTGACAATATAGAGGAATTCAAGAAACAAGCAAAAGATCTAAAAGTGATGTTTAAAGAAAGAGGATACCCGAATAGGGTCCTAAAAAGGGCCTTTAAGAAAGCACTAATTAGTGAAAGGGAAGATCTTATTTACAAGAAGGAAAATCAAAAAAGTGAAGAACAAGATCATAAGATACAGTTAGTGATGTCCTATGGAAGTGACTGGGAACCAATAAAAGAGATTATACAAAAACATTGGAATATTCTCAGAGAAGATGAAACACTGAGAGACTATATCTCTGAAAAGCCAAGCATAACATATAAGAGGAACAAGAACATTAAAGATACGCTGGTTAAGAGCTTTTTCAACCCAAAGACACCAAAGAGGAATTGGCTAACAGAAACCAAGTGCCTTTTTAAATGTGGTCATTGTAGAGCCTGTCAGTATATCCAGCCTAGTAAGATATTTGAGGATATAAATACAGGCAAAAAGTATCCAGTCAAAAACTTCATGAACTATGAAAGTACCCATGTAATATATGTCATGACATGTCCCTGTCAAAATTTTTATGTAGGCAAAACATTTCGCCAACTCAAAAGAAGAATACTCGAACATGTGTATTCTATTAAAAAGGACCTTGATACTCCTGTTTCAAGACATATGAAATACTTTCATGAAAATACATTAGATTGCAAATACCTTAAAGGCCTTAATGAAGGTTGTACCTTTTCAGCTTTTTTGTAGCGTAGGTATCTTACCTTTAGAGATTTTTTATTTCTCAGCTTTTGTAATGACCCACATTATAATATCAAGTAACTATCTTCTTTGTAGAATAGTATATCAAAATTCCCTTTTATTTTTTTATTTTTTTTCATATAAGTGGTCTCAATATATTCAAGACCTATTAAGATATTGATACACAATTATTCTCTCACATTTTTTATTCTATCTCTTACACTTATGAAGGTTATTTAATTAGTTGAGTGCATACAAGCACTTTTTTTCTTTCCTCTTTATCTAATATGAATATATTAATTCATTTACAGCATTATTATCTTAATGCAATAAATTACACTTGCACTAAATAATCTTATATTATTTAATATATGTTTAATAGCTTCCTTGTAGAAGCTTTGAGAAGTATATATTTTTTAGTGTCCTTTTTGGACATTCTTACACTTTTCACAAAAAGAGATGATTTAGGACACTTCCCAGTAGTATTTTGAAGAAGTATACATTTCTAGTTATTGTTATATGTAGGTAACCTACTGTATATGCTGAGTAAATATAAGCTAATAAGTAAAATCAAAAGCTATATAGAAAGATCCATTGAATAGAGTAAAACGAGATTGAATAAAGCTTTTTGTATTTCAATTTGCATAACAACGCTAAATAAAGTTTATTTAAAAGGAGGCTAAATAAAGTTCATTGAAATGAACATAACGTTGCCTACTGACGTCATCGCATAAACGCGAATGTCATTACGTGATTACGCAAAACCCGGAAGTAACAGGGCTTTAAAAGCCAGTGTGAAAGCCAGAAAAAGTCCTGTAAAAGGACGAAACGGAACGTTGGCACCTAGTTTTTTCAGTGGAACAGGCTCTTATCTCCCTAATATGGCTTAAAGGGTCTTTTGTCAACTTTTGTCAACTTTTACAAGGGACTTTTACAAGGGATTTGCCACATGTTATTACCCTCCTACTTTCATTGTTTATTTAATTAAATCCCTATTACAACTATGAAATATCTTTTTGTATAAATATATAGTTGTTTTATTGACTAAATAGATTCCCTGTTTTTGGGAGATATAGAATGCCTGGGCTTCCACGATATAGTTTGTTTTTAATATGTACATCTTGTGCTGTTTTCTCTTAATTCTTTTTTCAACTCTGTGATTATCAGTGTATTATTATTATTATTATTATTATTGTTTATTTGTAACGCGCCAACATATTCCGTAGCGCTATACATAAGTTAAGTTACAGGCAATGTTAAAGATTCACACATTGCAAAGAGTGGATGGCCCTGTCTTTGAGCTTGGAATCCAGTGTCCATAGCGCTTTCCCTAAAGCACCTTGCAGGATTGAAACTCGCAGACTTACAATCTAAAGGTTAAAGTTTGTATGTGGTACAGTAGTGTATCCTGTGTTTACAGGACCATCAGTATAGGCTGATATATGAGAGTTGATTTGCCTATAATTATTATTACTATTACAGTATTAATACAGTACTATATAAATCTGGGAATACATTGATTTGGACTATTATGAATAGAACATATTATCACTATATTTACATTATTCAAAGTACTGTAATTTTGGCATTGTGTTAAAAAGTTAGCAAGCACTTTTTTAATTCATTTTTTCAGGGCGTTTTTCCAGGATCAATAGTATCCTAATAAAATAAAATTTCTTATATAAAATTGAAGGGGTGTTAGGCACCCAAGGATACATATAATAGGTCAGTTTAACAGATTTTTGTAAAAACTATTTAATCATCAATTTACACATGTGACTCATTATACATATAAGAAAATCAGATGCCTTGCAGCACACCATCCACGCCAGTTAAAGAGACAGTACAGCTCTACAAAACAATAAAAAAGCATGGAGTAATATTAGAAATTAATGCTGTACATTCTCATAGTCATATATGTTCAATTAACAACATTTTTTTTTCTGATTAAAATGTTTAATTCATCAAAATGATGGGAACATCAAATGCATTGTAGAAAAATGACCACAGCAGTTAATGTAACACTAAAGCACTAAGAATAATAATAAAACATGGAAGTTCTTCAGAATTTGATGCTTAATGGGATAGTAAGCTCATAGAACTTGCTCTGCTGTATCTGGCAGAGCAAGTTATGTTATAATCAAAAAATCTTGTCTGTTATGTGTTATGTTATTGATTTGTTTATTGTTTTAAAAATGTTTTAACTCAAACGTACATGCCCCCATGCTCCACACCCCAAGCCTAACTTGTGTGTCAGTGCTGCAGCCACTAGCTGTATAGGAACGAGCATTTGTGCTTTAAGTCAGTGGGGAAGTATCATCCAATCAGATACTTCCCCCAGAAGCTAATTTGCATATTCGGGACTTCTGGATGCTGGGAGCCAAGTTGCTTGTCTCATGACACACACAAACACATACACAGAGAGTCTACCTTTATGCCAGTGGACTGTGTATCAGCTGCTCAGGGTTCATGGGGGCACACAGACAGAACTGTCCGGAACATGTTGTTTGATTTAGATTATGTGATGCAGGGAGCTGCGAGTTCCCCCCTCCCTTGGCCCTGCAGGTATATATATATATACACACACACACGCATATATATGTATATATATATATATATATACTAGCGACTTGCCCGTCAAAAAATGACGGCAATGAAATTATAAGGTAGCTAATGCTGTTTGGTGTGTAATAATTAAATATATAATACATTAATAAATGAATATACTTTACCTATTTTGAAGCATTGTGTTGAAGAGCTGGCAATCTGTTTTGATGTTGCTGGAGCATTAGTGGTGGGGTGCTGCTGTGTCTCCTTTCCCCCTCCTTTCCCTCCCTTGTGTGTCATTTCCCCCTACTTTCCCTCCCAGGTGTCTCTTTCCCCACCCTCTTCCTCCCCTGTGTCTCTTTCCTCCCTCCCCTGTGTCTCTTTTTTCCCTCTCCCTCCGCTATGTATTTTCCCCTCCCTCCCCTGTTTCTCTTTCCTCCCCCTCTTTCTCCCCTGTGTCTCTTCCACCCCCTCTCCCTCCCCTGTGTCTCTTCCACCCCTCTCCCTCCCCTGTCTTTCCCCTCTCTCCTATGTCTCTTCCCCCTCTACTCCCTCTCCTGTGTCTCTTTCCCCCCTCTGTAACACCCTGTGTGTCTTCCCCCCTCTCTAACCCCCTGTGTCTCTTCCCCCCTCTCCCTCCCTCTCTTTCCACCCTTTCCCCCCTCTCCCTCTGCTGTATTCCTTATGACCCTCACCGTGTCCTGGGGGCCCTGGATGTCGGTCTCGGCCCTGTCCCTGGGGGCGGGGTTCCCAGCCTCCTCCGTGGGTGTCGGAGGCCTGTCCGGGTGGCTGGTGGACTCCTGTGTGGTGGGTTGTGGGCCTGGCGCGGGTCCCCGGGTGTAGATGACATCTCCCAGCAACTGAGGCCAAGGGCTGCGGGCAAGGGCAGCGAGGGCTGCGGGCAAGGGCCTCAGTTGCTGGGATGGCGCTTCATCCCAGGGTCAAAAGAAGGACTTGACAGGCTCAGAAAAGTCAAAAATAGTGAGATATCTTGCAGAGGGATGCAGCACTCTTAAAATTGCAAAGTTTCTGAAGCGTGATCATCGAACAATCAAGTGTTTCATTCAAAATAGTCAACAGGGTCGCAAGAAGCGTGTGGAAAAACCAAGGCGCAAAATAACTGCCCATGAACTGAGAAAAGTCAAGCGTGCAGCTGCCACGATGCCACTTGTCACCAGTTTGGCCATATTTCAGAGCTGCAACATCACTGGAGTGCCCAAAAGCACAAGGTGTGCAATACTCAGAGACATGGCCAAGGTAAGAAAGGCTGAAAGACGACCACCACTGAACAAGACACACAAGCTGAAACGTCAAGACTGGGCCAAGAAATATCTCAAGACTGATTTTTCTAAGGTTTTATGGACTGATGAAATGAGAGTGAGTCTTGATGGGCCAGATGGATGGGCCCGTGGCTGGATTGGTAAAGGGCAGAGAGCTCCAGTCCGACTCAGACGCCAGCAAGGTGGAGGTGGAGTACTGGTTTGGGCTGGTATCATCAAAGATGAGCTTGTGGGGCCTTTTCGGGTTGAGGATGGAGTCAAGCTCAACTCCCAGTCCTACTGCCAGTTCCTGGAAGACACCTTCTTCAATCAGTGGTACAGGAAGAAGTCTGCATCCTTCAAGAAAAACATGATTTTCATGCAGGACAATGCTCCATCACACGCGTCCAAGTACTCCACATCGTGGCTGGCAAGAAAGGGTATAAAAGAAGAAAATCTAATGACATGGCCTCCTTGTTCACCTGATCTGAACCCCATTGAGAACCTGTTGTCCATCATCAAATGTGAGATTTACAAGGAGGGAAAACAGTACACCTCTCTGAACAGTGTCTGGGAGGCTGTGGTTGCTGCTGCACGCAATGTTGATGGTGAACAGATCAAAACACTGACAGAATCCATGGATGGCAGGCTTTTGAGTGTCCTTGCAAAGAAAGGTGGCTATATTGGTCACTGATTTGTTTTTGCTTTGTTTTTGAATGTCAGAAATGTATATTTGTGAATGTTTAGATGTTATATTGGTTTCACTGGTAAAAATAAATAATTGAAATGGGTATATATTTGTTTTTTGTTAAGTTGCCTAATAATTATGCACAGTAATAGTCACCTGCACACACAGATATCCCCCTAAAATAGCTAAAACTAAAAACAAACTAAAAACTACTTCCAAAAATATTCAGCTTTGATATTAATGAGTTTTTTGGGTTCATTGAGAACATGGTTGTTGTTCAATAATAAAATTAATCCTCAAAAATACAACTTGCCTAATAATTCTGCACTCCCTGTATATATTGTCACAATTTCCCCATACCATTAATAAACTAAATCAAATGTACATAGTGCGTTTTCAACACATGGACACAAGATTGAAAATTTGCAAACTTACAGTCTAAAGGGTTTAGGTGTGATACAAGAGGGTGATAAATGCAAGATGGCAAAGTGAAAGCAATTTGTTTAGTCAAGTGGAGGTGTCTGTGTGTTCTACTGTAGATTGTTTGTGTAAGTGTTATTAAGCTGTGGAGTGTGCAAATGTGCATATTAAGGCTGAAGGTGATAGGATTTTTTAAACAGGTGTGTTTTTAGGGATTTTTCTAAAGGTTTTGAGGTGGGAAGATAGTCTAGGAAAGCGAGGCAAGGAGTTCCAGATAGTAGGGGCAGCACGAGAAAAGTCTTTAAGGAGGGAGTGATAGAAGGTGATAAGGGAGGAGGAAAGAAGAAGGTTGTTAGCAGAACAAAGGGGTGGTTGGGGGAGTATTTTGAAAAAAGAGCAGAGATATAAGGTAGTGCACTGTTGTTGAGGGCTTTATATGTTAGGATCATGATTTTCAATTTGATTCTGGAGGCTATGGGAAGCCAGTGGAGTAATTGATAGAGACAAGCTGCAGACACTGAGCGTTTAGTATGGAAGATGAGTCTAGCGGAGGAGTTCTTTATGGACTGGAGTGGAGACAGATGAGAGATGTGGAGGCCAGCAAGGAGTGAAATGCAGTAGTCGAGATATGAATAGAGAGTGTATTAAAATTTTTGCTGTGTCTTCTGTTTGATAGTGATGAAGTTTGGATATGTTTTTAGGTGAAACTGACAAGATTTTGTTATTGATAAATAAAAGAGGGGGAAGGGTCCAGTAGAACCCCAAGAAAACAAGCCTGGGAGGTGGGAGTGATGATGGCATTGTCAAAAGTGAGAGATATTTGAGGAGTTAAAGCTGTAGTAGGTGGAAAGATGAGTTCAGTTTTAGGCATGTTGAGTTGGAGTTGACGGGCAGCCATCCAGGAGGATATGCTACAGAGGCAGTTGGAAACTAGCTAAAATAGAGGGGGATAGATCTGGTGCAGAGAGATAGATTTGAGTGTCATCTGCATAGAGATGATACTGAAATCCAAAAGATTTTATCAGGATTCCAAGGGAAGATGTGTAGATGGAGAAGAGGAGGGGGCCTAGAACTGAACCTTGGGCTACGCCAACAGACAGAGGGAGAGGTGAAGAAGAGATGCCAGAAAATTTCAAGAAAATGATTGAGGTCTGACATTCCATAACATTTTTGAATTTGAAATTTTTATATTTTCATTGTAAAAAAAAAAAAGTTTTTTAGCAAAGACTACTGACTGAACGTATTTAGGGAATACGACTTGTTGGGTATTTTTGAATTTTCTAGAGTCTCCACTTTCAATAACAAACTTTTATAGGATTCTATTGTTGTACAGGAATACATTCACCGTTTTAAGCATAGGGTTTGTTTATTGTGCTTATCAAATAAACATGCAAAAATGCTAGTGACAACTAGAAGGGTCAGATGGTCATGTATCTAATTTGCTCTAGGCCCATCCAAGTGCCTATGAGCCTAAGTGTAGTTCTTCAAAATAATTAATTATAAAAATTAGACTGCTGCGGCCCTTACATTTGCTTTAATGAGAAAATATACACATTCTATTGAGAAGTTGTGCTTTATATTAAAGGGTTTTTATTAAAACACCTTTCATTTTACTATGTTTAGTATAAAATAAATTTTAGATTTATGCAGGTTTAAGAATTTGAAGGATGTGTTTCCCTGAACTACGGTGACACAGATTTGGAAACATAATAAAAAAAAGGTTTATTAAAGATCATTTGCAGTGTGTAATAATGTACACCAGTAATACTTTCTAGAATGATAAACACATGCTCTGCAAAATGTGAAGCAGTGGATTAATGTACGTTTTGGCACATGAAGAACCATTACATAACCTCACAGAAGTGCTTAATGATAATTATATGCAGTTCACAAGGATATCTAAAAAATAAAAAAGGAGAGTAAAAGACTACTATAACCCTTGGATGTATTCCATCAGGACCTGGGGTTTTATTAACATTTATTTTATCCAACCTCTTTTGGATTTCTTCCTGCTTTAAACAATTATTTGGTGAAGGCAGTGTAGCACTATTATGTTGCTGTGTCCCAACCACTGGTATCTCCCTTGTGTATACCGAAGAAAAGAACCTATTTAGCTCATGTGCCTTTTCCTGCTCACTAATTATCAGATGGCCTGTTTCACATTGAAATGTCCCTATATCTTCCTTCCTGGCCTTCTTATCATTAATATATTAAAAAATATATTTTAGGTCTATGTTAAGTCTTACTCTCTTTTGCAACTAATTTTTCATTTTCTATTTTTGCCAGTCTAATAACCCTTTTGCAAGCCTTGTTGATTTCCTTGTATTCCTGTAAAGCAGTCTCTTTCCCCTCTTCTTTGTATAATTTAAATGCATGTTTTTTACTCCTTATCTTGATCTTTAAATCATTGTTAAGCCACATTGGATGTGATTTACTCCTTTTACTTTTATATCCCACATGGTATATGGTGATAAGTATGTATATTTAGTAAGGATTTAAATGTTGTCCATTTTTATCCATCAGTTCTCTGTCCCAGTCTATATTTTGTATTGCTACCCTTAAACAGTTAAAATCTGCACTTTTAAAATTAAGAGTTTTTGTTGGCCCCTTACAGTTTTGTATTTTTAATTCAATCTCAAATAAGACTGTGTTGTGATCATTGTTTCCCAAAGGTTGCCCTATTTCAACGTTTGATAACATATCAATATTATTTGTGATAACTGAATCCAAGATAGCCTAATTTCTAATAGGTTCTTGTGTAACCTGAGGCAGATAATGATCTTTGAGTGTACTCATGAACCTGCTCCCCTTAGTTGAACTGCTGGTTTCATTTATCTAGTTAATTTCAGGGTACCGTAATTAAAATCTCCCATTATTAGAACTTGCCCGTGCGTAGCTGCTTTTCCAATGTGTAACAATAATTGTATTTCCTCGCTTTCAATTATATTTGGTGGTTTATAGCATAAATTAATATTATATACCCATTATACACTAATATTCTTTTGTAATTTGCTGCTCTGCCATTTAACTCTACCCACAAACATTTAAAAGTATCGATAGTTCCACCATGAATATCTTCTCTGACTACAGGCTTAAATTCAGGCTTAACATACAGACAAATCCCTCCTCCTCTTTTACTATTACCCGTGTCTTTCCTAAATAGGTTATAACCATCCAGATTAACAGTCCAGTCATGAGATGCATCCCACCATTTTTCAGTAATGCCTAGTAAATCCCATTTTTCATTAATTGCTAATAATTCTAACACTCCCATTTTTCCTGGCAAGCTTCTGGCATTAGCAGGCATACATATTATGTTATGTAGTTTTGAGGTGCCTGCCTCTGTACTTGAGATTCTTAGTAATACCTCCCTATTGACTATACTAACCCTCCCCATCTCCCCCCATGAGTAGTTAATTCATCCCATATCCCCTCTACACAATCTACCCCATTACATTAATCTAGCCCCCCCCACCTACTAGTTTAAAAACTCCTCCAGACTTTCTACCATTCTATCCCCTAGCACAAAAGCTCCCTCATCATTAAGGTGCAATCCATCCCTGCTATAGCAATTGTACCCAAGTGAGAAGTCAGCCCAGTGCTCTAAAAAATCCAAACGCCTCCTGAGCACACCACATTTTTAGCCACATATTAACCTCCCTAAGCTCCTTTTATCTCCCTGGGCTAGAACGTGGCACTGGTAGTATCTCAGAAAATACTATCTTGGAGGTCCTTGCTTTAAGCTTATTCCCTAGTTCTCTAAAATCATTAATTAGGACACTCCATATTCCTCTAACCTGTCTGTTGCTCTTCCTATTCTGCCCTCCCACTCCTGCAGTAGAACTATTCTCCCGGCCGTTAGAGGGAACAACTCTATCTGGCATTGCCATTCCTGAATGGACATCCCCAACAGTTTCACTAAATCTGGCAAATCTGGCCTGCCTCCTCCTCCTCGTGTCCCCCCTGATCCCCTTTATAACTGTAACCCAGCTACCTCCCTCAACATCCTCACTTAACTGTGCTCATTGCACCAACTCCCTTTCCAGTGGAACAATACCAGTAAGTGCTGCAATTCTCCTCTCCAGTTTTCCAATCTGAGCTTACAGAGAGGCAACATGCTCACACATGTCACATAGGTATGGATCCTTGATCATCTGTTCTAGTAGTGCATACATATGACAGGATGTACACTGAGGTTGCCACTGGTCTGACTCATAATTATTGTCTACAAAAATTCAGTGGGAAAAAAAAAACAATAATAAAAACATATAATAAATATATTTGTGTAAAGCTTTATATAAAAAATAAAATAAAATAAAACCCTTTTTTCCTTCTTTTTCCTTTTCTACACTATAAGTTTGCACTCTTTTCTTTGAACTCCCTCCTTTTATTTAAACTCCTACACTTATACTAGAGCTGCACTTTACACTAGAAATGTTCGCAAGCTCACAAGTTCGCCCCTTCCCCTGTTTATATTAGCTTCTGTCTACTCACCTGGACAAAATTAGTGCACACAGCTAAAAAAAACTTTACTTGCTAGAAGTAAATCCCAGTTGCAAACAGCCCCAGACAAGTCACAAACGTATATGCAAGTTTAACACAGGCAAATCACTCCTCTCACCTGGACAAAATTAGTGCACACAGCTAACAAACACACTTTACTTGCTAGAAGTAAATCCCAGTTGCAAACAGCCCCAGACAAGTCACAAACTTATATGCAAGTTTAACACAGGCAAACCACTCTCCTCACACATGGACAAAATTAGTGTACACCCCTCTAACTGCAATAAATATTCTAACTGCAATAAATATTGCTGACTTTTCAAAAATAAAACAGTTCACTTCTGGAGACATATACAAATTGTGTGTCTCTTATTTTGCTCCTGGTGACGCAATACTGAACATATCTCCACCCTACAAGTAACCTGTCCTGATCAATACCACAGGAAATGCTGGAAGTGCTAATTCCTGATGGAGAGACTTTGACTCATACAAAAGCCAGATATCAGGGTGATGGTGCCGAGATTTCCAAGAACCCAACGGTGCTTGTGGGTAGTTAACCTGTAGTCTATAGCAGGTGATCCTGGGCTTGTAGAGCCCCTACCCTGGGATCATCACATGCCATCCTCTCTAAAATAACATTCTGAGAACAGATACTTGTGCTGACCTTTGTGTCCTCTCCAAATTAATTGGTTATTTTTACCGAACATATGATATCATGGGTATCCTTTCAAATGTGCTAACACCTGTATAGCTGATGAATGTGATATCAATATTTCAAAACAATATCAGATGGAGTAGATGATAGTACCCTTGGACCACTGACTGTGGTCACAGTTAAACATTTATTATGAGATGACACATCAGTATTAATAGTCATGCCTAGTGATTTATCATGACAACTACCTGGTCAGTAATGCAGATGGAGATCAGGTGAGTTGGTATATTGTTACGGTTATAATATTACTGTACTGTACATGCAGGTATTTTTATTTTTTATCATCCTCTGCCTTTTTTAGGTTTGGACTACCTTTTTTTCAGATTTTTATTTTGGGAACACACTGTTTGTGAGTAACTGGATTGGATTACACAGTCAGATTACATAGTTCAGGTGTTTATGCATTTGTTTAATTTAACAGATGAAGACTATATGTAAGTGCTATACGCATTACTGGTTACTTCGATCAGATAGAGTGATTTATGATGATCCTTTTTTTCATCAGATTGTAGTTACTGTGGTGAAGTGACCACATGTGAGCCTTGTAGATGCTCTACATCATCTTTATTATGCAGTATTACATTTCCACCTTTTTCCCAACAAGCACCTTGCCCTTCCGGGATCCTCCAACGCCACACCCATGATATTAATGCACAGTTGTATACCTTTCTGAGTGTGCTCTGTGTATCAAATAAAGTTTTGTTATACCGTTATAACCGTTTCTGTGTGTTTTCAATAGTTGAGGTTTTGGGACATCAAAATACATCACATTTCTGTTGCGTTCATATATATATGTAAACTAATGAGCCCTAGTTACTGTCCAATAGATTGTTATGTGAACATTCCAGCCCATTACAGTGACATAGGTGTGGATTCAAAGTTGTCACATGTATTAGTCGTCACTACTTTAGGTTTGATTCTCAGCATTGGGATATCATGCTTGTAGAACATTCTTGATGAGGTTTGACAGTTAATACACATGAGAAGAATAAATTGTTATACTGTTGAGTATCAACACTCCCCTGAAGGGTTGATCACAAAATGACAGGTGATATCATAAATTCATTATTACAAGAACACTTGGGTTCACAACATGATAATGAGTATACATGTTGCCACATGGCCAAAAGCATCGACGTGGGACGTGGGAAAAGAATACCATCCCCCCTGTGAAGCATGGTGGTGGCTCGCTGATGTTTGGGGGGGGGTGAGCTCTAAAGGCATGGGGGAATCTTGTAAAAAATGATAACAAGATAAATGCAGCATGTTATCTGAAAATGCTGACAGACAATTTGCATTCTTCTCCACGAAGGCTGCGCATGGGACGCTCTTGGACTTTCCAGCATGATAATTACCCTAAGCACAAGGCCAATTTGACCCTACAGTGGTTTCAGCAGAAAAAGGTGAAGGTTGTGGAGTGGCCATCACAGTCTCCTAACCTTAATATCATTGAGCCACTCTGGGGAGATCTCAAACATGCGGTTCATGCAAGACGACCAAAGACTTTGCATGATCTGGAGGCATTTTGCCAAGACGAATGGGCGGCTATAGCACCTGCAAGAATTAGGGGCCTCATAGACAACTATTACAAAAGACTGCATTCTGCCATTGATGCTAAGGGGGCAATACACAGTATTAAGAACATGCAAACTTTTGATCAGGGCCTTTTGGGTGATTTCTGTTATCATTATGATTTAAAAGGAGCCAAACAACTATGTGATAATAAATGGCTTCATCACTATGCTTCAATAAAATATATTTTTTTTTTGCATGATCAGTCATATTTTCTAAATAAATGCCAAAATGTCACAATTTCTGCTAGGGTATGCAAATTTTTGAGCACTGTATATAAATATATTATTATTTTTAAGGTCCACATTTGAGCTTCTGTGAGTGTAAGGGATAATTTGTCAGGCAGTTTCATGTTTTTGCAAATTTTATAATTTAGTCATGTAGTGTGTCATTAATTGATTATGCATCTTGCAGCAACACTTTTCATATTGGCATATGCATGGCCATTCTAAAATATAATAAAAGCAATATTTGTTTAGGTCTTTTTTTGGGGGGGGGGGGGGATTGTTGTGCAATTAATTCTAATGCCTTTCATTCCCTTCCCCATATTTTAAAGTACAGTAGTGTGCTTTTATTTACTTTGGAAGTGTTACGAACCAGTGTTTAACCCATTTGCGTTTCCTATTTGAAACCCGTAATATTTTTTGCTACGTTTGCCATTTACGGGTTTGAAAGCAATTGCGGGCTTGTGGAATTGTTGCAATTAAATCTCCATTTGCCATTTTAGCGATTTTAACATTTGCGACTTTGAAAGATCAAAGGCGGAACATGGGTCGGAGTGACGGTTTTTACAACTCGCATGAATTTTCAGCCTGTAACCCACAAATCGTTTGTGGATAGCTAGAAGAGCTCAACTGAATATCAATAACTTTTATTGGCTACATTAAGGGCTCCAGTAATTACAATTTGGCCTATTGAATGGGGGCCTATGAATCTCATTAGTATACAAGGACCCACCCTACTGAAAGAGTAACAGACAGAAATAGCTGATAAATGAAAATGGACTTATAATGGACTATAAAAAATAAAAAATAAAAATAGACTGCTTTTATTTATTTATTCTCAACATTTTGCCAGTTATCAAGTTTAACTGTTGAAAAGATAATTTTAAAAAATCTGACCACAGTGGTCCATTATGTAGTATTCATATTAAATATTTTAAAATCTCCCTATAAAGCCACACTTGCAGCTCATTTTGTCCCCTTTCTATACCTCAGATTATATGTTTATGAGTGTTTATGTACACTTTCAAGCAGAAATCTCATGGCATATAGACATTTCTGTGCATACACAACCATATTTCAATGTATTGCACTGCATCTTTAGGCAGCCTGCTGCCCCTTAATATGTGCTGTCCTAGGCCTTGTGGGCCTAAGCAGAAACACACCCTGCATATATCAACTACTGTTGTGTACCTGTTATTAATTTATGTAACTGATGATGAATATTTAAAACTAAACTGTTGTTGCACAGATAGCAAGGAAGTTTGAATATGTGGGTTCAACTGTCCTTGAATATTTTTTTCAGTTGCAAGCGTAGCAGTGATCACTTTTTATACATTAGCTCTATCTAGTGGTAATTTGGGGAATAGTCATTCAATTTCATTTTCTTCACAAACTCATCAACAAAAGGCTGTGGAGAACCCAAGCCAAGTTCGAATTGTGCAAATATAGACTTTATATGCGTTCAAAGTCTTCCTACACCTCAGGAAGTTAACCTGCCAAAACAAAAAACATAGATTTATTAGAGCATAATTGCATAAAACATAATAAATTATAGCATTCTAAAAAACATTATACATTTTTCAAACGTTATTCATTAGAA
Organism: Discoglossus pictus; assembly: GCA_027410445.1. Taxonomy (NCBI): domain Eukaryota; kingdom Metazoa; phylum Chordata; class Amphibia; order Anura; family Alytidae; genus Discoglossus; species Discoglossus pictus. The sequence goes on from CM050167.1 coordinate 89,264,177, forward strand.
GTGTTCTGTCTAAATGTAAGTCTACATTTAATTAGATATATTTTAGAAACAAAGAATCTGAAGTGTGCAACCTTTCAACACTTTCAGGTCCTATGCCCATCAACAACCCTATTCTCATTCTCTTTCCTCTCCTTTGACAAAATATCTGAGAACTTTCCAACTAATCTCACCTTGAAACCCTTTCAAATAACAAAATGATGCTTCAGTTGTCATGTATGTCCCTGATGAGGAATTGTTACTGATGTTATCCCATCCTGGTGCCATGGTACTTCCTTTAAGTGGTGGTGATGACTGCACCTAAGTAGCAAGGTGTTTCCTAAAACTGCTTTTAGTTATTAGGGGTAGAGTCATGGTCAAGGATTAGTGTTTTTGAAGGGCCATAGTTAAGCTATAGGGTTATGATTACATAAGGATTATTATTTTCACTGGTTTCAATGTATAAAATAGCACCTAAACATTTTACATTGTGTAAAATAAGCAGATTTCTGAATTAAACTGCGTGGAAGGTAATATTGTACAAGTAAAGTACTTGGTGATTGTGCTCTAAATTGCAGAAATTCTTATAAAGTGAAGCTCTCAAATGCAGTGCAGATAGCTTCACATGTGCCTCTACTGCAAGAGGCAATTCCACCTGCCATGCTAGTGAAGCTGTGGCTACATAGTACTCCCATCACTCACAACCCCCCATAAGCACTTGCGGGTAAGCTTTTAGTATATTGCCTACTGTATGAAATGTGCCATAAGTGTCCTTGCATGCTATTAAAGTCTAATCATTAAAGGGATAATAAGCTCATAGAACTTGCTCTGCTGCATCTGCATCTAGTTATCAAAAAAGCTTGTCTGTTATGCGTTATGTTATCGATTTGTTTATTTTTCACTTTATTGTTTTTATATGTGTTTACTCAAACTTACATGCCCCACACCCCCAAGCATAACTTGTGTGTCAGTACTGCAGCGACTGGATGCATAGGAATGAGTGTTTGTGCTTTAAGTCAGTGGGGATGTATCATCCAATCAGATACTTCCCCCAGAAGCTAATTTGCATATTTAGGACTTCTGGATGCTAAGAGCCAAGTTGCTTGTCTCATGACACACACACACAAACACACACAGAGAGAGTCTGCCTTTATGCCAGTGGACTGTGTATCAGCTGCTCAGGGTTCACGGGGGCACACAGACAGAGCTGTCCAGAACAAGTTGTTTGATTTAGATTATGTGATGCAGAGAGCTGTGAGTTCCCCCCTCCCTCAGCCCTGCAGGTCTTGAAAGGACCATAAATTGCAAACTCTACATATGTCTCCCATGTGCTTTCATGACCAACATAAATGTCAGATGCTCACTTCCCTTTGGCTTCCCTTCACTTCAGTTCTACAGGTCCTCAAAGAACCATAAATCAGTAATAAAAAACCCCATAAATGATACCTTCTGTATTTATCTATCTTTTCCATTCATATATGTATGTGTGTTTATAGAGACAGGGAGGCATTCTACAATGAGCAATGTAAATAGATTGAAGAAAATAACAAAATGGGTAAACCAAGAGATCTCTTCAAGAAAATTGGGAATCTCAAAGGTACCTTTCATGCCACAGTGGGCGTGATAAAAGACAGAAATGGTAGGGACTTAACAGAAGAAAATCAGATAAAGAAGAGGTGGCAGTAATACACTGAAGATCTATTTTCGGAAGGAACTTAACAGCAGTGATGAACTCAATAGTTTGTGCAATGAGCTAGAGCCAGACATCTTGGAGAGAGAATTGAGATGGGCCCTAGGATGTCTTGCTAATAATAAGGCTGCAGGAGGTGTTGGAATCCCAATTCAATTATTCAAAATTTTACAAGATGCTGTAAAAGTGTTGCTTGCCTTATGCCAACACATTTGGAAAACTCAACAATGGCCAATAGACTGGAAACAGTCAGTCTACATCCCAATCCCCCAAAAAATAGTGCCAAAGAGTGCTCCAATTGCACTCATTTCACATGCCAGCAAGGTAATGCTTAAGATTCTACAAGCTCGACTCCAACAATACATGGACCGGGAACTACCAGATGTGCAAGCCGGGTTCTGCAGAGGAAGAGGTACAAGAGATCAATTTGCCAATGTGCGATGGGTAACAGAGAAAGCAAGAGAGTTCTAGAAAAAACATTTAGTTCTGCTTCATAGACTATTCTAAAGCCTTTGACTGTGTGGATCACAACAACATGTGTCATGTTCTTCAAGAGATGGGAGTACCAGATTATCTCATCCTCCTCCTAAAGAATCTGTATGTGGACCAAGAAGCCACGGTCAGATCCGAACATGGGACAACAGAATGGTTCAAGATCGGAAAAGGAGTATGACACGGAGCTATATTGTCACCTTATTTGTTCAACTTATATGCAGAGTTCATCAAGGCCAGACTGGATGGAATATCAGCAACCTTAGATATGTCGATGATACTACTTTGATGGCTGAAAGTGAGGAGGAAATAAAGGCTCTATTGATGAGGGTAAAAGTAGAGAGTGTAAAAGTTAGCCTGCTGCTCAATGTTCAAAAGATGAAGATCATGGCAAACGGCAATAATTAGAACTATGGTATTTACAGTAGGTACATACAGATGTGAGAACCGGACCATAAAGAAGTCTGAGCACTGTAGAATTGATGCCTTTGAATTGTGGTGTTGGTGAAAACTTCTTAGAGTCCCTTTGACAGCAAGAAGATGCAATAAATCAGTTCTTCAGGAAATCAAGACAACCGTTCACTAGAAAATATGATCATGAGGCTGAAGCTTAAATATTTTGGCCATATCATGAGATGGCAGGATTCCCTAGAGAAGACTCTAATGCTGGAAAATATTGAAGGTACAGGAAGAAGGGGACAACAAAGGCGTAGATGCATAGATGAGGTCAATGAACATGAACGTGATGGAGATCAGAGGGGCATTGACTGCGAGATGTACCTGGCTTTCCATAGGGCCACAGAGAGTTGGACATGACTGAATGACTAAATAACAACAAATTAAATAGGCATGCCTGTGTTTAAATCTTGACCTCTGTCCTCTCTCTACTGGACCTCCATTGCATTGCTAAATGTTTCATATATCTCACCTAAAGCTTCTAAATGCTGGTATCAGTTACACACTCTTCTTTTCCTAAGTCCCCTTCACTATGTAAATATCCTCCCCGTGAACTCTGAAAGCATCTATATTAACACATTTTTAGGTTTATCCATGCAAAAATGGACTCTGGACCTTGACTTAATGTTCATAAAGTTGTTCAAAACTTTGTGAATTTTGTAGAAAAAATATTTATTACCGTAATAATAGATGTTTTGTGTTTATAATGAAAGAATATTATTTATATGAAACATTGCCCAAGTCCGCTATCTCTAAAATCTGAACCAGGTACACCGGTGAACTTGTGTGTGGTGTGCTATACATTACAAATGACCCAGGCTGAACAAGATTATGAACTTACAATATCTGAATAATAAAATGTATGAGCATCATTCAATCAAATACTACGCTTTCACATTAGACTTTCTGAAAAACAAAATTCTACTTATCTGTTTGCCAGATTTGTTTGTGGAAATCTCTCATTGATTCACAAATGTGAAATGCATGCCCATTGCTAAAATTTAAAACACCCAAGAGGCTGTCACCACATTAAGATTGCTTCCCAGTTTTTTGTTATGACCTAATTAACTCCTTCAGCCTACAAGGGAGCTTTGTGATATTGGTTGCTCACATTAACCTCTTGTATCACACATCCCCCTTCCCAGCTAGACACTATAGGATCAAGAGAACATGCTGTGAGGGCATGTATGAAGGACAATGCATCCACATTACCAGGTTGACTGCCACCTCTGTGGATGCTTCCTTTCTCATCTACACTGGTGAAACTCTTTTGTAGATGCTGAAGCTTCTGCTCTTCCTGCTCTTTCACTACCTTCTCCATTCTTTTCAGATGGCAGCTCTGGTCTCCAAAGCCATGGTAGCAGAGATGTGACTGTCGTTCCAGGTGTAGATACTGCGTTCACATTCCAGTTAGTTCAACCCTACAGTGCTCTTCAGTATCATGAAGATACTTCTCCTTCCTCTCTGCCACCTACATTAAGGCATTCTGCAGTGACTGGATGGCATGTTGCAGATTCTGCTTCTCTTGGTCCTGCTGCTGCTGAGAGTCCTGGGTTAGAGGTCTGTTGTCAGAAGTGTGCTCACATATTTGTTAAAGCTCTCCTCTGGACCATCTGTAACATGTTCTGTAACTTTGCTGAATGTTCATTCTCAAGTGAATAAGTAGCCTTCTTCTCTGACCTATCCAGGTCGGGCTATCCAAAGTCTATCTCACTAACCCTGGATCTTATCTCATATTCACTGGAAGCAGAATAAATGAAGCCCCTCAGACTATGCACATGCTCCTCCTGCTTCCTGACCATTTTGTAGTCACTCTTTTCTGTGAAACTTTCTGTGAAGCTTTGGCTAGAGCAATCTGGTCAGAAGGTTTCTTCTGTAGCTCCTGTTTTAGACTAATGCTTGTGGCCTATTGATTCACAAGGGAAATCTAAAGCTTCTGCACCATAATTTGTTCTATTGTATCTCTGCTCTCACTCTATATTTTCAATTCTCTGTCAGCTCCTGCTTTAGACTGCTGAGGATACCCTCCATTCTATGGAGTTTGGCTTCTCCCTCATTTGCTAATACTCCCACAGCACTCTGTTGCTCATTCAATTCAACCAGATGGAGTTTGGTCTTAGGCTCCGAAAGCAGCTAATTATCTGCTTTCAATATGTGTAACTTTCAGTTGGACTCTGTGACACATGGAGCTTGTTAACCATCCATTCTTTCTGCAGGTTCTCCACTTCTTCCAGGCCCAGTTGGTCAATACTTTCCTGGCTTTCACTGACTTTGTGCCTTTTGGATTCCATCTGTTCAGGCTCATTTTGCAATGCCTCAATAACCCCATGCAGCTTCTTCACCTCCTCTTCTTTAGGTTCAGCTTCATCACTATGGGACAGTAACTACCCGGGCTCTTCCTCTTCCCATTCTTCATAGCTGTCTACTTCATAGTCCAGCAAACTGCCCTGAGCCCATGGTTGTGAGGACAGATGACCTGGCTCTTTCTGGTCCAGGTGCCCCAATAGGTTGGCTGATAATTTTCACAGAACTGTAGCATCTCCATACACCCAAAATGCTTATGCTCTGTTAGATTAACTTTGACACGCTCCATAACTATGATGTCTCCTAGGGCTGAATCTGGGTCTTCTAGGACTTGCATCTTATCTGGCTCTCTGTTCATAACCGGCACACTTGGTACCACTGTGCTTCCAATCCTGCAAGGTCTGCAAATCTTTATTTCTGCTAGAAAGGGCACACCAGAATTGTGGTTTTCCTGGAGTGTATCCAGCTGTTCAGCCACTTCAGGCTCTATCTCAACATGATATATAGTTCGCCGGCGGCGATGTTCGATCCGCCCCCTATACTTTATCATTGAGCAAACATTGACCCTGCAACTCACAGTCAGCAGACACATTCCAGCCAATCAGCATCATAACCTGCCTTCCAGACCCTTCTAACTCATGGACAGCAGCCATTTTGGAATCATAACTAACTTGCAGTCTTACTGAGAGGAGGCTGAGTGTAGGTGATACTGCATCAATAGGGAAAACCATAGCTAGGCTACTGTACACAGTGTGCAATACAGTCCTGAAGGATTCTTTTGATCTCTGCTGCAAGTACACCCCTGTGTCTCTTCCCCCCCTTATCATCATCCTCCCCTCACCTTAGCACCCAACCCTAACACCCCTCACACTTAACCATAACACCCATCAACCAAACACCTAACCCTAACACCCCTCACACTTATCCCTAAGACCTAACACCCCTCACACTTATTCCTAACATGCCTCACCTTAACACCCCTTACATTTATCCTTAACACCCCTCATCCTAACACCTAACCCTAACATCCCTCACACTTATCCCTAACACCCCTTACCCTAACCCTAACACCCCTCACACTTATCCCTAACACCTAACCCTAACATCCCTCACCCTAACACCTAAACCTAACACCCCTTACACTTATCCCTAACACCCCTCACCCTAACACCTAACCCTAACACCCCTCACACTTATCCCTAACACCCCTCACCCTAACCCTAACACCCCTCACACTTATCCCTAACACCTAACCCTAACATCCCTCACCCTAACACCTAACCCTAACACCCCTTACACTTATCCCTAACACCCCTCACCTTAACACCTAACCCTAACACCCCTCACACTTATCCCTAACACCCCTTACACTAACACCCCTCACACTTATCCCTAACACCCCTTACCCTAACCCTAACACCCCTCACACTTATCCCTAACACCCCTTACCCTAACCCTAACACCCCTCACACTTATCCCTAACACCTAACCCTAACATCCCTCACCCTAACACCCCCCACACTTATCTCTAACACCCCTCACCCTAACACCTAACCCTGATACCCCCTTACACTTATCCCTAACAGCCCTTACCCTAACACCTAACCCTAACATCCCTTACCCTAACACTCATCACACTTATCCCTAACACCCCTAATCCTAACACCCCTCACACTTATCCATAACACCCATCAACCTAATACCTAACTCTAACATTCTCACACTTTTCCCTAAGACCTAACACCCCTCACACTTATCCCTAACACCCCTTACCCTAACCCTAACACCCCTCACACTTATCCCTAACACCTAACCCTAACATCCCTCACCCTAACACCCCCCACACTTATCTCTAACACCCCTCACCCTAACACCTAACCCTAATACCCCCTTACACTTATCCCTAACAGCCCTTACCCTAACACCTAACCCTAACATCCCCTACCCTAACACCCATCACACTTATCTCTAACACCCCTTACCCTAACCCTAACACCCCTCACACTTATCCATAACACCCATCAACCTAACACCTAACCCTAACATTCTCACACTTATCCCTAAGACCTAACACCCCCCACACTTATCCCTAACACCCCTCACCCTAACACCTAACCCTAACATCCCCTACCCTAACACCCATCACACTTATCCCTAACACCCCTCACCCTAACACCTAACCGACAGACACAGGGGAGGATGATGAGGGAGGGGGTAAAGAGATACAGGGGAGGGTGATGAGGAAGGGGGGAAAGAGACACAGGGGAGGATGATGAGGGAGGGGGGGAAGAGACACAGGGGAAGATGATGAGGGAGGGGGAAAAGAGACACAGGGGAGGATGATGAGGGAGGGGGAAAGAGTCACAGGGGAGGATGATGATGGAGGGGGGAAGAGACACAGGGGAGGATGATGAGGGAGGGGGTAAAGAGATACAGGGGAGGATGATGAGGGAGGTGGGAGGATGATGAGGGAGGGGGGATGAGACACAGGGGAGGGTGATGAGGAAGGGGGGAAAGAGACACAGGGGAGGATGATGAGGGAGGGGGTAAAGAGATACAGGGGAGGATGATGATGGAGGGGGATGTTAGGTTATTTATGCCCTTTATGGATTAAAACCAGACTCTGCATCAACTATGTAATTTTCCGTGGGAGTTTTGACATGAATCCCCCTCCGGCATGCCACAGTCCAGGTGTTAGTCCCCTTAAAACAACTTTTCCATCACTATTGTGGCCAGAAAGAGTCCTTTTAAAATCTGTCTGCCCATTGAAGTCTATGGCGGGTTCGCTGGGTTCGCCGGTTCACAAACATTTGCGGCGGTTCGTGTTCGCGGTTCGCAAACCGAAAATTTTATGTTCGCCACATCACTATCCACAGTCATGTTCTTCTTTGTTTCAAATTTGGTAAATTTCACACAGAAGCTATCAAGTAGCTTAGGAGCCTTTTGAGTTTTGGGTTCCTGTGCTAGATCTCTTGCTGCATGTTCGGCCGAAGAATCTTCCCTGTCTCATTCATTAGGCTCTCCCTGAATAACTACAGTTTCTCCGCCATACTTTCTGCCTCCATCTCCCTGTCTTATGTAAGCTCCTGCTCTTTGCTTTGCATAACAGCTTTCTGCAGACATAGCTCTGCACTCATCACTGTACATTGTATATGCAATTCCGAGAACTCAGTGCCAGTCTCTTTCAGACCAACATCTCTTGAGCCAACCAGGGCTCCAGATCAGAGAGATCGAGCACCCTCTGCTCTTGCAGAGTATATAACAGCAGCTCTTTCTCTGCTGCAGGGAATCTTTCATCTCTTGTAGCTGGGAGGAGGGACTAGTGATGTCTGCTTCTCTCTGAGACAAGCAATTAGTGAGGAGATATCAACTCCTCCTGTTGACCATGGTGCTGCAGCTTCTGTACGAGTTGCTCTTTCAGTTTATAAATGTGAACACTCTCTCTCTGCTCCTGGATTCTTCCCATAAGATGCCTTGTTGCCACCAAACACATGTTTCTTCCACTTCTTCCCTGTCCATGCTCTGCTTTTTTAGTCCTCTCAGGAATAATGATTCCCTCTTCCACCACCACCAGACCCTCATCTTCTTCCTCATCCACTTTATAAAAGATTCCAGTTTCTTCATCGAAATGAGGATATTCTCATATAACATCACTGTCATATTTATCCGGAAGACAGAAAGGTTGACGTCTAGAATGTGGAAGCTAATTTATATACTTACATAGATACATAGTAATTGAGGTTGAAAAAATACTTTTAGTCCATTAAGTTCAACCTTTTAAGATCGCTTCTGATCTGCAGTATTCACTTTAATTATACATTGTTAATTGATCCAGAGGAAGGCAAACAGAAAAAAAAACAAGTGACACTTTGACAATTGTTTCAAAAAGGAAAAAAAGAATTCCTTCCTGATCCCAGATACTGGCGATCAGATTCCTCCCTAGATCAATACTCTCTAATTAACCCTGGATAACCCTAAATGCCCTTTTTATTTAGAAAACTATCCAATCCCTTTTTTTTTTTTTAAATAGTCTTTTATTAGAAGGCAGTGCACAATAAAACTTTTAACACAACTGTATTTAGTCAGTTAAGATACGCTAACATGTACAGTACAATAGTTTCCCATCATGAACTGACTAGGCCTTCCATTTTTCCTTTTTTAGTTATTAAGGTAACATGAGTCACAGTTAACATTTCAATTGAAATAACATAACAGAAAGAAAAGAAAAGGAAAGAAAGAAATAATAAGAATAAAAAATTAGAAAAGAGAAAAAGAACAGCAACGCAAGGTAAAACGTCCAATGAGAACAAATTAAAGAGAGAATGCTACAAATATCAAGTTAATTAGCTAGACCATTACACTGCTATCTTCGCATAAAATACAGAGCTAATCCAGTGTATCCGCCCCTAAGAGCATTCAACACATACCTCGTTAAAGACATCCCAAGACAACTGACACCTACCTCCATCGCTCCGCCGGTAGATTTCCGGACCCCCCCCTCGCCTCCAGCTCCTCCACCAGGTTTCCTTTGCCAAAGTGTAGAGATTGTATAACGTGATATGTTATCATACTAAGGGAATACTGAATGAGGAAGCCAACCAGGGTTCCCAAATTGCCTGAAATTGGGTAATGTCGTCTAGTATGATATAAGTTAATCGTTCATTTATAAGTAAGTGATTGATCTTACTAATCACCTCCGTAAAGTTAAGAGTCTCTTTCTTCCAACTCCTGGCTATGTGTGTCTTAGTAGCTACCGCCATTAATTGGTATAGTTTATTCTGCGTTTTAGATAAATCCGTAACACAAATCCCCAGCAGGCAAGATTCCATCGAGGGCGTAACTGCCTTGTGGAAAAGTGTGGAGGCTAATTGGGCCAATTGCCCCCAAATTTTCTGAGCGAATGGACATGACCACCATGTGTGTATATGATCCCCTATGTTTTGGCACCCCCTAAAGCATTTATTGCTTTCTGATGGTTTACATTTCTGTAGTTTGTCAGGTGTACAGTAAACTCTATGCAAAACTTTGATGGACGTCTCCAATAAAGCCGAATTAAGAGAGCCTCTAGAGAGATTGGAACAGGATTCTGACCATCTACCCCAGTCCCACTCCACCCCAAGATCCCTCTCCCACTGTGCAAAATACCTGGGTTTTTGGTCGCTTGTGAAGTTAAGAAAGGTGTCGTATAGTGAACCCAGAATCCCCTTGGTGAGGGGTAGGCTTTTGCATATAACGGACATCCAGAAGGCCCTAGGATGCCGAAGTTCTCTTGAACTCTTACTGACCCAGCTCCTAATTTTCAAGTAGTTATAGAATTCTGTGACAGGTAGGTCGTGGGTTGTACAGAATTGGTCGTATGTCAGCAAGCTATGGTTCAGAAACCAGACCCCCACGCCGTCCAAGTTTCTAGAAGTCCACCAGAATTTAGAGATGTCATTCGAGTCTGCCAAAATTTGTGGGAAAGACATGACTGACATCATCGGGGACAGTCCTGTAGAAATTAACCGCCTGGATTTAGAGTTGGCCCACCCCCATGCACGAAGGGTTTGTGAAATCATTGGATTTTGATGAGTTGTGAATGGGGCTAGTTCTTTTGGGATCCATATCAGCTTATCCCAACTGTGTGGGAACATTTGCTGATTTTTCATAAAAACCCAGGCTGGTTGATGTGTTCTAGAGTGTGCCCTGGGAAGGTGGGCCAATTGAGCGGCTTTAAGATAGAGCTTTAAATTTGGGCAAGCAAGTCCACCTCTATGTGTCTGCCTAAACATCACCTGTCTAGAGATACGAGGGCGCTTATTTCCCCATATAAACCTAAACATATTATTCTGGAACCTGTCAAGGTCTGTAGGTGAGATTGAGATGGGGACGGTTCGAAAGAGATACATAACTTTGGGTAGAATGCTCATTTTAGCCGCCGCTATGCGACCCGTCCAAGAAATGTTATAGTTCGTCCATCTCTGCATGTCATCAGTCAAAGATTTGTACATAGGTGGGAAATTAGCCTTATATAGGTCAGCTATGTTAGATGTAAGTTTGACTCCTAGATATTTTACATGACGTGCGGGCCAGACAAAATTATAGTCAGATTTGAGTCAATCTCCAATTGTACCATACCCAGCCCCATCGCCTCCGTTTTCTCTACATTTAGTTTAAGACCTGAGATATTACTAAATTCGGTTATAGTTGACATAAGAGCTGGGATCGAATGAAGGGGCTTGGTCAAGGTGCACAATATATCATCGGCAAAAAGAGAGCATTTAAAGTGCTGGTGGCCCACTGGAATCCCAAATATGCCTGCATGAGATCTAATCGCCTGTGCAAGAGGTTCCATGGCAAGCGCGAATAGCAGTGGTGAGAGTTGGGCACCCCTGCCTGGTCCCTCTTTGAATTTGGATATTTGCCCTGCGCTCTCCTGGCAGCTTCAAGATGGCTGTTGGGGAGTTATAGTAGCTCCTTAGTAAATTAATGAAGCGTCCCCTAAATCCAAACTTGTCAAGTATTTTGTATAAATACGGCCATTCAACCGTATCAAAAGCCTTTTCAATGTCCAGAGCTAGAAGACACATTGGAGCATGAGATTTACGTGCTATATACTGAGAATTTAAGACCCTCCTGACATTGTCCCCTGCTTCTCTGAAAGGGATAAACCCCGCCTGATCCCTTGCACTGTCTAGAGTCAGTTTCATTCGCCCCTGAGGAGAGACTTGTTTACTGTGGGCTTGGGCTGCCACCAGCGTCCATTGTCTCTTAGGGATAGGCGGTTGAGATTGCTCTTGCCGTGTTTCCTGCATTTCCCCACAGTAAAGCTTCAAGTGATGTAGCACCGATAAGCAGTCCTCCAGTGTACGCGTAGTGTAAGTCGTGCCCTTAAAATTGAAGGACAGGGCAAATGGAAAGTTCCATCGGTACTGAATTTTGTGGTGAAGCAAAATTGTAAGAGCCGGTTTCATTAGCCTCCTTTTGTTAAGGGTGTCAGGAGACAGGTCGGCATAGATCTGCAAAGGGGAGTTGTCCGGGCCCTTAACAGCGTGCAGCTTCCTTGTAGCCGAGAGTAGAGTGTCTCTAGCTTGCTGCCTCAGAAATCTGACAATGACATCTTTCGGAGCATCCGGACTCCTCATGCCTCCTAAAGCTCTATGAGCTCGCTCAATTTCCCACATGCTTTCATTCTGATCAGGAAGAATTGCAGCCACAGTGTCTCTTAGGTATTGGGTTAGATCTTGTATGGCTCTTGGTATGCCGCGGATGCGTACGTTGTGGCAACGAGAGCGATTTTTCAGATCCTCTATCTTATCTGCGAGTTCAGAGACATGGTAAGTGTTTTGAGCTATCGATGTCCTGTCCTTTTCCTGAGCCTCAGCCAATTGGTCCATCATATCTTCCAAAAGTTGGGTACGCTGACCCAGTTCCCTCAGATCCTGTCTTAGGGGATCAATCGCCTTAGCCAAGAGTCTTTCAATTGTAGCCACAGCCTTGGCTGATAGATCTAGTTGCTGGTGGGATCCCTTGGGCCGCCCTTCCTGATCCGAGTCTTCAGAGCGTTCAGAAAGAGAGTCTGTCAGGGATGGGCGCTGAGTCGCTTTTGGCAGAAAATGATCTTGTATACCCTTGGCCGGGGTGGCCCGTTTGGGTTTCGGCATCTTGGCCGTGAGGTTAAATGTGTCGGCAAGATTCCCACTGTTAAATCAATAGGGAGGATGCAAAGAACCAATGCAGGAAATGCTGGGCCCGACCAACTACTGCTTCCGCTAGGGAAGGTATGCCAGTTCCATAGATGTAGTTAAGATGTCTGCTAGAAGCATTGCTGAATTATGTCCCCATTTAGCTCTTAGCCCATGATAGGGGCGTGCCCCTAAGTTAGGTCCAGCAGTTGTTAGGAGCTCCTCAAGCGGTCTCTATATAGCGATGAGAGTCAGAGTTGCCAAGAAATTCCAGGGATACTGTAATAACTTATAGGAACCAACTTGATGATTGTGACCTCTCAAGTGCTGATTGGAGTAAGGCAAGACAATGTTGAACCCTGCATGCAGCATGCGCCGGCTTGTATACCAGCTCTGCTCCCAATGAGAGCACTGTATTCACCTGCTTGTTATTCACAGATAGCCAAAGTCTTGCTGCAGTATTCCAAGTGGCCACCAGGCGGAAGTGCAGTTATAGATATGCAAACAGTTCAACACAGTCCTTGTATCTGCTACATTACCAGAATGCACTTATAAAATAATCTCACAAGCACTTATGAATTCAACAATCCTGTGTATTCACTTGGATATATGTAAAGATAGTATTCAGCAATATACCAATTAACTCTTGCACAGTCCACTTGCACAGTCAACTCAAGGGAAGTAGGATAGCAGGGTAGAAGGGTAGCAGGGTAGCAGGGTAGGGAGGGAGCACTTGCCTTGATGCCCCTGTGCTGGGTCTGTTATGGCTGCTCTCTCCCCTCCTGGGCAAGAAGGGGCACAGCAGTATGATGTTTGCAGGGGTGTCTGCTACTAGGAGGCTAGATTGCCCTCCCTATCCTGTTTAAAGTGCTGCCACGTGTAGTGCCTGGGCCAGCGCCCCAAGATGGCGGCTCCACCAAGTATCTGCCGCAGCTGTGCTTGCCTCCCCCTCTGTCACCCCGCTCCTACCTTCCACAAGGTCTCCCCAGCCGAGCACTGGGCCTCCAGGCCCCTCCAGGCACATAGGGGTTAATATAGTGTCCCGGTCCCCTCCGGATCGCGGGGGGCAGCTCCCGCCGCTTCGCCCCGTCACTCCACCTCCTCCCGTAACCCTCTTGCTGCTGCGGTCGGAGTAGGGCTGAAATAGGCTGCCAGGGCATTCCTGCTCCTCCTTGGCAGTGCTCCGGATCGGATGTTCGCACTGTTGCGGCGGCCTCCTAGGCCCTTGTAGGCCTGAAGCTCCCAGGTTCGTGCTGGAACCCCCGCTTGCAGCATATCAAACTGCTCCCTAATAAGAGCAGATGGTGAAGAGTCCCATATGGGTCGGTTGGGGCACTATTTCGCCCGAAAATCAGGCGTTTCAGAGCTCTTTCAGGCAGAGCTCCTGCATGGCACAACTGCACAGTATGGCCGGTAACCACGCCCCTATCCAATCCCTTTTAAAGTTATCTATTCAATCCGCTGTCACCACCTCCTTTGGTGGAGAATTCCACAGTTTAACCACCCTTACTGTGAAGAATCCTTTTCTTTCTTTAAGGTGATATCTTTTTACTTCTAACATATTAAAAAATAGTTAATAGAGACAGAAAGTACCCATTATTAGTGAACACCTGTTAATCCCAAACTATATTTGAACTTATAAGAAATTTAAAACTTAACTTTTAATAACTATATATTAAAAACTGAGAACAATTCTGATATAGAAATTGTTATAAGGTGCATTATTATATTAAGTTTTTTTTAGGGAATTTTATTATAATCCTAGAAGAAATGTCAGTGCTTTTGTACATAAAGTGCTTCTGTACATAAAGTGCCAGTGCTTTAATATGAAGCAAAATGTTGATAGAATTCAATATCTTGCTTAATTCCATCCACAAAAAAAGTGCAGTGCTATCACAAAAATTTATAAATAGATTCACCAAAAATCTGTTTTATAATAAGTCTTTTTTGAGACTCAAAAAGTGCCAATATAATTTATCCAAAATATGTGGAATTTGCTTAAAAGTTATAAATTTATAAACTTGTTAAAAAACTTCCTCTAAGAAAAATCTTGTATTGAATATTGGTAGTATTAAATACTAAGGGCCTCATTCTATTAACGGCCGTAGGAGATGCGGGGCCGCAAGGACAGGCCGCAAGCTATTCGGCTATTCTATTCCCCTCCGGACGGGGAATCCGACAGGCTTGCGGCCAGCGCCTTGCTATCCCTTGCGGAGGAAAGCCTTTGATCTATAACGGCTGCAAGAGTTTCGGCCGCAAGAAAAGCCCGGTTGCTATTCTATTGCTCCGGGAACCCTCTCTGCAAGGCTAAAAGCGAGCCGCAGCTTACTTGCAGGAAAAAGGTCCCGCTAGCACCAATTAAGCACATTATAAAGCAGAAATAAAGGCATCATGCACTCTGAGGAGACTATTGTGATTGTAGGTGTTAGCAAAAATAGCACAACATTCCCCTATACTCAAATCCGTAAAAAAAAATTTTTTTTATATATGTCAAATATCAATGTAAAAAGTCCAGAGTGCTTGGAGCACCTCAGACCCGGCCACGCTGCGGCCGTAAAATAAACAGTTAATGTAAACTCGGATTTGGGCTGATGTGCAAGCTTGAGAGTGGGTTACTATTAATCCTCATGTCCCCCAATATGATCCCTAGCATTTACAGAGCTTTACAGTGCTGTCTTGAATTTATTTTTGACTTTAAAGATTTCTGAGCTTACGGCCGGTTGCAAGATATACGGCCGGCCGTAAGAGGAGATCCTTGCGTTTAATAGAATTGCGAGGTAACGGAACCCCCGCAAGGAATCGCAGCCTTGCGGACGTTTTACGGCCGATAATAGAATGAGGCCCTAATAGTGTTATTTTTAAATCCTTTATAGAATAATGCACTTATATTTCTATAGAAAAGCCTATTTTTTAGTGCTAGCATAGTGATACTACAAAAATGATCTTGTTAGCGTTGTAATAACTCTTTAGTGAGTTACTAGCTCTATTTCAGTTGCTAAAGTTACTGAAGTTACTGAATTTCTCTTTCAACTGCTTTCTATTGCTTAGCATAGCTTTGTTTGGCGTGTTTGTTGAGAAATTTCAGTCTAGCACGTCTACTGTAGACATCGCGGTCAGGACCCCTCGCGATGACGTCACCGACCCGCGTCTCTCGTCGCTGCGTCTTACCCGACGCACATTTCTTGATTTCTTCAAGGGTTACCAACATGGCGACCGGAGGCCTTCTTATAGCCTCCGGTTGTCATGGAAATCGTATCTTCTAAATTAAAATCATAGAATTTTAATTAAAAACGCTTACTAAGTCAAATATTATTGATTCTCAAAGATTATAACTACTATATATGTCTAAAGACTCTTAAAAGAATTACCATTTATTGATATAGTCTAATATAGTGTATACTGAGTCCATGTAATAGGTTTTATTACTTTATATTTATTGTGTATCAATGGTGTAAAAAATCTAGTAGGTTTACATCACTTTATATTTATTTATCATTAGTGTCAGAAAACCTACAGGTAGTTGTAAGATATTGCAGATATAGTTATCATATAGTTATAGTGCAATAAACACCATTGTGCCATATATAATACCCATTACATACTGTTAACCACTATTGTTATTATATAATATTTTTTATGTACATTTTGAGGCCAACTATATATTTGGAGAACTATTTCTCTCTTATTTTCTGTCCTCTTTTACATAAAACTAGTGAATTGCCCGTCAAAAAATGACGGAAATCAAATTGTAAGTGAGCTAAGGGTGTTTGGTGTATATAATTTGGCTGATGTAGCATCGTTCTTTTTCTATGTCGTGCAAGTTTTTCTGAATATTCATTTCTATGTCGTGTGAGTTTTTCGGAATATCCGTAGCTGTTTGGTGGTGTTTTGCGTGTTTATGGTAGTGTTTTAGGACCTTTAGCCTCGTTTTCGTTTTGTTCTGCGACCATTTTTTCTCTCGCTTAGGTGATTTTCGGGTGTCTAAACTCCAAAATTTGTGGTTAAATGAGGTGTAACTTCACTTGCAGAGGTACTCGGTGCCCCCCCTTGCTGTGAGTAACCTTTTTATGTGTTTAATGTTTGTATTTGTTGTGTTTGTAATGTTTTTGGGGTTGCGCGGGTTGCGTCCTTGTTTTCTAAACTCGTAGGTGTTTTTCGGCAAATACGTAAGTGTTTGAGGGTGTTTTGCTCCTTTAGACTGCTGTAGCCTCGTTTTCGGGTTTTTTGGCACCCATTTTTTCTCTCGCTTAGAAATTTTTTAAACTCTTTTAATTTGACTTAAATTGAGTTGTAACTTTAGTTTTCGAGGTCCTGGATGCTCCCTCTTCCTGTAAGTAAGCTTTTTATGTATTTGTTGTGTGTATTTGTTTTATTTTTCATGTTTTGATGTACGCATGTTGCGGCCGATTTTTGCGAGGTCATAATGGGTTGTAACGTGTCTCGTATTTTGTTTGCGTTATGACGTAAATTTTGTAAGGGTCGCAGTTGCTGGCAAGGAGCGCCTTCGGCGGCAAAGACAGTAACACTTACACGACCAACGCCAGGCATTCCGGATTTAGAAAATACACAACGCCAAAGACAATACAATGCCAGGCACGCAGGACTTTGAAAGTAAAACTAATGTCAATCAGCCAGTGCCATACAAACATTCAGCAGACACATAGAGGAGAAACACACAGGGAAGGGAAAGGGGGGAGATTCTGGATAGAGACACATGCCATTTCCAAGCACAAAACTTGCAGGTAAAGTGGACTGTACAGTAGGCGGGAGGAAAGGTTCGCAATGAGCGCCAAAGGTGCTCAGCAAAGCAAAAGCCTCACATTATGTGGCAAACTGCATTGCCTGGCTTACACTTTTATGCCCATATTTTTTTGACTGGCAATTCGCTAGTTGTTTATATTGTTTATGATTGAATACAAATCATGTTTCATGTTACAAGGATTGTTGTAAATAATATATTAGATGTTCTGCAGATGGACAGCTCTGCAGTATGGGGCAACTAGTCCATCAGCCAAGCCCAAAGTAGATGGCTAAATCTCCTAGATACACCTTGAACACACACTTCAAGATTACAGCGATGGCAACTACAACGCCAGTAGTGGCAATTAGCATGAAGCCTGAACAGATGCATCCCATGTCTCCAGTTACTGTGATTACCAAGAATGCACTTCAGTTGGAGTGGTTGGGGGCAGACATATCACACAAATACACAGGGATGGGACATGGGCTGTAATGATTGGTGTAACATTGTTACCAGTGGTTTTATTATCACTAGGGATAGGTTATAAATGTTGGAGTCTAATTAATAAAGTTCAGTTATGGTTTTCACATTAAAAAATTTGTAGATCTATTTACTGTATGCCGGTATCCTTCTAAAGCGTGGTCCCTATCCAGAAGCTGTCTTTTGTGCCAGAGAAAATAAGAACCACATGATTCTGCTGCTGTAGGTTGGAACTAGGTTCCTATCAAGCCCCCTTGAAGAAGCAGATTGTGACACACTGCAATTCATGCATCCCTTAGTTTGCACAATAGTCTTCCATGTATCAAAATCCTTTGCAAAATGCAAAAAGACTACATACACTGAGTTGCCTTGACCCAAGTTCCTACTAACCTCCTTGTAGAAACTAATTAGATTTGTTTAGCATGACCTATCCCTCTAAAAGCTTTCCCACTACCAAGATCCAACCTTTTCAGCATTTTATGACAAATTCAGACTCCCAATATATTTCACTATTTCAAAAAATGATGGCAATAGAATTGTAAGTCAAGGAATGGTGTTTGGCATACAAACTAAGTGTTTTGGTTGTGTGAGTACTTTTTGCGCTGATTGCGAGCCTCGTGGTGAGCGCCTTTGGCGCTCATCGTGTGGCTGGCAATGAGCGCCTTTGCCGTTTATTGAGATTGTGTTTTTAAAAGTTTTGTATATATGTATGTTTTAATGATAATTAATTACTAAATAAATTAAATCATAAATGAATATACTTTACCTATTTGTAATTAATATATGCAACAAGCAATGTGCTAAAGATCTAACAATCTGTTTTGATGTTCCTGCAGCATCCAATGTAGATTTGCACTGTTGTTGAGCTGTGGTGTAAGTGTGAGCAATGTGTGCAGTGTTGTGCAAATAGGCTGCCTGCGCAAATAGAAAGCGTTAGTGTAGCTGTGTACTTCAACATTGTGTAAGTTAGTGTTGTAAAATGGCGGCGAATGTGTATGTGGTACGCGGGTGTGGATGATTTAGTGTCCTTGGTAATAGTATTTGTTGTACCCCGTACAGCTTTTTGTAAAAGTCGTGTGTGCTTGGTGGTGTTTTGCAGCTTTAGGGGTCGTGTAGCTTCGTTTTGGGTTTTTTCGGTGGCCATTTTTTCTCTTGCTTAGGGGATTTTCGAGTGTCTAAACTGTGAAAATTGGAGTTAAATTGACGTGTAAGATGACTTCCAGACATCCTGGGTGTTCCCCTTGCTGTGTGTGATGGTTTTATTTTATTTTTGTTTGTATTTAGTGTTGTTTTTGTGTTTTTCTGTGTGCGCGGTTCGGCCGTTAGGTTCGTATTTTTTGTGGCTCATATTTTGTTTTATGGAAGTCACGGTTTCCTTTTGTAAGTGTTACAGGCCGTATTTTTTTCCCTGAAATGTATTCAAAGTGCTACGGGTCTCGTAGTGTGAATTGTGTATTTGAGTTTTGTGTTCATGTATAGTCCCGCGGGTCGTATGTATGATGGTAAAGTGTTGCGGGGTCGTGCAGATGAGAGCCTACGGCGCTCATCTCCACCAGCGCAGGGAGCACCTTTTTGTATATGCACCGTTGTTCATAGTTTATGTAAATAAAGTGTAAATAGTTTGCACCATTTCCCCCCACCCCTATTCCCCTTTAAATCCAAGATAGCCTAACTTCTAGTAGGTTCTTTTATAACCTGGGCCAGATAATGGTCCCTGAGTGTACACAAGAACCTGCTCCCCTTAGCTGAACTGCTGGTCTTATTCATCCAGTTTATTTCAGGGTAGTTAAAATCTCCCATTATGTCCAGTAACTTTTCCCTGGAATAACAACTGAGGATATTACTATACCTCTAATAACTCCAACTCCATCAAGGATGCTTTCAGGTCAGCATAATGCATTGCCTGTTCTGCATCCATGACAATGTAGGATTTCTGATCTTCACTGCATAAGTAAGGGACAATGATATTGGCCCATTGTCTTTGGGGCAATGCTTCCCAGGTGACAATTCTTTCAAAGACTAGTAAATAAGTCTGCACATCATGAAATGAAAATAAACATCTACATATACCAGTTAGCTGACTTCAGTTACACCATATATGTACCCATACAGCTTGTCTGTAACAGTGGTAAAAACAAGGCCTGTACAAATACAGTCACTGCTGCTATAGAAAATCATTTCTTGTGGTGCCACTCTAAGGTTTTTTACCCAATGTAGCAATAGAAGAGGGTGGGAACACTGACTCACCCTTCACTGAAAATGCTCCACTCCAGGGATCCTAAGTTATGCAGTTTTTGTTCACTGCAGAGTAAGTTTAAAACACACAGACTTTTCCTAGGGTTCTTATTGGTATCACAATTCCTTTCATTCAGGTACCTTGTGCTTCCAGCATATCTATCAGTCTCATGTTCTCAGCCTGACAATTCAGCTCCTCTGTGCTGCTTGCAGGTTTACTCACAAACTCACTGGCCTGTATCTTTCTTCAGGTCTCCACTCTGCTGCAAACGATCATCAGCTACAAGCTGCTGTCTCTCTCTCTCTCTCTCTCTCTCTCTCTCTGTCTTTTTCAGCTTCAGACAAACTGCACACTTCTCTCTGCGTGTCTCTTTTTTCAGCTAAAACAAAGTGCAAACACTATTCTCTTTGTGTGCCTTTCTTCAGCCAAGACCAACTGTATACTCAATCCATCAGCAGTCACATCCAAACTCATGGAGCAGTCTTAAATCAGCTCTCTACAGCTGCATCTAGTCAACTACTCAGGAAATTAACTCAGTGCTACTGGAGGAAAGAGCATGTAAAATCTGTGGCTCACATTAACTCTTGTATAACTGTCACAATCTACAGTGTGTTTCTATCTATCTATCTATTTATCATAAATAATATATAATAATACCTTCTGCACCTAGAGAAAGTAAAATACTTTGAAACATTATTCTAAGGTAAGGAGAATGGGGCAGAGTCACGAAGGGGCATGAGAAGGTAACAGAGAGTCATGCAGAGGAGATAGTCACAGGAGGGAGTCATGTGGGAGGATAGAGTGATGGTGAGAGGCTGGTAGAGAGGAACAGGAGGGAGAATGGTTAGAGGATTAGGAGACGACGACTGACAAATCTTGGCCTATATTCATCAACCAAGCAATTATGATATGTACGACTCATGTTCCTCTCAAATTACACCTAATCTTCATGCAGGCAGCAAGTCACCACAAGTCATTGCCTGGATCCACACTTGTAACATGCTTTGTGTTGCCATAGATAAAAACATGAGATGTGGTAAAAAAAATGTAGACATGTAAAGAAAAATTTTGTTTTACGATGTGCATAATTTTTACAATACAGGTGTAGCAATTGTTTCATTGGGTGCTGTAAAATGTGACCTAAAGGAAAGAATTCTCATAGGCAATGCATTACTATTAGATGGACTGTAGAAAACAACTCTACCTTGTATAATTACTTAACTGACCAAATTACAACAACCAAATTATCTTACAAGCTTCATCGGAAAAGAGTTGATTATAAGCAATGGGCGAAAATTGTTAAAAATACATTAAATTCCTCTCTAAATGTCAGCCTAAATGAAAATGCTTACAAAGCTCTACTAAAATGGTATCTTACACCAATGAGATTTCAAACCCATTCCTGGATGGTAAATGCCTTAGAGCATATAATGGAATGGGGCCCCTAAAATAGGTTGGAACTAAAAGAACATAAAATGTATTCTAAATTTGTGTAGTAGAAAAAGTTACTGTTTAATCGCCACCGCTTGGATCTGCTTGCTGGAGGCTGCCATGGCTAAGGTAAGGGGCTGACAGTGTGCCATGTGGGACTGGCATGTGTCACTAGGAGCATATTGTATTACACTGCAGTGAACAAAAGCAGGTCCAGTAAATCTGTCAGCCCCTTACCTTAGCCTTGGCAGCCTCCAGCAATGGGGAATGCGGCAGATGGGATGCAGGCTGGAGAGCAGATCTCGGCACCCTGATGACAATGCGCTGTTCTCCAGCGCGCGAAACACGTGCCACCGTTTCAAGATATCCAACTGAACAAATCAGGGGCCTTTAAGTCAAGGATTTGCTCAGAGGGCTTAGTTTTAGCTTTTTATTGTTGTTATTTATTTTTATAACATACATTTTTATTGAGGAAATCTGGATTTGTATTGACAAAAAGAAAGGAATAATGGTAAACATA
The DNA here is from genome assembly GCA_027410445.1 of Discoglossus pictus. Lineage (NCBI taxonomy): Eukaryota > Metazoa > Chordata > Amphibia > Anura > Alytidae > Discoglossus > Discoglossus pictus. The sequence continues at coordinate 89,286,167 of CM050167.1, forward strand.
GTCCACAAAGTTTCACATAACTAACAGCTTATTTCTAACATGTTGGAACCGTTTCATTTAAATAAAATCCCTGTTACAACTCTTTTTCGTTTTTTTGGTGATTTTGTCTAAGTATATTCAAACTTGTCTCTTAAGATTCAAACAATATATACCGCTTTTGAGGTCTCATTGATCAAATTGCAAGAATTCACATTTCCATGGATGGACCGGTGCAGAAAGAAATATGATAAAAGAAAATGAAATAAAAAGAAAGCTGACAGCATTCTATAAAGTGTAAGGTGAAGTGTCTTCTCCCAGTTACTCCCTGCTCACCCAATCTTTAGGTTACCATCTAACCCCTCTGTACCTTTGTAATAGTGAGGAAGTATCTCTCCGTGTCCTCTCACCACTTCTTCCCGTCCGCTCCACACTCCACTCCCCAGCAGTACATCAGGAAAGGCTTCTTTATTGTTTTCCCTTAACTTAGTCTTAACAAATTGCTATCTGTGAATAAAATCCAGGGTTCCCACACCTCCAGGAAGCTGTGATGGGTATCTGATATGATATGGGTCATCCGCTCATTAGCGCAAATATAATTTATTTTGTTTGTTACTTCGTGGAAACTAATGACCCTGCTCTTCCATCGTCTAGCGATGGTATTATTGGCTGCTAAATATATCAATTGGGCCAGTTTATTCCCCTCCCTTCCTAGTTTTGAGAAGCGCGTTCCCAGAAGACAGGTAGCTACTGATGGTTGGAGTGGGGTTTTGAGAACTCTTGAGATTAGTCTCGTCGTTTCAGACCAAATTTTAAATACCTCAGGGCAGCTCCACCAAGTGTGTATGAAGTCTCCCCTTCACCGGCACCCCCTAAAGCATCTGTCCGGGATTGTTGGGGATATCTTGTTCAGTCGAACTGGAGTTGTGTATGCCCGGTGTAAGAGCTTAAGAGAGGTCTCTAGCAAGCTATAGTTAAATGAACCCTTAGATAGGTTCGATAAGGATTCAGCCCATTTATTCCCATCCAAATTTAGTCCTAGGTCCAACTCCCACTTAGATACAAAGGAAGGCCTCCATGTGCTTGGTGGACAATTGAAGATATTGTATAGTGATCCTAAGATTCCCTTGGACAAGGCCTCACTTTTACACACTACCGACATCCAAGATTCCCTAGGGGGCCCAAAGGTCCTATGTATTTCTTCAATCCAGCTTCTAATTTTAATATAATTGAAGAATTCCCGGTGCGGTACCTCAAAGTACCTAATCATAGATTCTGAAGACATCATGTTATCTCCCTCAAACCAAGCCCCTAGTTTATCTAGATCATGAGAAGTCCAATATTCCTTGGACTCCGCAGTGATGGTGGTTGATAAGGAAGGTGATGTGAAGATTGATGTGAGAGGTGATACAGGATGAGTAAGTTGTATTTCCTCCTAGCCCAATTCCAAACTCTTAGTGTAAACTTAGTTATGGGATTCTTAATTCTAGAGTAGAACACGCTTGTACCTGGAGCCCAAAGAATAATACCCCACGTTAGCGGGGCCATCTGCAACTCCTCAACAAAGACCCAGTTTGGTTGAAGTGGGATGGGTTGAGCTAGGGGGATAGAGGCAAGTTGGGCTGCTCTGAAGTAATTCAGGAAATTAGGACAAGACAGGCCCCCCTTGGATTTATGTACGTACATTGTTTTTCTCGCTATCTTAGGGGGTCTATTTCTCCATATGAACTTAAACACTTTGGTCTGGAAGCGAGCCAATTCTGTGTTTTTTATCTGGATTGGCAGTGTCCTGGCAAGATAGAGCAGCCTCTGCAATATGTTCATTTTAACCGTGGCTACTCTGCCCTCCATGAGATATGCCGTTTAGTCCAGTTTTCCAGGTCTCTCCGCAGAGCCCTTTAGAGAGGTGAGTAGTTGGCTTTATACATATCGGTTAATGAGTTGGTCAAATTGATCCCTAGATATTTTATGTGTGAGGGGGGCCATAGAAATTTATGAGTTCCCTTCAGGTGATTTAGGGTTTCTAAAGGGATGCCAAACACTTAAAGCTTCTGCTTTGTCATGATTTAGCTTCAGGCCTGATAAGTTGCTATAATCTCTTATCGTGTCCATCAGGGCATCTACGGAGGAGCTAGGGTTCGAGAGGGTGCAGAGAAGGTCGTCAGCAAACAAAGAACACTTTAGATGCTGGTGTCCCACCCGCACCCACTCTATAAAGGAGTTAGCTCTAATCGCTTGAGCCAAAGGCTCAATGGCCAAAGCAAAGAGAAGTGGAGACAGTGGGCAACCCTGTCTCGTACCTCTCTCGATTTTAATGCTGGCCGTATGGGAACCAGGCAATTTTAGTGTGGCCCTGGGAAGTGTATAATATGTACGCAGCAGATTTAAGAAGTTTCCTCTGAACCCAAACTTCGCCAGTGCGGCGAATAGGAAGGGCCACTCCAGGGTGTCAAACGCTTTCTCGATGTCCAATGCGAGCAGGCATACAGGGAGACCACTAGACCTAGCCAAGTGTATGAGATTTAGAGTCCTTCTAATGTTGTCACTAGTCTGCCTGTTTGGAATAAAGCCTGATTGGTCCTTATGTATCAAGGAGGGTAGGAAGATCGAGATCCTCTGGGAGAAAATTTTGGCCAGTAATTTGACGTCGCCATTAAGAAGCGAGATTGGTCTATAATTTTTCGCTTCCTTTGGGTCTCGACCCTCCTTGGGGAAGAGCGTCAAGTCGGCATGATTCAACTCTGGGGGGGTTGTCTCTCCTCTCAGAATTGAGTTGAATAGACTGCATAAATGGGGGGCTAGAATTTCTGAGAACTTTTTGTAGTAGATGTTAGTGAACCCGTCAGGGCCGGGGGACTTCCCTAGCTTCAATTCTTTAATGGCGTCTAGAATTTCCTTAACCATTACGTCTTTATTTAAGTTTTGTAGGTCTAGAGGTGAAATCTGGGGTAAATCAAGGGAGTTTAGGTAGGAGTGAATAACATTCTCTGAGGCCAAATTCTGAGTGGAGTAAATGTTTTGATAGAAGTCCCTAAAGACCTTCTGAATTTCATTTTGGCTGTAGGTGAGATCTCCCTTCCTATTTTTGATTTAGGATACCCTGGCTTGAGCATATTTTGCTTTTAAACTCCTTGCTAGGAGCTTGTCAGGTTTATTTGCCTTGGCATAAAACAAATGTTGAGTCCTCCTTAATGCCTTGTTCGTTTTTATGGTCAGTATATTATCCAACTCTAGCCTGGTTTTGTCTATCTGTTTTCTCAAAGCTATTGAGGGAGAAAGCTGATGTTGCCTCTCCAACTGAGTTAGTTTCCCCGTGAGCTCCTTTTCTTTTAACCTGTTTTGTTTTCTGTGTTGGGAGGCTAGCTTGATGAGCACCCCCCTTATGTAGGCTTTATGGGCCATCCAGACCCATCCCGCCCCTGTACCCCTGCCCACATTGGACTCGAAAAATTCAACCAATTCCCGCTCAATGTGCTCCTGGAAACTGGGTAGTGATACTAAGTACTCATTCAGTCTCCAGGTATAGGGCATCCGAAATTGAACTCCCAGGTCCACCTCTAGTATGACCGCTGCGTGATCCGACCAAGTACACGGGACTATATTCGCTTTGTTCGAGCTGTCTAGAAGCGGATTGCTTATGTATATTGTATCTATACGAGAATAAGTCCCATGGGTGGGGGAGTAAAAAGTATATTTCCTCCCTCTCGGATGCAAACCTCTCCAGGCGTCAACCAGGTCTAAGGAGTGTAGGAGTTTTAAGATATGCCTGTTTTTTTGGGAGAAGCGATCTTGTTGTGGAGTTTTAGATTTATCTGCCTCTGGATCCAATACCAAATAAAGTCCCCTCCTATAATTAATTTACCCCATTCTCCCCCCTCCAGAACCCTCAAGAATCTGGTCAGGGTCTTATGTGGCGCTGTCGTGGGGGCGTAGAAGGAGGCCAGTGAAACTGGAGTACCCAAAATCGTCCCCTTTAAAATGATATAGTAGCCCTGTCGATCCACTATCTGAAGGCTCTTATGGAGCAATATCGCCACCTTGTTATTTATTTTTAAATGGCGCGGCTGTCACTGGTACCTGTTTATTAAAAGATTCAAGGAGCTTGGTTTTCTTTGCTCCCTTATTCATTTTAAATTTAGAAATGTATTGACCTCATCAGTGGTGCCTGCCGCTGCCCAAATTTGGTACATATAATACCAATGCCGCAGAGACTAGCATATTTTAGGGATTTCTGATAATATGGGCAGCGTAGGGTAAAATATAATATATGTTATTGAAACAAAGTCTGATCATTAGGCTTGACATTAGAAACATGGGGGGAGGTGTGTACCAGTTCTAATAAAGGTCAGGCCCAGACAAATGACCAACTCCACCCCATTAACTCTGTACGCATGCTAAAAATAAATGTCACTAAAGCTCAGGCCATCAGGCTACACACTACACCGGGACTTCAACTGAACCTGCACTATTCCTACAGACTACTAGGCAACTCTAGGAGCCCTCCAAATATGTGACCTTAGCTAATCAAGTTCCTCTATTATGGTCACATATGTCAGATAGCGTCATACTCACTGGCGCCAGGGTTAGGCAATAGGCCTAATACCTTTGGTTTGGTCAGAATTCCCAGTTGACCGCTGACAAAACCCCTGGTTGTGGCGCTGATGTTTCTATGCCAGCCATTGGGTACTGTCTAGGAAAATGTAAATTCAAGTTGTGTATCACATAGTTAATATTTTACACTTGTATTGTTTAAATTAATAGGAAAAACATTTGTTTTTGGGGGGAATAAAGGAGTCTCTGGTTTTGGAAAATAAGCGGGAGTATCATTGCTGGAGAAAATACCATCCTCTGTTTCTGAAGAAAGCAATGTCATTCTCTGAGACAGGTCAGAGTGTCACTATCCTCTCAGATGTCCAGGAAGGGCCGTTGAAGACAACAAAACCAGTTGCTATTCATAGAAAAGGGAGGTCTCCCTGGCTTCACTGCTAAATGAGTGCCATATTCTATTAGCTACTTGCAAATGCTTTGAACTCATAAATTTGGCTTCAGTGTTTTTTTTATCAATATTTATATGCATTCTATTGACTTAAGAATTCATAAGTGCCAATCACATATATAGTTGTGAGCGTACGGGTCGTTGCTCACGCTTGCGGGCCCGCAAGTGTGAGCAACGGCCCGTATGCTCACAAAGCAACTGAGGCCCTCGCGAAGCGAGGGCCTCAGTTGCTGGCATGGAGCCACGGCCCTCGCGTCTCCTGTAGTACACTGCTGTGGTGGGACTGTGAGTGAAGAGGAGGCTGTGGCAGTGAGCCTGTGTGGATGCTGTGCCCCGGGGGGTGTTAGGACACTGATCCTGCAGCATGCAGCAGCCACACGGAGATTCCAGGGGCAGACTCTACTGGTGAGTGTGCCCAGCAATGCATGGGCAATGGCACTGAGAGGGTTAACCCCTGCACTGCTATGTGGGCCTGTTCTGGGCCTGCAGGGGTTAAACTGACACAAGCACACACTGACACAAGCACACACTGACACAAGCACACATGCTCCTATTAACACATCCAATACACAGCACACCACAAGATAATGAACCTATAATTCCCTAATATTACAACCATAACCCCCAGGAGCCACTAGATTTATAGTCTGTGGTTACAGATTCAGGGCCTCAGTTGCTGGCATGGAGCCACGGCCCTCGCGTCTCCTGTAGGACACTGCTGTGGTGGGACTATGCCTGAAGAGGAGGCTGTGGCAGTGAGCCTGTGTGGATGCTGTGCCCCGGGGGGTGTTAGGACACTGATCCTGCAGCATGCAGCAGCCACACGGAGATTCCAGGGGCAGACTCTACTGGTGAGTGTGCCCAGCAATGCATGGGCAATGGCACTGACAGGGTTAACCCCTGCACTGCTATGTGGGCCTGTTTTGGGCCTGCAGGGGTTAATGCTCTACATGCTGAGGGTCAGGTAGTAGTAGATGGGGTCTCCTATAGGCATCTGGGGTGATATATATGGAGATATAGAGGTCTGCACATATTGCATGTGAAATAACCTATTAATATTAGAATGTTATCATATAGGTTGGAATGGATCTTACTATATGATTGTATAACATGGAAATACCTGCACCTATAGGATTCAGTTATATACTCTGCCTCTGATCTTACCATGTGTGCTTATAGGATTCTATGTATCTGACCTTACCATATGTTCTGCACATGATCTTTTTAAAAGTATTTTATATAACATAAATAGTGACCTCCATATCATGCTGCTATATGCCCCATAGATGTGTTTACCATATGTGCTGTCTGTACTATATACACTAATGATGTTAGTTAATGCACTGTATATATTCTTACTATAAGCACTGTGTTTGAACCTAATTTCTGCGCAGTATGGGACATTACTATGTGCATTATAATACCTTACCATATGTGCTGTATGACATCTTACCGAAGGCGCTCCTTGCCAGCAACTGCGACCCTCCCAAAATTTACTTATATAACGCAAACAACACGTCACACCAACGACCCTCACAAACAACATACGAGACATGTTTACACTGATTACGACCTCGCAAAAATCGTCCGCAACTCGCGAACATGAAAAAAAAAAAACACAATAAACACACACAGCACATACATAAAAAGCTTACCTACAGCAAGAGGGAGCATCCAGGACCTCAGAAAAACAACTTACACCTTAACTTAACTAAAAATAAAAGAGTTTACACACTACAAAATTCTCTAAGCGACAGAAAAAATCGTCCGCAACTCGCGAACATCACAAAATGTAAAACACAATAAATACACACAGCACATACATAAAAAGCTTACCTACAGCAAGAGGGAGAATCCAGGACCTCAAAAAAACAACTTACACCTTCATTTACATCAAAATAAAAGAGTTTACACACTAAAAAATTCTCTAAGCGACAGAAAAAATGGCGGCCAACAAAACGAAAACGAGGCTACAGCACTCTAACCACGGAAAACACCACAAGAAACTTGCAAAACACCACAAAAGACCTACGGATAATCTGCTAAGACGCATAACACACATTACCCGCCATTTTACTCCAATGTGGAAGTACACAACTACGTTAACGGTTACGGCTCGCGAACGCACACTATTACACTGCACACATTCATCACGCTTACACAGCAGCTCCACACCACTAATGCTGCAGCAACATCAAAACAGATTGCCAGCTCTTCAACACAATGCTTCAAAATAGGTAAAGTATATTCATTTATTATTTTAAATTACATATTTCAGTAGTACACACAAAACACCATTAGCTACCTTACAATTCCATTGCCGTCATTTTTTGACGGGCAATTCGCTAGTAAGTAATATTTGCCGAATATATAGCACAATTGAATGAGGCCCTCTGTCTCCACAACAATTGAATAAAAAAAGAGATAGCATACATTTCAAGACTTTGTCCTAATTATAATAATCAGTGAGCTTGTTTTAAGTAAAACTTAGCATTTTCTTTTACCAGCAGTATATTCCCTTTGTTATGTTTTTTTTATATATATAAAACTTGAGTATCCTCTAATTTATTTAAATAATTATAAGCAATCATTATAGCAATTTCTGAATATTCAAATGTACATTTCCCATTTCCAGTATTGTATTATTAAACAGTACTGTTTTGCTTTTAGATTTTCATATAGTAGTTAATTTAATGCAAGTTAATTAAATTGCCAATAAAGGAGTCTGTATTCCATATTTTTTTTTATTGATATAATAACTAAGCTGAGACAATCAGCGTAAAAGGTCCTTTTTAAACTTTTAATCACTACATAATATTCTACAATTTAGTTATTTCGATTTTTTCTAAAATCACTGAAAGAATAATATTTAAAAAATCTCTATATATAAGTAACATTTGTGAAGAGCCCGTAGGCCACCTCAGGCTTGCCTGGGGTTGGAAGGAGGGACCACCTGACCTGGCAGGACCTGGGAGGGGCAGGAGGTGGCTAGCTGGGGGAGGTGGAGCCATTATAGGCTTTTGCCGCCAATTTCCACCAGTTTGCCCCCAGCTAGCCATGGGAGCAGATGTGCTGCTGGTGCAGGCCCTGTTTATGGCCTCCAGAGTGTTAGACAGGGTGGAGTGCTGGGGGCACTTATGAGGGATTGGCCCCTAGCTAGCCATGGAAGAGGATGGAGCTGCTAGTGCTCCTTGTCATAGGCTATGTGAGTGCTGGGGGGCACTGATGTGAACACTGCTGAGCTGGTTCAGGCCACAGATCTGGTTGATGCAGCTGTGAGGGCTGTGTTGTCTCTGGGTGTGCAGGGGAGGGTAAGCTGTGTCCCTGCTATCAAGGCAGCATGTATTATGAACTGCATTATATAACTCTGTAGTAGGCTTATATATTATACACTTATATATGTATGTATATATGTTTAGGTGTGTATACATGTGTGTGGGTGTATATTTATGTTTATGGGGTGGTTGTGGGGTGGTCAGAGTGCACATTATCATATTAGTGAAGGCTGTGTGTACCATTTTGCTGTGTGCTGGGACTCCTGGTGATGTCCCCAGGCCTTCCTTCCCTCTCAGGCTGCCATGCTGTCTGTGAGCTGCAGTATAGGTAAGCAGCACTTGGTCACATTAATAGCAGCATTCTCTGTCAATATGATAGTCAAGTCTATGGCAGTGGCGGCTGGTGACTTTTCAAGTTGGAGGGGCGACAGGGCGAAACATAGCCACTCCCCCTTTTTCAAACCACACCCATTTTCATAACTCCTCCCCCTGGTGTCATAATGACCTTTATAAGCCCCGCCCAATGACCTTATGCTTGTAAAGCCCATTGAAATACATAATCTGCAATGCAGAAATGTCAAGAAGTAAAGTAACAATGTGTTAAATTCATTGGTATACAATATAGATTGAAAAAACTCATGTGACAAGACTACAGCAATATCATAATTGCACCTATACGTATTAACAGAAAAATTAAAGGAGTGACACCTACCATTAGTCGGCTCTTCTTCTCAGGGTATTCACGTTCATTAAGTTGACCAATGAGTAGAAACAAATCTGCAGCCACATAGGGTTGGCACCTGGGGTTGAAAGAAAACAAGCAAATCAATCATACCATTCAAGAACAAAACCATACTTAAAAAACATTAAACGACCAAGTGGAACCATATAGGCCCCAAACATATCTTAGAAGACCAAGTGTGACTATATAGGCCCCAAACATACCTTAGAAGACCAAGTGTGACCATATAGGCCCCAAACATACCTTAAAAGACCAAGTGTGACCATATAGGCCCCAACCGCACCGTAAAAACCTTAAATAACAAATTGGGACCATATAGGCCCCAACCGCCCCTTAAAAACCTTAAATAACAAATTGGGACAATATAGGCCCCAACCGCCCCTTAAAAACCTTAAATAACAAATTGGGACCATATAGGCCCCAACCGCACCTTAAAAACCTTAAATAACAAATTGGGACCATATAGGCCCCAACCGCCCCTTAAAAACCTTAAATAACAAATTGGGACAATATAGGCCCCAACCGCCCCTTAAAAACCTTAAATAACAAATTGGGACCATATAGGCCCCAACCGCACCTTAAAAACCTTAAATAACAAATTGGGACCATATAGGCCCCAACCGCCCCTTAAAAACCTTAAATAACAAATTGGGACCATATAGGCCCCAACCGCCCCTTAAAAACCTTAAATAACAAATTGGGACCATATAGGCCCCAACCGCCCCTTAAAAACCTTAAATAACAAATTGGGACCATATAGGCCCCAACCGCCCCTTAAAAACCTTAAATAACAAATTGGGACCATATAGGCCCCAACCGTACCTTAAAAACCTTAAATAACATATAGGCCCAAAAAAAAAAAATAATAATATATATATATATATATATATATATATATATATATATATATATAAAAGTTTATATCAATATATCACAATAAATAAATATATATATATATATATATATATATATATAAAAATTGATATCAATATATCACAATAAATAAATAAATATATATATATATATATATATATATATATAAAAATTGATATCAATATATCACAATAAATAAATATATATATATATATATATCAAATTGATATATATATATATATATATATTTATTTATTGTGATATATTGATATTAATTTTTATATATATATATATATATATATATATATATATATATATCCAAATATATATATATATATATATATATATATATATATATATAAAAAATTACACATAAATATACATAAACATATACATACAACAATATATATTAATTGATATTTATTATTTGATTAATTGATGTTCTTTATTACATGGTATATTATATTGTTCATGCATTTCTATTACACTTTATTTGTTATACATATTACAGTGCTATTTTTTGGCTATACATGTTACAGGATATTATCCTGTAACATGTATATCACATAAAATAGCCCTGTAATATGTATAATACATACAGGGTCAAACAAGTTCACACTAACCTTTTTTACCCTTACAGGCTTCCATACCTGCTTGCTGATTTGCTAATTTTTTGAAGACTCTCATTGGTTGAAATCGATGTCAATCAAAAATTTCAGCCAATCAGAGTCCTTCAAAAATTAGTATATATAGCAGACCGTGGGAAAAAAACAATTAATCGCGGGAGGGGCTCCTTGTAGGAGGAGCTCTTTTAGTGTGTTTTTTTTTTTTTTTAGAGCGTCGGTTTTTTTTTTGTGGAGGCCTCTTTCAATGGGCCAGAATGGATGGATGGACAATGGCTTCAATCAAGATTGGATTATTTTTGATCATTGGCTTCAATCAACATGCATTATTTTATTTTGACCATTGGCTTCAATCAACATGGATTATTTTATTTTGACCATTGGCTTCAATCAACATGGATTATTTTATTTTGACCATTGGCTTCAATCAACATGGATTATTTTATTTTGACCATTGGCTTCAATCAACATGGATTATTTTATTTTGACCATTGGCTTCAATCAACATGGATTATTTTATTTGACCATTGGCTTCAATCAACATGGATTATTTATTTTTCATGACTATATCCAGAGAGGACAGAAGGCCAACGCTGGAGGGGTCAATTTTACAGGTAAGTATGTGCTGTTGTTTATTTATTTTTTTTTTAATGTTTGTTTAAAGCTGTTTATTTTTGTATAAAATGTGTTACTAACTGTACTAACAATGTGTTAGCTTACTGTTTAATTGTAATAATGTTTTTACTTTTTACTGTATTTTTTTTTCCCTTCCCTTATTTTTATTTTATCTTTAGAAGTGACAGGCACATATACATGCCTGTTACTTCTAAAAATGGAATAAAAATAGGGGGGGGGGGGGGGGGTAGGTAGTTTGTTCATCCAGGGTGAGGTCGGTCACGGTCAGGCGCCCATCGATCGCCCATAGGCCACGACCAGGGGTGGCACAGGCCTCATGGGGGTGAACATCCACCCCCATGTGGCCTGGTCAACCCCGTTCACTGCCCGAATACCCGGGGTAGCATAGGCCGCATCGGGGTGGTGCCGGGGGCCCGGTGGTGATCGGGCCTCAGGGGTGGCACAGGCCTCATCAAGGGGGTGATCCGATCACCCCCATGTGGGCCTGTGCCACCCCGCTCACCACCCGACTACCCCGATCCCGTGATCGGGGTAATCCGGTGGTGGCATGATGGCATAGCTAGGCTAGCATAGGGCAGGCCTGATCGGGGGTGGCACAGGCCACATGTGGGTGATGGCTGGGGTCGTCGGTGGTAGTTGGTGGGTGGCTGGGTAGGTGGCACTGGCAGGCTAGGCAGGCATAGTGGGGGACAGGGTGTAACTGGTCACCCCTAACTTTTATTAGGGGCTACTAGGGGTTTTGGTTTGGCCAGGGGCAGGGCAGGTGCCAGGCAGAGGCAGGTGTAGACTTACTGTGTTAGGCAGGCAGAGCAGATGAGTAGATTCAGCCAGGGAGGTCTCTCAGTCTCAGCGTGACCAGGGTCAGGAAACAGAAAGGGGGAAGGGACAGGGAACTGGTGGTTTTATTGACTGTATCAGTCAATCAAAATGTAAACTCGAGGCCCTATTTGCTGGCGGGCGCTCAGGGCTAACGGTCTGGGTGGGTTTAGATTGATCACTTAGTAACTGGACAGCCTTCCATCATTGATTGGTCAATGATGGAAGACTGTCATTTATTAATTGATACATTTATGACCGCCCATGCATATCGGTGGGCGGCATGCATTAACGGTCAGGGGGGCCAGGCCAGGACTCATTGAAGAGAGAGAAGAGTCTAAAGGTTAGTGTACACAGTGTATAACTATTGTAATTTGATCACACAGGGTGCAGGCAGGGGGCGATAGATACACAGCATTAGTTAATGTAGCGCAAGGGTTATTTTAAAGTGACAGTGTCCCTTTACTAACTTTACTTCATTTTTAATACTATTTAGACTTGAAATGATGATGTACACCTTATATTTATTTGTTTTTGGGTTATACTAATACATTGTTGTGTTTTTTTTATTGCAGGGTGAAGAAAATATTTGGGGGGGCGTTTGCCCTGACGCCCCAATGGACGGGCCGCCCCTGGTCTATGGGACTTCTGTTATATATATTGACATATTCTGTATACTGCGGTTTTCATCCGCAATAAATCTATTTCATATTATTATCTACGAGTCTGAGGACGTTGTGTGATTATTTAATACTTACATCATTTTCCCTTGCGTTATTTGTATAATAGTGTGTTCATAACTGGAGTACAGGGGACAGATAGAACTTTTAATTCTGGCGGTGGCAGTTGGCTTCTCCAATTGCAGTCTAAGGGGTTGAACACCAGGCGATTTATAGTGAGATTGGACTGTAGCAGTTGCGGTCTGGAATGATCATATGATTTGCGGTTGTTCTTGCTGCAACTGCACTAGGTACAGCGCTTAGTGCTGTGCCTTAAGGATTGTCAGTGGACCACCCTTATGGAACTGCTTGGCATATTGGGGCCATAAGCCTATATATCAGGTTACCAGGGGCTGTCTTAAGGGGGGAGCAGGGCAGAGAGGCCTTAGAAAGTTATAGGGCCAATTCCTTCCCATAGTGTCCTCCTTAGACGGGTTGGTGCCCAGGTTGTTTAGTGACATTGCGCGCTAAATTATACTTAACCGCCTTGACATCGGGGTATTGGGGCTGTTTATAAACAGTCTACTTTATAGAGGTCCATATCAAGGGATAGTGGGGAGTTTGGGGTCTGATGGCTTGGGCATAGCAAGTATTTGTTGTGTAGGTTCCTGCCAGGTATGTTTGATAATAGTTAGGTTATTGTGCTGTTGGTCGCAGCTTGGGATCGGTGTCTGGACTGAGTTCCCTTCATAGGCGGTCCACCGGGAGGTTAGTTATATGGGGTAAATCTATTTGCCTGTACTCGTTCTCCTTGGTATCATTTTCATCTCGGCTGTCTTGCGGGGTCATTCCTGCATGTTCCTGGCAGGGTTGTGCTTGTGGTTCTAGGGTACGTTAGGGGTATAGGCCTCCCGGTATGCTGGGAGGCTTTACCATTTTATCGCATTACCGTTCTGTGCCGTAGGTTCTCATTCCCCGTTCATCATCTCTATCGTCGTGGGTTCCATTGATCAGGTAGACAGTTCTCATACCACTAGTTTCAAGTTTGTAGTGGGATTTGGAAGGAGGCCGGGTGGCATTCCAGCAGAATTATCCCTTTTTGGGTATGTCGTATACTCCTCCACGGTTTACTCTTATGCCTTATCAGCTATGGTCTTGGGTGGTTATATTGACTCCTGAAGGTGGGTCTAGGGTAGGTTTTTGGTCCATTCCAAGTTATAGTAGAGGTGTTTGCGTCTGATAATATAGACATAGGTGCTCTAGGCTACCAATGTTAAAGGTGGACAAGTGTTTTTTATATGTAAATTTTGTCTCAGTTGTTTTCTGCACAGGCATGTTCTTCCATAGTGTTGGCAGGGTAGCTGATGGATTAGATCCGCTGGTAGCAGTTTTTCTTTCATATACAGAGGTGGTTTGGCTCGGGTGGTCCTCTTTTGTCCTGCTGTGGAGGGTCCTGCTTAGTGGTATCCTATCTTGAGGTTTTCGTCCTGGTTCGTCTTATAATCCTCTGCAGTTTGTAAGACACGATGGTATGACGCTCAAATGGTCGTGAGCAGGTATTATACATCCTTTGAATGGTAAGAGGAGCGGTCATCAAGGACATGCCCAGATTGATGCTATGCCCTAGCTCTTTTCAAATCTGGCTGTAACGTCATCTGGGGACCTGCGTCGGGCCCCTGGTCTGTCTGGTTAGAGGTAGTGTAGGTTATGCAGCGAGATGAAAGATTGTAAACCATGATTGCGCCATTTGGTGGGTAGCGGTGTGCGTGTTCAGTGGGTCTATCACATGTATATATTTTTTTATTTTGTATGGTAATGGAGATATGTATAAGGGATTGTCAGATTTTGTCTCGGATTAAAAAAAAAAAAAAAAAAAGTCTTAGGGGTCGTGCTGGCGGGGCGCTAACGCTTGATATCCGGTAATAGTCATAAAGCAGAGGGTATTATATGCTTTTCCAGGTGAGTTCCAGGATATTATTAACTCTTTGTACCGGGATTGGCAACGTGCGGACTGAGGAGTATATATGGGTTATTACAGAGGTGTTTTTTTTTGGTCTCTATGCAACAAGGGCTGTCACTCCTGTCGTCCCCGGCGGTTGTATCACGCTTTGATCATTTATTAACTTTATTAACTTTTATTTGTAACACGCCAACATATTCTGTAGCGCAATACAGGGGGTAAAAACAAGGGAAAATACAGCATTAACAACATTCCAAAAATGGAGGACCCTGTTTTGATCATTCAAGGTGGTATCATAAGCTATTGTGATAGGTATGTGCTGTAAGGTATTTGGCTTCGTAGATCTTGCTAGAGTTATACACGGCTGGTTGGCAGTGGATCGAAGGGCAGTAAGTAGAGTAGGCAGTGATTGCAGTGGTGGTGCAGGCTGTTTCTCAGTATGTAGTTGCTTGTTCAGGACAACGTTGTTGAAAACCCTGTGCTCAGTACGGATAGAGGAGCATATAGTATTATGAAGATACAAGGTCAAAAAGACAGGATGGAGGACGGTTCCTTCTCAGGTGCGAGCCTCAGACTGCAGGCCAGGGTGGGAGGTTGGACAGTTTGGGCACTGGGTACGCTATCCGTAGGCTCAGAGGAGGAGACCCCCAAAGGTGGGGGGGGGGCAAGTCGCAGTATGGCCCATCGGAAATCAAGCTGGGTTAATGGGTCCTGACGTAGGAATGGATAGAGAAAGCAAGGGGTAAAGGCGAACAGGAGGTATGGCAAAGGGACAGCAGGCGACGGGTAGCCTTTTCCCAAGGGCCGGAGATACCACTGTTCGGGAAGGAGGTCTGTGATAAGGGCAAAGCCTTGCGGGCTGTGCAGCCATCTCTCCTTCCCGCTGGTGTGCCGGTAGTGAGAGTTTGGTTAGTATACAGGCAGGGAGGGCGACCTCAGATGCCTGATCTTGGGATCCAAAGGGTGATCGTAAAGGCGAACAGGAGGTATGGCAAAGGGACAGCAGGCGACTGGTAGCCTTTTCCCAAGGGCCGGAGATACCACTGTTCGTGAAGGAGGTCTGTGATAAGGGCGAAGCCTTGTGGGCTGTGCAGCCATCTCTCCTTCCCGCTGGTGTGCCAGCAGTGAGAGTTTGGTTAGTATACAGGCAGGGAGGGCGACCTCAGGTGCCTAGTCTTGGGATCCAAAGGGTGATCGTAAAGGCGAACAGGAGGTATGGCAAAGGGACAGCAGGCGAATGGTAGCCTTTTCCCAAGGGCCGGAGATACCACTGTTCGGGAAGGAGGTCTGTGATAAGGGCGAAGCCTTGCGGGCTGTGCAGCCATCTCTCCTTTGCGCTGGTGTGCCGGTAGTGAGAGTTTGGTTAATATACAGGCAAGGTGGGGCGACCTTAGGTGCCTGGTCTAGGGATCCAAAGGGTGATCATATGACCATATGGCTGGTTACTGCGGTTATGGAAAGAGGTCTGTGACAAGTCTAAATCCTTGCGGTTCTTGGGGCCATCTCCTTCCGCTGGTCGGATGGTAGCAGGAGTTTGGTTGGTAAACAGACAAGGTATGTCGACCTCAGGTGACTGGTCTGGCGATCCAGGGTGATCATGTGACCATGTGGCAGCGACAGCCAAGTTGAGCAGGCGGGGAAACGAGGTAGTTACAGTGTGTTGGGCACGCTGACTGCTCCCCCTTCCTGGATTACAGCTCTCTTGGTTCAGCCAATCACGAAGTTGGTTTGCACCTTCCCTTGATGAAATGGGACTGGTTCTCTATGTGTGATTCTACAACGTTGGAGATTGCCAGCAGCATTTGGGCATATTCCACATGGAACTTGCTGCCCACTCGCTTGGTGCAGAAGCAGCTACAGTAACAGCCCTATGGGCTTTTGGAGAAGGAGGTCTTGAGAATTGGAAGGTATCGGGCGTAAATAGCATGGGCTATTAGTAAAGCAGACCATGCGGGCGAGTGGCCTTGGTTGTCGGTCTTAGCCCAGAGCTGGGTTTGGCTCCGGCGCGGATGGATCATGAGCAGAGGTGGAGAGTGGAGTGCTGTTTTAGGAGGGTATGTGGCTGGCCATGGTGTTTTTTTGGTGGGGGGAGTCGAATCCGCAAAGATATTATGCGATCTTCTCTGTGGCGGGTGGTGAGGGGAGTTGCCGGGACAGTGGAAAATGGGGGAGATCCTACCCTACGGTGGTACGGATGTTCCAACACGGTAGGCCCTGGATGAGGCTTCAGGGCGTAGGGTGTACTGTCTCTGTCCAGGCTCCTCCCCTCGGGTTATGTTTATTTATTTATCGTTATGGTTATTACATCATGTTGTGTTTATCAATAAACGCTGTGGCCAGTTATCTCCCAAGAAGTGGTCTGTGTCTAATTTTATATTCAATGGGTGATGGGGTATACATTCTTATATGCACATACCAACTGGGCCTTGCTTAGGTCATGTTTTGTTTCTCTCTGGTAAGTGGAACTTCAGCATAAAGACACTTTTTTTAGCTCTTTATTAACTTAAGCATAAACAACTAACACGTTTAGCTTCTATAGCGTCATCAGAGAAACTGGTACCTCTACATAATGACCGCTGATTATTACTCAACTGCATAACTAAATCTAAAATATGACAAATTAAATATGTTATTGACAGAAGCCAATTTAAAAACAAACCAATGGACAGTTGAACATAGATGGCCAAGTTAACAGCTGGAATATGTCATTTAATTTAAATTCAACTGAATACCGAAAATAGACAACTGAGACACTACATGAGATGTGTTATCTAACCTAATAGATTGTTAGATAATAAGTAACAACTTGGCTGTAACAAAAGAGCCTCCAAATACATTACCTTTCTGTACTATATAATTTTCAATTGTTGCCAGTATTAACTATACTGAGTTTTTGGTTTCAATGCTTTTAGTATTTGTTACCAAAAATGCAATTTCAGTATTAGAGCCACAATTTTCTAAAGACCAACGAAAACAGATAATCTAGTCAATATTGTGAGTCGATAAACTAGACCCCAAAAAAGTCCTTTCACAGCTTCCACATTTTCATCATTGCCATAAAATAACTATTGCTAGTATTTGAAATTAAATATTCACATAGTATTGCTTTATAACACATATAGTTATTCTGCTATTTACTTAGTACAGTGTAACAGTATCTAAAAATGAAAAAGCCCTTCCTAGGCAATGAAGCCTGAGCTGTCATTTTTCAAATGAATCACTAAATTAGTACTAATTTATTTTTTCCACTTTATTTTATTGTTTTGGTACTAATACAAGTGAAGTTTTACTTAAAAAAAGCTCACTGATTATTATAATTGGGACAGAGCCCTGAAATGCATGCTTTCTTCTTTTTTCGTCTTGATGCAGAAAATGGAGCTTAGCCCAATTTGGATAAAGACTATAAGTAAGATGTGCACCTTTTTCTTTGTGTTTCATAGCAATTGAACAGAAATTCTTCTAAACACTCAGTGACTTTGTAAAATGTCTATGCTACAATGGTGTATGGTTGAGGAAATCCCTTTTATGGTACAGGCTGAGAAGGCCATGATAACTATGGTGGTCAAAATAAATGGATAATCGCTGACAATGGAAAAAGGTTAAGCCCTGAATATGAGGAATCAAGAGAGCGAGGTATTAAGTGTGACAATAAAGATATTATTGCTTTAAGGCAACACACTTTGTGCCATAATACATATTGTACAGTGATTATAGCTCTTTCCTAATCCAGTATCATTCTTCAGAGGCTGTGAATCCACAGGCTGGTGAGGGGCTTCAAAAAGTTCTCATCACCATCAGGAACATGTAGGATCCCCAGCAGACCTGCCTAGTTGAACCTGCTCCACGACACCTATTTGAAGGTTATTCACCAGAGGGAACATTACCAATACAAAAGTCAGGAAAGCTGAAGATGCATAGGGACTTCAGCAAGGCAAGGATAAGCTCTGCCGAGTTGTTGGCTTGTCCACTTTATAACAGTCCAGTTGCCTTGTTCCTACAGCTACACAATATTGCAGGCCTCATGAGGGAGAAAAGGAAGAAAGGGAGAAGTTCCAGAAACTGTTATTTTAGGGAACTTCTTAGAAGTGAGCTGTAAATTTTATGTGACAATTACAATGAGAACAATAAACTTAAATATGTTGAAAATCAGTCCTTCAATTATTCTGAGGGTTTGAGTCTGTGTAGCAACATAGCAACATATTTAGTTAATTTATTACCAGTACAGGGAACAGAGGACATAGGTTATTTAAAAACCCTTCACTGTTTACATCTATGGCTCCTCGTTATAAGAAACTGTTGTTCTGTAGACTTCTTATAAGTAAGTGAAGTCGCAAAAAATTTTTGTGATAATTACATTCAAGGGGATAAAATTAAATAAGTTTATATAAAAAATGTAGACAATATAATTGCAGTAAGGCATATCCTACCAAAAATATGGATCCACAGGGAAGACGTTGGAGGAAATGACTTTTGTCGTAGGTTCTGGAACTTGTGTAGTTTGTGTGCTGAAATCCAGCTCAGTATGAGGATAACCTCATCTTGGTTGCCTAGATTGTCTCCTAGACAGACTGAACCTTACCATAAAAAATACACTTACAGGGTGATTTTGCCTTTTCCCCATACAAACTCTGATTATAAATGGAAAACTTGGAGACTCTTCTCTTCCCAACAAAGTTTAATGTTCATGCATATCTTTATTGGGGTCATGACTAATTTCAGTTGGTGCCATGAGCCAGAACTTCCCTCTGATAGACCTTGATTGACTATGTTTTCATAGGGTGGGCAGAGTAATCCCATTCCCACAATAATTAACCTTGGCATAGACTTCTTAAAGAGTAGTACATTGTTAGTAAATGCTGGGAAATTGTGTTATCACTGGAGGAGGGTGATGTTTTTGGTGTTAATCACACTGTATTATGTTTTCTATGTGCACCAAGTTGATGTAGATACAAAGACATCACATGATGTACCATGTTATTGGCTGAAACTCAAATCATGGGAATAACACTACCAGCCATATATTTTAGATTTTAAAGTGCTGTTGAAAGAGGGCTAATGATTATTATGGTTTGGGTGAGCGGACTATATAATCCATAATAATTTGATAAAGGCAACATAGTAGGAAAGAACACATGGGGCCTCATTCTATTATCGGCCGTAGGAAATGCGGGGCCGCAAGGACCGGCCGCAAGCTATTCGGCTATTCTATTCCCCTGCGGCCGGGGATTCCGGCAGGCTTGCGGCCGGCGCCTTGCTATCCCTTGCGGCTGCTCGCGCCGGAGGAAAACCTTTGATCTAAAACGGCCAAAAGAGTTTCGGCCGCAAGAAAATCCTGGTTGCTATTCAATTGCTCCGGGAACCCTCTCTGCAAGGCTAAAACCGAGCCGCAGCTTACTTGCAGCAAAAAGGTCCCGCTAGCACCAATTAAGCACATTATAAAGCCGAAATAAAGCCATCCTGCACTCTGAGGAGACTATAAAGTGATTGTAGGTGTTAGCAAAAATAGCACAACATTCCCCTACACTCAAATCCGTAAATAAATTATTTTTTAATTTATCTCACATATCCACGTAAAAAGTCCAGAGGGCTTGGAGCACCTCAGACCCGCCCACGCTGCGGCCGGAAAATAAACATTTAATGTAAACTCGGATTTGGGCTGATGTGCAAGCTTGAGAGGGGGTTGCTATTAATCCTCATGTCCCCCAATATGATCCCTAGCATTTACAGAGCTTTACAGTGCCGTCTTGAATTTATTTTTGCGTTTAAAGATTTCTGAGCTTACGGCCGGTTGCAAGATATACGGCCGGCCGTAAGTGGCCGATAATAGAATGAGGCCCATGGCATTTAGTAGTTTCAAGAGCTTAAACTGAAGATGCAATAGACCATTTATTGTCTGTAGTACATTTATCGGATGTAATTTGAAGCAGGAATATGCTAGGAACAAGAGAAACATTGTGTAAGAAAACAGATAATTACTGATCAATACATCCAGATTGCCCTTTCTTACCATAGTCTACATTAAAAGTTATCATCTACCACATTTGCTTTGAGATTATTTTATGTATTCACCACCTATTTTATTCTCCAGACAATGGATGGTCTCAATTAAAATAAAAGGGTTACATCATAGAATACAAAATAATTGGAGTATTAAGATAATTGATTTTTGACATTAACAGTGGGAGTGAATCTATGACAGGGACTATTTTAATTAGGTGAATGATTAAGTTACCTAAAAAGAACTCTGTAATGGTGTGATCTCGGCCAAAAAAAACCTGAAAAAGCATCTAAAAATCAAATCACCAGTGTACCAAATATGAATAAATTTGAAATTGTAAGCTAAACTTAAATATGCCAAGCAAGGAAACAAGGTCCATATGCTTCTTTCTCCCCGACAGATCATTCAATTAGGAAATCCATGTCTTTCTATCAATCATAAGGATCATGAAAGGTAAACATCCTGGGATATGACCTGTGATTGGTTTAGAAGCCAACATAGGAATTAAATTGTAAAGGGAACCAGGAGGGTGGAGGCAGCACTTGGACATATCTTCACTCCTTAATTTTATATATATATATATATATATATATATATATATATATATATATTTGTTTTTCGTGACTGCCTTGTGGGCAGGGTTCATTACAGAGTAGTATATTTATTGTATGTATATAGAGACAAATGAGAATGAAGTGCAACAGAAAATTTCACATACATTAAGAGTTTAATGTAAAAACAAGGGAAGTACACGCTGGAGAACATGTTAGGAAAGGATTTTACATAGAGTAGTAGATTCATGGAATGACCACCCACCACATGAAGAATGTAGAGGCAAATACATTATGAGTGGATTAAACAACTTTTCTTGTAGTCAATTTTTGTGTTTGAAATAGAAGCTAAATATGCAGTTGACATAGATATACCGTAATTAATATTTACGTACAATGCTAAAAACCTAAATATAAATATAAATATATATATATATATATATATATATATATATATATAGGGTTATAGGAGAAGCTGAATAATTAAGGAACACAAGCATTGTACAAACTAATGAGTGTGGTTGTATGCAGATAAAGCATGCCATTGGAACAAAACACCTTTTAAGTAATTGATATAAATTACATTGTAAATTGCATTTGACAACGTCCAAGTGGGCATGCCGGACTGGCTGAATTGATGGTATTTAATGTTTGTTTTGTATCAGTGACACACTACTATATATCAGTTTGCAAAAGCATCCTTTAGGTGTTATCATTTTTATTTTGGAGGATTGAAGAATCCCGTTATGATGTTAACAAGTAAACTATGTCAATTCGCACAATCAGTTATTAGGGGGAAAGCAATCACCAATCCAGTTTTTCTAGTACCAAAACAGAAAATATTTTCAGGCTACGCTAGTTTAAATTGGTGGCTTGATCAAACTAATTTTGTTACACAAAAACTATATTTTCAATAAAATCTTTAATTTAATCTGTTTGGTCCGTTAAATAACTTTATAATGGAAAACATAAATAAAAAAAACACCAAAATGTATATTTTAATATGCAATTATGTAGGTTTCCATTTCCTTTTTGTCAAATTTTGCAATGATTAATAAGCTTATATTTGTGGACGCATATGCAGAGCTATGGGTCCTGCACTGCAGGAGGCCCCACCTGAACAGGGCCCATACTTTTGTAGATTTATAAAAAAAGATTATTTTTTTATATATATGTTTAGTTATGTTAACCAGGTTGAAGGCTTGGTGGTGGGTGCACTTGATTTTTCTGTAGTACAGTTTGTTGGGTGGAACAAGGCTGTGGAGGGCTGTGGAGCATAGGAGGACAGTGGGAGAGTCCATGGGTTTCATGGGGGATGGTGGAGTGTGAGGGCACCATGACCTAAGTAATGTGCAGAAGGGGATGGAGGGGGCTGTAGGTTCCTGCAGGGATCAGTATGGCAGAGCAATGATACAAAAGACTGAGAACCAGCAAGCAAAAGCCAGCGCAGCACACATTTTTTGCAACATTTTAAAAAATGGCGGAGAGCCCAGCATTGTGGGAGGGGATCTGGATAGAATGATGAAAGGTTCTGGGGGATATGAATGTGTTAAGGGTGTGGGGTTGGAGGGAGAAGAATGCTCGGGGGGCCTGGGGGGACTAAGTGAGGACCTATGAGGTTGAGGTTTTTATAAACAATTATTTTTTACTGAAGGTTTCCATTTTATTTACTAAGCCTACTTCTTGCAGCTTCTGTTGCCAAAGGATCTGTCTTTGTAAACTATTGATCTTTCTATTAGAACTAATAGAAGCACGTGCAGGTGCATGTAACACATTCCCATTGTGCCGTTACAAACTTACTGTGTATTAAAATTCTCTTCTCACCTCAAGGAGATCAGTAGTAAGTGAAATGGTTGATTCTGCATCACCATAACTACATGCAAAGGTAAGAAATACAGACTATATTTGTTTCCTATCTTTAAATGTAATTCTTCAAAAGATCCTATTTTAAATTTTTTAAGCTTCGCTTTGCATAGAAGTTCAAGCCACTGCTGTGTTGACTAATCTAGAAATCCCCTTTCAAACTGAAAGTTTGTTAATCTGGATACATAGATAGATATTCAATAACCAATCATTAAACCAGAAGCAATATGTGGTGCCCTCTGTACAGTGATGGGAATTGAAATTGAGTGCCACAGACAGACTGGCCGTGGCTTTTAAAATCTACACTTAGGATATCTATATAATTCAAAATATCCTCCATCCAAAAGATTATATAGCTTATGGAGCTCAAATCATTGAACAGATATTCATAGACTAAAAGGGGGCTCTAGGGAACAAGAAGCTATTAGCTGTACAAGTGTTTTATCATTAAAATATTCTTCGGATGTGCACTTTGAAAAACAGAAAAGGAATTGTCTAAGTCTCTGAAATACCATTGTTAAAAAAACAAAACAAAAAACAGATCAGTCCTCTAATACTCTCCTATAGTATATTTCTAGTTTATGTTTTATTTAGTAATTTTGAAATTCTTGCAAATGTCCAGAAAGCATAAAGACATGGATAGTGTGGAAAGGAATTCTGTCGAATGACCATGGAAAATGGATGTGGCAAGCTGCACAATTGCAAAATTGTAGTCATGCACAGTTTTAAAAAGTAACTAAAGCAAAATTGTACATGTGAACCAAAGTGGTAATAAAGATCTCCATCCAACTGAGAGACCACAAAATCACTGCTTGCTTCCATATTGTATTCGGCTCTGACGCGTGATGTGTACACAGCTGTAGGACACTTCGTATCTTTGTAGAACGTCCTACATCAGTGCTTGCAGAGGGATTCACAATAGAGGAGGTCAGCTTAGTCAGCGGGACAGGACATTTCTTAATCTGTATATATTCTGAAATCTCTATGTACACATAAAGCTTCTTGAAAATCGTTAAATCCCATCACTGGATCACAAAATGAACAAAGATGCCGATGAAAATGACCAGCCATGGATTGGAGAAAAGTTTCAGTCCATATCCTCTTGCATACTCAGTTATACACATTTCACGAATCATCTGTTTCTTGACACTGTTTCCAATTGGGTCAACCTCGCTGCTGTTTTGTTTTGTGTCCACATTGATGATGTACTCCGTCACCGTCATGTTATAGCAATCTGTGACAAACCTGTCTCTTGACACTCCTCTTTGATCATCATACATTGGTCTGTAAACACGGTCAGGCAACTGATTGGAGTAGCGGTTGTAATAGCGATACTCATCATCATTGTTAAAGTGGTACCTCATATTGCCAATAGCGTTTCCCAGCAGAAAACCCCCAGCAGCTCCCGCCACTGCTGCTCCAGCTACCATCTTCATGTTGGTTTTGGCTTTTGGGGGCTTGAATTGCTTGTTGTTGAAGCTGCTACCCCCGCTGGGGTTGTAATTGTGGCCCCAGCTGTTGCCAGTATTCCATGTGTTCCCTGGGTAGTTTGGGTTCCGGTTGCCTCCTGCGTTGCCTGGGTAATTTGGGTAGCTCGGATTCTGATTGCCTCCCGGGTAGCTTGGGTTCCGGTTGTTGTTCCCTGAGTTCCATCCACCACCTTTCTTCCCCCCCTTCTTGGAAGCCTCAGCCAATAGGAGGAAAAGGGAAATGATGACTATGCAGGTGTGAAGAGTTTTCATTGTGGTGGCAAATCTGCAATTAGAAGACATGGCCAAACATTAATAAAATGAAATTGTGTTATTTTTTAGAGGTTGCAGGTTTTGGTAATTGCCCAGTGTCATACCACCCTAACATTTGATGGCTACAATAATTATTTAGAAACTTCATTAACAGTCCTTGTTATTTAACCACAACATACTACAAGGAGTAAATTAGCAGGACCGACTTTACCACACGCTAAACTACTGTACAGGTTCTAATTTGTCTTAATTTTCTATAACGATTCTTTGAGTAACTAACATTGATAAAAACAAACAAACAAACAAGAATACATTGGCTTTACATTTGTCACTTTTATACACAATTACTCATTACTGCATCCTTTAATTTCCTTTACTGAGCAGCTTCTTGCAGCTTTTATCAGTAAGATGTGTGGTTCTAGTGTGGTTCTAAAGTAGAGGGCTTTCTAATGGCTCTAATGGAAGTTCGAGCTGTCTTATTTCCATTTGTCCAGATAGAAGTTTCATTTGCATCATTTAAAGTCTGTTCCCAGCTCAGGAAGGTGATCAGTGAAAACTATAATGACAGTTTAATTACAGCATAATTGCATGTAAAGGAGGTAATACAATAGTAGGTTGTAATATCTTTTTACAGTCTATTAACATTTTGAATATTTTCAAGCTTAGTGTATTTCATTTTCTTCCACATGAAAGATGCCATCTAGCACAGCTGTGGCCTAAATCCACATCTACAGGGAAGTGGCTACACACTACCCTCCCCTGTGGCTGTGGCTTTAGATTACAACTTTGCAAATTGCGGAAGAATAGGAAGAACAGGAAGAACAGGAAGAAAGGGGGAAGCTTCAGAGGTTATTACACTGAAAACATTTTAAAATATTGTGCTGTTTCCTTCTATGTTTACGTATTACCACTTGTTTGCATTTATGATCCAAATGTATAAAAAAAAAAATTAAACATTTAAAAAAAGTAAGAGATTAGTAATTGATCCAGAGGAAGGCAAACAAAATTAAAACATTGAATCACTGCCAATAGTCTCATAAAGGGAAAAAATCCTTTCTGACACCAAAATTCTGGCAATCAGACTACTCCCTGGATCAATACACATCCTTCTCCAGTTATCCTACATAATTCTGTATGCTCTTTGTATTCAAAATATATCCAACTCATTGTTAAAGGTAACTAATGAATGTGCTAAAGTTAACTAATGACTGTCTTTACTGTCAATAACCCTTTTCTTAAGATGGATTTTTTTCTTCTAACCTCAAAGGATTTCCTCTTGTCAGTGGAAAACCTCTTGGCACAAAACGTTCTCCTGACAAAGCCTTATATTGACCTTTAATATATTTATATAAGGTAATCATACGCCTTTTTTCCAATACTTTTATTTAGTCTTTCTCCATTGCCTAGTCTCTCCATTCCCCTTATTAATTTTGTTGCCTTCCTCTATACCTTTTCCAGCTCTAAAATGTCCTTCTTTGGAAGTGATGCCCAAAATTGTACTCATATTCCAAATGAGGGTGTACTAAGGATTTATATAGTGGCGGAATCATATCTGCCTTCCTGGCTTCCATAACCTTCTTAATGCATGTTAATATTTACTTGGCTTTACAGATGTTGCTTGGCTTTGAGCACTGTTTTATAGGTGGCAGTCCCTTTTTATCTCTGATAGCCATGGATTTGTTGTATTTATATTATACTTTGTATGCTTTTTTCCAAAAGTGGCACTTTACATGTATTTGTCTCATCTGCCATTTAGCTACCCCTTTCTGATTTAATTACCTTGCACAACTTAGTGTCATCAGCAAATATGGTGATATTACTTTCCAGTCCTACGTCTAATAAATATGTTAAAAAGGAGAGGACCTAATACTGAACCCTGAGGAACACCACTTACCACATTTGTCCAATCTGAGTATGTTCCATTTACAACAATCCTTTGCTTCCGGTCTTTAAGCCAGCTCTCAATCCATGATCAGATATTTACCCAAATGTCTGTATCCCTTATTTTACAAAATAAACTCTCATGTAGCACTTCCACAGAGTTGCCTTGGTCCAGAATACTACTTACCTCCTCATAGAAACGAATTGGACTTATTTGACATGACCAGTCGCTCATAAATCTGTGTTGACTCTAATTTATTCTCTTTCCACATACATTCTTGTATATTATCCCTTGGTAAAGTTCCCTGCATTTGCTCTTGCTTCATTAAATAAAGATATCACATCTGCTTTTCTCTTTGTATACATGTAAAGCTGCCACTTTACCCTCTTTCTTGTATATATTAAAAGCTTGTTTTTACTCCAAATACTTTTATAAAAACACTCAAGGATCAACACATAACTCTGTACTACAAAAAGGCAAAAAATAAACCTTTAATATCACATATATAGTTGTGAGCATACGAGCCGTTGCTTACGCTTGCGGGCTCGCGCAGCGAGCCTGCGGCACTCGAGAAGCCAGCAACTGCGACCCTCGCAAAATTTACGTCGTAACGCAAATGAAAATACGAGACACATTACGACCCATTACGACCTCGCAAAAATCGGCCGCAACACGCGCACATGAAAACATAAAAAATACAACAAATACACACAAAAAATACATAAACAGCTTACTTACAGGAAGAGGGAGCATCCAGGACCTCGAAAACTAAAGTTACACCTCAATTTAAGTCAAATTAAAAGAGTTTAGACACTAAAAAAATCTCTAAGCAAGAGAAAAAATGGCCGCCGAAAAAAAACAAAAACGAGGCTACTGCAGTCTAAAGACGCAAAACACCACCAAACACCTACGTATTTGCCGAAAAACACCTACGAGATTTAAAAACAAGGACGCAAGCCGCGCAACCCCAAAAACATTACAAACACAACAAATACAAACAACAAACACATAAAAAGGTTACTCACAGCAGGGGGGGGGCACCGAGGACCTCTGCAAGTGAAGTTACACCTCCATTCAAGCACAAATTTTGGAGTTTAGAGACCCGAAAATCACCTAAGCGAGAGAAAAAATGGCCACCGAACAAAACGAAAACGAGGCTAAAGGTCCCTAAACACGCAAAACACTACCATAAACACGCAAAACACCACCAAACAGCTACGGATATTCCAAAAAAGTCGCACAACATAGAAAACGAAGGAAGCTAAATCAGCCACATTATATACACCAAACACCATTAGCTCACTTACAATTTCATTGCCGTCATTTTTTGACGGGCAATTCGCTAGTATAGTAATAACCAGCACAACACTAGCCTGCACATCACTGCTTCCGGTGCCAGACCCCGAACAGCTCTAATTCTGATGATATCGGCACTGCTGGCCTTTAAATCCCTGTTTAGCACGTTTTTTTTCATTATAGCGCTGTTCAGCGCTATACTGATATAATGCCATGTTTAACATGTTTTTCGCATAGCGCTCCTGCATGCAGGAACACATATACCGCTCTAAACAGGGTATACCTGTACTTAACAGAATTTGTACTGGGTTTATGAAGAAGCACAATAAGGAAACAGCAAAAATACTAATTCAGTATTAAACATATGTTCAGTCATTAACCCCAAGTAAATATGCACCACTATAAGGCTATCAAAAATGGTGGGAGTGGCTCTGGCTGTTAATCATGTAAAGGTTTTCTGGATGGTCTGTGCAGATAGATACCAATTTTTGTCTATAAAGCTTCCTTCATTTGCTGCCTCGTAGCCAAAGCTGATAAGGGAATTGTTGCCAAGGAATAGTATAGTAATATAGTAATATTCCAAACCCCCAGATGTCCCTTTAAACAGTTCTCCATGCCACTTCCATGAAGTCCTGTCTTACTCATCATCCGCATTGAGATAACTAAAATGCTTTACAGGGCACATTCATACACATCAGTTGTTTAAAACAAGTCATAGGACCTGTAAGTAACACCACAAAGTTATTGCAAATATGAACAGTGTAAATAAATATACTTAAAGTTGGTTGTTAAACATTTTGAGTGTTAAGCAATTCATTTTGTATATTGGGCATTTTAAGAATAAACTCCATGAAAAAAAAAAGTTATCCCACTCGCCTAATGATTTTATCTAATGTGGTTAATTGTCATAGTGGGGGTCATACACCACAAAAGCATGCCCAGTTGGTATATACAGGAATAATGATAAGACTATACAACTTAAATGTATATGTGACTATTATTATTTTCAGTTATCTAACACTTCCACTTAAAATTTTAAACAGGAACCAGGTTTAATTATATTTACATTTATTTATTAACTGGACTTTTTTTATGTGCTAGTTGTGAACTTCAGACTAGAAGGGTAAATAGAATATCTACATTTGTAGTTTCAACCAATCTTACAAATTCAATTAATTCTGCTGATCTTATGGATACTGTACTATTCTACACCATTATGCAAAACAGTTAAAATCAAGTACGAAATATTTTCAGCTGAAGCACTTTTCATTATCTTAGAATTGTTTTTGAATGATGTAGTGTTGGCTTTTACATCACTAATACTTTATTTACATACAGCATTTGGGGAGCTCTTAATTTATAAACTCCCTAAAAAAGCTTATACATTATCTACATTGCAATAATACATTTCCCATTTTTCCGTTTCCCCTTAAAGAACCCAAAAGTTGACATGATTTGGTTGCATAAACTAGAACGTTTTGCCAATCGCAGGGAGCTTATGGCATTTTATGATTGTAGGGCCTGCCACACCTAGGAAGCTGCTTGGGGATTAACTGTGTTATATAAAAATTCATATAATATGCATTCATTTTAATAATTAAAAAGAGAACTGAAAAGCAGGTCAAAAATACTTTATATGACAGTGTACAGCAGAACTGATGACTTGCACGACAATACACAACAGATTAAAGTCCCCCTACCAGGTCCATCTCTCATGGAAGTTTTAAAAGCTACTCTAAATGTATTTTGTCCAAATAATGATTTTATGGCTAATCAGTAATTACATAAATAAATGAAAACATATGATATGAGCACTACAGTGGTGCTTTAAGATTGCCTGAATCAAAGTCCCAGCTTGTACATATCATCAGTTTATAGAGATTTATCCCTACAACCAGGCGCAGAGCTATCATTGGTGGAGTGCCCTCCCAGGGACGGGCTGCTATATTATTATTATTATTATTATTATTATTATTATTATTAAACCTATGGTGGGCTGAAGAGTGATAGAAGCACTCCACCGTATAGTAGTACAGAAAATGAATAGATTTGGGATTCTATTTGATTTCTAAAAAATAGAATCACAAATGTACTATTCATTTTCTGTGTATATATTGTTGTGGTTATTTAGTCATTCAGTCGTGTCCAACTCTCCTTGACCTTGAGGACCACAGCACGCCTGCTAAATCTGTTACCCACTTCCCCTCTGAGTTACATCAAGCTCATTTTCGTTGCTTCAAAGATCTCATCTAGCCATATCCACCTCCACTTCCCCCTTCTTGGAATGCCTTCAATCCTTCCGAACATCAGAGTCTTCTCTAAGGTATTCTGGCTTCTCATGATATATTATTATTAATTAGCTTTCAAAAGCTTGTTTTATTTGTGAGGTTTTTTTAGATTGAACTGCAAGAATCTCTTGGCACTCAGTAAAGACAACCAATTAATAAAACGGGTTCAAGGCTATGGAAAACCCGTTTGAACAGCAAAACCTATGTCTCATGAGAATTTTGCACTCTAGACCAAAATATTATTTTCTGTAGAAACTGGTCTCTTTTATATTGTATACTGTATGTAGCAGGGCTCAGCAACTTAAGGAACTAGTGCTGTACACAGCCCCCTCCAAGAATAAAAGACTAACCATATTCCCTGGGTCTAAGCATGCCCAGTCTTTTTCTGCAAATGACTTCCACTAAAGACAAAGGTCTCTATTCAATTGAGCAGATTTTAGTTACTGGAGCCCGTAATATAGCCCGTAAAATAATTTGCTATTCAATTGTCGTCTCTTTCAGCTACCCGCAAATGATTTGCAGGTTACAAGCTGAAAAACCCTGCAGTTGTCAAAATCGTAACTCTGACCCAGCTAAGCCTTTGATCTTCCAAGCCCGTAAATGTTACAATCGCAAATGACTATTTAATTGCCTCAATTCCTCAAGCCCGCAATTATTTTCACACTCGTAAATGGCAAATGTAGAAGAAAATCCTATCAGTACCAGATAGGACTCGCAAGGGGGTTAAATACCTGTTAGTAGCACTGTAAATACAAATAAAAAATCAATACTGCACTGTAAAAGATGAAAGGCATTAGACTTAATTGCACAACAGTCTCAAGTTCGCAAATCGGCAATCAAAAAATTATTTTGTTTATGCTTAATTTCCATGTTATATCAATCTCGTTAATCAAGGAGTTAATACATATCAGGCCACCCATATGGACTAGAACAGTATCGTCATTCATTTTTTTTATTTTGTACTTTGCCTGGATTGCGAGTCTGATCGCATAAAGGATTTCTAAAAGCTAATTGATTGACGTTTAACCTCCATGTTTTACTGACGTTGTGATGATGTTCTCATTTACTATTGGCTGTTTATAAATCGGTAGTTACGGCTTGCTTAATTGATCATGATCATGCCCTCAAAATGCTACTTACAAGTGCATAGTTTACAATTTAGGCTTTTGGCCAGGTAGCTGCGGGCTTGATTAATTGAATCGCTATGTAATTGTTGCAATTGAATGAAGGCCAATGTTCCCAAAGCCCCATTGGTAATCCATTATTAATTATCTCTAATTAACATGAGATAAGAATCCTGGTCTGTGGATAGATCAGAAAGGCTTACTGACAACTAAAAATGTCAAACTTCAGTGTTTATTGAGGGAAGATAAAATGATGTTACTGTTACCATGTAGAGTCACTCGAGATGGGCAGGTCATAGCAGAGAGGTCAGACAAATCACAGTACACTGGAGAAGGAAATGGCAACCCACGGCAGTATCTTTGCCAAGAAAACCTTATAGATAAGCACAACCAGACACAAGATATCCATAGGATCCATAGGATCACAGAATGCTGGACACGACTGAACAACCAAATAACACACATATGAAATTATGTAAATTGAAATCTATCAAAGTGACACGGCAGAGGTTCCTAATATGGTAGGAATTAAAACTATAGGCAGCAAGTACCAACTGAATGTCTATAAATCAGTTGCATTTTCCTACAGTAGATCAACATTGAAGTTTGCATTTTCTATCTTAGAGATCATAACTAATAATTACTGGGGCCTGTAAAGAGTGGGATGAATTGTGGACTTAAAAGATCTGGACTTATAAGACTGGCACTTTACATAGAGCCTCATTCAATTGCGATTTGGCCAATTGAATAGGACTCTATATAAGCACAAAGCATTTTTTTTAGAAGATTTTAGTTCGTGAACTTCTATCCAAAAGCAAGGTCTTCACTAACTATAGACTTCTGTAAAAAAAATATGCTCTGTGCTTATATAGAGCCCTATTCCATTGGCCAAATTGCAATTGAATGAGGCCCATTGTCTTGCAATAATAGAATTAATTAGAAGAGTAAGCAGCCTTGCTCTTCCTCTCAAGCTTGTTGTTGCTCAGTCCTTCAGTCATGTCCAACTCTTGGTGA
This sequence comes from Discoglossus pictus, assembly GCA_027410445.1. Classification (NCBI taxonomy): domain Eukaryota; kingdom Metazoa; phylum Chordata; class Amphibia; order Anura; family Alytidae; genus Discoglossus; species Discoglossus pictus. Next base: position 89,318,481 of record CM050167.1, read on the forward strand.
CTATCTGGACGCAGCACGCTAAGCACATCTCTCTGTATTTCTAGTCATGCTTATCTGTATGGTTTTCTTGGCAAAGTTCCTGGAGTGGGTTACCAGTTTCTTCTCTAATGGACTGCAATTTGTCTGACCTCTCTGCTATGACCTTCCCATCTTGGGTGACTCTATATGGTATAGCTCACAGCTTCATTGAGGTACACAAGCCCTACACCATGACAAGATAGTGATCCAGAAGGGGTACACTCAAGTTACAGGCATGACTTGACCACGGCCCAGTGGGTATGTCCGTAAAACACTTTGGGCACAACTCGCTCCCTGAATAATTAATTAGGCACAAAACACATCCTGAGCCCTCTAAGTAAATGATTAGACACAACCACTTTATGGGATAATATACTGGCCACAGCGTTTATTGGTAAACCCAAAATCACATAATAATAACCATACCATTAATTAAGTAAACATAAACAAGTGAGGGGAGGAGCCTGACCCGAGACAGTACAATCTCCGACCTGAGCCCACGTCCAGGGCCTACCGTGATGGAACATCCGTACCCCCGTAGGGTAGGATCACACCCACTTTACCACTGTCCCGGCGACTCACCACCAACGAATACAAAAAACATCATTAATACAACCTGAAATACTAAGACTATACCACAACTACTAATGCCATAAACAAATTTAACTCCCATTTGACTTATTATATTTTTTTATTTTCCATTTATGTTTATTATTATTATTATTTTTTGTATTTATTTTTTTACAACCATGAACACATATTTTCCAATTTTCAATAACACCTATGTTCCAACTATTAGGGATCGGTGGGTGGAATCTAATTACTTGGCTAGCTGGGGGCATAATGGCCAAATGGCGCCAACCCCCCCAGCTAGCCACCCCCTCTGTCCCATACTCCTGGGCCTGCCAGGTCACATGGCCCTCCTACCCACCCCAGGAAGCCTGGGAAAGTATACAGCCCGTCCAGACTAGGGCTCTAAATAAGCACATAACATATTTTTTTTAAAGAAGTTTTTAGTTAGTGAAATCCTTGCTTTTGGATAGATGCTTACTAACTAAAAACTTCTTTAAAAAAATATGTTATGTGCTTTTTTAGAGCCCTATTCAATTGGCCAAACTGCAATTGAATGAGGGCCCTATCAGTCCAAACTTGAAGCATGTGTGTGAGCGTGTTTCAACACAAATCTATTTTTTATTTCATTGTTATTTAACATCAGCAGCAGCAAAGAAAATATGCCCACTGTTGCACAGTTGCATGATTAATTTAATCTATGAGATTGTGTTTGTCATTCAAGGATGGGGTGGGAGAGCGCTGGAATATTATGTTTTCTTGCTAAAGCCTCTTTACTGCTGTTTGGACATGCTTTTACGTAAATTGATGGTGAACAAAAATAGATTTAACTTGAAAAGCACTTAAACTGGCTATTTAACCAGGTAAATGTGGTAGATATAAAGTCCTATACCCACAGAATAAAAATACATGCTTTCTCTTCCCTGGCATCAGATCAGCCAGGGCCTACACAGTGCTGCCACATTATATGGAAGGGTTGGGTAAAGCAATCCATGTCCATGGGTGTATTTAGGTTTTAATTTGCTCTGGGCCATTCCGATGTGTGAGTCACCGACTTGCAGCTCCTCATTTCCCTTCTCTATATCTGAAACCATGAATTTGTTTAGTGTTTTATATATGTATATATATATATATATATATATATATATATATATATATATATATATACACAGTATATACACTTAGAGCCAGAAATATCACTGCATATAGACATATACAATCATATTTCAATGCCCTGCACGCATCCTTTTGCCACCTAATAATGTGCCGCCTTAGGCCTGGGCCTCCAATGACTATTTCTCTTATGAAGAGCTTAACTGCAAATATTTTTTTTACAAAAATGTAAATAAAGATACTGTCTTTTAACGATTGTATTCAATTTTGCTTTAACAGTTTTCTTTTGTTCCTAACAGGATTGAATTGAGATAAACGGTAGATTCAGATAAGATATTTATTCAGTTCTATCAAAATACTGTTACTGTAAATAGTCACTTGACAATAGAAATAAAAATGATCAAGCTCTAGTAAGATAATCACAAATTCAGACTATAGGTAGTTGAAAGTCAGATATAAAAGCCTCCATGACACAAGCAGGAACATCTGGATTTAAAATTTCCCCTAAAATGTAATATGCTGATGGTTTACATAGCTGCGAACGTTGTTTGCTGCAAAACAAATATAGCATCATTTAAAACTACAAGGTAAAATCAAGTATTTTATAGACTGAATGTTAATTAAAAATGGCTTTTTCCGGAGCCTTCCCCGTTATGTCCCCCTAAGTGCAGTGGCTTGCAGTGGTCAGCAGGTGGCGCGACAGGGCGCTCCAAGATTTTGTTGAATTCGTTTTTAGGGTTAGGGTTTATGAGTTTTGGGTTAGGGTAGTGTCAGATTATGAGCATAACTTAGTAAAGTATTGCCACTACCCTAACCTTAGACCATAACCCTAAACCCGGACCCGTGTGTGTAGGAGCCCACAAATATCTGGGGGTTTAATTCAAATATACTACCAGATCTACAGCTGGTACACTGGGGCCCTGCTATAATGGCTATTTTTTTGCTTAAATTCTCAATTTATCAAGTAGTGAACGCACCTATACGCCATTAAATACATTAGAAAACATGCACACCCACTTGGACAGCACAAGGAGTGTCGAACTGCTTATAGATGCCCACTGATAAACCAGCAATGATATTCTAGAACACATTTGAGCTACTTCTTTTCTTAAGCTGCTATAAAAAAAAAACATATGGATAACCACAACCAGACACATATACAGATGAGCCTGGCGTGCTGCGTTCATATGGTCACCCATAAATGGACACGACTGAAGGGCTGAACAACAATATATATATATATAGATAGATAGATATAAATACATAATTACATAGCTACACTAAACAAATCATTTTTAAGCATAGATATTTTATTAATAACATTCTATGACTATTCAATTACTTTTATATACTATTACTATCAATTAGAATTATGCATTACTTATATCTATAATGACGTACACTTATAATATATATATGTAAAATGGCCCTTTTCTATAATGTAATATGCCTCCTATTGAAGGCCATTACTAGATATGCTATGTACTGCAAAACTATAACATATGCCGTCCATTACAACATGTAATATGCCAGTGATATACAAAAAGATTTGCTACTGATGAGTTCACTTACGACATTTGATACAATGCTGAACGCTAGCGGCGTAGTGAGGCGAATCAATACAACAAAGTGTATTCGTCCTTTAATAATTCTGGGCCTGGTAGTTTTTTATTTTGCAGTGAACTTTTATATAATAGAAAACTACCACCTAACATAAGGGTCCGTACTTGTGCTATTGGCTGATGTCACTGTGATATTATAGGTCTGCGAGTCTTCGGCACACTATAATAATACATTCATTATATGTTCAGTGTTTCTACATTCTTTGTTCCTCACTTGAATTCCCACTTGTGTGGAGTTGCCATAGCAACATTAATATAGCCTAGCCACAGACTGCAGCCCAGGCACCATCTGTTCTCTCTCCTCTGCTTGCTCTGCACAAACCTTGTTTCTTTACCTCATTGCAGTATCACATATATAGTTGTGAGCATACGGGTCAGCTCGACCCGTTGCTCACGCTTGCGGGCTCGCGTAGCGAGCCCGCGGCCCTCGCGAAGCGAAGGCCTCAGTTGCTGGCGCGCTCCATGCTAGCAACTGAGGCCCTCGCGAAGCACACCGGCAACTGAGTGAGCCCGCTACGCGCCCATCATCCTGTGTCCAAGGCCCAGTGTTAGGAGGCGGCGCTCCAAGCCTCTTCCGGGTCACTGCCTTTCTGATCGGCCGCTCTCGGTGCCCCCGTCCCGGCCTCATATGATGCTGCAGTGCCCGGACAGCACCAGGTGAGCTGGCCCGTGCATTGCACGCGAAGCGAGGGCCTCAGTTGAGGCCCTCGGAGCACACCGGCCTCTAATAGGACCTCCACCCTGAGGCACATAGGCCTGTAATATCACCCCCACACCGGGCATATACCCTCCCATCACCCTGTGTCCTTTCTTTTAAGGTATTTTTTCACACACCGGCCTGTAATAGGACCTCCACCCTGAGGCACATAGGCCTGTAATATCACCCCACACCGGGCATATACCCTCCCATCACCCTGTGTCCTTTCTTTTAAGGTATTTTTTCACACACCGGCCTGTAATAGGACCTCCACCCTGAGGCACATAGGCCTGTAATATCACCCCACACCGGGCATATACCCTCCCATCACCCTGTGTCCTTTCTTTTAAGGTATTTTTTCACACACCGGCCTGTAATAGGACCTCCACCCTGAGGCACATAGGCCTGTAATATCACCCCACACCGGGCATATACCCTCCCATCACCCTGTGTCCTTTCTTTTAGGGTATTTTTTAATTTGTTTAAATGTTTTGGGTATTTTTTAACAATATTAATAAAAGTTGCACTTTTTTAATTTGATTTTGGTCTGGTAACAATTCAGGGAAAGAAACAATGGGGATTTGCTGGTTTCATAAAAGCGTGCTTTTTTCACTTTGCTTCATGTTTAGTGAATCTAGCTGACAGTACAAATGTAAAGAAAATACGTCACATTATTCAGATTTTTGTTATTAATGGGAAGCAGCAAGTGGAGCATCCTCTATATCAAGTCACCAGAAATATTTTTTGAGTCAGATTGCAAAATTGCATTTTGAACTTTAGTTAATAAAGCTTTGTAATAAAATAACTTACAAATTAGGTTTCATCATTTACATTATCACATATCACATATATAGTTGTAGCGAGCCCTCGCGAAGCACACCGGCAACTGAGTGAGCCCGCTACCCTCCCATCACCCTGTGTCCAAGGCGAGAGAAAAAATGGCCGCCGAACAAAACGAAAATGAGGCTACAGCACTGTAAACACGCAAAACACCACAAGAAACACGCAAAACACCTACGGATAGTCCGCAAAGACGCATACCACACATTACCCGCCATTTTAGAACAATGCGGAAGTACACCACTACGCTAACGGTTTCGTCTCGCGCACGCACAGTATTACACTGCACACATTCAGTACGCTTACACAGCAGCTCCACACCACTAATGCTGCAGCAACATCAAAACAGATTGTCAGCTCTTCAACACAATGCTTCCTGCATATATTACTTCAAAATAGGTAAAGTATATTAATTTATTAATCTATTAGTTATTTTATTATTATACACCAAACAGCATTAGCTCACTTACAATTTGATTGCCGTCATTTTTTGACGGGCAATTCGCTAGTCCTATATAAACATTTGATGTTTTGTTTGAATAACATTTTTAGGAGAAAAAGGGTTTTGGTCATATGGTTAAAATAAAGATTTTGAAATTCCATATTTATTTTAAGTTTTTTCAATTTTGAAGAACTAAAATTGAAGAAAATATACCTCATTTTTTGTAAGGTAAAAAAAATAGAAACAGCCTTTAAATATATTAGCTATTTATGTGATTATATGCAATCCTGGCCACGTTCATTATTCTATTCTAATTTCGCTCTTATCTGCTTCTTGTCGGTGCTTTCCTTTGTCGCTGAGATTGGTTACTTGCCACTCAATGAATTGCAGGTTATGCTTTTATTTATTTTACTAGTAGCTTGGCCGTCATAAAAGACAGTATTATATGTTATGTTCAATTGTCTGTTCTGCCTCTCTCTGTGCTGTCTGTCTTTGTGTTCCCTCTGTCTCTGTCTGTGCACCCTCTCCCTCTGTGCCCTCTCAGTCCACCCTCTGTCTCTGTGAGCCCTCTGTCTCTCTCTCTCTCTGTGCTGTGTCTCTCTCTCTGTGCCCTCTCTCTGTGCTCTGTCTCTCTCCCTCCCTCCCTCTCTGCCTCCCTCTACCCACCTGTCCCTCTGTTACGTGTCTCCGCCGTGCATGTGCCTTTTCGTGACTCTCTGCCTATTTCTCCCCCTCCCTCTCTCTGCCTCCTCTCTCTCTCTCCTCCCTCTCTTGCTCCTTCTGTCTCCCTCCATCTCTCTCCCTCACTCTCTCTCTCTTCCTCTCTGCCTCCTCTCTCCCTCCCTCTCTCAATGCCTCCTCTCCCCCTCCCTCTGTTGAGCGGCTCCACCATGCATGCGCATTTGCGCGGCTCTCTCCCACCCTCTATCCCCCTCCCTCTCTCTCTATCCCTCCCTCTGTTGCGAGGCTCCGTTGTGCATGCATGTTATCGCGGCTCTCTAGCTATTTCTCTCCCCCTCCCTCTGCCTCCCTCCCTCTCTCTCCCTCACTCTGTCTCTCCCCTTCCTCTCTACCTACTCTCTCCCTCACTCTCTCTCCCCCTCCCTCTGTTGAGTGCATCAGCACGTCTCTCTCCCTCCCTCTCCCCCTCCCCTCTCTGCCCCTCCCTTTGTTGCGAGGCTCTGCCGCGCATGCACAGTTTTGCGATTCCCCTTCAATGTATCTCTCAGGCATTACTCACAACTGAGAACTATTATAGTGGATAATGTTGGCAAATTATTTACTTATCTACCTTTTAAACAGGATGAAGCCTTAGAAGTTAAAACACGCATCAGAAGAAATCTTTACAAGACTGCAGGGTGAATGATACCTGGGACGGATCTAAGTATTTGGTGCCTATAGGCACAAACTACTTAGCTACCCCTACACAAACTTTTGTGTATCTGTGTTTCTATATCCCCATGTTGCTCTACCAGCAGCTGTAGTTCTAACAAATCAATTGTGTAGCACTAATTCTAATATACTTCATTAAAAATAAATGAAACTACTTTCGTCTGTAGATCTCATTGGTTGGCCAATGAGACCTTTATTTGAAAAGAGAAAAACACACTTTGGCACATTATTAAATACCCTATATATACCCTCCTGATCTGCCTGCCATGTTTCACAGCTGTAACCTGAGGTCATACCCCAAGCAGGAGATTCAGACTACTAGTGTCTGCAGAATTACACTGCTAATGCAATGCCCATTCCTTGTGTGTGTGGCCCTAAGTCACAGTTGTCTACCATGGCACCTATATGATAGAGAACAGGAAGAGGTTACAGTCACAGAAGGTGAGAAACTATTACTCTGTGAGCTTCTTAGAAGGAAAGCGAAGTGTGAAGTTTATATGACATTGAGCAGGATCAATTAATTAGCCTACCTTTTTAATACATTTAAATAAAAATAAATATTTTACCTATATTTTCCCTTCATAAGATATTATTATTTTTATTAGTAGTAGTAAAATTAATAATAAATGGGTCACAGTTCATGTTTCATGACATTCACATTGCATGGGCACATGATGCCACATGATATGATAGGCTTCTTTAGCAGTGAAAGGCTTCCTCGACCCCTGACTCGTCCAGATTAGTCATTACCCAAAGTGCTCTGTGAATGTGCTGTAATAAGTGGGTCATATTGTCAATGTAGGATACCAAGAGTTTAGAACATTTTACGTATTAATTAAAATGTGTGTATATTCCTAGTGTCATAATGTAAAAAAAACTCAGCTATAGTAAATGGAGACATTGAAAGTAGATATAGACGAAATATACATAAAGTAATATAAATCATATATCAAGAATGTATATACAGAACCTGTTTTTGGTCTGTTGCTTAAACTTTTGTGTTAAGGGACAACTGTGGATATCTTTTTTAAATTAATTATTTTTAAGCCCTACACTTAAAATAGCAATATGTTTTTACAAATGAAAAAAATACAGTCTCTAATTTACTATGTTTTACATGCAATTTTGCTGGCGTGGAATCTGCCATTTTGGCTTAAACAGATTGAAAGAGACTTTGGATACACAGGAATGGTCTGCCTCCACAATGGGGATATGATAGTTACATCTGAAAGTGCCCTCAGCATTACTAAACCGAAGCTTATTATTTTAAAAGCAAAATGGAGTTAAACAGTCAGGAATAATTACATGTAAAAGTTCTAAAATAAAAATATAAAGGCTATGCTTTTTTGTTTTCTTTCTAAAAACATTTTGACATTAAACTTTAGTTATTAAAAAAATGACCTTCCCACTGTCAAAATGTTCTTCACTTTAAACACTAAGGGCCTCATTCAATTCCAAGGCTGCATCTCGCGGTATACAGTCCGTATGCCTGCGGGCTTGAACTCTGCTACAATTACGGTGCTATTCCATTAAACAAGCCCGCAAGTTACGGGCCAAAAGCCGAAACTGTAAACCATGCAATCGTACGTAGCATTTCAGAGTGTGAGCATGATCAGTTAAGCAAGGCTTTAACTACCCATTTAGAAACAGCCAATAGAAAATGAGACCGTCATTATTATGGCAGTAAAACATGGAGTTTACATGTCAACCAATTAGCGTTTAGGGGTCCAATATGCGATCAGACTCGCAATCCGGCAATGTACAAAATAATAAAAATGAATGAAGGAAATGTTCTAGTCCATATGGGTGGCCTGATATGTATTAACTCATTGATTCCCGAGATCAATATAACTTTGAAATTAAACAAAATAAATAATTATTTTTTGCTGATTTGCGGGCTTGAGACTGTTGTGCAATTAATTCTAATGTCTTTCATCGCTTTCCCCATCATTTACAGTGCAGTATTTATTTTATTTGCATTTATAGTGCTACAAACAGGTGTTAAACCCCTTTGCGGGTCCCATCTGGTACTTGTAGGATTTTCTTCTACATTTGCCATTTACAGGTGTGAAAACATTTGCGTAATTGTAACAATTGAATAGCGATTTGAGATTTTAACATCGTAACTCTTGCGGACGTGAAAGATCAAAGGCTTAGATTGGGTGTAAGTTCTGGTTGTAACAACCACAGGGATTTTCAGCCCTTAACCCGTAGACCGTTTGCGGCTCTCAAAAAGACGCCAATTGCATAGCAAATCAGTTTACGGCCTACATTACGGGCTCCAGTAACCTAAAATTTCTCAAATGAACGAGGCCCCAAATCATTAAACGCAAACTTTGGGCAAAAGGAGGCCACAACCATCACGTTTATTATAACAATTAATACTTAAACATATTGTCAACATGCCAACCCAGTATTAACTTAAGTAAAGTTCAAACAAGAGGTTCGAGCGGCCAACATTTTGCTGACATCTATGAGTTAAGCAGCCATGCCCAAAGAGCATCCCTTTGCTGACCTACAAACCAATTAGCTGGTACAGCCCCCATGGCAGAGCGGCACATAAGCCATAATGCAACCAAGCCAGTTTGCAACCACCTTGGGCCAGAAAAACGTCCGACATGAGTATGACAAAATGATTATAAGAATATATATGGTAATAATATTGGTATACATCAATACACCCATTAACATACTGTTAAGTAGTTAAGGCAGAAGACTGAGAGGAAAATTCTTCTCGCCTGATGCTTAGGAGGGCAGGCCTGCTCCTTCACGCCAGGGAGGAAGTAGCATGGAGGGGAGGACGCCTTGACCAGCCCATTTAAGCCCTTGGGCACCCTTCCATTGGCCCCACCCAGTTTCTCCCATTCCAGAGGCAGGTCATGCCAGCCTGTCCACCATGGGTCACTATAAAGAAAACATTTGACGACCACAGTGGTCCTTTGATACAATATCCATCAGACATTTTATTCTATGTATGTATGCATATAGAGGCTGTTTTGTGGCCTGTGCATATAATGAGCTGTCCCCCCCCCCCCAACCCCGAAATCACCCTTGCTTGTCTGTGCTGTATGTACAGATTTAGTTACTTTATCTCATCATCCATAATTGTGCCCCTCTACTGTCATTCCTGTCATTGTATTTAGTTCTATATTTAATGAGTTCATTTGTGATCTGTAAAAAGAGAAGGTTACCTACAATCAATATAGGAAGAGATTCATTTCAAGTAGTGGGAGGAATGATTGGCAGGATGCCTGGAGCTAACCTAATCACTGATTTTATAGCACATACAATAGAAGGATATTTAAAGTGACACAGGGTAGTTTCCAGGCAGAATGAAAACGTCACAAATAAGTATAATTATTAAACATAATTGCATTTGGCTATTAAAATGTTGAGTGGAAGTGTTAAATAATTAAGCTTAACAATTAGCTGTATTAAAGGACCACTGCAGTTTAGGAAAAAAAGAGACATGAACATAAAATACTTTTTGTTTGATAATTGGATGTAACTGAAAATGATGCCACGCCCCTAAGCAGGATGTTGCATCAAATGATGCAATCATAGCTCTCCAAAAATGTAAATGCCCCTCTCTCTCACACAATTGATTCTGATTAAAAAAAGCAGTATGACTTGTCTTGCATATTTTATTTTCATTGTGCAGTGGTCCTTTAAGCATAGATGTATTTATAGAGAGCTGTCTTCTCTTAGATTCTCCTTATCTAAGGCCATTAATTAACTATAACATTGTGGAGATGATTTAGAAGAAGACCGTGACCAGTCGAATAAATGATATTTGTCAGGGACATTTTCTAAAGTCTATGGGCCTCATTCATTTGCAATTTTGCCAATTGAATAGGCCTCTAAATAAGCACATAGCATATTTTTTTTAAAGAAGTTTTTAGTTAGTGAACTTCTATCCAAAACCAACGTCTTTACTAACTAATAACTTCTTTAAAAAAAGTATGCTATGTGCTTATTTAGAGCCCTATTCAATTGGCCAAATTGCAATTGAATGAGGCCCTATGTCTTTAAACATAGTTATACCAACTGTATGTATACCAACTATATATATGCTTATACTGTTGTTCAGTTGCTTAGTCGTGTCTGACTCTCCATGATCCTATGGACTGCAGAAGGCCAGGCACATGTCCTGTCTCTGGTTGTGATTATCCATGAAGTTTTCCAGTTCCTCCTCCAGTGGACTGTGATTTGTCTGACCTCTCTGCTATGACCTGCTCATCTTGGGTGACCCTACATGGTATAGCTCACAGCTTCATTGAAGTACACAAGCCCCTTCACCACAAGGTAGCAATCCAAATGTGTGTGCTTTGGGAAAGCACAAAGTATATTAGATTCTTAGCTCAAATACAGGGCCCTACACTCATTTTCAATGTGATAAAAGTGTTTCTGCCTTGCACTTAACCCCTGTATAGTGCCATGGAATATCCCGGTGCAGTATAAATAAAGGATAATAATAATAAGCTGGACAATACCCCCTGTTTGTGTGGACAAAATGATTGGTTCAGTAAACAACTAAATGGAGATTAGAGCTGTGATTTAAAAGAAAAACTTAGACTATATGACTGTTTTTCAAGCACCAATCATTTTCTTATGACTAAAATATTCTTTGGTGTGTATGTAGAAAAAAAGATACAGGCAAATAAGCAATATGGTGTAGTAAATGGTAACATCAGCAGCTTGGATATATATTCTACTTGAATTTGATTGCTCTAAATCAGGTATGTCAAGTCCGGTCCTGAAGAGCCCCATACAGGCCTGTTTTTGAGGATATCCTTTCTGTGCACAGGTGAGGCAATCAGGATGACTGAAGAAGTAATTGACTCACCTGTGCACAGCAGGGATATAAACAAATCCAGGACTGTGTGGGGCTCTCCAGGATTGAGCTTGCCCAACCCTGCTCTAAATGATAGTGAGAAAAGTATCCATGACTTCAGAATAACTTTAAAGGGACCTATCTTTTATTGTCATCTGAGTGGTTTACAGCAAGGGCTAAATATTTATACCATAATTAAGAGTAATCACACTAATGAGGAGCTACAAATATCCGCTAGCATGTACGTATATAGATCCTTGTAGAGTAACTAAAAGGGGACCACATATAGAATTGTAGGAGTTACTGGCTCACAGGACCCTACATTTGTAAAACCCTTTTAAAGCTTGGGACAGTTTTCTTTAAATACAGCAATCAACAAAAATTACTGGGATTAAGTCGGTGCAAATCTGCACCCAAAATGATGTCCAATCTTGTCTGCATTAAGACATCTTGCAAGTATACATAATACTGTAGAACACAAACTTTCCTTTAATTTTTCTGATGAAAACTGTAATTACAATGTCTATATGCATGTAAAATATAGAGCACAAGCATTTTAACAGCCTGCACTCTCATCCAATGAGATCCATAGACTAAAATATTCTGTTAGTTTCAGTATTTTTTCAAGTAAAAAACAACTTTTGTAATGTTTAAAATGTGTTCTTTTAAATGCATGAAAAAAAATGTGTGTTCCATGCCCCTTTAAGTTCCAGCTTCTACCTATTTGAATTGCTAACGCACTGTTACAACCTTTCCCTGTCTGAGTTTTACAAGCTGACTACTCCAGCTATCAGTATAATAAACTCACAGTTCCACCATGTGCGATCCATCCTGTTGTGTCTACCGAGCTACCCGTTACTGCTTCCTGAGGGCCTCATTCAATTTCGATTTGGTCAATTGATTAGGGCTCTATAGAAGCACATAGCATATTTTTTTTACAAAAGTTTCTAGTTAGTGAAGACCTTGCTTTTGGATGGAAGTTCACTAACTAAAAACCTTTGTAAAAAAAATATGCTATGTGCTTCTATAGAGCGCTATTCAATTGACCAAATTGCAATTGAATGAGGCCCTGAGTCGGCTTGGTTATGTTATTCTGGTATATTGTGAATACCAAGCTGACTACTCCGGCTTTCTGAGTTATTCACTCCAGCCTATGGTGTCTACCAAACTGTCTATTCCAGTTATTAGATATAAATATATCAGACTCCAACTACTCCAACGTCCTAGGCTACAGCCTCCAGCCTATTGCGTTTATCAGGCTATCCACTCCAGACTTCTGAGTCTAATTGGGTATTCACCCCCATGCTCGGTTCCTGTATTCTAGGGGCCTCATTCAATTGCGATTTGGCCAATTGAATAGGGCTCTATATAAGCACATAGCATATTTTTTAAAATAAGTTTTTAGTTAGTGAACTTCTATCCACAAGCAAGATCTTCACTAGCGAAAAACTTCTGTAAAAAATATATGCTGTGTGCTTATATAGAGCCCTATTCAATTGGCCAAATTGCAATTGAATGAGGCCCACGATGTCTAGCTTGTCCCTTACCACTACATGTGGAAATCTGCCAGCTGGTCTGATTTGCAACTAAAATCCTAACTAAAACAGCAGGTACATCCTAGCTGGGACATACTACTGGATCATACCCCATAGTAACTCTCATATCACCCTAGCTATGGCCCTAGACTTGATTCAAAAGGTGAAAATGTGTTATACTTTTGAATAGATGTTTACTTATAAATTCAATCAATGATAGTACTTGAATATTATTATTTTTTAATACAAATGCTAACATCTTTCAAAAATTAAGTTTTACTAGTTTTACTTTAAAACTGTCCAATATTGATATTTAGTCCAAGCATGATCTTCTTAGGAAGAAATCTATTTTTTGTTAGTCATTCAGTCGTGTCTGACTCTTCCTGACCCTATGGACTGCAGCACAACAGGCACATCTAGCAGCCACTGCCCCTCTGAGCTCTATCAAGCTCATGTTCATTGCTTCAATTACCTCATCTATCCATCTCCACCTCTGTCATCCCCTTCAATTTTCGCAGCACCATAATCTTCCCTGTCTTCTCATGATATGGACAAAATACTTGAGCTTCAGCCTCATGATCATGATCATATTTTCCAGTGAACAGTTTGTCTTGATTTCCTGAAGTACATTTTTCACCAACACCACAATTCAAAGATATAATTTCTACGACACTCGGCCTTCTTTATGGTCCAGCTCTCACATACGGATGTTACTACTGGAAATACTTAGTTCTAACTATGAGGATTATTGTTGATAGTGTAATATGTTTACTTTTTACTTGCTTGTCATAGCTTTCCTCCCCAGAGGCAATTTTTTTATTTTTTTATTTCATGGCTACGGTCACCATCTAAAGAGATCTTGGATACCAGGGGCCTCATTCAATTGCGATTTGGCCAATTGAATAGGGCTCTAAATAAGCACATAACATATTTTTTTTAAAGAAGTTTTTAGTTAGTGAAAATCTTGCTTTTGGATAGATATTTACTAACTAAAAACTTCTTTAAAAAATATATGTTATGTGCTTATTTAGACCCCTATTCAATTGGCCAAGTTGCAATTGAATGAGGGCCCAGGGAAATAAAAACTGCCACAGCTTCCGATTCTTCCCCAATTATTTGGCAGGAACTGAGATTGCTGTTTGCCATGACTTTTGTCTTTTTAACATTGAGTAGCAAGGTATGCAAATGAATATGATGGCCGTTTTTTTCTCACACTGAACCCACTGAAGCACATTTGGTGTCTGGCAAATCTCCCCCACATATACTAATTATAGTAGGGGAGGGCATCCATTAAAGCTTTCAACTGGGAGTCCAAGAAAAGATCCAGAAGGGGCAAAGAGTAAGCAATGTATTTACACTGGAGAAGGAGAGGGAAATGGGGATAGTATAAAAAAAGGGGGGGGGGGGGCATAGCAAAGAGGTAAAAAAAAAGAGGTTAAGAAAGATACGGGCTCAGTAATTTATTATGACCATCTTTATTTGAGCATATCATTTGTAAAATGTGTTTTGTTGCTTTCAACATATGCACTTCTCTGCTTGCTCAGTTAGAAGTCCAGGGGTGAAAGAGGATCTTTTTAGGGGGTAATAATTAATCTTTTTCTGATCGGTGTAGGTTTGCCTGCAACAGCTTCTGCAGGAATGTAGGCATATAAATACTATTACCATGGCAGCAGATCAAGTCATCTATCAAGACAGTCCCCCTGGGCAGACCTTCTTCTACCCCAACAGGGGCAAAGAAACCGCTGGTAGGAAGAAGAAACCTGTGCAGTGTGGGATTCCCCTTAGGACTGTCTCATTGCAGATGAGTCATGGTGGGGGATATAGATCACATGCATTGGAACTGATATGGCTGGAGGAGCCATTGGACAGTAGCTGCAAGGAAGGGAAGGGGCGCTGCTTTGGTAACAGTGTCTTGCGGAGGTATGCTGCTTGGGAGGGGGTCTTGTGAGGGGAGCAGAACTGCTTTGAAGTAGGATTTTTGGGAGAAAATGTCCTTTTTTATTTTGCTACAGGGTTCTCCATTCATTAGCTCCACTACTGCCCATGTTCGTTTGTGGAGAGCAGCATATCTGCTGAAGCTTTAAAACAGGGGTGTCCAAGCTATTGTCCAAGCGTGGATATCCCTGCTGCACCCAGGCGAGACTATTGCTTCTTCAGTCATCCCGATTGACTCACCCGGACACAATAAGGAAATCCTCAAATCCAGACCTGTGTGCGGCCCAGCAGTTCCAAACTTTGACAACCCTGCTTTAAAAGGACATGTATGATTCTTAATATTAAAATCTAAAATATTTAGAGCTGTATGCATGAGCTACAGGGGGCAGACATCTGCAGGGACTATTTGGATGTTTTTATTGACCACCTAAAAATTGGAGAGGATCTTACTGGACTTAAGGGGGATTATCCTTTTGGGCATTGCTTTCTGCTCACTCCTATTGCTAAGTGTCACTTTGCAGTGACAGTCTTTGAACGTAAATGAAGAGAGATGTTATGTTTCTCCCTGGTGCCTAATCCTGTTAGAATTAATGGTAAACTTTTGAACATCGTTGAAGAAAACATTGCACAATTGTTAACAATAAACAATTGTATTTATATTAAACTGCATAAGGACATTTTACCTATTATCAGTTCAAGTCCTCCCTACAGCATACTAAGCACCACTATGGGGTGAGACGTTCTTACTCACTTCCAGCCACCAAGCAGATCATTTACTAAAAATAAGCATTATAAATAGAAATATAAAAGACAACACAAAATAAAGTCCCCATGTAATTTGCATCACGTCATCCTTTCCTCAGTGGAAGTCAGGAGATTTTGCCAGGACCTCATGACATCTCTAGACAACAGCGACCGAATAACCACAAAAATATAAACTTAGTACTTCACCCCTTCCTTTCTGACTCAAGAAGAGGCCTCTGTTGAGTAGTATTGCTTTAATCAGCTGTGAAATCATGTGACTGAGAGTGCAATAACACCACGACATTAAAATTGTAGGCCTGAAGCCTTAACATGAACAGTCGCCATGACAACGGGGCCATGTTCTTGCCATCTGCTTCCTTCTCTGCTCTCCCCATGCAATTTTCACTAGCATACTGTTAGAAAAACATTATTGCAGCCGTCGCTATGATTGCAGTACATTTTACTAGTTAATAAAGAGCAATAACATATTTTCCTATATTGATATTCCATAAAAATATGGTTTCTCAAAATATGACCTGAGTTGAATGTCTATATACCATGACATATCATTCATAATTTATTCTGTAATAATCTCTGCATCCAAATTGCATTGTTATAAATTGTATTAAAATTAAGAAACATTGCATTCATTGATCCCTTTTCATCTACTCTTAATCACAAAGTAACAGATTTGATGACAGATCACCAAAAACGTACATATGGTCTGTTCGTTATATCTACCTAAATGTGTGGCTTCATTTAGCCTATACATGTTTAAATTACGTATCTGTGTTTGACCCTACCACTTCAATTGGAAGGCTGTTCCACTTATCTAAAACTCTTACTTCAAATCATGACCTCTTGTTCTTGCATTTCTCTTTTTCTCGAAGACACTTCTCTTTTGAACTTTATGAATCCTTTGATATTCTGACTTGATAATGAAAATTTCTTAACAAGCTTAAATGGATATGTAAGTGAGCTGGATTATGAGTGCATCTGATAGAGGAGAATTAGTAGTGTATGAAAACATGTTTTTGCATGATACAATACCAAAATAAGTTTTTAAACACTTACCTTGAAGTTAGCAAACTATATTTAAATTTCTGTCAGTTAAAACTTAGGGTTAACATCCTCCAACCCAGGCTAAACTGGTATACAATTTGAAAAATAATTTTCGGCCAATCAGGAGGAAGTAAAGACTGAAACATTTGTATCAAAATCTTGCGGTTGCTGTCTATTTTTTTTTCTCTCTGCTTATGGGCAATTTCAGCTGTGACCCCAGCAACCATCATTTCCTTTAGAGGTCACACACTGTACCCTGCAGGGTACACTTTATGTAAGCTTCCTAGGGGTGTGCACAACCACATATCAGTATCTAGCATATACATATGTAAGTACATTCAACTTTTCAATATAATACATATTTTTCTACTAATCAGTGGCTGTTTATTAGGAAACATTTGAAACCCAGCTAACTCACATATACTTACTATACCTTTAATAATAATAATAAATACAGAGTTTAAGAAACCAATGTAGATTTTCTTTTAAAATATATTATTTGGAAGAATCACGCTTGTTAATATGCAAAATCGTTTTAGAAGGGAAAAGAAAACACACCTTGTAATATATTACCTATTAGATTACATTATGCTGGTTTGGTTTCTGTTTATCAGCTTCCTGAAATAGGAGGAGACTTTGATTGAACAGTTTATATCTCCGCAATGGGAATGTGGCATCTGCAAATGACAGAGCTTTCAGTAGAAGTATAGGGATGCACCTTAGTTTATAAGGATACACCCTCCTGAGAAGGTAAAAGACAGAATCTGCTGACAAAAGACAGATGTCTGTAGTAAATAATAATTTCATATAAAAGGTAAAAATGCAAAAGCTGTATTTATTTAATTTTACCTTTCTAAAATCTAATTATTCAAAAAAACATGTAAGGAAAAACATAACGACATTCGTTATTTAATATTCAACTATATTATTACATTTTGCTTTAAATAACCCCTGTGGTCTCTTTTTTTCAATATGGTCTTTTGCATAACTAATGTGCAAAATATTTTTAGAAAGTAAAAAAGACCTCTAAATAGCATCTATACTATGTGTAATATTTGTTATTAATAGCATATGATAATAGCATATGATATATGCTTGTGTAATATTCATTATTAATAGCATATGATATATTTTAAAATAATTTGTACAATAGTTTTTAATATGTAATTCAAAAGTGACATAACAATTTTAGTTACAATAAGCTTAAACAAAGACATATGTAAATATTAACACATTTTTGTTTACATATTAAAACTTTGTGACTTTGCCCTTCTTTTATGTTTTCAGAGCTTTGTTTTGCAAGGCGTTTATGACTTATAACTTAACATAAAATACAAATAATAGAAGGTTCCTGCATTTTACTTAGTACATAATATACATATGTATCTATTTACTTTTAGTTATTTTATTAAGAAGTACCGTACTTATAAACTCTGTTGTTGTCAAACAAATAGTACCTGTCTGGGTCTGCCCACTGCAGTGCATGCAGACACAGACTCTGTAGGGCTGGATATTCAGTGCAGTGTTCTACCCTATCAGGGACCATGTCTCAGCCGTATTTTTTTGAGAGATGGTCACTGATTGTCTAGTATGAATCAGGCACAGCCAGTACAGTAGCGTTTTTGTGAGCCTCAGAAAGCAGATGCAAGCCGTTAATTTTTGTTTGATTTAGGGCAGTAAAAATCTAGCTTATAAGCACTTCTTAATAAAATAAAGTACATAAAAGTAAATAATAACTGGCATAAATCCAGAAACTTTCATATCCTTTTAAATGATCAGAATAAATAAATGAGTGACTTAATGGGCCACTATAGTCGCCTTACATTGGAGTTTAACTTGGAAGGTGGTTTTCTGCCTAGGCCCATGAGGCCCAGGCCTAGGGCAACACATTTTCAGGGGGCAGCAGACTTCCTGAATATGCCAATGCCATACATTGAAATACTTTTGTATATACACATAAATGTCTATATGCAGTGATATTTCTATGTGTAAGTGTAGTTGGCACTGTCCGACACACCATATATATATACATAAATACACATAAACTTATAATTTTAGGTACAGTACATTGATCAGCTCCTAGCCAGCATAAAACTGAAATACGCCCATGGTACATTTTTTTGTTTAGTTACTGACCAGCAATAAAAATCAGTATTTGAAGAAAAAATATATTGTAGCTTTTAAGACTTAGAATTAGCATTGTTTCTTATGTATCTGATGTGCTTATCTCCACCCCCTATTAGGTGTCCAAGGGGTGAAGAACTATCTGGAATCTATCTTAATTTTTATTTTACCAATGTAGGTTTGTCTCCAATACCCACTGCAGGGAAGTAGGCATATAAATAAGGTTATCAGGACAAAAGGTAAAAATTCCTAGCAGGATAGCCCCCATGGACAGATCCTTCCCCATTCCCCGGATACCTTATTGTGGGTGAAACCTATCTGCTGAAGTCTAAAACAGTAAACTTGACATGTACATTATAACTTCTACATTGAATATATTTATTTCAAATTATTGCTAATCATAAACTAAATAATCTAATTAAACCAAGTTGCAGGAGCACTAAAGTGGTGCTTAAAAGAAATGCTGCGTCTTTGTGCAATATAGTGCAAAACAAAGGTGCTCTACACTTTCTTGTTTACTTACAATCAGGATACAAATTACACATTCAGCCTTCTCTCCTCCCTTGCCTGCTACTAATCAATACCTTTGGGGAGAGAGTATGAGCCTCGGGCAACCAGGATTATCATTACTAATGAGGGCTGTGAGCTCGGATTGAACTGATAAACTTATAGATGAAATGTGATCCAGATGGACACCACAAATAAAATGAAAGACATGAAGGAACACCATATGAGCACTTGGTATGTTGATTTAAGATCTCACATTTACAGTGTGCCCCATGAAGAACTAGACTTGGTTGTAAGAACATAGAAAGGAATAAATAAATAAAAAATAAAAATAAATACCAGCTTTAATTTATGAACTGAGTAATGTAACTATTGTTTACTGTGTGTGGTGTTGGAGCAAAATGTTGTGTTTGCCTCCATCTTGATTCTACTACTCCATTTCGGTTCGTTATTTTGGACTTATAACTTCAGCAGATGAATTAAAATGACTGTAATTTATAATATAGGATAATATAGTGGTTAAGAGGATCATCTATAATGGAAGAAGAAAATGCCACATAGTGCAGGCTTGGAACGAAAAATACTTTTTGCTAAAAAAATCTTCTTTTAAAATGTTAAAAAAATTACAGACGATTATTTTCTTTAAGTATAACCAATCATATTATTGCTATTTTCCTATGTATATTCTCACTTTAAATTGTGATGTAACAGCGATACTGACAGAGTTCATTATTCAGAGCCTAAAAGTATGTCTGTCGGCCCTCCGACTGATTGTAATAAACATCGGGCCATATTCTATTAGCTACTTGCAAATGCCTTGAACTCATAAAATTGGCTTCGGGTGTTTTTTTTTAAAAATGTTTATATGCATTCTATTGACTTAATAATTCATTAGTGCCAATAAGTAATATTTGCCAAATATGTAGAAATATTAAGAGTGTTTTTAAGTGTGTATAAATGTAATAATTGGGCAATAGCATAGGGCCCATTGTCTTTTTAATTCAAACTAAATTGTATTCTGGAGATTTCTTCCACAATTTGGTGTGTTCTAAACAGGAAAGTAATTGCTCTGCTGGACCAACGGTGCCTGGGCCTCTTCTCTCTCTCTCTCAAGCACGAGCATCAGAAATCAGGTGAGGAGACCAAATAATCTCTACTCTGGATATTGAGAGAAGGGTTACCCAGCTGCTGTCTGTCTGGTAAGAGAAGCTGACACGTTCACAACCTTGTAATGTTGTTCTAAGGCTAAATATTACTGGCTTAAGGAAACTCGTGGATAAAGGTTAAGCGTAAAGGAAGAATTGCTTATCATGACCTCAGATTTTTGTGGAAATGTTATTTGTTTGATTCAGTTTATCCTGACAGAGCATCACCCACATGATGTGGCTATATATTAAGATGTTTGTTGTCTGATGTATTGCAAAGTTTCTGCATTGAATGTGTGAGTGTCTCTTGTTTGTCATGTAGTGACGTCCTATACTGTTTGATTTAATGTTGTCCTTACACATTATGGGAGAGTAAAGTGTTCCCTAACCTTGCATTTACTATAGTAAGAGTTCCCTGAGAACGCCACAAAATATTTCTCCTGCTTTTAAGGAATAGCTATGGCGGGAGGAAATGTACTTCTTCTTGTGTCCATGTTTGTGTGATAGATATTGTTGGTAATGGGAAGCAGTGCATCTAAAGATGTCTAACCACCATCCAAAGGGAATCTTGCATGTTATAAGAATTGTAGGTACCTCGGTAACATATGGAGGTAAATGCTATACATGGCACACCACTTAACAGTTCTCAAAGGAGGGAATGTTTAAATAGTACACTTAAGGGGAACACTAAGATAACTGGAGACAAAAGTGTGATGTGTTGTTTTTGTTGGTACAATGAGAGCTCTCAGAGGTGATGAGACTCTAGGGGTAGGACACTGCCAATACATTGGAAGGATCTAGTAAAGAATATAAGGAACATTTTGAGAAATCAGACCCAAAGTATCAGCAAATGAATTTCAGATATTATTGAACTTTTTTTTTATGAACCAAAGTATCTTTTCTAAATGAAAAAATAAAATGATAAAAAATGGTGAGCTTAAATCATTTCAGTTATTCCAAAACATTCTCTCCCATCACAAATTTAAATGTGTTTCTTTAAGGGAGAAGAAATATAGCGCTAGTCACCCAGCTACAGAATAATTATATATACTTATTAAAAAACAAAATGCTGGTGATTTTTTGAGGGGTTTAAAAACATTTTACCCAATATTAACTGTTGTTATTGCAACAAAGAAATTTGAAATATAAGAATATTATGGTCAGTTAAGTAAATATAAGTTTACTTTGGGGAGGAAACATGCTACAGTGTATATATCTCCATTATAAGTCAAGCAGCTATTGCATTTATTAACTCTCTATCTATATATCTACATATCGACAGATACACACAGACACACACTGATAGATGGATAGGTAGATAGATAGATAGATAGATAGATGTGGAGACTACAGTTGCTGTTATCTATCTATTGCTGAATCTTGAACTTGTTATGCCTGTAACTTAACTTATGTATAGCGCTACAGAATATGTTGGCGTGTTACAAATACACAATAATAATAATAATAAGAATCTATTGTGAAAGCCTTAGTGATTGTGGTGGAGTGAATCTGACATCATACAAGAAATGCTTGGCCTACACGGTCTGCCTCTTTCCTATCTGTTGAAAACCTCAGACCATCTTTGATCTGCGATCTTTTATTAAAGCAATTTACAGCATATGTTTTCCAGTACGGCTAAAAAGCTTTTCCATAAATCAATTATTCTTTCTGCAAATATACAGAATTGTGAAATGAAATGACCAGTGTCTTAACCTTTATGCTTCCAGAGCATCACAATATTCATACGTCAGTGATTGTAGCTTTACCTAAATCATTTTTCCATGTTAGTGAATGTAATTATGGCACACATACCTAACAAGTTAAATAATTTGTTTCCATTAATGATTGAAAATACTGTGTTGCATGTGTCTACCTAATTCTGCCAGTATAATAACCCCTCATAGAGATGCAGAACATAAGAACTGAATGAAAACAGTTTATTATGACGTGATAAAACCTTTCCTCAATCTAAAGAGTCAATATAAGCAATTTTCATGTTAAGCCTATTTTTTAGTTTGTCATTAATTAACTTAAAAAATACACGACAAACAGTAGCAAATCACATCTTTAACCAGAAAATATAATTTAAAAACGCAGTTTACCCCTCTCTTATTGTCCTGAGTACTACTGAAAGCAAGTGGAAGATTTCAAGTGCAACAACATTAATCAAGCATCATCAAGACAATCTAATCAATGTTATAACTGTTGAAATCTTTCACTTCCTTTCAGTAGCGCTTAGGAGAATGAGGGAGTGGTACAGCAGTGATGTGTTTTAAATTACATTTTCTGGCTGCTTTACTGCTGTCCGCACACATATTTTAAATGTAATGTGAATCTGTGATGCACAATGTATTTTTCTTGTTCCAGTGCACCAAACTAAACTGACGGAATTGTAGAATAAAAGAGGCTTTTTTATCACTCCATCCTTATTTAAGTCTGCAACATGATTAAATATTCTTATTTGGCTTCCTCTGCAAATGATTACATTCTGCAACAATACAGTACAATTTGAGATTATATGCAGCTACAATGAAAAGCTAACAATCTCTAATGAAATGCAATCAAATTAGGAAGCAAAATCTATCATTTTGAGTTTCCACAGATCTACATTCTGCTGACCATAAGGATATAATACTATAAAATGATCACGAGTATCTCCTGCTGAACATGAGGAGGCAATATTATAAAATAATACTGAGCATCTCCTGCTTAAGATGAGGATACAATACTATACTATAAAATAATACTGCGCATTTCCTGCTTAAGATGAGGATACAATACTATATTATAAAATAATACTGCGCATCTCGTGCTTAAGATGAGGATACAATACTATATTACAAAATAATACTGAGCATCTCCTGCTTAAGATGAGGATACAGTACTATATTATAAAATAATACTGAGCATCTCCTGCTTAAGATGAGGATACAGTACTATATTATAAAATAATACTGAGCATCTCCTGCTTAAGATGAGGATACAATACTATACTATAAAATAATACTGAGCATCTCCTGCTTAAGATGAGGATACAATATTATACTATAAAATAATACTGAGCATCTCCTGCTTAAGATGAGGATACAATACTATACTATAAAATAATACTGAGCATCTCCTGCTTAAGATGAGGATACAATACTATACTATAAAAGAATACTGAGCATCTCCTGCTTAAGATGAGGATACAATACTATACTATAAAATAATACTGAGCATCTCCTGCTTAAGATGAGGATACAATATTATACTATAAAAGAATACTGAGCATCTCCTGCTTAAGATGAGGATACAATATTATACTATAAAAGAATACTGAGCATCTCCTGCTTAAGATGAGGATACAATATTATACTATAAAAGAATACTGAGCATCTCCTGCTTAAGATGAGGATACAATATTATACTATAAAAGAATACTGAGCATCTCCTGCTTAAGATGAGGATACAATATTATACTATAAAAGAATACTGAGCATCTCCTGTTTAAGATGAGGATACAATATTATACTATAAAAGAATACTGAGCATCTCCTGCTTAAGATGAGGACACAATACTATACTATAAAATAATACTGAGCATCTCTTGCTGGACATGAAGATACAATTCCATAAAATCATACTAAGTGTCTCTTGCTGAAAAACAGTACAGGCTTCAATTACCTTCTATATATAACTGGAAGCAGCCATTTTAGTTTCCACAGATCTACATTCTGCAGAACATATGGAGATAATACTATAAAATTATCCTATCTCCTGATGAACATGTAAAGGCAATATTATAAAATAATACTGAGTATCTTATACTGAAGATGATGATAAAATACTATAAAATAATACTGAGTATCTTACACTGAAGATGATAATAAAATACTATAAAATAATACTGAGTATTAAACGTAATAAGGCAATATAATAATATAACATGAGTATCTGCTGCTAAACATAAGGATTCAATATGATAACATAATACTGATCATCTCCTGCTAAACATCAGTAGACAATATGATACAATAATACAAAGTATCTCCTGCTAAACATCAGTAGACAATATGATACAATAAAACAAAGAATCTCCTGCAGAACATGAGGATGCAATCACGATAATAGTTGTGGATCTGCGGGACTGTTCGAAATGCTTACGATGTTGGTAAAGCTTTGCAGCTCCCGTCCTTCGGCTGGAACTACTTTCTGGATCAAGCTGCGCATCGCGCAGGCGGGATGCGCATGCTCAATGCGCGGCTTGATCCAGAAAGTAGTTCCAGCCGAAGGTCGGGAGCCGGAGAGGAGGAGAAGATGGTGAGTAAGGCCGCAAGCTACTGGCAGGGTAGCATCCAGGTAAGAGACACAGGGGAGGGAGAGGAGGGGGAAAGGAGACACAAGGGAGGGAGGAGGGGGAACACAGACACAAGGAAGGGAGAGAGGGAAAGGAGACACAAGGGAGGGAGGGAGAGAGGTAAAGGAGACACAGGGGGAAGGGAAAGGGGGAAAGGAGGAACAGGAGAGGGAGAGAGTGGGGGAAGGAGACACAGGGGAGGGAGATGGGGATTAAGGTGACACAGGGGAGGAGAAGGGGGAGTGGGGAAAGGAGGTACAGGAGAGGGAGAGGGGTGGAAGAAAATACAAGGGAGGGATAGGAGGCGGAAAAGGAGACACAAGCTGGCAAACAGCATTGCCAGCCTTAAAATGTTATTACCGTTATTTTTGACAGACAATTTCCAAGTACTATAATATTAAGTATCTACTGCTGAACATGAGGATGCAATACTATAATATAATATTAAGTATCTCCTTCTGAACATGATGAAACAATACTATGGAATAATACTGAGTATCTCCTGCTAAACATGAGAATACAATATTATAAAATAATGCTGATTATCTCCTGGTTAACTTTACAGATTTATTTAAATTGTATATTGCCAGTGGAATTGTTTAGAAAAAAAATATTATGTATATCTAAACCATCTTGCTAAATAATAATAAAAGGAAAATAATAATAGAGAAAATGCTAGCGTTCTCTTAGAAGATCATTATATTTATAAGGGCTTAAGAGGATTTATTGTGAGCAGATGTAAACAGGAGCATTATCTTTCAGGTTTAAAATAGACATTGGCTTTAATCTGCAGCATGTTCATTAACATGGAAGAGGTGTGTGATGAGGTTATGCAGCATCTTACCTCTCCAGCTCGCCTGACCCTGTTCTATATAATCCTTTAATACAGCAGGAACCAGATCCTCTCTCTCCTGGGTTGTTTATAGCAATCCAAAGAATAAGATGACTGTGAGACTCTCTAGAAGAATCTCTGACACATTGGAAAAAAGCATGAGTGCCTCGCCTCCCACCCTGGGTAGGGAAATACCCCCCTCCTTACCACCCAGTGACAAATCACACATTTTGTGCATACCACTGTGAGTCAATGGGATCACACATTGTTATTGTACATTTTTTGGGATCCTGAGTTATAATTAAGCCAAGCTTTTAGGTAGATAGAATGGTCCAGCTTTGTTGGTTCGACAACAAATCTACGTTTCTATATATGATTCTATATCAATTAAACAAAGCAGGCTAAAAAAAAAAGGGGATGGTTTAACCCATTCATTACCAGACACACAACAAAAGGAATATTTGCTTCATTGCTAACGAAAAAAGGTGAATCCACACATTATAAGGAGACGTTATTATTTATCTATATGCAGAGAATAAAAGGCAAAATCCTGGCCAGGAAGAGCGGCTTACCTAGTCTGCAGAAGCTGTAGTACGTATGTATCAGAGAGAGTAGAATTGACGAGTGTTTTTGCCTGTCAAAGATGGGGTGGAGCTGGGAGGGGGGTATGTAAAGGGAGAGGGCGGTCGCACATGACGATGTGAGTGTGTGTTGTGTGTGTCTCGGTCCTTATATGGTTTTACCATCCGCCTCTGGGAGAGACTGAATGTCATGTTTTATTCAGACAGTGACACTAAAGCACTATTCAGTCTCAGCTCACTTACAAGACATTCTGTGTAGAAACCCCCCTCTGTATTAAAGGACCACTGTAGTCACTTATATTCTATATGATATTTTAAATAACTAAGCTTGATAATGCATATGCTTAGTTATTAGGAGTAGAGACATATCATGGTATATATATCTAGATTATGCTATCCAAGTTAAATTCTTAGAAATGTTACAGTACAATTAATTATTTTCAGCCTTATTAAATTGCGATTCGGTAAATTTAAAAGGGCTCTAATTAAGCATACCACATATTTTTTTTACAGAAGTTTTTAGTAAATCTTCTGTAAAAAAAATATGCTGTGTGCTTAATTAGAGACCTTTTAAATTTACCGAATCACAGTTTAATAAGGCTGATAATATGAAAGTCACACGTATTTTAACGTTATGTTTCATCGGTTAGAAAATAAAAGTCTTGGATAGGTGTTACTTTGTGTCTTTTTCTTCTTGAGGGTTTTTATGCCTCTCCTTTACTTCTTTTTCCTTTTTCTTTCAGTGTTTTTTTTTTTTTTTCAGAATGCAAACATTGGGAAGAAAGGTGTGTTCAATTTGGAGGAATTGCTTATATGCTGTTAGAAAACCTTATAAACAAGGGGAAAGGGTGGGGGGTAAATTAACATTTATAGATAATTACTGCAGGGTTCCATTTTCTTTCCTCAGCCTAATCTGTCTGTTTTTTTTTTTTAGCAAGTAACCTAGTAAGTTTTCTTATGCTCATTTTGAAGGTTTTAGCAGTTGTAGATGCTTCATTCTCTTTTAGCAGATATAAACTTCCTCTGCATTCAAGGTCTCTTCCCACCTCAAAATGGTAGACCCCATGGGCCTCATTCAAATGCTATTTGGCCAATTGAATAGGGGTCTATATAAGCACAGAGCATACTTTTTTTATAGAAGTTTTTAGTTAGGGAACTTCTATCCAAAAGCAAGGTCTTCACTAACTAAAAACTTCTGTAAAAAATAGGCTCTGTGCTTATATAGAGCCCTATTCAATTGGCCAAATCACATTTGAATGAGGCCCCATGTTAGCATATTTTTTGTAAATGGTAATAAATTACAGGGTGTATTTTTTTACATTTTAAAATCATTTAGCCTGTATTTCTTAAATATTGTAAATATAAGACCACAGTGTTCCTTTGATTGCAGTGAACTTTACTGCCATGAATTTTAAAAATATCTTGTTTATTAGATTTTATAAAATGAGAATGAACAACACATGCTTTGTTGTTAAAATTGAAAAAAAAATGAATGTTGCAAATGAATGGCTTAATTTTTCTATATCTGGAAATGGAACATAGATCATTCAATTATGTCAGTAAGTTAAAGGTCAGCGATAGCACCGCCAAAGGAGCAATGGATGAAACATTTGTGTGAATGAATTTATAAATAGCAAACTACAGTGTGTTGTTGCCAAAGCTATGTACCAATCCACTGCATTCCTAAATACAATCCTGCATTGGGATCCCCAAGTTTTCAGCATTACACATCTAACAGATAAAAATGAATGAATGCATTTCATTATTTATTTTAAACTTTCTTAAAATATGTTTCCTATTGTTAATTCAGGGTTCTTCATAAGAGTGTATTATAATAATGACATTTCAGTGGTTCTTTGAATATAACACAAGTTCCAAATATGGCATATTTTAAAACTGGAGACAGTAACAAGTATACTTTTTTTGTCACATGTTAGGATTCATCCAGCAATCCTTTGCTTTTATCTCTGTGCTATATTATAATTGTAGCTGATCATTGTTAATTACTTTCTCTTGGTCTGCACACCTTGGCCCCTATTCAATTGAGAAAGTATTGGTTACTGGAGCCTGTAAACTAATTTGCTATTCAATTGGCTTCTTTTAGCAATCTGCGGATTACAGGCTGAAAATCTCTGCGGTTGTCAAAATCGTAACTTACAGCCCATCTAAGCCTTTGATCTTTCGAGCCCGCAAAAGTTACAATCGCTAAAATCGCAAATTGCAATTCAATTGCTACAATTCCTGAAGTCCGCAAACGTTTTTACACCCGTAAACGGCAAATGAAGGATAAGATTCTACGACTCGCAAGGGGGTTAAACTCCTGTTCGAAGCACTGTAAATGCAAATAAAAAATCAATACTGCACTTTAAAACATGGGGAAAGGGATGCCAGACATTATAATTAATTGCACAACAGTTGCAACCTTGCAAATCTGTGATAGAAAATATTTTTTTTTTAGATTTCATTTTGGTGTCATATCAATCTCAGGAATCAACGAGTTAATACATATCAGGCCGCCCACATAGACTAAAACAGTATCTCCATTCATTTTTTTTTATTTTGTACATTGCCGAATTGCGAGTTCGATCGCATATCGGACCTTTAATTGCTAATTGATTTGCGTGTAACCTCCATGTTTTACTGACGTCATGATGTCGGTCTCATTTACTATTGGCTGTTTCTAAATTGGTAGTTATGGCCTTGCTTAATTAATCATGATCACACTCTGAAATGCTACTTACGATTGCATGGTTTACGGTTTCGGCTTTCGGCCGGTAAATTGCGGAATTGTTCAATTGAATCGTTCTGTAATTGTAGCATATTCCAAGCCCATAGACTTACGGCCTATAAGGTAATCTGTGGGCTTGCAATTGAATAAGGTCCTTTGTTTTTAGGTTAGAAGTGATTTCTCAAAGCAATAAGGAAATGTGTAAATCCCAGAGTGTGATAAGCTATGATTAATGTTGTGTGTATTCATTAAAATACCACTGCATAATAAAAAAAATGTTTCAAAACTCAGAGTCGACTAAGAGAATAATTCAGCTGGGGAAAAGGTAATTTTATGATCTTCCTGTATAACCTGCAATATCCCAGAAGAATTCATGTTTGGATGAAGTGCATAAGAGCCTGTTATGTTGTTTTGTGAGTATATTAGCTGATCCATTTCCTGGACCTCCTATATTATACGTTTGATTACGTCCATCTACAGGATTAAAGCATTTAGATCCAACGTCCATATCTGAAGATTAAGAAGATTACTTTGTCCGGAACTTGGAACTCTGATTTACTGGCTTCAAGTCAGTTTTCCTTACCACTAAGTAGAGGTTTATAAGTTTCTGCTTGAGCATGTAAATTAAGTTTTATTAAAAAGGTATGGTAATTCAGCTAGTTTTTAATCAGTTTTGTTGCGTCAGCAAAACCCTGGAGTGAAGTTAGTTGAAGTTTTGTGTCTGAAAGGGGCATTTACCTTTCTGGAGAGATGTGGTTGCATCCTTTGATGCAATGGCCTGCTCCTGGGCCAGTGAAGGAGAAGGAGTATGGAGTCAATTTCAATTTTATCTAGTTATCAAACAAGGGTTCTGGACCCTCAGGATATGATTTAATAAACACAGAAGGGATTTTTATACTAATAAACAGTCTTCAAACATGAAGGTTTCCAAAAAAATCTTTCTTGAGTTGCAGTGGTTCTGTAATCATTACTAACTGGCAGTGCCCAGATTGTTTCTTGCCATCAGGTGAGTGCACCACCCCAACTCGCTTAACATGGGAAAGTTTTAGGCATGTGTTCACTGCTCTGTAGATCAGTAGAGTAAATAGAGATAGAATCTGATTACTGTTTTTAGGATCATCCAATTTCCTAGCCTATTATGAACAATTCCAATCCTAAATCAATCTTTCTAGGTATAATTGAAGGCCACGTCAAAAGGTGTACTAGGAACAAAATCAGTTAAGGAAGACAATATTACATGCTTAGGTTGGGAAAATATATGTGAAATTTGAAGGAATGATTATAAGTCAGGCATGTCCAAAGTCCAGCCCGTGTGCCAATTGCGGCCCGTGTTCCGGTTTAATACGGCCCCACAGGTCATTTGGCAAAATCATCTGTTGTGGCCCCCAGTGAATTCCCGAGCACCACACGGATCCCATTGCTCAGAGGTTGGGTATCTTTCCCCTGCAGGATCTTCATACTGCAGGGGAGGGGAGTTCCTAATGATGTCACGTGACCCTGCAGTATGAAGCTCCTTCAGGGGCAAGATTTCTAACCTCTGAGCAATGGGATCTGGGACAGGGACTGCTATGCACAAGTAAGGGGGGGGGGGGGGGATGAGGTGCAGGGGGCTTGAGGGGGGTGAATAGTGTGACAAGGGGCCCTGTTTTTTTTGGGGGGGGGGGTAAATGTTACTGCTGAGGGGGGCCTAGGGTGTTGGGGGTGAATATGGCTACTGAGGAACTTGGGGTGGGTGAATGGTGCAACAAGGGCCCTGTTTTTTTTTGGGGGGGGGGGTTAATGATGCTGCTGAGGGGGCATTGGAGGTATTGGGGTTGAATATGGCTGCTGAGGGCTTGGGAAGTAAATGGTGCCACAATGGGCCCTGCTTTTTTTATGCTGCTGAGTGGGCACTGGAGGTGTTGGGGGTGAATATGACTGCTGAGGGGCTTGAGGGGGGGGGGGGGGGTGAATGGTGCAACAAGGGGCCCTTTTTTGGGGGGTAAATTATGCTGCTGAGGGGGCACTGGAGGTGTTGTGGGGTGAATATAGCTGTTGAGGGGCTTACGGGGTGAATGGTGCTTCAATGGGCCCTGTTTTATGTGGGGGGGGGGTAAATGCTGCTGCTGAGGGGGCATTGGAGGTGTTGGGGGGTGAATATGGGGGGTGAATGGTGCAACAAGGGGCTCTGATTTTTTTGGGGGGGGGTAAATTATGCTGCTGAGGGTGCACTGGAGGTGTTGGGGGTGAATATGGCTGCTGAGGGGCTTGGGAGGGTTAATGGTTCAACAAGGGGTAAATGATACTGCTGGGGGTGTTGGAGTGAATATAGCTGTTGAGGGGCTTGGGGGGGGATGAGTGGTGCAACAATGGGCCCTGTTTTTTTGTGTGTGTGTGTGTGTGGGTGGGGGTAAATGGTGCTACTGAGGAGGCACTGGGGGTTTTGGGGGGGGGGCTGAATAGTGCTACTGAGGGACCCTGGGGGGTTAGGTAGTGCATATTGCTGCTAAGGGAGGGGGGTAAATGGTGCTGCTGAGGGGTCCCTGGGGGTGTTGTGGGTGAATGGTGCTGCTTTGGGGGGGGGGGGAAGGATGAATGGTGCTGCTGAGGGGGGTTGGGGGTGTTTTACAAGAACATTTAGTTTATATATATATATATATATATATATATATATATATATATATATCTTTGTGCGTGTACAAATATGGCACTGGAGGTGTCATCCATGTGACAAAATGAAAAGTATGCCGTTTGCAATAAACTTTGCATAAAATAATTAATTTGCATTTAATTTTAATGGTTCAAAGAATGTAAGGCAAAATAGTCAGCCCTCATGCATGTTCACTTCATCAAATCTGGCCCTCTTTGAAAAAAAGTTTAGACACCAGTGTTATAAGTGGAAAATATATAGGACAGTGTATTTCTAGGCTGGATACACTGACTTAATGTAGAATGCCTCTGGAGGAATATAAGAACAAGGAGTCACAATTTGAAGTTGGAGAGTGAAAAATTTAGGGGTTATGTGCACAAATACTATTTTACAGAAAGGGTAGTAGATAAGTGGATCATCCCTCCAGCAGAAGTGTTATGGATGAACAAAGTAAAGAAATTAAAGCATGCCTCAGACAATCATAAACTTTGCGTTAGACAGTACAGGCAGATCAGATGGGACATTTGTTTCTGTTGTCAAATCTGTGTCTGTTTCTCACTATTATTAGTGAGATTTGACCAACTGTTGAAATAGTTTATGGGAATTTAGTGCCCTCAAGGACAGTAACATTCTCTTGCTATCCACCACGGCTCTGCCAAGACCTGTTCTGTTTTAAATATATTTTTTCGTTGATAAGTCATAGGTTTGATTTCCCTTCTGCTTGAACCTTGGACTGTCAACACAACAGACTGTAAACTTACCTCCTGTGCTATCTGATAAATTATAATCAAGTAGTTACAAATCACTTAGCCACTGCCAGATTTAAAGCAAAACGCAAAACGCTGAACTAGTCTTACTTTTATTGATCATATCTCCAGGAATTCAGCATCAATTTAGAAATTAAAACCCTTTTTCCCATATGCTTTTTCACCCTGTATCTAATTGTGCAGAGCACATAGTGAGACTTTTGTGGTCATTTAAAGTGTAAGCAATAATGTTAGGAATAGGACTCCTGTTCAATCTGTTTCCAGTCTGTCAAATAATCAAAAGACAGTGACACAGACTCCACCCACTTACTAGATTTTTCTCCCCTGTCACTTTACTTACTTATTATCTTAATGAGGGTGAGGTGGTGCTGGTTCTGCTCACTTTTCCTTGGCTGGGAAGTTCCTCCATTTTCTTGATTACATGCAATAGTTAAATAGAACACATAAAATACATTTTAGATCAGGAAGTGTCGCCATACCAGCTCATAGAAATAAACAGAGAGAGACAGGGATAGAGATAGATAGAGATAGCGAGAGAGAGGGGGATAGAGAGGGATATAGAGAGAGAGAGGGTTAGAGAAAGAGAGAGGATTGTTTATATTCTGCATGTACATAATTAATATTAAGTTGATAAAAAACATATTTGAGTGTTTAATTAAGCATATATTTCTAATTCTGCTCCTTTAGCTAGGGGCGTAGGAGCCAAAAACATTCTGGAGGGTATAAGGCTTAAAGAGTGTTTCACTATTAAATGCTTTCGAGTTTGGATATAGAGCTATGAGAAATAGCTTGGGAGTATACACAACAGTCATGTGATTTATCGGATATCCCCGTCAATCTCTGTGGGTTATTCAAAATAGTCTAGCATTTACTGAGGAAACTCCAGTGGTATTTAAAAAAAATTAAATTCACTCAGATGTTATATATTAGTGGGCATAGAATGGAGACAAGCAGAAGATGGATTGGAAAATAGATAAAACAGAGAGAGCATTTAGCTTGAAGCAAATCCCAGTATGGATTATGCATAATGGTATTGGATTACAAGAGCAAAGCCTTTGTGGACATTTTTAAATGTCCCTGCCCAAGTTCCCAGATTGCAGTTGAATAACTGTATTTTTTGGTATTCTGAGCAAGAAATAGTTTTTTTAATTTATTTTAGACATTCAAATGTGAACACAAATGTACTGTACGGTGGAGGGATGCTATTGCTCTGTTGCCCACAACAAATAATACATATATATATATATATATATATATATATATATATATATATACACACACATATACACACATACACACACACACACATCTATATATATATATATATATATATATATATATATATATATATATATATATACACACACACACCTCATCACAAGGCCTGTGTGGCTTTTAGGTTGCAATGAACGCCGCAGGCTCGTGAAACTTAGGCTCTTATCGCAGGAGCTCATTGCGAGGCCCATAGAATGAGGCCCGCAGTTGTGGGGTTATGGAGTTCCGATTTTAACGGCCAAACCACGGAACTGAAAAAAACAAAAATAAACAATACATACTTTGAATATTACACACTCACACACACCACAGGGGGAGAGGCAGGGAGCTTCAGAGTGAGGTTACAAGTTAATTTGTGGCTTATTTTGCGTTTTTAATCTAACAAAAATCGCCTAAGCAAGTAAAAAAATGGTTGATGAAAAAACGTATCTGTCATGAAACAGCCAGTGGCCATATTGGGACTGGCAGCAGAGGCCACACCCAGTGGCCATATTGTGTTTGGACAAAGTTCATGGCTCAGGCGGCAGCCATATTGGGACTGGCAGTGGTCACCTCTAGGAGCCATTTTATGATTGGACTCTACTCTCCACATGGCCATGTAGAAGACAACTGGAGTACAGGATACCTACATCTGTACTTAGTGGGGTTTGGGGCTCACAGACCCCCTGTTTTACTGTTGTAGGGTTGTATTGTTATTTTGTGGTCTAGGGGATAAAGTATTGTGGGTTTGCCCCTTGGCAAATTCCCATCCCTTCCATGTTTAGGCTCATTGTAATGGGTGTCATGTGAGGGAGCTGGTGGGATGTGTTGGTTGTATGTGTGTGAAACATTGTGTGTTGTATTTGTAAATATGAATGCATGTTATTATATTGTAGAGTGGAAGCCGTTGAATACAGCCAAACCTCCTTTGTTCCCAAAGGCCTGTTAATCCCATTAGCTAAGTGTCCAGCAGAGTACTAACAATGGGGAGCTCACAGCTGGAGAGCAGACAGGCAGGCACCCAGAAACAATGGGATGGCCTGAGGCTTCTCAGCCTTTCTAGCATGGGCATAGGAGAGCCAAGGTGCTTTCCCCTGGAGATTCAGAGCCCAAATGAATTAGTTGGCCCCGCCTAGTGAGTGGACCTGGGGAGGAGTCTCATGGTTCCCACGTAGGGACCCTGCCTGATTGGCCAGAGGCAGTTAGGGGCTGACTAAAGGTAGCCCCTCCTGGTAATGTTGTATGCCTGTTTAAAAGATGTTATTTTCCAAATAAAGTTGTTCATAATTTTCATCAAAACTTTGTGTGCAGGAGTATTATTGACCCAGGGGCATATGCTGGTAGAGGAGATCGTTTCTGACTCCCTTCCAGGTTTCCCAGGCACACTACCAAAAGCTGGGACTTATGCTCTTGCATCTACAAAGAATGTCCATTGGTCTGAGTCACCCAAATCTTAGGTCTAAAACCTACAGGAGATAAGAGGACTAGGATTCTCTATACTCCATCATCATTGTAGGTTGTGACAGCATCTACATGAAAACAAGGCCGGAGGCCATAAAAACGAGCCCTAAGACGTAGGGATTGCTGCAGTGCCACTTTCAAAACACAGTATATTTAATTAACATCCTCCTTATCTGTATGTTGAAAATAAACATTTACATTTTACATTACAAATTAAAATGGCTGAGAAACCCGAAACCAGCAAGGAATCCCATCAACGTCTGGACAGGATCCGAAAACAAAGATGGAGACATCCACAGTTGGATGATTTTAAGAAAAGAGAACGTGATGAAGAGAGTGACCAAATGTACAATAAAAAACCTACTGGTGGAGCAAAATGCAGGTGTGAGACAGATAGGAAAAGTAATGATACTGATCAACAAACATGTGAACAATATGGGAATGATACTACTGTTGATGTAGATTGTAATGTTCATGTCCTTTACAGGATAGTCCATTATTTAGAGACTTGCCCGTCCAAAAATTACGGCAAGAAAATTGTAAGCCAGGGAATGCTGTTTGACACACAATGTAAACCTTTTTGTACTGTGAGGGCCTTCGGCGCTCATGGCGATCCTCTTGTCTCGTCTATTTTTGCTCCTCTGAGCACCTTCAGCACTCATAAAGAGAGATATATATTCATCTATATTTACCTAATCAATAATGAATTAATTATTTCTTGAATAAATTAATATACTTTACCTATTTGTAATTAATACTGTATATTCAGCAATTAATACTCTGAAGAGCTAACAATCTGTTTATATTTTCTGGCACCATACAATGTACAGTGAGCGTTGGTGCTCTGATGATAAAGTGTAATGAATGTCCCAACTGTGCATCCTAAATGGTTTGTGTGCGTGAGAAAAATCCGTTGGTGTAGTTGTGTAAATCGCCATTGTAGATTGGTAATGTTATTAATGTGTTACACGTCTCGCATGCATTTTCCGTATTTTGTAATAGTGTATTTTGTTTGTTGCTGTGTGAAAGTGCTACGCGTTTGGCAGTGTTTTGCGTGGTCCGGGGTCTTGTAGCCTCGTTTTAATTTTTGGCTGACATTTTTTTCTTGCTTAGGCGACTTTTGTGTGGTGAAAGTCATCTAAATTGCATTTAAACCATGTTGCACCTCACTCCCAGATGTCCTGGCTGTTCCCCCGTGCGGTGGGTGATGTTTTTGTCTTATACATTTTTATTTTTTGTGTGTTTTTATTGTTTTTTAGTTGTTTGCGGTTTGGCCGTTAACCACGTATTTTTGCTCTGTCGTATTTTTTTTTTCTAAGTCCTGCGTCTTGTAAAGCACCATGGTAAAGCGCTACTCATTTTCATTTTTTTCTGCAGCAATTTTTTCTCTCGCTTAGCCGATTTTAGTGTGGTGAAGTCCTGCGTTCGTCAACTACTTTCAGTCTAAGGAGAAGCCGCATTTTGTAGTGTTTGTAGGCTAAGTCCTGCATGTTTTATTCCCTCCATTGCTTGCCTCGCTTTGCAAGGCTCGCAGGCGATGAACACCTTTGTCGCTCATCTCCTAAGTGCTCCGAGTTTAACAGCGAGCCTCGCGTAGCTCATCGCCTAAGTGCTCCGAGTTTAAAAAGAATGCCTTAAGAGGTATTATTATGTTGGATATTAAAGAACACCCTGGGGATATACCCTGGGGATCAAGTGGGGGTGGAGGTGGCAGAGACTTAGAGCATGATCTCAGGCCACAGGAGAAGATGCACTGTAAAAGGGAAAAGCAAATAAAATGAAAAATATTCCCAAAAGGGCTAGAATTATATAAAAAAATATTTTATGGCCTAAGGAATCAAAGCAAGAGCCAATTCCAAAGGACCAATCAAAATCCTTAAACAGACTAGAGGATTGCTTCCTCGTGCATTGTTGAACTTCTTCCAATTTATGCAGTGCATAATCTACAACGGGGCGGTTATCAATGATTGTGATACAACATTGGGACCAATAACAATTAGTCTAAAACTATATGATTCTGCAAGATTACACAAGGGGTTTATGAAGGTTCTGCATTGTTACTCAATATATTATGTAAGTATTGGCATGTTCTGTTTTATTGCAACATAATGCTAACAGGCCAAAACAATAGGTATGTTTTAGGATGACAAGGTGAAAAAACAAAATGGAGGAACAATGTTGACAGTACATATAATACAAAATGGTATACAGTATACAAAAATGACATATCTTTTCCGCTACACATTATCCCTCCCTGCGACATTACAAGTACTGCAATTAGAACACAAACAATTAATTTAAGTCATAATGAAAAAGGCAAGGCGTCATCTTCAAACTGACTACTAAAAGAGACTCTTGTCCCAAAAGGAGAAAGCTCACTGGGAACCAGAATATGGCAGGGATTATTGTGCCCAGTAGAGCCACAGAGCTGATAACCCAGTATGGTTTATATTCCATGTGATGTTCCTGTAGCAAAGCTGGACATGTTTTAATAATGGGGTCCTTTGTGCAAAGTTCATAGTCCAGGTGTTAAAAGCATTAAAAGCGTTTGATGAGAGTCTTACAGTTTGTGATTATAAAGCATAAGCAAACAGAAATATAAGGAATGATCTGTTTGATCAAGTCCATACAACTAGTAAAGAGTTCAATGGAAATGCATGAAATCATTTATAAATGCCGTTTACATGTCACACATTTTATCGATGTTAGTGTAACTAGTCAGGCATGTACAGAAAGAAAGAACAATGGTAAATGCAAATAAAATAGCCTCACATAATGTTTACTAAACATTACCCAACCATTTAATTACCAATACCTAGACCATAGAACCAATTTTGCCTTATGCCTGTTTTCTTGTTCCTAATAGGTATTGGGATGATGGATGTGATCAATAGCCAGTAGCAAGATCATCATGATGATTAACTTCAGCTGGAACATAGATACAATAATGATTATAAACCACTAGACAAACTTCTTAGAATATAATTTTGCACGGATATTACTAACAACCCAAAGATTATGCAGAGATTATGCAGATTAACTTCCTCTTTCCCTAGTCATTCTCCTTTATCAGATGTTAGTATGTACTAGATCCTAGCAAGTTGAAAGAACAATGTGCATAAGTGTTAGAAGGGACAATACAAAAGGAAGACAGGGCTAGGAAAGAGTATAAAAAACAAATTAATATGACAAAACAGTGAAAACATAGGCTCAGACAATCTTCATAAAAACCCAGTCCTTACGTATCACAGTTAGCCAGGCCCCTCTGAGGTAAAAATGGTTAAAAATAAAAAGATTACTTCTGGATATGAGATGCTCTGGTCAAGGCAACATGTATATTTCCAGACACAGAACAAGGAGTATGTGACTTTCTCTCAGACAATTGCATTTTTGTTTTAGATACATACAAGAGTTTGACCCATCTCTTTTCTTGGGTGCGAAATCACAGCATATCTTGACTTTGTCTTTAAGTCAGCAAACTCTGTATCTGAGCTTTCATCTATCATTATTTTTCCCATCAGGATAGTCACTTGGTAGACATTTTCTCTCATCATAAACCATGGCAGGCTTGTGGCACAGTTGTTACTTCCTTTGTTTATTTTCTTCCTCTTTGCAGGCACTCATAGTCTTCTTCTTCTGAGAGGGAGGCAATTGTGACAAAAAGAAAAAGAAAAAATCCAGACATTCAAGATCTGTCATATAAGACTTTACATACATCTTTCAAACATACATTCTCTCATCATACACACTTAGCCTAGGCTCTTCCCTAACTAGATATGACATTTTACATATGCATAACTCTGTAATGACCTAGGGATGGTATATAAATCAAAATCAATTAAGTCAATAATTTAATTTATGCAGCGACTAGAACAAGATATGGATATGCATAATTTATTAATTTTTATTCCTGCTAAAGCAGCACGATTGTCTTTAAAATATTTTAACATTACTATATTATGTCTTATATAAGTGGCTAGATCAATATTTATCTTGTCATAGTATATATATATATATTGGAGAATAAACTAATAATTATTTTACGAATGTTACATTTATAATTATAAACCTCTGATTTTTCAATTCATAAATTACTTAATCTCCTATAATATTATATTTGTTTGAGACCTAAAAATACCTTAAAAAGGGTTTTACCAGGGGGCGTGGCGAGCATCAGAAGAGAGCAGACGTGTTTACATAGAGCTCTCCAGCTAAGTGAGTGAGAATTGGGGTTATTGCCCCAAATCTGGAATATACCTGCTCCAAACGTATATATCTGAAGGCAGCAGCTTGCGCTTTGTGTATTGATACCGGATGGGAAGATGTTTGCCAGAAATTGCCAACCACAAGGTTGAGGCCTAGGCGGGAGGATCCTGGGCTCCAGCCTGTGTGCTATGCCTGCTTCTATTAAATAGTCAGGAACACTGCACTTGTCCTCTTATTATATATGTACCTGTATATAATAGCCCCAGATATAGGAGGTCTTTAAGGGGCTTGGGAAAAATTGTTTCTAATTCCCCAGCACTAATAAGCCAACAGCACTAGCAGTAGATTGAAGTCTGTATCTTCTCTCATTCATACCAATTTCTGTAATAAGAAACAGACAATCCATTTTGTGGCAAGGGGCTTCAAAGCAGCTACTGTATAACTTTGATAAGAGACTGTTTCTAAATGCTACGGGGTGAATGATAATAAGACTCTTACACCTACTGTCCAGTTAACATAACATTATCTATATTGAAAACTTTACAGAGGATAAATACTTTGATCTATACCAGTTTATACAACAGTGTGTAGGAGCATGCTGCCAACTGATGGTAAGGCAGGAACACTGCAAGTTGCATTCTGTCCGGTAACACACAGAACAACAGCACATCATAGTGGTGAATGCAAGCATCTGCTCAACAGAGAGTGGGAAGTCAAACCTAGGAGACCAACTAACACATACCCAAGCTGTAATCTCTACCTACAATAATTTCTTTCTTTTTTTTATCTAAAAATGTATCTCCTCTAATGCACAGACTTGGCTTGTAGACAATTGAACTACATCACTAGTTATCTACAGCAGTCAGCCCCAGCTGAAGGATGTAAATAAGCTGAAGGCCCTAAAGGAGATTTCTCCTCCCAGCAAGATATTACCTGGACTGTATTATGTAAATAGGAATCACACCAAATGCCACTGTCAAGATTTTTAATGATCTTCTCTAAAAGCTACCAATTTTAGCAACGCATGCGGTGAGGGTCTCTAGTCTTAACATTGTCTAGGTGGAAGCAATTGTAGTTTATTAGCTTTCACTTCAACACTTACAGCCTCCTCCTAGGCAGCAACATGGGGAAGCCTAAAAAGAAACCCGCTTCTAAGAGCATAGCGGACCATTTCCCAAGGCTAACGACCAATGCCACACCAAGGCAAGCCTCTGCAAGACTCATTGTCAGAT
The DNA here is from genome assembly GCA_027410445.1 of Discoglossus pictus. Taxonomy (NCBI): domain Eukaryota; kingdom Metazoa; phylum Chordata; class Amphibia; order Anura; family Alytidae; genus Discoglossus; species Discoglossus pictus. The sequence continues at coordinate 89,359,090 of CM050167.1, forward strand.
TATGAAGGGGAAAGAGCCTCAGAAGACTCATATCCCAACGTGAATGTATCAGACTCTTCCTTAGCACTGGATCAGCTGTTACAAACTCGCCTAACTCTAGTGGTCAAAGAGCTGAAACAGGAAATCAATGACTTGGGCAAAGGACACATACCCTGGAATCGATTGCTGATAGGATTATAGAAACACAATCCAGTGACCGAGTCGATATTTCAGCTAATACCTCTCAAATCCTGAGCCTGGAAACAAAACTAGAGGACCTCAAGAATAGGTCCAGGAGGCATAATATAAGATTAAGGGGAGTTCCAACGGCAGTCCAAGATCTTTCTCTACACTCACAGCGGCTTCCTGGGAAATAGAGCAGGCACATAGGGCCATAGGGGGGCCCCCGTCATCAAACCAACCCAAGGATGTAATCCTTAGATTCCTGCTCCAAAATATGAGAGACCTCCTATTGCAAGCAGCGAGAACGTTACCAACCATCTGCGGCCCGGATGGGGCCAAATTACAAATCTACGCTGACCTGGCACCAACAACGCTATTAAAACATAGACAGATGAAACTGGCTCTACTGATACTTTCCAAGCATCAAATAAGATATAGATGGGGCTTCCCCTTTAGCCCGTCCTCTTAAAATGAGTCTGCTACTCACAACGCTTGTTCTCTAGAAGAGTGCCCCAAGATCCTCCTGCGCTTAGGTCTCCTACAGGAAGGGGAGTTGTTGGCCCAGCAATCAAATATGCCTATCCCCAGATTGCAACGGGAATGGTCGGAAGTCCCTTTGTCTAACAGTCAGAGAGGCCAAAGATTGGTCCAGGAGGCCTGTCCTTCAGCAATAGCCTCCACCATTTCTTTAGATTGAGACGTCTTCAGGGCTCGCCCTAGATGAGACGTGTACTGAGGGTCCCTGGGTCTGTCTGGAGCTGGGAGCTAGGCGCCACCGGGTGCCTATAAGAATATAAACTGTTATGTAGCTCCTGCTGGGCTCTAGCCTCAATGACTACATTATCTGGAAAGGTCTACTTAGGGCTATACAAGTGACTTTATGCAAAGACTATGCATAGCCTTGCAGCCTCACCGGCCTAGCGCTTTGTTTTCCGCTGCTAAAAATGTATGAACATCTCCCTTTTACTGTTGGCTGGCCTAGTGCGCACTACCAATGCCTGCCTTCGAGGTGTACAGTTTTCTCTGACCTCAGAGGCATAATGCTAGACTAGCCCAAAACAGGTGGTAAGATAGCCCAAGAGGCAGAGCTAGAAGTAAGATTAGCTACCAATTTATATTCTTAACAATGTGGCGTATATGGTAAATTTAGGTGTAATTTTCTTGTTAGTAGTAACAGTTTGCTACAAGTGTATGTTATTTTTTTTTTTTTTTAAATGTATCCTTTTTTATCCCCCATATCGGGATTGGAGCCTCCTCCCATTCCCAGGTCTCGATGTGCCTAAAGTTGGTCTTATCTCAAACTGCCATAACTGACACACATGACTGACACGGTTATCACACTAATAACTTATAATGTCAGAGGGTTCGACTCACAATTTAAGAGGTGAAAGGCCTTTTTCACTTACAAGCCAATTCACCCTTCAGACCTTTTCCTTCAAGAAACACATTTTGTGTGTAACAAGCTCCCTAAGTTCCTCTCTAAATTCTACCCCACCTATTTATGCACCAACACACATACCGCATCAAGTCTTGCTCAAACTGCTGAGCTACATAAAATCCCATGATCTGGGGAGGGTTATTCTGGGTGGGGACCTGAACCTCATTTTGTCATCATTAGATAGAACTAGTTTGGGGCAGGGCTTTAGACCCGCTAAAAAACAATGTCAAATTATTTCCCTGTTGGATGAGCTCCACCTGATCGATGCCTGGAGAAGTTCTCATGATACAGAGCAGGAATATACATTCTATTCGGCAGTACATAAAACGTACTCTAGAATAGACACTGTTATTATTGACTCTGCACTATCAGATAATGTGGTCGAAACAAGGATCCATCCGTGCTCTTGGTCGGACCACTCCTTTGTTAGCTGCACCCTACACTTAAGCACAGCTTTTAGAACTCCGTACACTTGGCGGTTGAATAATTGCTTTTATCAACTCCCCAGTTTAAAGACCAAATTGCCAAAGAGATAGAATTATATTTCTCGACAAACGTTCAACTCAGACGCAGGGTGAGTTTGGGTAGTTCATAAGGCGTTTGTTCGGGGCACATGTATTAAATTGGCCTCAGCATACAAAAGAGCTTGGAAAGCTAAAGAATCCCTCTTGCAAAAGGAACTCATGGCAATCCTGGCTCCTCCATAGACGCCCTACTGGGCACAATCAATGAATATAGCACTCTCTCTGGACTGAGATTGAATCATAGCAAGACAGAAGCCTTAAGTGTGGGCATTCCTGGGGACATCTTGGACCAACTGAAAAGGGTACACAACTTTCTATGGCCTGCCTCTTACATTAACTATTTAGGGATAAAGTTGACTAACTCACTAGCGGATATTTATAAAACCAATTACCCACCCCTATTTAAGACTCTTCGAAGGGACTTAGACAGCTGGACAAAAAGGCAGATTTCGTGGACGGGCCGAATAGCCACGGTCAAGATGAACATCTTGCCGAGGCTGCTTTATCTGGCCAGGACTCTGCCGATCCAAATTAATAACAGGGAATTGGCACAGTTTCAAGCCCAGGTCTTTAGATTTGTTTGGAGGAATAGACCTCCTAGGATCGCCAGACATACTATGTATAAACATAAGTCTAGAGGAGGATTATCCTGCCCTAATTTCAGTACCTACTTTAAGGCAGCTCAAATTGCCTCTATACCGTTAATACATTCTACCACCCTACAGCCCAATTGGGTTTTTATTGAAGAGCTACAAATGGCCCCATTAAAATGGGAAATCATTTTATGGGCTCCGAGTTTGCACACGTTTGATTCCCTAATCCATAACCCTATAACTAAATTTACGCTGAAAATATGGAAATGGGCTAGGAAGGAACATAAACTGATTCACCCCGTATCACCTCTTACTTCAATCTTTACATCAACCTCTCTAGCGACCACCCTCACAGCTGACTCCAAAGCATTCTGGACCACACACAATTTAGACAAACTTGAGGCATGGTTTGAGGGCGACAGAATTATTTCTTGGGCAGAAATGAACAGGAAAATAGGGATACCACACCAAGAAATGTTTAACTACATCAAAATTAGACATTGGGTTGAGGAGATACATAGGATTCTTGGCCCGCCCAAAGAATCGTGGATGTCAATAATATGTAAAAACACAAACTTAACTAGAGGAACCTTAGGCTCACTGTACACTATGTTTAATGCACCAAAGGCTTCGTGGAAGCCTGCTTACACATTGAAATGGGAGATAGACATGCAACAAAACTGGGAGGGGGACAAATGGGCGGAATCCTTTCTGATCCTATCTAAAGGCTCATATAACTATAGCTTGCTAGAAACCTCGTTGAAAATCTTACACCGGGCATACATGACTCCTGCGAGGCTAAATAAGCTATCTCCAACAACTTCAGATAGGTGCTTTAGAGGATGCCAGGGAAGGGGAAACTTTTTTTCATACGTGGTGGAAATGTCCTAGAGTGGCTAATATTTGTATTGAAGCTACCAAATTAGCTTCACGGATTCTTAAATCTCCCCTAGAACCATTAATCTCGACTTGTCTGTTGGGAATTCATTACCAGGGGCTGGGTAATAAGGGGAACAAATTGGCCCCAAATGATTTTTTTAGCCGCCAAAAATATAATTGCTAGAAGATGGAAAAGCAGTCATATCCAATTTCAGGAAGTCATAAACAAAATAAATTATCTTTGCATTAACGAAAGAATGACTCACACTTTGTTGGACACTCACCAAATTTACCTAGAAATTTGGGGACCTTGGATTCAGTCTCCAGATAGCACATTGTAAGGTCTGGACAGGAAAGAGCATTACACTTTGGCTAACAGCGGTGGCTTGTCCGGGGAGCGGAGTGTGGAGCGGGCTGGAACGGGTAGAGCTGGGAAGCGGAGAGGCAACTCATCTAGACGACAAAAGGTACTGAGGGTGGCACGGGAGATCATAGGAATGGATGTGGTGAGGAACATTTAGGAGTGGAACTTTAATTGTGTATTTACTTAAAACCATCACCAAAAAAGGAAAAAAAATTGAGATATCTGGCTGAATGATTGTTTATTGATATGAATACTATATTTTAATAACAATAGACACAATTATCTTAATAATTTCAGTTAACAGATGTTTGCAATGTAATTGTTTGTTATGTAACATAAAAGCTGTTGAATAAAAAATCTTTGAAACAAAAAAAAGGAACTCATGGCCCTAGAGCTAAAATATCAGAAATCCCACTCAGATGACGGCAAAGAAAGATAGAATCAGCTAGGCTTGAGCTTGATCTAATTTTCTCTGATCAGACGGAGAACAGTGGAACAATACCCCCCATGCCTTATTTATTGATATTGAGAAAGCATTTGACTCTGTGGCTTGGTCATATCTGTGGGCGGTACTTAGAAAGTTTGGCTTTCCAGATCAGTTCCTAAATCTCCTACACTCATATTATAAAGACCCCAAAGCCTGGATACGGCTTCCTTGAGAGTCACCATCTTCCATTAGCATCAAGAATGGTACTAGGCAGGGCTGCCCACTTTCCCCCTTATTGTTTGCCCTTGCAATAGAGCCGCGGGCACAGGCGCTAAGGGCTGATCGTGACATAAATAGTGTGATGGTAGGGCATCACCACTTGAAGTATTGCTTCTATGCCGATGACCTTTTATGTACGTTACAGTAGCCCATAATGAAGGCTGTAAGTTATTTTGCTATTCACTTGGCTTTTTTTTTTTTGTGAGCCGCAAACGGCCTACGGGTTACAGGCTTGAAATCCTTGTGGTTGTTAAAACCGTAACTTATGGCTCATCAAAGCCTTTGATCTTTCAAGTCTGCAATTGATTGTAAAATCGCGAATCGCTATTCAATTGCTAAAATCACTCAAGACTGCAAACGCCAAATATTGTCCAAAATCTTAAGGGTTTAAAATAGGACCCACAAAGGGTTTACAGACTAGTTTGTAAATCAGCAAAACCCAATAAAAACCCACCAATGAACTTTAAAAGATGGGTAAAGCTATGGAAGGCATTCAAATGCATTGGATTGCAAAACAACTCCCAGTAATGGTAATGCATATGCCAATATGAAAAGTCATGCTGCAAGATGCTGAAAGCTATTAAAGACACATTACCTGATTCAATTACAACACAAATACATGAAAATGGCTGCCATATTAACCCTTTCTCACTCACAGAGGCACTCATGTGGACTCTAAAAATACAAAGATCATCTCACATGGGAGACTATTGTGCAAACTAAGAGATACAGGAATTGCAGTAAATATCTGCTAAGGATTGAGAGCTGGCTAAACGATGGGAAGCAAAGGGTTGTTGTAAATGGAACAAACTCCGATTGGACTAATGTGGTAGGTGGGGTTCCTCAGGGTTCAGTATTAGGTCCTATCCTTTTAAACATATTTATTAATGACTTAGAGCTGGGACTAGAAAGTAGTGTCCCCATTTTCGCTGATGACACAAAGTTGTGCAAGGTAATTAAATCAGATAACGATGTGCTTTCCCTCCAAAGGGATTTACATAAGATTGAGGAATGGGCATCTAAATGGCAGCTGAGATTTAATATGAATAAATGTAAAGTTATGCATCTGGGAAGGAAAAATAGCCATGCAATTTATAATCGTAATGGAGCAAATTTAGGTGTATCAGATATTGAAAGGGATTTGGGGGTGCTTGTGGACAACCACCTAGGTATCAGTGCTCAAAGCCAAGCAGCAACTGCAAAGGCAAATCAAATATTAGCATGTATTAAGAAGGTTATAGAAGCAAGGGAAGCAAATATAATTCAGACACTATACAAATCTCTAGAACGCCCTCATTTGGACAATTTGGGGCACCACTTCATAAAAAGGACATTTTAGAGCTGTAAAAGGTACAGAGGAGGGCAACAAAACTAATAAGGGGAATGGAGGGGCTGAGTTATGAAGAAAGACTAACCAAATGAAACTTATTTTCTCTAGAAAAAAGGTGTCTAATAGGAGATATGATTACCTTATATAAATACATCCAGGGTCAGTATAAAGATTTTTCAAGAGAGCTTTTTGTGCCAAGAGGTTTTCAACTGACAAGAGGACATACCTTGAAGTTAGAAGTAAAAAGATTTTACCTTAAAGAAAGAAAATGGTTCTTCAGAGTAAGGGTGGTTATTCTGTGGAATTCTCTACCAGTGGAGGTGGTGGCAGCGTATTCGATAGAGGAGCGATCGGGCTGTGGGTGTGCGGGGGATGCCTCTGGGGTGGAGGAGGCGGGGCTGGGGACCAGAGAGCAGCACATGGCATCTACTGTGACTTGCTGGATTGCGCTCTGTTCTGCCCCCAGCCTGAGCAACTCGGCAAGGTAAGATTCAGTCATCAGATGGTGCCTCCTCCCTATTGTGCCTGGCCAGGCTGCTTATGATCTCCAAATGATTGGCGGAAAGGCTGTCCTGGATCCCTTGAAGACACTCCTTTAATGGGTGAGAAGGTAGCATTGGTTGTAAAACCAAGTGGGGAGGGTATGGAGCCCAGCTGGAGCCTCGCTCCTTGACGGTGGTGGTGGTGTTGCTGGGTCTGGTGATGGTGGTAGTGGCCAACACTCATGAGGGGAGGAGGAGATGGGGTCAAGCCCCGCTGGTCCCTCCAGTAGGAGGGCCCTGGTGAGATGCTTAGTCTCTGTAGGAGGGGGACAGTGGTGTCATATGCCGCCAGTGTGGATGATGGTCCTGCTGGTGACTCCACTTCCCAGATGATATCCTCCTCCTCGGGAACCAGGGACCTCGGCTCCGCTTCTTTCCTCCTCCCCCTGCGTCAGTTCCTGCTGGGCAAGATCTCGCTCGCCAACATCCTGTTGCGATGGAGCTGACGCCCTCGCCTATGGCTCACATCTGGACCCAGACCTCCTTGATGCTGAAAGAGAGGAAAGAAAGGTATATGTTATTAGTATGATGAATAATAAAATAAAAATAATAATATGATGAAAATTAAAATAAAAAAATAAAATTTAAACAAAACGAAAACGTGGCTGAAGGACGTAAAACAGGGCCAAGGACAAAGGATGTAAATACGAGCCCTAAGCACTAAGACTTAACGTTTACCAGTAACACTTAATACAAGGCAGTAACATTTAACTCACGCCAGTAGCACTTAATCCAAGGCAGTAACACTTAATCCAAGGCAGTAGGCCCCGAAACTACGAAGGCGCTCATTGTGGGGGTCGCAATGAGTGCCGAAGGGGATAGTTGCACAGCAGGAAAGGGGCGGCTTGCCAAAAATGGGGCCTGTAAAGTAGATGGGGGAAGAGGCTTTCAATGAGCACCAAAGGTGCTCGCATTGTGAGACAAACAGCATTGCCTGGCTTAAAATTTTATTGCCATAATTTTTTGACGGGCAAGTCGTTAGTATATGCTAGTATATATATATATATATATATATATATATATATATATATATATATATATATATAAAATATATATATATATATATATATATATATATATATATATTTGAAAAAAAATATTTTGTTGTTGTTGTTTACAGCCAAATATTATCAACAAACAAATTGAACCTCCATAGTTGCTAACTAAACATTAAAAAAAAGGGAGAAGAAAGGACAGGCAACTAAATACGAGTACAATTATAACTATGAAGAAGCGTACATAAGATATTGGTAACTATAGCAATTGAACTTAGAGATAATACTTGAGGGAGAGTATCAAACAGTCAGCTCATAAGATGACCTAAGCATTTGAAAATGATCACATCCATGGTCAATGTCATCAGAATCATCACTGACCAGTGCGCAGAAAGATGACAGATCAGCCCGAGGTAGGGATAGGGTAAAATGGAGTAGAAAACTCAAGTTAATGGCAACTTAGCCCTTCTATTACTAGATATCCAATTGGAGGCAATATTGTATGTATAACATGTCTGCTACATAAATTGAGGCATAATCCTCTAATATCTTATATGGTAAACATATTGAAGATAATTTGATCACAATATGTGGCTATGCTTAAATTGTCATGGTCCATACATATAAATAAAGAGGAATGAGTATTAATATCCTTATGGTGTTAACACATGAGTTTGTATCATCACAGACTCAAAATCCCAGTTTTCACACATAGGTATATATATATATATATATATATATATATATATATATATATATATATATATATCCCTATTTGAATTTAGTTAAAGATATTTAGTGTATATATATATATATATATATATATATATATATATAGTGTGTATATATATATCTCCATATTCCAACAATATTCAGTATATAGACTTTTATATCAAAAAACTTCCGCAATTACATTATATATTTTAAATGCACTTCATATAAAAAAAATCACTGTATCTCCATAGCAATATACTGTATATATATAACCCATTAGAAATCAAAACAGAATCAATGGTAATATCAACCCCATATGGGCCAATGTACTTAGAAAATTGCCTCTTCTTCTTTATCAGATAGAATGGATAACAAGGTATTTACCTCTCCGTTGACTCCAATGCACCATTACCCCAAACCTCGTGGCTTATCCCAGCGTCTTGCGTCAGTCGTCAGCGACGCATATAGACACCGTATATGCGTTCCAAACTGGCGCATGCACATCCCCGCTCTTAGAACATGTGCAGTATGGCCACCAACGAGCGTTTCACGGAATGATTGCTTCAAGCCATTTGCAGATAAAGACACAGAAGGAATGGTTGTACAGTGTAGTGTACCAGCCCATCAGGGAACATTTCTCAGCAGCATCTTAACAACTATTGCAGACATTTGCTCACTGATTTTTTAGTATGAAGAGCAATGAAGTGCAACTTCTGTAGATTATGTATATGCATGCGCTGCAGAAGCCACACATCAGTTAAAATTGTGATATCTTTATGAGTTAATAACAAACAAGCTAATTATATAAAGAATTGATCACTTTGAGCAAAGGATAACTTCAAACATTAACTGATCAGTGAATCCAGGTGCATTATAACTGCATGTCAAATAGATAGGAAGACACATCAATTAAGAGATTATTTTTATAGTTCATTTATAATGAGATCATACAATGTTGTTAAACATACCATTCTTCTCTTGTTAAAGCTCGCAAGAGATCTGGGTCCACCACAGAGATCAAGGCCACAGAGACCAATCCTAAATTAGTAAATTATCTTAAAAATATAAAATGTATGTTTTCTAACACATGCTTCTTGATAACACAAGGTTTATTTGGATTTCCTCAGGGACTGGCAGTTATGTCATCACTGCAGCTGATTTCACTTTGTTTAAAAGCACCTTGTTAGCTTGTGGCAATTACAAATATTGATTGGCCTGTCCTTTACATGGCTCACAGCATTATAATAACAATGGTCAATGCTATTGTTGGGGAGCAAATTTTCAAACCACATCATCTTGAAGACAAAAAAAATTTGTTAAATAAATTAAGTTGCATATGAATAAGGAATTGATTTATTCTATTTGCATTTGTTTGTTATGAATGACATGTATATATTATATCTATGTTATGTTATAAACAGCTGAATAAATAAGGATTTAGGTCCCCAGGCCCACCTTTGGAGGCCACCATGGTGAAGATGCTGGTTCTCATCAGAGAATGTAGATAAAGTATGCGGGAGATCCAGGCCAGCATCTCTTCCCACAGGCCTTGTGGGCTGCAGTTTGAGGTGGCTCCACAGGAATGCAAGGAGGCATTTACACCAGGCGGACATCATCCTGTGTGCTCTGGTTCCCAGTACTGCCTTCTCCACCCCAGAGGCATCCCCCGCACACACGCAGCCTGGCCACTCCTTGCATCCATCCATGCCTCTGCCACAACCAGTGCTGGCTTCCCCTGAAAATTCCCCCAGAGTAGGGCATGGGCACAGTGGCACAGGGAGCTTCCCTTGAGTTCTGATCTTCTCAACAGCACTCCTCAGTGACCATCTATTTGTATAAGTGTTGGCATAATTTAGCCTAGCTACAGAATAGAGGATCATATCCTATGTGATGGTGATAATTTGTAAGCAGATGGCTACCCCTATTACATTGTCCATGGTCATCTTCTCTGTGAACACGTAGGGTTATGTTTAACATTTCACCAATTGATGGTCACTGAGGAAGGCTGTTGAGAAGAGATGGTGCAGTCCCTATTTTTGCTTTTCCCATTAGGATTATTTAATATATTTTTTAGCACAATTTGGGTCCATGAAGGCAACTTCTCCAACTGTAAGCAGTTCTATCAAATAATGTGAGTGAGATATCTACACAGCGGCTTTCAGATAGCCATCTCATTAATGACAAACACTCAATAAAAACTAATCTGTTTAAAGAAGTTTATCACCTTCAGCCTTAATATACACATCATATTTATTACCTTCGTATACCTCTCCAATACCGTTTAGATTGTAAGTCTGCAAGTTTTCAATCTTGATGTGTGCTTTTGTGAAGGCACTGTGTCCATTAGCCATTAATTTTTTCCTCATTGTGGTAATATTGTTTTGATTTGAACTTACCCCTGTATAGCACTAGTGAATTTGTTGACGCTTTACAATTAAAATAAATAATAATAATAATGACATCCCCCTATCAGAATGACACGCCATTAAGTGATCAAATATCATGTTCAATAACACCTGTTTGTTGTTAAGTTCAACTCCTAGCAATGTAGATCGGGCGTGGAACTATAAAAGTACATAAATGGCCATTTATTCCAAGGCAGCATTAATACATGCATTTAAATCTCCTAGACAGATGGTTATAGTACTCTTGACCCACTGACTCTGGTCACAGCTAAACATTGCTTGTGAGATGCCACATCATTACTTTTGGTGATGGCAAGTGATTTCAAATAACAGCTAGAGAAAACTTTACACTGCTTGAGAATGATTACATAATTTTTGATTATAAGCATCTGTGTAATTTAGTAGATGAAGACATGATGTATGTGCAATGCGCATTAATGGTTACTTCCATTATACGGAGATTTTAAAAATGAATGTTTTTATTTCATTTGGTTGTGTCTACTGTGGTGTCATGGCCACATGTGACTCTAGTAGATGCTATGCATAATTATTAATATACAGTGTTGCCTTGGCCTCATTAGTATTTCCATTTTTTCCAGACTGTTGTCCTTTCTAATTCGCCCACACCACGTATATGTTTCTGACTGTGTATTCAGGATGTTATTGTTATACCATTATCCATGTTTCTGTGTGTTTCTCAAGCTACTAGACTAGTGACATCAACATACATAACAATTATTTAAATATTTTGTTTAAGGATACTGGTCATCATCCTGTATAGGCATCCCTTCATGCAGTTTATGAATCCATAACATTCCAGGGAAACAAAAATGGGTTATAAGTGATCATATGTTAATACAGGCAATATGTGTTCACATGCTTATTTAAGTTTTTTAAACCCTATTTAGTAAAGCAAGGGTGGACTAGATAATTATTGATTAGGAGTTAAAACTTTGATACATTCTTGATTGTTTAAAAAAAATCTACATGATTTTCCACTCAGTAGCTGATGGTGTAGCCCACTTATGTGACTTAATTTGTCTTTTTAAGTGTGTCCATTAATAGTGAATCAAATTTAACAAATGAGGAGAATATACAGAGTAACACTGATGAACACTTATTCCACTAATGGTTTGTTAGTCATCTGAGTATCACTAATTGTCACATGCTCCTTATTGTTATACATGTTTCCACTTGCCCAGCAGCAATGGCGTGGGACAGATGTAGCCAAACATGCTGAGGTGAAACCTAATGATGTATTTATATGATTTACATTTTTCCCATTTGTGTCTCTTTGACTGTAATATGTTATTTGTAATGGAGTTATTATTTTTTGTGGCTATTTCTGGATATGCTGTCTCTTTAAGATATGTATCCATCTGTAAGAAGATATTTACTTATTCAATATGTGTGATAAGTCACAGGTGATGTTGAAATGGTTTGAGATTGCACATATGTGCCTTTAGCAATGTAAATCCTTCAATTGTGATTCCATAGAAAGCTTTTGTATTGTTTTGTATTGTATTTATGTCCCTTTAAGAGGTGTTGCGGAAATCTGCCATGTTTTTAAAAGTCACTGCGAGTAGTCTTTGGTACCCGTAATAATTTGTTCATTTGTTTGCAGTTACAGCAGTGCCCTGATTTACAAGCGATCCGTAAAATCTTATTAGCATTGGGTTTAGGGGTGAAAGTCTCAGAGTAACTTGTAATGTATAGTTAGTGTAAAAAGTCAGTGGAGCAGCTATCCGTTATTGATTTTGCCGCGATTAGATTTCTTGTATTAGATTTCAATGTGCACTTTAGAGAGTTCACTAAGGGTTTAGCTGCTCTTGTGTTTCATAATGCCCCTTATTTTTAGGGGCACAGCAAGATCTGCAAATCTAGTGATAACACATACAAATAGAGAGAATTATAGCATGGGGAACATGTAATAGCACTTTAGACAAAACCACACGTAGAACAGTGAGTAAACTGGAAAAAGCTTGAGGTAGCTAGCACTTGCTATTGATCCAACGTTAAAAATTTTTGTGAGCTTTTTTGTAATAATTATATAATTTATCAAAATTTTACAGAAGCAAGGTAATTAAGACCCTAATTGGTTCAACACTTTAGTGAAATATGTACATAATTGCAGTGTAATAACAATAAAAAATGCTCTCTACAAATAATTAATAGAAAGATTGGCAACTAATATTTTGAAAGGGCCCCAATGGAAGTTAGGTTTTAATAATTATACCACAGGGGTGTGTATAGACCCCCATGGTATATAGGGAGTTAATTGTTCTACCATGGATGTCTGTACAGACCACCATGGTAGTTAGGAAGTTAATAGGGATACCAATGGGGCATTCGGGAGTGAGCGGGGAAGAGGATCCCAGAGGCATGGATGGAGGGAATACCCAGGCAGTGTCATAGGTGGAAGTGGAGATTTATCAACGTAATTTGCTCAGCATTTCACATAATCCCATACCTTGTGCTTTACTGACAAGGCATGGGTTTACTAGTTGCTGGTGGGGTCAGTAATATTATGGCTGGGGAGCATTGAATACCGGTGTAACATTACTGAGAAAAGGTTCCATAGCCAAAACGTTATTTACTTAGCTCTAATTGAATGGAGCCCATATTTAAGGAGAATGGATGTGACCATTAGGTATACTAATTTTGGCTCAGTTTATGTTTTTATGTTTAAATATATTATTACTTTTTAAATATATTATTTTTAAGTATGTCTCTTTAGTATGAGTACCTTGAAATATTTCTTCAGCAACACAGCAAGGTCACTTGATGCATTCTATTCCTCGGTTGACATCAAGAAATCTTGCATTATCCTACACATACATAATGCATTTGTGTCTCCACTAATGATTTCTAATGCATTTTATGGATTTTACGTCTTAACTCTGTAAATATGATATTTCAATAATGTATATGTATGTCTCTCTCTCTCTCTCTCTCTCTCTATATATATATATATATATATATATATATTTATATATTTATTTTTTTTAATGTATATATGGTGGGCAAAAGAGTGATAGAAGCCCTCCACCGTACAGTAGTATAGTAAATAAATAGTATATCTGTGTTCACATTTGAATGTCTAAAACAAGCCGCCCCGTAACTTGCGGGATGTTCAGTTGAATAGCACGGGAATTGTAGCAGACTGCAAGCCCACAGCAGGTCCGCAGACATACAGCCGATATACCGTGAGATGCAGGCTTCCAACTGAATTAGGCTCTATGGACCTCATTCAATTATCGGCCGTAAAACGGCCGCAAGGCTGCGATTCCTTGCGGGGCTCCCGTTACCTTGCAATTCAATTATACGGCGCTGCAAGGATATCCCCTTACGGCCGGCCGTATATCTTGCAACCGGCCGTAAGCTCAGAAATCTTTAAAAGCAAATATAAATTCAAGACGGCACTGTAAAGCTCTGTAAATGCTAGGGATCATAATGGGGGACATGAGGATTAATAGCAACCCCCTCTCAAGCTTGCACATCAGCCCAAATACGATATTTAATTAACTGTTTATTTTACGGCCGCAGCGTGGGCGGGTCTGAGGTGCTCCAAGCCCTCGGGACTTTGTCCACGGATATTTGACAGGAATAAAAATAAAAATTATTTATGGATTTGAGTGTAGGGGAATGTTGTGCTATGAATGCTAACACCTACAATCACTTTATCGTCTCCTCAGAGTGCAGGATGGCTTTATTATGGCTTTATTATGTGCTTAATTGTTTGCCTGCGGGACCTTTTTGCTGCAAGTAAGCTCCAGCTCGGTTTTAGCCTTGCAGAGAGGGTTCCCGGAGCAATTGAATAGCAACTGGGATTTTCTTGTGGTTGAAACTCTTGCGGCCGTTTAAGATCAAAGGTTTGCCTCTGGCGCGTGCGGCCGCAAGGGATAACAAAGCGCCGGCCGCAAGCCTGCCGGAGTCCCCGGCCGGAAGGGAATAGAATAGGCAAATAGCTTGCGGCCGGTACTTGCGGCCCCGCATCTCCTACGGCCGATAATAGAATGAGGCCCTATGTCTGTAAGTGCCAGACTGCAGCCTCTTTGTGTCTGTAAGTGCCGATCTGCAGACTGTCTGTGTCTGTAAGAGACAATCTGCATCCCTTTCTGTAAGTGCTAATCTGCAGACTGTCTATGTCTGAAAGTGCCGATCTGCAGCCAGCCTGTGTCTGTAAGTGCCGATCTGAAGCCTGTCTGTGTCTGTAAGAGCGGATCTGCATCCTGTCTGCTCCTGCAAGAGCCAATCTGCAGCCTGACTGTGTCTGTAAGTGCCGAGAACCGAGGTACCACTGTATATATATATATATATATATATATATATATATATATATAATCAGAGTATTGCAATATATAGTGATATTCTTTCTATTGGACAAACATTTTAATTATTTATGATGCCCGTGCCAAGTGAGTTTCTTATTACTTAGAATCCCTGCTCTGTATATTCTAATGCTCATGTTAAATTTTAATCAGAATTGCTTCTGACTTGATAAAGAGAGGTACAACTCTTGAAAGCTTGTCGCTCTATCAAAAATGTTTGTCCAATAAAAAAGGTGTCACTATAAGCTAATACTGTGATAATTAATCTATATTACTGGACATTCAGGACTACAACACTCATTATTTATTTATGTATGAATATATGTATATATATATATATATATATATATATATATATATAATTTAGTAATTATTATTCTATATATATAGATTAATAATACCTATGTATTGGAGAAAAGCCCAAAAGCCTTATATATATTGACGAGTTTGAGAGGTTTGACCCCTCTTTATCAAGTCTGAAGATCACGACTGCTTCACTGTTCAGTTATATATAGTATATATATATATATATATATATATATATATAATGTATAATCTAGCATTAACAGATTAAATATATAGAATGGTCAGAATATAACATGATGTAAAAACCTTATTATTGAATATAGTTTTTTTTTAATATTAATTGATCAAATACATAATAAAAATGCTTACCCATTTGATATTGCATTATATTTGCACATTCATTTAAATTTGGCTTTCAAATTCAACAAGAACATATCCTAAGCACATTTCAAATAAATATTAAAGTGTTGATTGTAAGTGAAGCTCTTACTTATGTCTTGTGGGAGCCAGTAGAATGTACTACTTTATGTAAATGGTTGTAGTTTCACGGAATAACTTCCCTGTTGGGAATATTCAAATGTTTTAGATAGAGATAGCGATATTCAGAATTTAAAGGAAGGTTAACTGTTGAATGAGGTCTGAGGTTTACATTTTGTGGGAGACAGATGAACTAAGTGGTTAAATGGACATGGAAATATGTTTTGTAGCATCAGTAAAAGGGTATTTAATAGTTATTAAATATCTAGCGACTTGCCAGTCAAAAGTGACGGGGCAATACAATTTTAAGCCATGGCAATGCTGTTTGCCACACAATGTAAGGCTTTTGCTCCTCTGGACCTTCGGCGCTCATTGTGAGCCCCGCGCTGAGCATCTTTGGTGCTCATCGTGTGTCTTGCAATGAGAGCCTTGGTCTCTTATTGTGAGCCTATCCCCTCATGTACTTCAATTGTCCGGATTTGCAACAATCACCTTTGGCGCTCATCGTGAACACAGATATATAAGTAAGTAATTACAGTATAAAATGAGTACAGTGAATTAATAAAGTAATATGAATTAATAAATGGATATACTTTACCTATTTAAAGTTAATATGCAGCAATCAATATCCTGAGCTATTTGGATTTTCCTGCATGTGAAAAAGTGCAGTTGGAGTGTTGATCATTTGAGTAGAAAGTGTCAGCAATGTGGCAAGTGTGCAGTGTAAATAGGCTGTGTGCGCGAGGGCAAAACCGTGTATTTAGGCAAGTAAAGCGGCATTTTAGAATCCTAATGTTATGAGTTTTAAGTAAGTGTTGTAAAATGGCATCTTTTTTTCTATGTGTTACTTGGCTCGCGAGCATTTTCCGTCCGTTGTAATGGTATATTTTGTATCTGCTACGTTCCTGGGTAACTCGAATGCGCCTGTCGGCTATTTTCAAGGCTTGTTTTCTGCGCTTCGGGGTTATGTAGCCCCGTTTTCATATTTTTCGGCCACCGATTTTTTCTTCCTTAGACGATTTTCAAGTGGCGTAACTCATTAAATTCGACTTTAATGCTTCGCGAGGGTTCGGCTCATTGCAGCTGACGTGGGAGCCTCCGCAAATGCGGCCCTCACTTTGCGAGCACTGCATTTGCGGGTTTGCGAGGAACGCAGTTCTACGAGCTCGCTTTGTGAGCTCGCAAAGCCTGATGACAACTCGCAGTTTGACAACTATTATATGTGATTATAATGTGACGGTGTGTTTTCTTTTTTTAAATTAAGGTCTCAGATCACACTATTCAGAAGTTTAACCGCTTAGGATGCTTGCCTTCTGTTTTTTTCTAATTTAGTTTAATTTACAATGCAATGAAAAAGTATTTGCTACCTTCATGATTTCCTTTGTTAATGCATATTTATCACGCTGAATATTTTCAGATCTTTAGACAAAATCTAATACTTGATCATGGGAACATGAGTAAACAAATAACACATGTTTTTACTTATTTAATTTATTTATTTAATGAACAGAGTTATCCAATACCAACTGGACCTGTGTGAAAAGATAACTGGCTCCTAGTTAAATAAACACAATTAAAGGGATACCTAGCGTTAGCTGACTGAACACAGCCAGGCACGATTATAGTCAGCCCTGCTTATTATAAATCTCAATTATTTTATCCCTTACCATTATTATTATTTATTTGTAACGCTCCATCATATTCCATAGCGCTTGACCTGTGCACGGCCCAGTGGGTATGTCCGTATGACACTTTGGGCATAACTCGCTCCCTGAATAATTTATTAGGCACAAAACACTTCCTGAGCCCTCTAAGTAAATAATTAGACACAACCACTTTTTGGGGATATACTTGCCACAGCGTTTATTGGTAAACCCAAGTTCACATAATCATAACAATACCATTAATTAAGTAAACATAAACAAGAGAGGGGAGGAGCCTGAACCGAGACAGTACACTCTGCGCCCTGAACCCTCGTCCAGGGCCTACCGTGATGGAGTATCCGTACCCCGTAGGGTAGGATCACACCCACTTTACTACTGTCCTGGCAACTCCTCTCACCACCGCCCCGCTGTGACGACAACAAATACAAAACATCATTAAAAAAAATGAAGACATATCACAACTGCTAATGACGTAAACAGATTAAACTCAAATACTTTACTTATTATATTTCTTTATTTTCCATTTATATATATATATATATTTTATACCATAAACACATATTTTCCAATTTTCCATACATAAACACATGATTTTCACATTTACAATAAATTAACACCTATGCTCCAAATATTGGGAGGGATCTAATTTCTTGGCTAGCTGGGGGCATAATGGCCAAATGGCGCCAAGTCTCTCCCTTATTCCCGGGCCTGCCAGGTCACTTGGCCCTCCTACCAACCCCAGGAGGCCTGGGGAGGTATACAGCCCGTCCAATACATAGGTAAGTTCAAGGCAAAAACAATAGCAATATTAACACATTGCAAAATAATGGAGGGCCCTGTCTTTGAGCTTAGAATCCAGTGCCCAGAGTGCTTTCCCCAAAGCACCTTGCAAGATTGAAAACTTGCAAGCTTACTATCTAAAGAGCCAAGTTGTCAGAACAAAGATTCAACAACCATATTATGTCAGTGCCAACTTCTGAAGAGATTAGAAAAATGTTGATAACCATTAATCTGTAAATGTTACAAAGCCATTCCTAAAACTACGAGCACCACCAAACCACATCTTCAAATGGAGAAATCTTTAAACGTTGGTGAATCTTCCTATGAGTGGTTGGCCTGTCAAAACTTCTCCGAAGGCTCAGTGTAAAATTATCCAGGAAGTCACAAAGGTAAACAACATCCAAAGCTTAGCTTGGCAATCAAAAAGAGATTGGTCAAAAACGGGCCTCATGGGAGAAACTAAGGCTAATAATGCGAGAATCACCTGGATGATCTGCACAATTTTGGGAAAATTATTTAAGGAAAGATGAGTCAAAAGTGAAACTTTGTGGCCAATATGAGCCCCATCATCTCTGACGTAATATGCTGTAATCAATAAGTGTAAAGGGGCAGACACATTTATTGTGTATCTACTTGGTCTGATGATTTTCCCTGTTTTCTTCATGCTTGTACTGCTGGCTCCTAAATACTTTTCCACAGTATAATGCATCTGTATGAAGGGTTTCCATCCAGGCTCCCAGCAAATAGCTTAGCTCCTATATATATATATATATATATATATATATATATATATATATATATATATATACATGTGTGATCTCTTGTCTCTTGTTACACATTTACAACAGAGAGCTGCATTATATATCTTCCTATTTACACTAAACATTCACTGTCTGACTCCCACTCACTTGACGCCTTTCCCTTCTCTCTTCCTCTCTGTTGCTATGGAAATTAAAAGGTATAGATTCTTGTCAAGAAAGAGAGAAATAGAAAATGGTTCTGCTCTTGTATAAGACTGTTATTAACATAAATACAAATGTAATCTTCTTATCTATGAAAATGTATTTATACTTGAGAGGAACTTTATCAGTTATCACTAAACTTTAAGAACAGCTTTGGTCAAATATTGTATATACAGTATTGTAAATAATTTTAAATTAATATGGGCACAGTTTTTTGAGCCCAAAATGAAAAATAAGCTCCATTTTTATATTTTGTAACCTTTATAAGCAACTAGTCTTTACTGCAAGCCTCCATTTTGTTTTCTTGCCTTTTGCTGTCATATTATCATTATCATTCAGTTTGAGCTTCCCTGTAATCCTACTGAGAAGAGCACTAGCAGTTGCACTGGCAGTTATAGATGCCATATTTATGTGGTGTAGATAAACGCCTCCTATGCATTGCATACTCTGCCCCAACTCAGGAAACTGATCTGCTAAAACCAAAATGTTAGATTGCACAATAGCATAATTATGTACAAAAGGTAATAAATTAGAGGCTGTATAATTTATTTTGCAATTCTAAAAAACATGTTGACTATAATCCATTGTAGTTCTTTAAATTAGTAAATTTGAAAAAATATGAACACAGTGGTCCTTTAAAGTTTCCGATGCAAGGAGTTCAGGATATTTTCGTATCCCAGACACATTTGAAACATTTTACTATGTATCTGTTCAGACCAGATAATAATAACCAAAGCCTAGGTTCCCCTGAATACACTGGTAAACAGTTTAGGTAAACATTTTTTCTGACCAAAACAAGCCATTAAATGACAAGAGCACAGAAGGATATATATATATATATATATATATATATATATATATATATATATGTATATAACATATATGTATGTATATATATATATATATATATATATATATATATATACTGTATATATATTAATATATATATATATATACATATATATATATATATATATATATATATATATCACATATTATAATTGTCTAACTACGATTCGTCGTCACGCTGCGTAGTGCGTACAACTTAGCGATGAGCGCCACAGGCGCTCATCGCCCTGCGAGCCTTGCGTAGCGAGGCGAGCTGTTAAACCGTAGTGTTGCGTAGTACGTACGACTTAGCGATGAGCCCTGCAGGCGCCCGGCGAGCCGTTACACCGTACCACTTTGCCGATCGTACGACTTTGCCATCGCTTGGCGAGCCTCGCGTAGCGAGGCAAGCCGTTAAATCGTAGCACTTTGGCAATGAGCGCCGCAGACGCTCATTGCAGGCGAGCCGTTAAACCGTAGCACTTAGAAAAAAGCGAGCCGTTAAACCGTAGCACTTAGAAAAAAAATAAGAGGTGAAAAAAATTATGAGATAAGCGGAGGAACAAAAACAGTAAAAAACCCACTAAATAAACACAAAAAAATAAAACAAAGATCACTTACAGCATGGGGAACCAGGCAGGACGTCTGGAAGTGAGTTGGAACTGCAATTTACAGCGATTTTGCCGAGTTACAAAGATCGAAAATCGGCTAAGCGAGAAAAAAATGGCCGCCGGAAAAAATGAAAACGAGGCTATACTACTACGAACTGCGTAAAACACAGCCACAGACGTATGTGTTTGAAAAACAACAAGATAAAGGATGCGGATTAACCGCGCAATGAGTAAAAAGACAGTAGCGAGTCCATTTTACGAAACAATATTACCGATTTTTGCATTAACACAGATTTCCCGCCTTTGTCTCGCGCCACATAGGATTTCCCGCCGAAAACAACGCATTTGGCTCGCGCATCTGCGGATTTCCCGCCTAAAACTATGCATTTGTCTCGCGCACAAACCCTATATATAGGGCACATTTCACACATGACTCACACTTTCTCCTCAGGTGATGACAGTCTGACTGGATGTTTGACTATATTCCATTGTAGTTCTTTAAATTAGTAAATTTGAAAAAATATGAACACAGTGGTCCTTTAAAGTTTCCGATGCAAGGAGTTCAGGATATTTTCGTATCCCAGACACATTTGAAACATTTTACTATGTATCTGTTTAGACCAGATAATAATAACCAAAGCCTAGGTTCCCCTGAATACACTGGTAAACAGTTTAGGTAAACATTACATTTTTTTCTGACCAAAACAAGCCATTAAATGACAAGAGCACAGAAGGATATATATATATATATATATATATATATATATATATATATATAACATATATGTATGTATATATATATATATATATATATATATATATATATATATATATACTGTATATATATAAATATATATATATATATATATATATACATATATATATATATCACATATTATAATTGTCTAACTACGATTCGTCGTCACCCTGCGTTGCGTAGTGCGTACGACTTAGCGATGAGCGCCGCAGGCGCTCATCGCCCGGTGAGCCTCGCGTAGCGAGGCGAGCTGTTAAACCGTAGTGTTGCGTAGTACGTACGACTTAGCGATGAGCGCCGCAGGCGCTCATCGCCTGGCGAGCCGTTACACTGTACCACTTTGCCATCGCTTGGTGAGTCTCGCGTAGCGAGGCAAGCCGTTAAATCGTAGCACTTTGGCAATGAGCGCCGCAGGCGCTCATTGCAGGCGAGCCTCGCGTAGGGAGGCGAGCCGTTACATCGTAGCACTTTGGCAATGAGCGCCGCAGGCGCTCATTGCAGGCGAGCCGTTAAACCGTAGCACTTAGAAAAAAGCGAGCCGTTAAACCGTAGCACTTAGAAAAAATATACGAGGTGAAAAAAATTACGAGATAAGCGGAGGAACAAAAACAGTAAAAAAAAAACTAAATAAACACTAAAAAATAAAACAAAGGTCACTTACAGCATGGGGAACCAGGCAGGACGTCTGGAAGTGAGTTGGAACTGAAACTTAGATCGATTTAGCCGAGTTACAATGATCGAAAATCGGCTAAGCGAGAAAAAAATGGCCGCCGGAAAAAATGAAAACAAGGCTATACTACTACGAACTGCGTAAAACACAGCCACAGACGTATGTGTTTGAAAAACAACAAGATAAAGGATGCGGATTAACCGCGCAATGAGTAAAAAGACAGTAGCGAGTACATTTTACCAAAGGATATTACCGATTTTAGCATTAACACAGATTTCCCGCCTTTGTCTCGCGCCACATAGGATTTCCCGCCGAAAACAACGCATTTGGCTCGCGCATCTGCGGATTTCCCGCCTAAAACTATGCATTTGTCTCGCGCACAAACCCTATATATAGGGCCCATTTCACACATGACTCGCACTTTCTCCTCCGGTGATGACAGTCTGACTGGATGTTTTTTGATGCCGGGAAATCGCAAGAGATTGTTAGCTCTTCAGTATACTGCTTCAGCATTATTACATTAAAAAAGGTAAATATAGTATTTATAATTATTAAATAATAAATTGGTACTTACTTAATAAATAATAGATAAGAAATGTAATTAATAGAAAATTAATATTGTGCTTATTATTTATAATTATTAATTAATAAATTGGTACTTACTTAATAAATAATAGATAAGAAATGTAATTAATAGAAAATTTATATTGTGCTTATTATTTATAATTATTAATTAATAAATTGGTACTTACTTAATAAATAATAGATAAGAAATGTAATTAATAGAAAATTAATATTGTGCTTATTATTTATAATTATTATTTAATAAATTGGTACTTAATTAATAAATAAGAAATAAGAAATGTAATTAAGATAAAAAATAATATTGTCCTTACCTGTGTGAAACAATTGTTAATAACATTCATAATGTACATTAATTAATTAATTATTAATATCAAAATTAAGAATGTCAATAAAAAATACATATTTATTAATTAATTATTAATGTACAATAATTTAACAATTATTTTGTTCTATGTCGTGATTACCTGTGTGAAACTATTGTTAATAACATTCATAATGTACATTAATTAATTAGGAACACATTGATTCATTAATTATTAATGTACATTAATTTAAGAACTATTTTGGGATATGTCGTGATTACCTGTGGGTAAGAATTGTAAATAACATTCCTAATGTATCATTACTAATCATTAATATTAAAAAAGGTTAACGTTTAAGAATGTGCATAAAAAATGGAACACGTTGATTAATTAATTATTAATGTACTAGCGACTTGCCGGTCAAAAATGACGGCAATAAAAACTGAAGCCTGGCAATGCTGTTTGCCACACAATGTAAGCCTCTCCCCCTCTACTTTACTGGCCTTGTGATGAGCGCCTTTGGCGCTCATCACAGGCCTTGCAATGAGCCCCTTTGGAGCTCATTGCGAGTCTCTCCCTCTGTCTACTTCCTCCCTCGTGTCTTATTTCCCCCCTCCTCTCCCTCCCTTGTGTCTCCTTCCACCTCGTCTACCTCCTTTGTATCTCCTGCCCCCCTGTGTTTTTACCTCCCTCTCCCTCCCGTATCTCTAAACCCCTCCCCTGTGTCTCTTTCCCCCTTCTCCCTCCTATGCATCTCCCCCCCCCTGTGTCTCCCCCAACCCTCCCCTGTGTCTCCCCCAACCCTCCCCTGTGTCTGTTCCCCCCTGGCCTGTGTCTCTTTCCCCCTCAGCCCTGTGTCTGTTACGGCCTTCCTCGTGTCTCCATTTCCCTCCCTTGTGTATCTTCCCCCCTGCACTCTCTCCCCTGTGTCTCTTCCCCCTCCTCTCACTCCCCTGTGTCTTTCCCCCTCCTCTTTCTGTGCCTCTTCCTCCCTGTCTCTTCCCCCTCACCCTCTGTGTCTCTCCCCACTCTGTGTCTTACACCCTCTCCCTCTGTGCCTCTTCCCCCGCCTCTCTCTGTGTGTCTCGCCACTGTGTCTCTTCACCCCTTCCTCTGTTCCCCCCCCCCTCTGTGCCTCTTTCCCCCTCTCTCTGTACCTCTTCCCCCCCCTCTGTGTCTCTTCCTCCCTCACAATCTGTATCTCTCCCCCCTGTGTCTCTTCCCCCCTCTCCCTCTGTGCCTCTTCCCCCCTCTCCCTCTGTGCCTGTTCCCCCCTGGCCTGTGTCTCTTTCCCCCTTCCCCCTGTGTCTGTTCCCCTCTCCCCCCCATTTCCCTCCCATGTGTATCTTCCCCATGTTCTCCCTCCCGTGTGTCTTTTCCCCCTCCTCTACCTCCCCTGTGTCTCTTTCCCACCTATCCCTCTGTGTCTCTCCCCCTCCCTCTGTGTCTCTTCCCCACTCTCCCTCTGTGCCTCTTCCCCACTCTCCCTCTGTGCCGTGTCTCTCCCCCCTCTTCCCCACTCTCCCTCTTCCCCACTCTCCCTCTGTGACTCTCCCCCCCTCTTCCCCACTCTCCCTCTGTGACTCTCCCCCCCCCTCTTCCACACTCTCCCTCTGTGACTCTCCCCCCCCCTCTTCCCCACTCTCCCTCCCTCTTCCCCACTCTCCCTCTGTGCCTCTACCCCCCCCCCCCTCTTCCCCACTCTTTTACCTGCTCTCGGGCCGCGCTGCGTGCAAGCGCGGCTTGCGCCGCACTCTGCGCATGCGCGGCTCGTGCCACGCTCTGCGCAAGCGCGGCTCGCGCCGCGCTCTGCGCAAGCGCGGCTCGGGCGCAGAGCGCAGCTTGCGCCGCACTCTGCGCATGCGCGGCTCGGGCGCAGAGCGCGGCTTGTGCCGCGCTCTGCGCATGTGCGGCTTGCGCTGCGCTCTGCGCATGTGCGGTTCGCGCCGCGCTCTGCGCAATGCGCAGCACTTTATAATTGTCTAACTGCGATTCGTCTGAAGCGTGACGACGAATCGCAGTTAGACAATTATAATATGTGATGTACATTATTTCAATAATTCAGTTCCTATATATTTTGTATACCACTCTAAAAAAAATAAAGGGAACATGCTTATGTGTTGATGTTATATTTAGTCAGACATTAATTTAAGATTAATACAGATACATTGATTCTTATTTAAAGACTAACAGTAATATTGAGTGTATGTTTATAATCTATGCTTTCATATGTGTGTTCATGCTGATTTATTGATATATTTATTTCATGTTTTTAATCTATGCAAAAATAGGTATGTTAAGACTCATTGATTAATACAGATGAAGTAACATATTATACATTAATTTTACTATTTTGTATAATTGCAGTGAACTCTACGTGAATGACCAGAGATAGTGACGTTTGCACAAATTGAACATCATAAGGATAATTTGGACATGTATAGAATTTTGATTATATTACTATGGCAAAATATTAAAAAAGATGATGTTTTGAATGTAGACAAATATATGTCTGTTGATGTTCATTTAATGATATTGATGAAGCAAAAGTTTAAAAATATTATCTATTTGATTTTACAGTTTATTCGGATCTGCAAGGGAATAAACAGACAGTGTGACGTTTGCAGCCTTTGAACAACATCAACATCATCTTCACAGGTATAAAATGTTATTTTGTAGTGACGCATAGAAAAAGGCTATGTATTATATATTTGGTGAAAATTTACATTGATTGAAAATGGATAGTACTTATTGAGTCATTAATTTATGATATTTAGTTAAAACTTTAAAAAAGTTGAAAAGACAATACTAAGTAATAATAATATTTAAAGAAAAGAAGAAGCTTACAACACTTGCAAAAAAAAAAGGATGGTATGCTGTGATTTCAATCAAGAAGGAATGTCATTGAAAGATTAATAATATAAAGATGGATATGTGCAGCTATTTCCGATTTCATATATGTCAATAAAATACTTTGAAAAATGGTTTCATTTCTTTCAGACTAAAGTGCAACAATTGAAAATGTTTTATTAGTTTATTCATCTACTTTAATCTAAAAGTACAAATCGGAAAAAAAATGTATATAAAACAAAGAACAAACAATAATTACATCTCTATTTTATAAAATTACAGATTAAAATGGCGGACAATCTAGAAGACAAAATTGAACGCAAAGGAAGATTGGCAAGGGAAAGGAAGCAAAGGTGGAGAGATGCTCAGACACCGGAAACTTCACAACGCTTGCGAGAAGAAGATCGACAGAGACTTTTAAATGAAAGAAAGATGAGTAAGAAAGCCGCAAGTGAGTGTGTTGGGGCTTCCAAGAAACGTAAAAGTAAACAAAAACATCTCTGTGAACCATTGTCCAATGACTCTATTTTGCAGAATGACTTAAATGTAGAAACACAAGAAAAAAATGTACATATAGAAAGTGGGTCTGATATTTATGTTGAAGAAATGCATGATAATGTGTTTACTACTGCAGTACAAGTAGATACTCATGATTGTGGGTTACTTAATGTGGTTTGTCAGTTTTGTGGGGCCTATCATTTTATAAAGGAAAGACCTACTGACGGAAATTTCATTAGCTGCTGTCAGAAAGGAAAGGTGAAACTTCGACCAAGACACCCATTTCCATATTATTTAGAATGCATTATGAGTGATCCAACATTTCCAAATTATAATAATTTCAAACAAAACATAAGGTCTTATAACAGTGCAATTTCATTTGCTTCAATGGGTGCAACATTAGCAGAAAATGTACCAGGACATGGTCCTTATTGTTTCAGAGTTCAAGGTCAAATATACCACCGAACTTCACATTTACACCCACAAGAAGGACAGCAAAGGAAATTTGCACAGTTATATGTCTTAGATACGATGGAAGCTGGGGAATAAAGAATGACACTTCCAGAAAATAGACAGTGCTTGCGCATAGTCTTTGAACAGCTTGAAAAAATTATGGAAAAAAACCCATATAGTCAAACATACAATTAGCACAGCTTGAAAAAGAACAACAGGAACATGCTCAAATACATCAATTGCCTACACCAAGAGTCAATATGGTGTTACAAAGAGATCGCAACACTGATCAAAGAAGATATAATTTACCTACTGTAAACGAGATTGCCATGGTGTTTAAAAATGAAGATGGTGAACCACCTTTTCAGCGGGATATTAGAATATATCCACGCAATGAAGAACAACCATTTATCAACATTAATATATTAAGCTGTAATTTAGATCCAATGACATATCCCATTTTCTTTCCAAATGGGGAACCAGGATGGGAACCAAAATTACAATTGGAAAGTTATCCCAATACTAAACTTCGTATTAGATCTAATATTTCCATGCTGGAATATAAAGTGGCACAAACTGGTATCCGTGATTGTTTTAATCCAATTTTACATGGAGGAAAACTCACTCAACAATGGATTATTGATTCATATTTACAAGTTGAAGCCAATAATCTAAATTTTATTAAATATCAACAAAATAAATTACGAGTAGAACAGTATTGTGGATTAATGGATTATGTGGCAGATTTAGCTTCCAACAGAGACATTCCAGCTGGAAGAGCAATTATTTTGCCATCCTCTTTCCAAGGATCTCCTCGCAATATGCGAGAAAGGTATAATGATGCCATGGCTATTGTTACAAAATTTGGAAAACCAGATTTATTTATTACATTCACGTGTAATCCACAATGGCCAGAGATCAAGGAAAATTTGAATCTGGGACAAACTACTTCTGACCGACCAGATTTAGTGGCAAGAGTATTTAAGATCAAACTCAATTAATTAATTCATGATATCACTAAAGCACACTTATTTGGACAGTGTGTGGCTTTTGTTTACACCACTGAATTTCAAAAAAGGGGATTGCCACATGCTCACATACTTTTAATACTGCAGGAAAAAGACAAGTTGAACACTGCAGAGAGAGTGGATTCAGTAATTTGTGCACAATTGCCAGACCAAGAAAAATATAAAAAACTTTGGGAGATTGTTACACATAGAATGATTCATGGCCCATGTGGAGAGATGAATCCAAATTCACCATGTATGGAAAATAAAAAATGTACTAAAGAATTTCCAAAACAATTTCAAATGGAAACTTATGCAAATTGTGATGGATATCCTTTGTATAAAAGAACACAAGGACAAACAGCTATTATCCGTGGCCAAAAGGTTGATAATACAATCCACATTTGCTCATTAAGTACAATGCACACATCAATGTGGAAGCTTGCACTTCAATTAAATCAATTAAGTATGTGTATAAATATATATACAAAGGATATGATGCAGCTACTGTTGTTGTACAAGGTGTTGGAAATTAAAACGAAAATCCAATTTTACATGATGAACTATCAAATTATTTAGATGCTCGGTATGTGAGTGCTCCTGAAGCAATGTGGCGCCTTTTGAAATTTGAGATGCATGATCGGTCACATGCTATCTATCGTTTAGCTGTACATTTGCCTCAAAGTCAGTTGGTTTGCTATACTCAAGGAAATGAAAGATCTGCATTATATCAAAGTGAAGACAGAGATACTACGCTTACTGCGTGGTTTAAATTAAACTGTCAGGATACAGAGGCCAGACAATTTTTATACATAGAGATACCATATCACTATGTATTTGTAAATGGTCTATGGCGACAACGACGAAGAGATACTCATAAAATCATACCACGCATTTATACCGTCAGTCCAAGGGATATTGAGCGTTTCAGCTTAAGATTACTTTTGCTACATGTTCCCGGTGCACAGAGTTTTGAGCATTTACGTACAGTGAATGAAATAGTTTATGATACATTCCTATTAGCTGCAAGACATAAAAATTTCATAGCTGATGATACAGAATGGGAGAGGTGTCTGGAAGTAGCAGCACTATGTCAAATGCCTAAGCAAATGAGACAACAATTTGCATTCATTTGTATATTTTGCAGTGTACCTGATGCTTTCACTTTGTGGGAAACATTTAAATTAAACATGTCAGAAGATTTCTTGAAACGTTACAGAGAACCAATAGCTCTGTTAAAAACATTGATGGAAATCCAAGAAATATTGTTGGCTCATGGATTAAATTGTGCAAGTTTTAATTTACCTGATCCATCAATTTTGATGATTATGACACTGAGCTTCGAAAACAAAAAACCCAAGAAAAACTGGCAACTTTAAATACTTTACAGTTAGAAGCATTTCATGCCATCACAAATGCTACAGATGATGAAATGGTCAAAGACCGGTATTTCTATCTAGACGGACCAGGTGGATCAGGAAAAACGTATCTGTACAATTGTTTGATGAGTTATATTCGATCACAGGGTGAGATAGCTATGCCATTTGCAACAACTGGAATTGCTGCACTTTTGTTAGATGGTGGTAGAACTGTGCATAGTGGATTTAAGCTGCCAGTTCCCATTTTGGAAACATCAGTGTCAGATATTCGACTCAATTCCATACAAGCAAAACAATTCAAACTAACTAAACTAATTATCATAGATGAGGCAACAATGATGTCATGTCATGCACTGCAATGTATTGACAGATTCTTAAAAGAAGTAATGGATAATAAGTTGCCATTTGGTGGAAAGGTGATGCTGTTAGGAGGCAATTTTAGGCAAACATTACCTGTTGTGCCACACGGAAATAGAACAGAGATCATTGAAACATGTATCAAGACCAGTAAACTGTGGCAAATATTTACACATCCCAAATTAGAATTAAATATGAGATCTGAAGGCCAAAATGAATTCAATGACTGGCTCATTAAAATCGGAGATGGAAAACATTCAGAAATACAGCATTTACCAAATGATACCATTGAAATTCCATCAGAAATGGTTTGCAATGAATCACTCATATCAGCCATATTTCTAAACACTCTTAATAATGAGGATTACACAGACATTGCAAACAAAGTAATATTAACATCAAAAAATATCGATGCCTTGAATGTAAATAACAAAATTTTAAAATACATCAATGCACCACAAAATAATTATTACAGTGCAGATTCTATTCTGTCAGATGATAAAGACAGTGAATCGATTTAAGTATCGAATTTATTAATTCGTTAACACCATCTGGAATGCCCCCACATATTTTACAATTGAAAAAAGGCACAATTGTTATGTTATTGCGAAATATGAATCCAAAAAAAGGACTTTGTAATGGGACCCGATTAATTGTGCATGAGTTAAAAGATCATTTTATACATGCAGAAATGATAACTGGTACCCATAAAGGTGAATGAGTTTTTATACCAAGAATTGATTTAGCTCCAAGTGAGAGTGGTTTGCCCTTTGTCCTTCAACGGAGACAATTTCCAGTTATAATGGCATTTGCTATGACCATCAATAAATACCAAGGACAAACTTTTAAGTCAGTTGGGATTTTTTTAAAGGAACCAGTTTTTGCACATGGACAACTCTATGTGGCTTTTTCAAGGTGCACTAATCCAAAAGAAATTAAAGTGCATGTTGAAGAAAACAAAACTCAAGGTCATTTATTGGACAATGGATGTGTTTACACCAAAAACATTGTCTACTATGAGGTGTTGGAAAGATAGAGGACAATGGTTTAATTTTAATGCCAACATTTTATGGGACTCAATATGATTGCACAAAAAAAACATTTCACATAAAACATCCAAAGAATCCAAAGAATGGACAAAAAAACGTAGAGAACAGTGGTTTGACTTCCATGACAAAATGTAAGTACTCTGGGACTCTTTAAATACGGTAACAGTATTTCACTTATGAAAATCTATGTGATATTTGCAGAATGGACAAACTGAAAAAACAAACAAAAAAAAAACAGTAAAATATCGTTAAACAGATTGGAATGGGTTCAAAGTTTTATATTTACATGATTGGCCCCACAAAACAATTAACTGACTTTTTCAAGTTTATAACAGTTAAATGTTATTGTTTGATGTTAAAATTTCAGATGTTAAATATATGTTTTTGGAATTTTGAAAAATGTTTGGTCAATATATATGTGGTATAGTCAAAAATGTATTGTTAGTATAAAGTTTAACTATTTTAAGAATAATTGGAAATGTATTATTTAAAGACAAAGTATTGATTCAGGGAGAAATCCGATCGCCAGTTAATGGGGTCAGGAAGGAATTCATTTTTTTCCCTCTTTGATACAATTGGACAAGTTTCAATAGAGGGTTTTTATTGTTTGCCTTCCTCTGGATTCAATGCTAATTTAGTTTAACAAGAGTTTAACAAATATGTTACAAATGATAAAAAGCATGTTATTTTTAAAACAATTTACTTACTCTAAGTTAATATAGTCCGCAGTTACTCAGTGATAAATATGTATTGAAAAGTGTTAGTATTGTTAACAAAATGTTGAATGAATGTTTCATATACAAGTTGCATGTTACAAAGTTTAATGTTTGGGAAATATAAGTTGAAAGTTAAAAAAATAAAAAGTTAAAATAAATAATGTGTTTTTATTTTTAGAAAAAAAAAAAGGGAACAAATGTAGGTGACTCATTTTGTGTTGCAAACAAATTTCACAACATTTAATTTTTATTGACCGTCATTTTTTGACGGGCAAGTCGCTAGTATATATATATATATATATATATATATATATATATATATATATATATATATATATATATAAACCCTAGATAATTATAAATCCTCAAATGCTTTATCCCATAAAATCACAATCTTTGTTATGTCTAAAGATTAAAAAAATAAAATAAATTCCCCCCTCATATTCTCTCTCTCCCATCATCCACCCTCACCCTCTACCCCTATGCTCCCACTTACTCCTCTCTCTCTCCAATTCCCTCTTTTATATACCTCTTCCCTTCTCTTTCCCACATCTCCCTCACTCTCCTATCTCTTGTCCTCATCCCCTCCCTGTCTCCTATTTCTTGACATCACTCTTTTCTTATTTCACCCTCAATCCTCCACAATCCCCATTTTCCCTCACAGCCTCATTTTCCCCTTCCCTCCTTTTATTCCCTTTCCACCATCACTCTCTCTGATATGTTTGGCCTCATTCCCCTGTCTCTATTCCTTGATCTCTTCCCCACTGAGCCCTTGCCTTCACCCCCTTAACCCCACTCTCTCTTTCCCTATCCTCCTGTGTCCCTCTTATCTTCCAATCCCCTTTCTCTTCTCTCATCTCCATCACTATGCCCTCAAGAGAGATGAGCAGAGCCTGACACTTTAATCATACCTGTACCATTAGTCACAATTATAGAGATTATAGCTGACATTATTTGCTTTTAAAATGTACTCTTTGTAAAACTAGGTGAAAAATGAGTGTATTACATATAATACTAGAATATTGCCCGTCTAAAAATGACGGGAATCAAATTGTAAGTGAGCTAATTCTGTTTGGTGTATGGTAATGAACTAAATAATACATTAATAAAGGAATATAATTTACCTATTTTGAAGTAATAAATGCAGAAAGCATTATGCTGAAGAGCTGACAATCTGTTTTCATGTTGCTGCCGCATACAATGTGTGTTTTGAGTGCTGTGGAGCTGCTGTGTAAGTGTGAGCAATGTGTGCAGTGTGTAGTATAAATAGTGTGCATGAGCGAGTCAAATCCGTTAGAGTAGCTGTGTACTTCCGCATTCTGTAAGTTAGTGTTGTAAAATGGCGCCTAATGTGTGGTACCCGGCTGTTGGTGATTTAGCATCCTTGTTCTTGGAGCTCGTCCGGCTTTTTCGGAAAATCTGTATATGTTTGGTGGTGTTTTGCGTGTTTACGGTCCTGTAGCCTCGTTTTCGTTTTTTGCGGCAGCCATTTTTTCTCTTGCTTAGGTGATTTTCGGGTGTCTAAACTCTTCAATTTGGACTTAAATGGAGGTCTAACGTCACTTGCAGAGGTCCTGGGTGCTCCCTCTTGCTGTGGGTAAGCTTTGTATGTGTTTGTTGGGTGTATTTATTGTGTTTTGAATGTTTTGAGGTTTGCGCGGGTCGGCCGTTAAAGTCATAATTTTGCGAGGTCCCGCCTCTCGTATTTCTGTGTCGTAAGTCCGTAAATGTTGCAAGGTCCGCAGTTGCTTGCAAGGAGCACCTTTGGCGCTCCATGCCAGCAACTGCTGCCCTCGCTTTGCGAGGGCCGCAGCGTTAGCAACAACATTTGACAACCCGCAGTTATCACAACTATATATGTGATCACCCTGTGCAATATGTTCTGGATATAAAAGCCTTTCTAAGAGAGAGAACTGGTGCAACTATTTCAAGTTACTTGAATTTATAATACATAAAAATGGATATATATTTTTTGCTGATTTTTTTTGTCTACAAGTACAAACTTGAACTTATTCTTCTTTGTTTTATACAATGTATGCAATTTGATGTAGAGCCAGCTCGTATGCATATACTAAAAAAGATGATAATAATGTTGAGAGTTTCCAGGTCTCAAGCAGGGAGGATCTGCTTTTGATCTCTATGGTGGCAGGTGTACATTTGCATGAAGTCGGAGTCCCATTCGTATAATACACTGTTTGAGGACAGCAGGCTCCGAGCATCAATCAGACACCGCAGCAAAGCTTCATGGTAATGCTGTCTCATTGCATTCTGTTATCTTTAACCATTTAAAACACGTGTGGGATATAAGTTGCCCTTTATTGGTATGTTTGAATAGATATGTTTGGTATGTTTGAACTGTTTTTCTTTAAAGGAAACAGTTTTCCAGACTCTGGTTCTGACATGGGTAGTTCTGTCTTGGACAGCTAGTTGTACAACTAGTTATCCTATTGGGACTTCATGTTGCCTTTAGTATTATTATGAAATGAGTAGTAATCTTACCTGAATCCAAGGATGCTCACATTTCCCCAGGTGTCTAATATTAACAAATTTCTGCCAACATTAAACAAAACTGATTATAATAATCAAAGGAACACTGTAGTGCATTTGCAAGTAAAGCTCATATGTTATTTTGCTTGGCTAAAAAAAAGTCTGACCAGTCAGACTCTGGTTCAGACAGAGCATGCTTGATAAAAGGGGTGGGCTAAGATGGCTCTTGCACTGTCGCTGGATGGGGCCTATAGGGCAGTTACAAGCAGGTTATGATACAGCTGTTACCTCTGTGTAACGAGTGAGGGTGTACCTAAAGACATTACGGGATAAGGCTAGTGACATCATAGCCCAAACTGCCTCCAAGCTCCATGATGGTCCAGTCCCCAGGAAGAGCAGGCAATGCCTTGATAGGCATAGGGAGGTGGAGAGAAGCGTTTCTGCTTGAGGAGAAAACAGACAATTTAAAAGGAAGAAAAAATATTAACTTCGATTTATATTAAACTGAAAATTACTTTTAATAGTCTCTGTTCAAGAAGCCAGTTTTACTTTTAAATGCATTACAAGCATCTTTTTATTTAAAAAAGTTCTATAAAATGTTGCCTGTGATTAAGCCAATGTCTTCATAGTAACAAGCAATAATTATGATACTTAACTTCAATTATCCTTGGGGTTTTGTAGGTTATGCATAAAATCAACTCCATAAAGGGCCATTGTAGACTAAAATGTTTTGTCTGACATTTAAAAGACAATGTTTTATACACTGCTCAAATTTTGTATATATATATATATATATATATATATATATATATATATAAAGAGTGAGGTAGCCGTGAATGTCCAGTAATCCAGTTGAATAATCAGAGTATTGCAGTGAATAGTGATACATATTCATAATAAAGCGACGAGCTTTCGAGAGATAATGCCTCTCTTTATCAAGTCAAAAAGCGATACTGAGACAAGTATGAGCTAAAAACAGAAAACAGAAAGAGATGGGAAATAAAAAATAATTAGAAAAACAAGAAAGACTAAATTAATTGGCCAGAGTTAAGTGAGAAACGGGCCAGCACTGTGAATAATGTCCTGATAGGTCAGTAAGTCTATAGATCAGGTTGTAGATAAGAACACAGCAAAGTAAAATAAAGAGCAAAACATTTCAGCATAGCAGGTATCTTACAAAAACAGCAATAGAAGGGGGGAGGTATGTGGAATGTGTGAGCTATAAGACATTAAGATAGTGGGCCAGAAAGCCTAAGTCAATGTTAATACTCAAATCCTTTGTATTAAATTTTTTTATCATTTTTAATTCAAAAGTTTTCCGCTGTTGGATAGTTCTGAAGTTCCCTCTGAGTACTCTTATTTTAAGGTTCTGGATGGAGTGATTCTCCTGGGTGAAATGGTGCCCCACTGGAGTACAATAGCTGTCCTCCTGGTGTTTTTTGATGGAGCTTCGGTGGAGGTTCATTCGCATGTGTAGTTTCTGGCTGGTTTCCCCAATGTAGCACCCCCATTCACATACAGTACATTGTATCATGTACACTACATTTGATGATGTACATGAATATGAACAATTGATGTTGTGGGTCTTGTTGTTGTGCGTGGCTGTGTCCTCTTTGCAGATGTGTTGGCATAGTTATAAAGGATAGTAAATGTATAAGCCCATCTTAAAGTCTAAAAATAAGTTTAAAATGTATTATCTGCTCGGGTTTCATAGAAATACAGTCATTCTGGTGGGACTGGGTGGGGACATGCAGATGAGATACAATATACCTTACTGTTTGAATCCAAATTACCATTTTATACAAGGCTCCTTTGTGGCATATGCTCGCTTTATTAAATAGCTTTTAAGCAAAGTTTTGGATTGGATTAAGCACAAGAAACCCACTCACAGACAGAACTGTTTCGTGGTTACCCCCGTCCCACGGAATCTAATGCACAAAACCAAAACCAACCTCACACTGATGAGAGGCATCAACCTCAAACCAGTTCTCTCTGTGAGTGGGTTTTTGGCTTGTGTATAATCCAATGCTAAACTTTGCTTAAAAGCTGTTTAATATAGTGAGCATATGCTACAAAGGAGACATGTATAAAATGGTCATTTGGATTTCAAAGAGTAAGGTACATTGTATCTCATCTGCATGTCCCCGGCCAGGCCCCCCAGAATGCAGTATGATGACTGTATTTCTTGGAAACCTGAGCAGGTTTTCTTTTTTTTAACTTATTTTTAGACTTTCAGTTGGGCTTATAAATGTACTATCCTTCTTCTGCACTCTGTACAGTGGAGAGCTTTCTCTTACTCTTTTGCTCAACATACACTAAATGATTGCTATGTATATATATATATATATATATATATATATATATATATATATATATATATATCACTACACAGTAGTCCAGTAACAGGAGTTTTTACTTCAGTGTAATGTCACTAATATTTCTTGAACTTCAATAAGATTAATAGATTTGAAAGTGACCAGATTTATTTGCAATGCATATTGTAGTTCATTGGATATTTGTTTTAATTTTCATTTTCACACATATTTGCATACACGTTTCCAGTAGCTATACAAATATTGCTGTCTAGATAAGCTTAATTGTTCTCTGACACAAATACAGTTAAAGAGACATTGCAGATGTTCCAAAACGGGTATTATTCAAAACTGTAGGTAATACGAAATACTTTATAAACTGGATGTTATTTAAAAATTCATGTACGTACAATAAATTAACTCTGAGGTTTACCTTTTTGAGCTCAGTCGTTCTTTCTGATTCACCCACAAATACAGATTCTAATATTTTGTTAATGCACGATCATTGCATTAAATTAACTAATTTACCCATGAGGCACTGGGACCATTGTCTTGAGTGCAGTCACATGGACAAAAAAGACTAGGTCTCTTTTTGTGCAGGTGACTGCACTCAAGACTATGACCCCATATCTCAGATTCTAATCAGTAATTGCAAACACCTCTAATTATTGAAAGACATGAACATTTGTGGGTAGATCAAAAAGACTTACTGAGTGCGCAAAAGGGCTACCTTCAGTGTTAGTTTAATGTAGGCAAATGCATTTTTAAATAACTTTTAGCTGATAATTATTTTTTACCTAGAGTTTTAAAATACACACTATTTGGAAACTCTATTGTGTCACTTTAATATGTATATGAACACAAGGAAGCTTTTCCTTTCTCTTTGTACACTTTGGCCCTCATTCAATTGCAAATTGGCCAATTGAATAGGGCTCTAAATAAGCACATAAAATATTTTTTTTAAAGAAGTTTTTAGTTAGTAAGCATCTATCCAAAAGCAAGGATTTCACTAACTAAAAACGTATTTAAAAAAATATGTTATGTGCTTATTTAGAGCACTATTCAATTGGCCAAATCGCAATTGAACGAGGGCCTTTGTGTTTTGTATTTTAACACTGTCTCAATCATGTCTTTTTATTAATATTATGTATTTGGCTGTACTTTTTTAATATTTATATTTATGTTTTGATTTTCCTTCCTCCTTTCCATTTGCATTTACACATTCAGCATGACAGCTGAGAACACGGACAGCTCTACCACACTTCAAAGTACACAATTACATCGTGGCCTAGGGTGGCAACATGCTATTCGCTCTGAGATATGTACCAAGAGCCTGATTCATCTGAGCAATTGTAAGTTACTGGAGCCTGTAAGTGAGGCCGTAAGTTAATTTGATATGAAAAGACGAGAAGAAAGCTGGTCTGGGAGGCTACAAAGAGGCCTACAGCAACATTAAAGGAGCTGCAGGAATAACTGGCAAGTACTGGCTGTGTGGTACATGTGACAACAATCTCCTGTATTCTTCATATGTCTGGGCTATGGGGTAGAGTGGCAAGACGAAAGCCTTTTCTTACGAAGAAAAACATCCAAGCCAGACTACATTTTGCAAAAACACATCTGAAGTCTCCCAAAAGCATGTGGGAAAAGGTGTTATGGTCTGATGAAACCAAGGTTGAACTTTTTGGCCATAATTCCAACAGATATGTTTGGCGTAAAAACAACACTGCACATCACCAAAAGAACACCATACCCACAGTGAAGCATGACCTGAATCCGATTGAAAATCTGTGGGGTGATCTGAAGAGGGCTGTGCACAGGAGATGCCCTCGCAATCTGACAGATTTGGAGTGTTTTTGCAAAGAAGAGTGTGCAAATCTTGCCAAGTCAAAATGTGCCAAGCTGATAGACTCATACCCAAAAAGACTGAGTGCTGTAATAAAATCAAAAGGTGCTTTAACAAAGTATTAGTTTAAGGGTGTGCATACTTATGCAACCATATTATTTTATTTTTATATTTTTTCTTCCCTCTACCTAAAAGATTTCAGTTTGTTTTCAATTGAGTTGTACAGTTTATAGGTCACATTAAAGGTGGAAAAAGTTCTGAAATGATTTATCTTTGTCTAATTTTTTTACAGCACAGAAACCTGACATTTTAACAGGGGTGTGTAGACTTTTTATATCCACTGTACATCACATACAGTAGTTGTCAAACTACGAATCGTCGTCACGCTTTGCGAGCTCGTGAAGCAAGCTTGCAAGAACTGCGTCCCTCGCAAAGTGAGGGATGCAGTTTGGTCAGCAAAGGCGGACCCTCGCAAAGCGGAAGGTGGAGGCTATAATGTCGGCTGCAATGAGCCGATGGCGCATTGCAGGCCCGAAATGCGGACCCTCGCAAAGCGAGGGGCCGCATTTGCGGAGGTGGAGGCTTGCATTTCCTTAGGTGGAGACTCCCACGTCGGAGACGCATTGCAGGCCGCAAATGCGGACCCTTGCGAAGCGAGGGGCCGCATTTGCGGAGGTGGAGGCTCTACGGCGCCTCACAAGCGGTTACAAACACACAAGCGCCAAAATACGAAACGCGGTTGTTACAACGCATAATTTATGGACTTAGCCCCCCAAAAATAAGAGAAAAAATAACATTAAGAACGCGTAAAATTACGACCTTAAGGGCCGAACAGCGCGCACCGAAAAACATTAAAAACACAATAAATACACAAAAAAAAAAGACATCAAAAGCTTACTCACAGCAAGGGGGGTGGGGGCACTCAGGACCTCTGCAAGTGAAGTTACACCTCAATTTAGTTCCAAATCCCCGAGTTTAGACACACGAAAATACCCTAAGCGAGAGAAAAAATGGCTGCCGAAAAAAACAAAAACGAGGCTACACGACCCTAAAGCCGCAAAACAACACCAAGCACAGACGGATTTTTAAAAAAGCCGTACGAGGTAAAGATACACTTTTAGCAAGGACGAAAAATCATCCACACATGCATATCACATACACATTCGCCACCATTTTACAACACTAACTTACACAATGCGGAAGTACACAGCTACACTAACTGCTTTCCCTCGCGCACGCAGCTTATTTACACTACACACTGCACACATTGCTCACACTTACACCTCTGTTCCACAACACTGCAAATCTACATTGTATGCTGGAACATCAAAACAGATTTTCAGCTCTTCAGCACAACGTGTCCTGCCCTATATTACTTAGAAATAGGTAAAGTATATTAATTTATTCTTTATACATATACACAAAAAAACAAAACATCGCAATAAACACAAAACACATTCACCGCGCGTCTCACAGCCAACACTGCTCATATCACAAAAAATACAACAGGGTACAGCCTTGCAATAAGCGTAAAAAGCAGATCAGCGCTGACCTTACAATGACAGCAAAAGCCCCTCTAATAACAAAAAAAAACCATCCAACAGCCTCGCAATCAGCGCCGAAGGTACTCAGCGTAAAAAACGGTTTACGTTATGTCTCAAACAACATTCCCTGGCTTACAATTTCATGCCCGTCATTTTTTGACGGGCAATTCGCTAGTATTATAATAATAATAATAATAATAATAATAATAATAAAATAGTAATGATGGAGGCTAATTATACACATTGTAAAGGTTTAATATTATTTATATTTTGAGTTAGATATATATGGAGGCACCAAAATCTTTTAAGTGCTTAGGGCCTCTGAAGGTCTTAATCCGGCCCTCGGTGCTCCTAATGCTTTAGTTGGATCAACGCATGGCCCCATTCTCTCTCTCTCCCAGCAGAGAGTCTTTTGCACTTTGGCTTATGTTGCTAAAATTTCTTAAGTACTGATTGCCTTTTTTCTATGATTTTCTTTATTCTCTCCACCTCTTTTTTGCTTTACTGTCTGTCTCCTTTTTGCCCATTTCCTGCTTCATTTTTATTTCCCTTATTTCCAAGAAGGCCAAGTGAGATCCACTTCAGGTCTGCAGCTTACTCATCTTCAGATGCCACCGTAGGGCCCAATGTGGATCTGTGGGAGGTTGGAGCCCCAAGTGCTTACATTTCCCCCTACCTGCCTTCCCTTTCTGTCACCTTACCTCTCCAACATCCCTTCACTCACTCCTTACCTTCTTCCACATTATCAGAAGTACAAACAGGAAAGGACAGTTGACAGTAGAAAGGCCATGCAATTATTTCTGTAGTCCGAACCACAGTGGCTACTACCTACAGAAGTCTATAATGCCTTGCATACCTTCATCCTAAACAAGTTCTCCCATTACAAAAAACTGGCACTGGGGGAGGAAAAGAAAACATAAAAATCAATGTGTTTGGCTTCCTGTGCCTCCAAGCCCAAGCACATTAATTTTTAAAGGACAAAGTACACACATCTGTTTTCATCCCTTTAAAAAGGCATCCTTTAAACATTACCAAAACTGTGTGTTGTTGTGAAGAAATATTAAGTAAAACCGACAGGAAGTATACAGAACATACTTAAATCTGTAGACTGCATTGGCCAACAAGTATAACCCATACATCTATATTACTGACCATTGGCTGAGAGGGGCAAGCCCCCAGATTACAGACATTTGAATATTTTTTCCTACTTTGAGAGAATCATTTTTATAAAAGAACACATAGTGGTTCGTGATCAGAATTTCAGATACAATAAATAAATAAAATGCTTTCAATGTCCCTATAACATGCTTGACATTGCCTTCTGATCATGTCCACAAGCTGCAGTAGGGAGGTGATCAGCATATTTTATTTATTTTTTAATGATGCCATCTAATCTCTCCATTACACATCATCGTCCCTTTACATACCTCTTGACATGCCCCAGCTCATCGGCATCCTTCAGCACCTCTGTGCTCCCCATCTCTCAACCCTCCACCCTGCTCCCCAATCTTACTTTGCATATGTGAGGGTGATGAAGTCTGTACCATCCTCTCCTTGTCCTGGGCCATTACGGCTGTTCACTCTCATTCTCCCTCACCTCTGCAGGTCATTGAACGACAATGAATCAATATTGAAACAAGAAATATAAAGGAGAATTTGGCGTGATAATGGTGTATGATTTGGGAGAGTATGGAGAGTGGAGGAAAATGTTTGGGAAGAGATAGGAGAAAGAAGTGTTAAGAGAGAGGTAAAGTTAGAATATTGGGAGGGGGAGAGAGGGAGAGAGTTAAGGGGACAGAGATGGAGGGTAGGGGAGGTGAATGGGACAGAGGGGCGAGGAGTGTAGGAAAGAAGGGTAAGAGAGGGTTAATGTGGGGGTGATGAGGATGGATAAAGTGGGGATGAAGTGGTAAAATGGGAGGAGAAGTAGGAGAGCGTCAGAATGGTGGGAGTGGCAATGAAAGGGAACTACTTTATAGGAGTTTACTATACACAAAGGCTAGTAGACAAGTGGGAGCCCAATCTTCCTGCTATCAAGTGGGAAGACAAGAGTGTAGAAAAAGAACATTAGTCGTACTTCAGTAAGGTATATATGTTTAGGTAGACTACAGAGTGGTATCAAATAACCGTTAGCTTTTCTCTTGTAATGCGACTATGGATAACAAAAATTAAGTATTTTGAACGTTTAGTCTTAAAAGTAACCTTCGTCAATTTCTCCGAATGGTATAGAGAAATCCAATCCACATAAAGTGGGGAACAAAAAACCTGGCAAACTATATCAATACTAACAGATTATGTCTTAAATTATTCTTTTAATATAAATCAAAGCCCTTAGTATGGCCCGATGAGCCCCTAACAGAGAACTTAGAAATAGTCAGAGTTCTAACAGAGTCCCATGATAGAGAGGCTAGTCAGGTCAGGAGCCCGACTTGATTTCAGCAGCAGGGCCAGCATTTTCCATGCGAGTCTTGTGCTTATTGTGTAAGCCATTGGCACTGTCCAGCAACCTGCTTGGTCCCCTGGAGATAGAGGCTTGTTTGCCCTGGGCCTGGGCTGTCACCGGCGTCCACTGCCGTTTAGGGATGGGCGGGAGAGGTTGTTTCTGCCTCAATTCCATTGTAGCCTCAGAACAAAGATGAAAGCGCTTCAACACTGACAAGCAGTCTTCTAGTGTGCGGATGGTATAAGTTGCACCTTGAAAAGTGTAAGAGAGGGCAAATGGAAAGTTCCAGCGATATTGGATCTTGTGTTGGAGAAGGATAGCAATAGCCAGTTTTATCAGTCTCCGTTTGTTAAGAGTCTCAGGGGACAGGTCAGCATAAAACTGTAAGGGCGAGTCATCAGGCCCCTTTACCGTGTGCAGCTTCCTGGTTGCCG
The DNA here is from genome assembly GCA_027410445.1 of Discoglossus pictus. NCBI lineage: Eukaryota > Metazoa > Chordata > Amphibia > Anura > Alytidae > Discoglossus > Discoglossus pictus. The sequence continues at coordinate 89,401,387 of CM050167.1, forward strand.
AGAGCAGTAGGTCCCTCGCCTGCTGCCCCAAGAATCTGACTATTACATCTTTAGGAGCGTCCAGGCTCCTCGTGCCTCCCAAAGCTCTATGGACGCGTTCAATTTCTCACATAGTTGTAGACAGACACACCTGATAGGGGCGTGACCGGAAATGGGTAGAGCAGACGAGTGAGACGCCTGTGGGGTGAAGGTGAGAGGCAGGGGAGTGAAGATTGCCTGAAGGATATCCACTTATAACTCCATAAATGCTGTTTAATAACTGTTGAATAATCCCATTCTGAAACCAATTTTCCCCATACACGTTGGGATGAGAGTAATTGGTGTTATGGGACAAGCTTTCCCCTAGCAGCTATGTTACTGCCAGATTATATGTAGATTCAACCCAGTGCCAGACAGAGGCTCTGAGAGGAGCACTGCACTGTGCAGAGGTGCATTGTGGGAGGACACCGCGTGGGACGCTGATACAGCTCAAAGAAGGCAAGATCTGGAGGTTGGTTGGACCCTGATTTGTGCAACAGTACACTGAGAGCTGCAGTGAAAGGCACCTTGTGAAGCAGGGAGCCGAGTACTGTGATGCTGTACTGAGGGAGAGCAGCCCTTATACCAGCTAATTTGAGCAGCCTGAAACTCAGAAGCAGCAAATGGAAGCAAGCAGTTCCTGAGCCCTAGGAGGTGAGAGCTCCATAGGAGCAATATTAAGTGTCTTGATAAGCCAAAACAGGGCTGGATTTGAACTTGTGATTCTATAAAGCACAACCACTGAATAGACACCATGGGCCTCATTCTATTAGCGGCCGCAGCCGTTGCGGGGCCGCAAGGACCGGCCTCAAGCTATTCGGCTATTCTATTCCCTTACGGCCTGAGGCTCAGGCAGGCTTGCGGCCGGTGCCTTGCTATCTCTTGCGGCCGCTCGCGCCAGAGGAAATCCTTTGATCTAAAACGGCCGCAAGAGTTTCGGCCGTAAGAAATTCCTATTTGCAATTCAATTGCTCCGGGAACCCTCTCTGCAAGGCTAAAAGCGAGCCGCTGCTTACTTGCAGGAAAGAGGTCCCGCTAGCACCAATTAAGCACATAAAATAGCTCAAATAAAGCCATCCTGCACTTTGAGAAGACTATAAAGGGATTTTAGGTGTTAGAAAAAATAGCACATAATTATCCTATACTCAAATCCGTAAAATATTTTATTTTTAATATCCGTAAAATATTCATGTAAAAAGTCCAGAGTGCTTGGAGCACCTCAGACCCGCCCACGCCGCAGCCGGAAAATAAACAGTTAATTTGAACTTGGGTTTGGGCTAATGTGCAAGCTTGAGAGTGGGTTCCTTTTAATCCTCATGTCCCCCAATATGATCCCTAGCATTTACAGAGCTGTACAGTGCAGGCTTGAATTTATTTTTGAGTTTTTATATTTCACAGCTTACGGCCGGTTCCAAGATATGCGGCCGGCCGTAAAAGGAGATCCTTGCGGGGCCGTATAATAGAATCGCGAGTTAACTGAACCCCCGCAAGGAATCGCAGCCTTACGGCCGATTTAGAGCCGCTAATAGAATGAGGCCCCATGTGTATAGCTCCATAGGAACAATGTGATATCTATAAACCTTAAGCAAACAACAGAAGATTGGGAAGTGAAAGCCTAGTGGGAGCAAAAGGTTACAAAGATTACACTCTTTGAATAGTACTCCCCTATATAGCTCCATAGGAGCAATTTCTAATTACAAGATCCTTACAAGCTTTGGAATATTGGCAAATGAGGGGACGGTGTAAAAGCCGGAACGGAACGGAACAGGCCGGAACAGGCCATTTAAAAAAGAAATCAATGACAATATCACTGGGATGTGTTAGATATTATTGAGAACAATATTTAAGAACCAAAACAAATTCAATATAATACTTTTTTAACCCTTTAAAAACCCAAAAATCAAACGGAACAGGCAAAAACAGGCCGGAACGCACACTTTATGAAGGGAATCCATGCTAAAATCATTGGGATGTGTTAAATATATTTGAGAACTATATTTAAGAGCTAACCCCAATCTAATAGTATGCTTTATTAACCCTTTAAAAGGCCAGAATACAAAATTTCGCAAAATGACCGGAACGGCGGCTTTCCAGATGGTCAAAAATACCAAACTCACCAAATACACATAACTAGGTGGGATTCATGTAATAACCTTCATAAATTCCACAGAAAATAATTTCAAGTACCCATTCCGGGCCAAAATACAATATTTCGCAAAATGACCCGGAATGGCCACTTTTTAGAGGGTCAAAAATTCCAAATTCACCAAATACACATAACTAGGTGGGATTCATGCAATAACCTTCATAAATTCCACAGAAAATAATTTCAAGTACCTGTTCCGGGCAAAAATACAATATTTCGCAAAATGACCCGGAACGGCGACTTTTTAGAGGGTGAAAAATACCAAATTCACCAAATACACAGAACTAGGTGGGATTCATGTAATAACTTTCATAAATTCCACAGAAACTCATTTCAAGTACCTGTTCCGGGCAAAAATACAATATTTCGCAAAATGACCCGGAACGGCGACTCTTTAGAGGCTCAAAAATACCAAATTCACCAAATGCACAAAACTAGGTGGGATTCTTGTAATAACCTTCACAAATTCCACAGAAACTCATTTCAAGTACCCATTCTGGGCCAAAATATAATATTTCGCAAAATGACCCGGAACGGCGACTTTTTAGAGGCTCAAAAATACCAAATTCACCAAATACACATAACTAGGTGGGATTTATGTAATAACCTTCATAAATTCCACAGAAAATAATTTCAAGTACCTGTTCCGGGCAAAAATACAATATTTTGCAAAATGACCTGGAACGGCGACTTTTTAGAGGGTGAAAAATACCAAATTCACCAAATACACAAAACTAGGTGGGATTCATGTAATAACCTTCAGAAATTCCTCAGAAAATAATTTTAAGTACCTTGTCTTGGCAGAATACTTACGAACTGCTACTTCGCAAAGTGTGGGAGGTACCCCCTTCCCCTGCAAGGAACAGAGTGAGGGGGGAGGGAAAGAGAGGAGGAAAGGGGGAAAGAGACACAGGGAAGGAAGGGGAGTAAGTGGGGGATGAGACACAGGAGAGGGAGGGGGTAAGTGGGGGATGAGACACAGGGGAGGGAGGGAGGTAAGTGGGGGATGAGACACAGGGGAGGGAGGGAGGTAAGTGGGGGATGAGACACAGGGATGGGAGGGAGGTAAGTTGGGGAAGAGACACAGGGAAGAGAGGGAGGTAAGTTGGGGAAGAGACACAGGGGAGGGAGGGAGGTAAGTGGGGGATGAGACACAGGGGAGGGAGGTAAGTGTGGGATGAGACACAGGGGACAGAGGGGGGGTAGTGGAGCATGAGACACAGGGGAGGGGGAAAGTGGGGGATGAGACACAGGGGAGGGAAGGTAAGGTATGAGACACTGGAAGAAAGGGGGGATATGAGACATAGGGGGTGGAAGAGACACAGGTGGGGTATGAGACGGGGTGAAGGGGGTGATATGAGACACAGGGGGGGAGGGGGTGATATGAGACACAGGGGAGAGAAAGGGGGATATGAGACACAGGCGCTTATTGCAGTGTGGCCTGAAAGGGGCACCTTTGCTCACGTGGCAGTCTGCAATGAGTGCAAAAGGCGCCTATTACAGGCCGCACTGCAATAAGCGCCTTCAATCATGTGGCATCCTGCAATCAGAGACTAAGGCACTCATTGCAGGCCGCCACATGCGAGCCTCGCGAACCCAAAACAACATTTCCAACCTTTACTTCTAAAACCCGTATCATATGTGTATCACCATAACAGTTGTCAGTTCGCGTTTTTGGTGACCGTTTGCTCTGTCGGTCAAGTTTGCCTGCGTCGTTGAGCCAAGCTCGCAATCGGGCTCAACGAAGCATGTAAGCGGCCGCTGATGGAACAGCATAAACCCAACGTTGTGGAGCGCAACGCGCTCCACACACCATCATAGCACAGAAGCGTGCAAGGCGCGCTTCAAGCAGTCTGATACCCCCCTTCCTTCCAGTGTCTCATACCCTACCTTCCCTCCCCTGTGTCTCATCCCCCACTTTCCCCCTCCCCTGTGTCTCATGCTCCACTACCCCCCCTCCCCTGTGTCTCATCCCCCACTTCCCCCTCCCCTGTGTCTCATGCTCCACTACCCCCCCTCTGTCCCCTGTGTCTCATCCCCCACTTACCTCCCTCCCCTGTGTCTCATCCCCCACTTACCTCCCTCCCTCCCCTGTGTCTCATCCCCCACTACCCCCCTCCCCTGTGTCTCATCCCCCACTTACCTCCCTCCCTCCCCTGTGTCTCATCCCCCACTTACCTCCTCTCCTCCCCTGTGTCTCATCCCCCACTTACCTCCCTCCCTCCCCTGTGTCTCATCCCCCACTAACCTCCATCCCTCCCCTGTGTCTCATCCCCCACTTACCCCCTCCCTCTCCTGTGTCTCATCCCCCACTTACCCCCCTCCCTCTCCTGTGTCTCTTTCCCCCTTTCCTCCCCTCTTTCCCTGTGTCTCTTTCCCCCTTTCCTCCCCTCTTTCCCTTTCCTCCCCTCTTTTCCTCCCCCCTCACTCTGTTCCTTGAAGGGGAAGGGGGGGGGGGGGGGTATCTCCCACACTTTGCAAAGTAGCAGTTCGTAAGTATTCTGCCAAGACAAGGTACTTAAAATTATTTTCTGTGGAATTTATGAGGGTTATTACATGAATCCCACCTAGTTATGTGCATTTGGGTAATTTGGTATTTTTGAGCCTCTAAAAAGTCGCCGTTCCGGGTCATTTTGCGAAATATTGTATTTTTGCCCGGAACAGGTACTTGAAATTATTTTCTGTGGAAGTTATGAAGGTTATTACATGAATCCCACCTAGTTCTGTGTATTTGGTGAATTTGGTATTTTTGAGCCTCTAAAAAGTCGCCGTTCCGGGTCATTTTGCGAAATATTGTATTTTTGCCCGGAACAGGTACTTGAAATTATTTTCTGTGGAAGTTATGAAGGTTATTACATGAATCCCACCTAGTTCTGTGTATTTGGTGAATTTGGTATTTTTGAGCCTCTAAAAAGTCGCCATTCCGGGTCATTTTGCGAAATATTGTATTTTTGCCCGGAACAGGTACTTGAAATTATTTTCTGTGGAAGTTATGAAGGTTATTACATGAATCCCACCTAGTTCTGTGTATTTGGTGAATTTGGTATTTTTGAGCCTCTAAAAAGTCGCCGTTCCGGGTCATTTTGCGAAATATTGTATTTTTGCCCGGAACAGGTACTTGAAATTATTTTCTGTGGAAGTTATGAAGGTTATTACATGAATCCCACCTAGTTCTGTGTATTTGGTGAATTTGGTATTTTTGAGCCTCTAAAAAGTCGCCATTCCGGGTCATTTTGCGAAATATTGTATTTTTGCCCGGAACAGGTACTTGAAATTATTTTCTGTGGAATTTATGAGGGTTATTACATGAATCCCACCTAGTTATGTGTATTTGGTGAATTTGGAATTTTTGACCCTCTAAAAAGTCGCGGTTCCGGGTCATTTTGCGAAATATTGTATTTTTGCCCGGAACAGGTACTTGAAATGAGTTTCTGTGGAATTTATGAAGGTTATTACATGAATACCACCTAGTTATGTGTATTTGGTGAATTTGATATTTTTCACCCTCTAAAAAGTCGCCGTTCCGGGTCATTTTGCGAAATATTGTATTTTTGCCCGGAACAAGTACTTGAAATTATTTTCTGTGGAATTTATGAAGGTTATTGCATGAATCCTACCTAGTTATGTGTATTTGGTGAATTTGGAATTTTTGACCCTCTAAAAAGTCGCCGTTCCGGGTCATTTTGCGAAATATTGTATTTTGGCCCGGAATGGGTACTTGAAATTATTTTCTGTGGAATTTATGAAGGTTATTACATGAATCCCACCTAGTTATGTGTATTTGGTGAATTTGATATTTTTCACCCTCTAAAAAGTCGCCGTTCCGGGTCATTTAGCGAAATATTGTATTTTTGCCCGGAACAGGTACTTGAAATTATTTTCTGTGGAATTTGTGAAGGTTATTACATGAATCCCACCTAGTTCTGTGTATTTGGTGAATTTGGTATTTTTGAGCCTCTAAAAAGTCGCCGTTCCGGGTCATTTTGCGAAATATTGTATTTTTGCCCGGAACAGATACTTGAAATTATTTTCTGTGGAATTTATGAGGGTTATTACATGAATCCCACCTAGTTATGTGTATTTGGTGAATTTGGAATTTTTGACCCTCTAAAAAGTCGCGGTTCCGGGTCATTTTGCGAAATATTGTATTTTTGCCCGGAACAGGTACTTGAAATGAGTTTCTGTGGAATTTATGAAGGTTATTACATGAATACCACCTAGTTATGTGTATTTGGTGAATTTGATATTTTTCACCCTCTAAAAAGTCGCCGTTCCGGGTCATTTTGCGAAATATTGTATTTTTGCCCGGAACAAGTACTTGAAATTATTTTCTGTGGAATTTATGAAGGTTATTGCATGAATCCTACCTAGTTATGTGTATTTGGTGAATTTGGAATTTTTGACCCTCTAAAAAGTCGCCGTTCCGGGTCATTTTGCGAAATATTGTATTTTGGCCCGGAATGGGTACTTGAAATTATTTTCTGTGGAATTTATGAAGGTTATTACATGAATCCCACCTAGTTATGTGTATTTGGTGAGTTTGGTATTTTTGACCATCTGGAAAGCCGCCGTTCCGGTCATTTTGCGAAATTTTGTATTCTGGCCTGTTAAAGGGTTAATAAAGCATACTATTAGATTGGGGTTAGCTCTTAAATATAGTTCTCAAATATATTTAACACATCCCAATGATTTTAGCATGGATTCCCTTCATAAAGTTTGTGTTCCGGCCTGTTTTTGCCTGTTCCGTTTGATTTTGGGGTTTTTAAAGGGTTAAAAAAGTATTATATTGAATTTGTTTTGGTTCTTAAATATTGTTCTCAATAATATCTAACACATCCCAGTGATATTGTCATTGATTTCTTTTTTAAATGGCCTGTTCCGGCCTGTTCCGTTCCGTTCCGGCTTTTACACCGTCCCGCAAATGAGAACTCCAGGGGAAAAATCTGCTAATAAAAGCTACTGCCTCTGAATATACTCCCTTTACATAGTTCCATAGGAACAATTTGATATCCACAGGATCTCTGCAAAATCTGGAGGATTGGGAAGTGAGAACTACAGGGGAATGCTCTGCTACTACTCTGGGTTTCTGAAAAGTCTTCCTCTATACAGCTCCACAGGAGCAATTTGTCACTTGTTTATAGTGAAGACAGGGAAGGGAAGACTCCCTTAGGAGCCATCTAATAATGAGTGACTTGAAATTGAACATTGAATAAGCAAATAAGTGAACTAGCTCCCCTTTCTCCTCTGTACTTTGATACAATAATAGAATAATTACTCACCTGAAACATACAGATTTTTTATATCCTGGGAGGTGAGAGCTCCACAGAAGTAACTGGTTTAACACAGACTTTAAAATAAATGTGTTGGAGAAAAGGATATCTATGGTCCTAAAAAAACAGTTTAGAGAATGTGTATCTGTTTATAGACACATGAGGAGAAATATTATGTATATATTCCCTTGAATAGATCTCTGCTTTAAGAATTTTATTAAGGTGGAAATTGAACTATTGCCTGGTAAATTCTGAAATATCATAAGTGAATTTTATTAATGATATAACTAAAAGGATAGATTAAGATGAACTGTTAAAGTTGTTTTTGATTTAAAGGTTTTGATTATGTGTTATATAAAGGCTACAGGCATTTTACCCTATGGGTTGAACTTTTGAAGGTTGGGTGCTGAGAGCTCCTTAAGTGACATAATCACCAAACTAAAAATGACAAAAAAAAAAAAAAAAAACTTTAACAGTATTGCATGTTTAAAGAGGCCTAGATATTTGAAGCTCCCGCCGCTGTGGAATCTGGGTTGCAGGTTTCTTGTTAGGCCCCTTACACTTGAAGTATTTAGTAACATCATATTATATAATTGAGCCTTAGATAGAAGAGTTGGTAAACATTAAACAGCTAATAAAAATATCTATTCTAAAAAATTTGAAATAAGTAAGGAGGGATCCTGGTTAGGTTAGGAGAGAAGATATTGAATTGGCAGAGAAAAGGGACTTTAAGTATTAGATAAGCATACTATTTAGGTCTCACAGCATACTATAACAACTGTTTGAAATTAAAATGGCTAATAAATATAAGGTAAAAGTTAAACAACTTAACCCTCAGAAGGTTGAAACTTTTTTTGCCCCAAACACTAGTAAGATTAACAAATCTATTTCTGATAGTCTAGTGGCTGGGGGAGAAAGTAATCAAAGCTTGGTAAGCAACAATGAATCTGCATTCTCAGCAGATTCAAATGAAACAGACGAGGAAGCACTGACTACTTCAAAACTTAAAGAAATTTTGAGTGAGTTTCAGGCTAATATAACAGCAGATCTTAAATCACAAATTGGGGAAAACTATAAAGCTATTAAAGAGATACACCAGAGAATAGAAGATATAGAGTCCAAATTCGATAAATTGGTGGTAGATCATGCTTCAGTAATAACATATACAACTTCCCTTGAAAATAAAGTAAATGAGCTAGAACATAAAATTATAGATCTTGAAAACCGCTCTAGAAGAAGAAATCTCAGGTTGAGAGGTATTTCTGAGGAAATTTTAGATGTAGATCTTAACAAATATCTGAATGAATTTTTCTCTATACTCACTCCTAATATTTGTCAGGAATTAAATGTTTTCGACAATTTCCATAGAATCACACTCGCAATCAGATTGATAAACGGAAAACCAAGAGATGTTATGGTCAGTTTCCAAAGGGTATGTAACAAAGAAGAAATCTTGAAAGCTAGCTATAAAATTTCAAGTTTTCCCTCTCCGTATGATGGAATAAAAATCTTTTTGGACATAGCACCAGCTACTTTAGCCCTACGGAAAACATAAATGAATATTACAGCTACATTGAGAAAAAATGATCTGAAATATAAGTGGAGATTCCCAGAGGGCTTGTTGATCTTAAAAGATGCAACATGGCATAGGGTTTCCTCAGTGAAAAACCAGAGGTGGAGAATTTACAGAGAGACACTCGTAAACCTGTCCTGCTACTGAAGAAACCAGATTGGCAAATTATAAAATAGAGAATGTAACCTGATGGTTGTCGGACATTCTAAAAAAAAAAAAAAATGTTTCTCTTTGCCCACAGTTTATTACGGTATAGTTTAGAAGGATTCATTCTTAGTAGAACAAGAAAATATAAAGAATTTTAATTTCCTATTACTGTCTGACCTATAGTATATTAGGTTTTGCACTAGCACTTTTTCCATTTGCACTTATGATATTTTGTACACATATATATAGATGTTTAATGGACATAGAAGGTGTTGAATTTTTTCAAAAGATGACCTCACTAATAATTTGTACTAAATAGACGATATATAGGCACAATAGATATAATCCACATAAGGGTGGAATCCACATGGCACTTTATATATTTATTTTTAAAGTGCATTCGGAGAATTCCAATGTTGATAAAATAAAGGGAAACTGTGGTATATCGGTCCTCATGATTAATATTTTTATAGTAATTATTTTGAATTATGTAAATTTACACTTTATTACATTTAATAATTTTAATGGTGTTACATTATAAATATATATACACTTAATTGCACTTTTTGATAAATTGAATATGTGGATTGATAATACATTTGTGGATTTGTAATTTTATAATATTACATTTTGAAAAATGTAGTTTTGCACTTTATACCCTTATAATTGGGTTGAACATACACCAGTATCTTATAGATCCAATCGCATTTTTGTATTTATAAAGCAAAGGATCATTTTAGATATGTATTGCTACACTGAACAATGAACAGTTTGTATCATGCACTTTACATTATTATTAACACTTATGAAATATATATGTCAGACATTTGTATTTATGATATGGGTAATATAAAAGATGTCAATTCCTTATACTACACTCAAAGGTTAATTCTTAATACCATTTGTGTATATTTCTGGAATGATATAGATTACACTTTGTTTTTTATTTAAGGTGTAAGAAATCTACAGGATGATCCGAAGTAATCTCAGGCTAAAATTGTGGGAAAGATATAGAAACCCCTGCCTCTCACCATTAGGTCCGGAATCGGTCCTTTTTTTTCCTTTTACACCCCTCATTTCTTTACATTGGCAAATTAGCCCTGTAGGATGGCACTGCAAACTAGAAGGTTTGCAGTGCTATAGATGTATGTTGGTATGAATGTTGTAGTGAGAAAGTTAGTTTTAATGGGGAATAGAGAAACTTATGTTAGAATTTGGTCTCAGACTATTTCATTATTTCAAATAAGCAATAATGATTAAAATTATATCCCAGAATGCCAGAGGTTTGAACACAATATATAAACGAAGAACTGTTACACTAAATTGCATTAAAGAAGCCGCAGATGTTATATGTTTACAAGAGACTCACTGGAGGGAGGGGAAGCCACATATAATAGCAAGTAAACATTTCTATGATCCTATAATAGCATCATTTAAGTCGAAATCTAGAGGGGTTGCAATATTGTTCAGTAAAAAACTGAAGATTCAGGAACAATTTAAACTTATAGACACAGAAGGTAGATTTATCATCTGGCAGGGTATGATTAATGAGGTAATTTATACTATAGGGAATGTGTATGCTCCAAACCAAGGGCAGATTAAGTTTCTTAAAAAAATCCTGAAACAGTTAAACCAGATTAAAAAGGGTAGAGTTATTCTATGTGGAGACTTCAACATGCATATAGACCCCATAAAAGATAGAATAGCTACAGGACAAAAACTTCCTAACCCCTCTAAAAATTTAGCAAATCAATTCTCTAAGGAGATATCTAAGAATAGAATGTATGATTGCTGGAGGGTGTTCAACCCCGAGCAAAAAGATTACACCTATTACTCTGGTAGACATTTGAGTTATTCCAGGATAGATTATGTCTTTACAGATAAAGATACAGTGAGTTTAATTGAAAGTGTTACAATTGGAGATATTACTTGGTCGGACCATGCAATGGTTAGTTTGAGAATAAAGGATACACAGGAAAATAGTAATAATAGACAGTGGAAAATGTATGCAATCCTATTGAAGTCAGAGGAACTAGTTAATAAACTCAAATATGAGATTACATTGTTTTTCCTTTTAAATCATAACTCGGTTACTTCAGAAATAACCATTTGGTGTGCGCATAAGGCCTTTGTTAGAGGTCTGTGTATAGCAAATAGCTCTCATTGAAAAAAAACAAGAGGTAGAGCCTTAACGGATCTTTATATTGACTTGCATAAGCTACAATTAGAAAATAAACTTTCACCGAATAGAAATATAAGCACACAAATTAAACAAATATCACTTCAGATACAAAATATACTCCAACTTCAAATAGTCAATATGATATTTAGATCCCAACAGAACTACTACAACTTAGGAAATAAGGTCAGTAAATTCTTAATAGATAGAATTAATAAACGAAGTATTAAACAAAAGATGACTTCCATAAAAGATCATCATGGTAAGAAGATAACCCACCCCAAGGAAATATGTAAAGTTTTCGAGTCATACTACAGATCTCTATACAATCTAGAAGAAGGATCCAATTTTTTTAAACCCACAAAGAGGGATATAGATGACTTCTTGAGAAAAATACATTTACCTAAAATAACCGACGAAGACCTGTTAGAATAAAATAGAGAAATTCAAATAAAGGAAGTCGAACAAATAATACTAGAGTTAAAATGAAACAAAGCTCCTGGTCTTGATGGTTTCATTAACTCATACTATAGGGTTTTTATGAAAGAGATTAGTCCGACCTTATGTATTATGTATAATGAGATAAAAAATACAGGAAAATTGCCCCCAGAAATGACAGAGGCTAACATTATTAATATTCTTAAACAGAATAAAGATCCTGAAAACTACTTGAGCTATAGACCCATATCACTTTTAAACTCTGATACTAAAATCTATGCTAAAATATTGGCTAATAGATTAAATAAATGTATGTCCAAATTGATAAATTTTGACCAGGTAGGGTTTATGAATAATAGACAAGGGCCAGAAAATACCAGGAGATTGCTAAATTTAATGACATACGTTAAAAAAAGAAATACTCCGACAATGTTTATCTCTCTAGACGCCGAAAAGGCTTTTGATAGGGTAAATTGGCTATATATTGAAGCAGTATTGGATAAATTTGGTTTCGAAGAATTCGGGAGTAGTGCGATTATGGCTCTATATAGAAATCCTAGTGCAGTAGTTACAGGCATGGATTTTAGATCAAATAGGTTTAATTTGTTAAATGGGACAAGACAAGGATGTCCCTTGTCCCCATTGATTTTTATTCTATCACTAGAACCCCTAGCAGAATTAATACGTACAACAGAATCAATTAAAGGGGTCAAAATTGGAAATAACCACAACAAACTGTTAATGTTTGCGGACGATATGGTACTAACACTATCAGAACCGGTTACGTCCTTGGTATCTTTATTTGATATATTAGGAAAGTATAATAAAATTTCTTACTTGAAAATCAATGAATCTAAGTCAGAGACTTTAACAATGGCTTTAAGACAGCGTGAGCTTAATATACTCAAGAGTAAATTTAATCTAAATTGGGAAAGTATGGGTACTACACACTTAGGTATTCGTTTTCAGTTACAAGTTAAAAATACATTAAGAGATAATATTTTAATAGTTCATGAACAAATAAAACACCATATTGCAGAATGGAAACCAGATTTCTTTTCGTTGTCAGGTCGGATGGCCCTAATTAAAATGATAATTATCCCAAAGATAATGTATGTGTTCAGAAGTATTCCTCAAGTAATCCCCAGATATATCATCAAGTTATTGCAAAGTACAGTGAATAAATATATAAATAATAATAAAAAACCACGACTGAGTCTAAATATTATAAAATGACAACCAGAAAGAGGAGGCTTAGCAGCCCCCTCTATATCAAATATAAGTAGAGCAGTTTTGATAAACCACCTCTTGGGGTGGAATTTAGCCTCTAAAGAGTCAAAATGGCTTAAAATAGAAAGAGAACTTGTAAGTAATTTTCCCATTGAATTATTACTCTGACTTCCGAAAATGGAAAATTCAATAGTTGCAAATTGTTTTGTGGGAATAAGAACAATGGTTAAAAGGTGGTATAGACAAAGAGAAAAATGGCATTTCACTAAATATCCAGCGTTGGTCGCTCCTCTGAGTCTATTACAATATAAGTATAAATATAGTGAAGTATTACACTGGGAGTCTGTCGGTGTTACGATAATTGGGGATCTATTTGATAAGGGAGTGTTTTTATCTCATACAAATCTTCAGGAGAAATTCCCTAGCCTTAAATTGACATGGCTGGGCTATGAGAATATGAAGCGTATTCTGGAAAGATGTGGCTTCCAAGTGGAAGGCCATAGAGAGAACTTACCTCTGAAAAATCTTATTGTTATAAAGAATAGTATACATAATATCTCTAAATGTAATGACATCTTTAGTATAAGAGAAGAAAATTTTAAAACAAATAAAATGATAAAATGGGAGCTGGACCTTGAAACTACCTGGTCGGAAGAAAAATGGTTTAGAGCTTGTAAATTTGTTATGGAAAATTCTATCTGCATGTCATATAGGGAACAATATATTAAATTAATTCAGAGATGGCACTTAGCGCCAACCATTATGAATAAGATTAACTCAATAAATTCGGATGAATGTTGGAAAAAATGTGGAGAGACTGGTTCCCTGACACATATGTGGTGGAAATGTCCTAAGATCCAATCCTTCTGGTTTCAATGTATCAACCACATTAGGACAATTACAAAAATACAGTTAAAACTGAACCCAGAAATAAGTTTATTTCATATCTTACCCATAATGCCCTCTATCCAATCTGCCATGTTAATAACACATATACTAATGGTATGTAAATGGCAGTTAGTTAAATTATGGAGGTCTAATAAAATACCACTATGGTCAGACATTGAAGTTAGATTAGAATCAGATAAATTGATGGAGAAAGGTCTTATAATGTGTCAGACTAAGAAACGGAAGAAACTTTTAGCAAAATGGTCGATATGGGACGACCACTTTAAGGTAAAAGAGCATGCAAGAGACCCTCCTCTATAGATAAACAACGTTGGCTTACCCTCTGTTTTAGTTAATTAAACTTTGGAAATTTATTGAAAACCCTAGACTGGAAGATCAGTTATTCTGGGTTAAAATTCTCGTATTCCCCATTGTGATAACTATTAGTATGTATTGTATGTAAGATGTGTATGTATTTTATGTTTTTTTATGTCTTGTACATGTAATTTTGTAATAAAGAAAAAAAAAGAAAAAAGAAAAAAAGAAAAAAAACATAGTTTCAGACTGGTTGGGAAGAATTGCCTCAACAGTATCTCTCAGGTAGTTTGGTAGGTCTTGTATGGCCCTTGGAATGCCTCTGATGCGGATGTTGTGGTGGCGAGACCGGTTTTCCAGGTCCTCTATTTTGTCTGCGAGGTCAGTTATATGAGACGTGTTTTGCGCTATAAAGGACCGATCTCTTTCCTGGGCCTCCACTACCTGGTCTGTCATTTCCTCCAGAAGCTGGGTACGCCGTCCCAGATCTTTCAGGTCCTGTCGAAGGGGTTCAATCGCCTCTGTCAGAAGCTGCTCAATCATGGCCACTGACCTGGCCGATAGATCCAGTGTTGGTGAGGCACTTTGGGATTCTCTTCCTGGTCCGAGCATTCCGAGTGTCCAGATATACAGTTCCCGGGAGACATATGCCGGACTACCTTAGGTGGAAAATGCTCACGTATACCCTTTGCTGAGGATGAGTGTTTAGGTTTCGCTATCTCGAGGGGTCAAGTAGGGAAGACAGCAGAAGATCCGCCGTGGGTTCAGCCCAATGTGATATGTAATGATTGGCTGCGCTAAATGCTTTGCTAAATACTCCTATGCATCAATTTGTGTCGTATGTTAGGCTCTGTAGGTGTAGTGAAGACCTCTGCTGGCTGTGTTGCCGGGTCAGATCCCCATTCTGCTCTCAGTCCATGTTGTAGACCTAGCCCTTAATCAGGAATGCAGGAGGCAAACAGTCCCCGTGCCTGCCTATGTAGGCAGTATGCTCTCGTATAAATATTGCGTAGAGTCTCGCCCAATTCTTAAGGTCTCTTGGAGTAAGGTGGCGCATAAGCTTGTGTATGAAATAGGTCAGTTTGTAACACCCCTCTATGATGATTGTCAGTATTACATCCAGCAGTTTGTTATTCATGTATAGCCAAGGTCTTTCTGTAGTACTCTACAAGGCCCCCGGGTGGGAGTATAGATGTAGAAATGCAGCAATGCAGGCTGCTCAACCTTGTCTTTGTATTTGCCTATATAGAGGCAGGGCACTCTTATACCACTGGTTCACAAAGTCTTGCCCAGTAAGGAGCTGCATATATACACTTGGTTAAAATAAAATAGGAGAGGTGTTTATTGAAGCATATGGGAACAGTCTCAGATGCAAGGGAGGCAGAGAGGCTTTCTCCCTCAGATAATTGTCTACGCTGGTGTCCCACTTTCTTAAATAGGTATCTATTATAAGACAATTATTGTGGAGTAATAGCTGTATGGTCTATTTTAGAGAAGTGTCCAGGCATTTGTCCAAAATAGGAGGGTCAAAAAGTTAGTTGGGCCTTTATTTAAGCTTATTCCCCCTCTGTGGTGGAAGGTACCTGCAGGCCCTCATGTGAGGGCACCTAAGATGGCCACCGTTCACAGGCTTTCTCTCCCTGCTTGTTCCTTCTTCTGGGAGCTCTGTCCTCCTCCTAATTGCCCCTGGACCTCTCCGGTCGGAACCAGCCGTCCCCGGAGGTCTCTCCAGGTCCACCAGCAATTCCCTGGGAACCAGGCCGAGACATTTGGCCTCCTGTGGAGGCCGTTAGCCTCCTTCTCCAGTCTCCCAAGATGGCCGCCGGCTCCACAAGGGCCCTTCTCCTCCCTCACTTCCCGTTCTCCTGACACAGACTCTCCAGGGGGTCCCCCTTTGGGATGCTCCGCTCCCAGGCGCCCCTCTTCTAATCCAGGACAAGGCAGCAAGGTGGGTCTTCTCTTGCAGAGACGCTCCCCTGCTGGGATTGCACGTCTCTGCCGTCTAGGTGGCTGGCAGGTCTCCCGTGCTGCTCCAGCCTCGAGTCTCGGTGCAGGGAGTCCCGAGGGGGATCAATATCACCTCCCCTTCTGCTCCCCGTTGTTCTTATGGACTCTTGGCAGATTAGGCCAGGTATAGGCCCCTATTGAGCAGCCCACGACATGGAGCCCCAGCAAACACATCCGTCTTGATCGGACGCTAGCTCCGCCCCCCCCCCGAAATGTCTTCTTTTGAAGTGCAACAGTGGTAGTTTTGTTATCATTACTTTTCTAGTTGGACCTTGTATGATTATCAGGCACAGACATGATGCAGATTGACTCTGACAGCCACAAAAAGGCTGCAGATTGGCACATACAGGCACAGACAAGCTTCAAATCAGCACTTACAGGCAAAGGCTGCAGATCGGCTCTTACAAACAGCCTCATTCAATTGCTACAATTTTGACATCCAAGGTCGCAAGTGGATCTCACAGGTAAGTTCTCTTTTCAATTGCCTCCTTTTTGCAACCTTGGATCGGGTTCCGAGTGAAGGCCCTGTGTAACTCCAAAGAAGTATCCCAGCTTGCAAAGCGCAAATGCAGGTCGAGGTTCTACATGTGCTAAGGAGGACCTGCAAGGGCTTTAGAAGCCCTTGAGTATGCTCCCCCGAATGTCCCCACTGCACCTAACCACCCCCCACACTCCTACATGAGACCCAAATGTTGCAGGGGACCCACAAGGTCCACACATTAACACCTTGCTGCGGGGGCCCGATTGGGACCCCCGCAGTGTGCCCACATTATCCCCATGCTGGGGGTCCCCATTAAAACCCCTGCAGTGTCCGCACATTAACCCTTGCAGTAGGTGTCCCGTTCGGGACCCCCACTGCATATAAAAAGTTTAAATTCCCTGCTGCGAGTCCTTAAAGGGCTTGCGGCACACAAATAGTTAAGGCTGGCAGCAGGGGTACTTTAAGTACCCCCTGGCACCTAAAATTAACCCCTCAAATGCTAGGGATCCCCATTGGGACCTTCACTTGGTCCCTACATTAACCCTTGCAGTGGGGGTCCCAATCATGACCCCTGCTGCATTAAAAATTCTAATTTCCCACCTTGTCCCTGTAAAGGTCCTTAAAGGACCCGCGCTAACTAAAAATGAACGCTATCACTCATGAAGCTCTATACAGAGCCTCATGAGCCCCTAATTAACCCCATCACTTATGGGGATCTATACAGACCCCCATAAGCATCTATTTAACCCTATCAATCATGGGGCATTATGTAGAGCCCCATGAGCCCCTAATTAACCCTATCACTCATGGGGCTCTAAACAGAGCCCCATGAGCCTCTAATTAACCCCATCACTTATGGGGGTCTATACAGACACCAATATGCCTCTATTTAACCCCACCAGTCCATAGGGGTCTATATAGACCACTATAGGTGACTAAATAACCCTATAATAACACTATAATTGCCACAAGGGTCCTCCAGGACCCTCATGACATAAAGTCTAAGCACTACACTACACTATTAACCTTAACTATACCCCATTAACCAATACTAAACCCTGTTAACCCTATCTCGGCCGATTTAACCCTAAATGTACCTATTTAACTATAACTTGGCCTATTTAACCATACCTGGGCCTATCTAACACTAACTGTACCTATTTAACCCTGCCTGGGCCTCTCTAACCTTTACTGGGCCTATCTAACCCTAACTGGGCCTATCTAACCCTTAATGGGCCCATCTACCCCTAACTGTACCTATTTAACCCTAACTGGGCCTGTCTAACCTTTACTGGGCCCATTTAACCCTAACTGGACATATCTAACCCTATCTAGGCCTATTTAACCCTTACTGTACCCATTTAACCCTAACTGGGCCTATTGAAACCTAAGTGTACCTATTTAGCCTTACCTGGGCATTTTTAACCCTAACTGGGTCTATTTAACCACCAATGTACCCAGTAAACCCCTATCCTATAAACCCACTCCTACCTTACCCTATTAACACCTATACTGAAAATACAAAAAAATACATTACTGAAAATAAAAAACAGAACACTATAAAAAATTAAAAAGAACACTATAGAAAATAAAAAGAGAACACTACATATATTAAAAAAAAACACATTACTGAAAGTAAAAAAACATTTTTTACAAAAAATAACAAAACCTAATTTACAAGAAATAATAAAACCTAGTTTAACAAAATAATAAAACCTAAATTACAAAAAATAAAAAAGCATACAGTACATAAGATAAAATGTACATTACATACAAATTAACCCCTGACTACATACACATTAACCAGAAGGCTTTTCAGCCAATCAGAGGGCGCCATTTACATTTTTTTACTGGAACAAGTGATACAAGCTTCATTTGCAGCAGGGAGCTCCTTGAGGGAGGTATCAACTCCCATTGGCTATTGGTAAGCAGTAGCTGCGAGCTTGCACTCGCAAGCCCAGCTCTGCTTACGTCAGAAACATGGGTTTCCAAAATCTGATGTCGGCTGCCTGTTTCGGCCTTGGCTATTTGAATAGCCTTGGAAACGGAGGGGAAATGCAGCTCGCAACTCATTCGCTGACATGCGAGTGAGCTGCGATCTGGCAATTGAATGAGGCTAATAGACAGGCTGCAGATCTACATTTACAGGCACAGGACGCAGATTGGCTCTAACAGACACAGGTAGGCTGCAGATTGTATCTTGCACAAACAGGATACAGAGTTTTGTGAGCGTGTCAACTTCAAAGCAAGGGTCGAGTTCCAAGCAATTTTTCCCCTGTGACACTCATTGAAAACCAAAGCCAACGAGAACCAAGGTACAACTGTATATGATATTCTGTAGATTTCCTAGTCCCTTGTATTTCCTGATTGTACACATGTAATGTTGTATGTAATCTCAATCCAACTAATAACAACAGGATAAAATTGTTACTAGTAAAAAAGAAAACAAATATATAGCAGACAGGGTATGGGGAGAATCCAGCTCATCATAGTTCTTCCCTCTTCTCTAATCAAACCAGTTAGACTAATTGAATCTCTGTCCAAATGCACAACCTAAAAGACCATTGTACAATGACAAAAATATGTTTCAAAACTAAGAGCATAATTAAGCAGATAAATTATTAATTAGAAAAAAGCTTTTTTGATGCCTCTGCTGGACCATGGATGCATCCATAATACATTGTTGTAAGTTGTGTATGAGAGAGAGGTGTTTACATTTCTTGATGCAAGTAGACTACTTTTGGTCTTGAGACGGGGGAGGGGTGTCAATTTCAGTCAGATCCAATTATCTAATAAATCCTTTTGATTTATTCCACTTTCTTCGTCCTTAACCCTCCCTTCAGACAAATAAGTAAACACACACTCATGGTCCAGCCCAAGTGATGTAACAAACAGAAAATTGATAAGCAGCATTTCAGATTTTTCCCCCAAATGTTTTATGTCCATGTTTTATGACTGTGAGCAGGAAGGGTCTGTGGCATATCCTGGAAAGTATAGGATGTCCTCTTAAGTTCCTCTACATGAAAACCAGCGTGGTCAAGTCAGGCACAGCAACCACCTTTTCGGAGCCCTTCCCAACAAGTAATGGATGAAGCCTAGCTGTGTCTATTTATGCAATTCTTCAGTATGATGCTGCAAAGGGCTATAGCAGACCTTGATGATGAGGGTGGTCCCTACATCCGATACTGCACCAATGGCAGTCTGTTCAACCTGAGGTGACTAAAAGCCCACAGCAAGACAATGGAACATTTCGTTTGAGAGCTACTCTGTGCTGATGACGTTGACCTTGTTTCCCATACGGCGTCAGCTCTGCAGTGAATGACATCTTGCTTTGCTGAGGCTGCCAAACTCTTATGTCGAGAAGCCAGTTTGAAGAAGACTGAAGTTCTCCACCACCCTGCACCTCAGGAAGATTACTGTCCTCCTTGAATCACTATTGGCGAGTCCGAGTTGGAAACAGTCCCCCAGTTCACCTACCTTGGTTGCATCATCTCCTCATATGCTAAGATTGACAAGGAAATTGGCAACCGACTGACTAATTCAAATGGTGCATTCGGCAGGTTATATAAAAGGGATTAGAACTACAAGCATCTGAATAAATGCACCAAGATCAATGTGAGTGCTGTCCTCTTGACCACCCTACTGTACGGCTCTGAGTTGTGGGTTACCTACCCCTATCATCTACGACTTCTTGAGCGCTTTCATCAAAGCTGCTTCCACATCCTCAACATCCACTGGAATGACCATGTCACTAACACTGAAGTCCTAGAACAGGTAGGAGTCACTGGCATTGAGGCCATGCTGTTAAAGAAATAGTTGCTCTGGGCAGGACACATCTCTAAGATGGCGTGTGATCAGCTTCCAAAGATTGTGCTATATAGTGAGCTCACCACTGGATATTGTGAAGAAGAAGAAGTACAAGGACTCACCGAAACAGTTCCTTAATGCCTGCCACATTGACCATCATCGATGGACAGCTTTAGCTTCAGAACGCAAGGCTGTCACAAGGTTGTTTCCTCTTTCGCGAGCACACACAGGGCCCGTCTTGAGGACAAAAGGTGATGGAGGAAAAAAGGTGTCACGGCCAAACCCAAACCCGAGCAAGATTTCCTGTGCAACCACTACGGTTGAGTCGGGCTGTCCCACATTAGCCACCAGAGAGGGATTTGGAAAACATCCTTTTTTAATCTTCATTTGCAATGTCAAGCCAAGCAGAGCTGCTAATGATATTAGTTTGCTACATTCTTCACAAACAATTTCCTTCTTCTTGAACATCGGTGGTTCTTTAAACAGCAAGCATTTTTATTACTCCCCTTTGCAAAAAGTAAGGCACTTCAAGAGTACCGCCATCCCAATGAAACTATTTATTCAGCAGAAGAACATGCCCCTCAGTTATGAGCTTGTAAGGGCCACCCATGTAACCTTTACATGTACTAAATATAGGTGGATTGTCACACTGTATATAGCTCTTCATACGTTAAAAGTATTTTTTTCTCATATATCTACTTTTTTAAACCTGTACACTGTTTATCTGCTGCCTCAACTTATTTACTTTAAGAGAAAGTAATTATAAGCAATAACAACCACTTTATAAATTGAATGTTATTTAAACCAATGCTTTTTCCTACAGTAAACTGACAGAGGTTTGCCACATTGAGCTGCCAGTCCAACAAAAATAGGTTAAAATGTTTATCTTAATGAGAGAGGATTGCATTTAATAATTGATAAGCTTTTCCATTGTTCCTTGATCTGTCAGCTAGGTGTGGACATGCCTAGTCTCTTATTGTGCAACTGACTGCACTGAAAACAATACACCAGGCTTATCAGTAACCTCATCAAATCTCATTAAAAGATCAATGTAACACTCATGCAGAGTGGATGTGTATTCCAAGAGCTCTGCTGAAAAAACATATATAATCATAAATATAGTGACTTAATTATCAGCAAATCAATATATATG
This sequence comes from Discoglossus pictus, assembly GCA_027410445.1. Classification (NCBI taxonomy): domain Eukaryota; kingdom Metazoa; phylum Chordata; class Amphibia; order Anura; family Alytidae; genus Discoglossus; species Discoglossus pictus. Next base: position 89,423,039 of record CM050167.1, read on the forward strand.
TATATATATATATATATATATATATATATATATATATATATATATACATGCTGATGATAGCCAGTAAGCTTGAAACAGCTGTACATGGATTGGATACTCAGCCTGTGTTTATTCCAACCTTGGCTTTGCATTAAAGCTGTGTAATAATACAGCATGCATAAGCTTAAAGGAAGCCATGTTTGATGATGGCTACGGAATGAAGAGCGAGGCATTTGTGGCCATATTTGTGTGTCCCAGCTCAACTTCCCAGAATGCAGTGTAATAACTGTTTTTCTCTGAACTCTGAGCTGGAAGCAGGTTTTTTAACTTGCTTTAGACATTCAGGTATGAACACAGATGTACTTTTTATTTACTATATATATATATATATATATATATATATATATATATATATATATATATATATATATATTACCAGGATTGTACACAGGAGGAACCTGATTCAAAAATCAATTTTGGCAACTTCACTGCTGCTGAACCATCCAAGATCTGTTCTCTCAGAACTAAGGAGACTCTTAAACACTGGCAAACACCATATGTAAGGTGGGTAAAAACTGATACTACTTCTCTGGCTCTGATTTAGATGCCTTAGATCTATTCTTTGTGACAATTTGAAGATATATAACAATATAACAATATCTGGATTGTAAACCAAACTGTGTAATTGTGGACTCTGTAAATCAAGAGAAGACCCAGCAGCTTATTATTCAAATAATAATAAAGATATAACACATATCTTACATGTGGGAGACAAACTGTATCTGCATTGTAAAGACTGCTTTGTAATGTTATAAATTCATATTGAGCAAACAAGTTACGTTGCCTACTTTGAATCTGAAGAAACTTTGAATCTGAAGACTGTTTATAGCATCTCTGTGTGCTCTACTGCCATCTAGCGGACTGCTGAAGCTATAACATCAGGTATAATACAGACCAGATCTGAAATATTTCCTATATATTATATTCAAATCAGAAAAAAATTAAACTTAATGGCAAAGCCTGAAAAAGGTCTATATTATTTTGTGAAAATATACTTTATGCTTGAGGATCACATTGATATGTAAATACATCCCCCCTCAGAAAAAGGCATGTGAAGCGACAAATTTAAATTTAAAAGAGACATTACAATTTAGTTAAAATCAAAGAAGATGGCTGGCGCCTCTAAGAGACGTACGTCAAAAAGATTCAAGATTATTATGCCACAAATCCAACTATGAACTCTTCTCAACATCACTCTACTTCAGCTAAACAATCACCGAAAAGTGGAATAGAGACCTCTGCACCCTGCACTAAAGCAGATATCCAAGAATTTAAAAAAATAATTTCCTCTTTCAGATCAGAAATCATAGCAGAAGTACAGCACATCTCTGCAGAACTAAAAGCAGAAATAAACGCATTGAATACTAAAGTTTCAGAATTAGAGGATAAGTATAATAATCTTCTCAAAACAAATTAACTGTTTATGCTTAAAGAGGAACAAAACCAACTTGAAATTGCACAAGAGGATCTAGAAAATAGATCAAGAAGACAAAATATACACATCTGCAATCTACCGGAATCACTAGATCTTTCTCTATACATTAAAGATTTACGTATAAACCTTTTACCAGATCTAAGAAGAATATAGAATGGACAGGATCCATAGAGTTCTAAGAGCTCCGAAATCTTCTAATAAGAGACCAAGAGATGTGATTTTTAGATTTTATTATTTCACTACAAAAGTCTTATTCATGAAAGCAGCTAAATTTGGTGTCCCTGACACTGAAGGAGGTCAACGGCTATCTTTTCAAACTTAGCAACCATTACTTTATACAAAAGGATACTCCTAATACCATTTTTGAACGCATGGGTTCAAGTATATGCACATATCAAAAGAAGAGATACATCATTCTATTCATACACGCGAGGAAGGATAAGTTATGCTTTGTTTTTGGAGCTTACCAACGCTAAGCAATCTGGAACAAAATCAAAACTTCCTACCACAAGGTGAACCAAAAGATTGTTCATACTCAAAAAACAGAAGATATTTCAGTTTAGAACTAACTGAAGGGACAATGTCCACACCTTAATCAAAATAGAATATTCAGAAAACTTCATGAACTCCTATAAATTCTAAAAGAGACAGAAAACAGAAAATATCTAAAAGAATCTGACTATAAATAAAAAAAATGTTTTTTGCCTCTTTTAATACTTCAAACCTCATTTCTACCGGTGTATATTTAGTTACTACTGAAGGATTTTTAGTTTATTCACATCAAAACTATTATTGAATGTCAGAGAGGACAGAGAGAAAATAAAATAAAAATATAATTTGAATTAACTTTAAAACAGTTTAAAAGTTTATTATGCCACTACTTTGTTTGTTATTATATGTTTGCCCCTAAATCTAATTTATATACGCTAAGGGCTATTTGGGTAAACCGACTCTGTATCCAACTTTGGGATTCAATTTGGATCACCATAGAGGAAAGAGGACATTGGTTGCTCTTCTCTGAAATATTGTTATTACTTCATAAATATAAAAATAAGCTAAAGTCAGTCCTAAAGTCGTAAAGTCTTAAAAAAATGCTAAGCTTCAATTCTGGTTATAAACAGGAATAGATAAGAAAATAGGTAGAATATAATTTGTAATATGTTATTTATTCCTATATATAAGGTTTATAATGTTAGATTTAATATTTTGATTTGATATGACAGATATCCAACTGGTTTATATAAAAAGCAGGAAAAAAAGATAAGTAAGGTATTGAGAAATATTATTACGGTAATTTACTATAAAAATGTTTATAATCATAGATTTGCTATTGTTAGGGCTAAGAAAAGGTAAATAAAGAAACAAGGAGAAAAGAAATATAAAAAAATCATATATTAATGCAAAAGTGACATATTATGTTATAAAGATTTTTTTTGTTTTCTTTTTGTTTTTATTTGTATTGAAGTAAATTTACAACACTGGTGTTGTTTATTTATATTCTCTTTTGTTACAATAAAAATATTAAAAAAAAGGTCAATGTAAGCACATTTCAAGTTAAATCTGTTTTTCCACCATTAATTAACACAAAAAAGACATGTGCAAACAGGAATAAGGAAAGGCTTTAGGAAGAAAAAAATAATTTAAATTACAACCCATCATGGGCACTACTGCACTCCTCTCTCGTTGTCTTCTGAACAATAGTATGAAAGCACAATCAACTCAATGTGAATGATTTATGAAGGTCAGATGAAGTGCAGCTTGCTCAGTAACCCCCATCTCTTAAAGAGCATGCTCCAGGTTATCTGCCCTGCATAATTAATTCAATCTGTGATGATTGTGTTTGTCTGCATACTATTGTGCAGAAAGCACTGATGGGTGGTAACTATGTATTTAAATTATTTATTTCTTGCTAAATCCTTTCCTTGATGCTGTTTACACATGTATTTTTAGCGCTTATTAATGGTGAACTTAAAAATAGCACTAAAAGTGCACTAATAAGATTTGATGAGATTGTTGATAAGCCCCTGAGGCATTGTTTTCTATGCAGTCAGCTGTAAAAAGAGACTAGGCATGCCCAGACCTAGGTTATAGCATAGAAGACAACGAAGGGGCTTATCAATAGTTAAATGCAGTAGCCTCTTATTCTGATAAAAAAACATTTATTGGATGGATCACAAAGGCTATCACAGCTCAAAACTTCAGTGCTTGTTTACTGTTGAAAAATATATATTTTTTAAAATAACATTCGACTGATAAAGTACTTGGTGTTGTCTATAGGTTTCAATTAAACAATTATTATTGTCCCTAATGCCATATTTGCAGCCTTTACTGTGTCATTTAAGTCATGCCTAATAGCTTGTTTTGCTCTCAGTAATCAGGAGAGAGCAGTGGTCAGGAACGCCTGACATATTCATGAGATATTTTGCAGTGTCAGATGCCATACCGTGGCCTTTTGAGACTCTTTTCTCTCTTTGCAGCTTTGGGTCCTAATTCCTGCTTCATTGGAATTGATGAGTGATGGGTAAGAGATCATTAAGCTGTAGCAGTAATTAATACACACAAACAGACATAGACAGGGGATTTATTATAAGTAACCTGTTCAAATTGTGCTCAGAATATGACAAACAAATCATCTGCCCAACGTCTTACTGCCTGTAGATCTATAATTACATTTACACCGAAGATGATCCAAATATAGTATAATTTAAAACTATAATTACAAATTAGTACTTTATCAATTCAATGAAAAAAATATTTTCTCCTACATTGAAGTTTGCAGATTTACCTGTAAGTCAGGCTTATGGTCCACCACAAAGCAAAGAGTCATATGTCTCAATGGCAGATCACAGACAACCCCATGGATCTCTGAATCTATATTTTTCTATTTAAAAAACTGGCAAAAGAAAACACTGGGCATGCTCCCTGGGATATGTCACCAGCTGCCCAAGTCACAGATATTAAGCTGCTCACTTTGATTGTTCTGGATCCCGCTTTTATTCACATTTAATCTTTTCTCTCTCAGGTTCTTGCACTCTTTTGGCCAGGTCTGAAGAGACCCGTGAACAAGCCTCATTTTCTTCCATGCCTAGTGTAATTTAAAGTCTCCATTTGGAGAGAGAGACGCCCTAGACTTCCCTTCATCCTATTACCCACATTCCACGGGGGCTGGTGGACAAATTCTATACTGTCATTGTAGCTGTCTGATAGTGAAAATACACTACAATTTGCTAGTCTTGGTGCCAGTTTGATGTGCCTCGCTGCCTGTGAATATGCATTGTGTATCTGTGCTTGCGTTGTGTGTACAACTTTGAGTATAGCATTGTATGACAGCTTTGTGTGTACAGGCATGGCGCTCGGTGTCTGTCTCTGTGTACAGGTGCTAGCATGGCACTCTGTTTCTGTCTGTGTGTACAGCTGCTAGGATGACGCTGTGTACCAGTTTGTGTGTACAGGTTGATTGTATGTGCCAGCTTTCCTGCTGGCATTCATTCCAGTGTCTGTCTTATTCCCCATGGCAAACAGGAAAGAAACTGGGAAACAATGTCCATCTTTCTGCATGTCCATGACACAGAGACTATAGATTTGCACTACCCCTAGTGGACACAGCCCCAACACCTGAGGGATCACTTTGACTTCATTTGATTAGGATACCCCTTGAAGGCTTTTGAGAACCCTTATTCTTTCACTGAACTGGTTAATGAAGTATATAAATTATAGATCAAATTTGTTTAACATTTTTTTTAAAACCATTTCTGAATTGAGAAATAAATATCACATTCTAAGTGTGTTTGTGTGTTTGTTTTTATTTGTGACAATTAAGTGATTACTCCTTTATCTGAAACTGATTCATGGTAATGAAGTTACAGGTTGTATGTGTTCTGTATATCATCACCATCCATCCCTCCCAACAATACAAATAACTAGAGGAACACCTTTATATTCGTCATAAATGATGCCCTCTTAAATTGTGTTACTACAATTTTGTATGATGTCAAGACTTTGTTTTAGATATACATATATTCAGTAGACCCATTCTGGATCGCTACCTTGTTGTGGTAAAGGGGCTTGTGTACTTCAATGAAGCTGTGAGCTAAACCATGTAGGGTCACCCAAGATGAGCACATCAGACATATCGCAATTCTATTGGAGAAGAATATGGCAAACTACTCCAGTATCTTTGCCAAGAGAACCTTATGGATAAGCACAACCAGAGACATAACGATAGATGAGCCTGGTATACTGCGGCCTATGGAGAGTCAGACGTGACTGAACGACTTAACAACAATAGTATTCTGTAGAACTGACATTCCAGATTTGGACAGGAGGAACCTTTGGAAAGGGAACCTTGGTCAGGACTGAAAAACAGGATATTGTCCTTATATGTCGGAATTTATTTCAAAAGGGGGACATTTGGGAGGATAAAAGAAACAGGGGAATTTTCCCAGAAATGAGGGACTGTCCTTCCATGAAAGGGACAGTTTGGAAGTATATATCATGATTAAAAGGGATGTTTCATCTAAATAAAACGTGCTCTTATATCAGTGAGTTCACTTATAGAAGTTCAACCATATATGTAGAAGCTTCAGAACTTGCCTTTTATTGTTACCTCTGAATGTTTGGTGTTGTGAGCTGCTGAAAGGCACAGAAACATGAATGTAACTTCCATCACTACAGTTTGATTGGCTTTTGGGCTTTCTCTTGATCTTGTAATCCAACCGGCTCAGCATATTGAGAATCAGTGGCAAAAACTGAGCTCATGGTCTGACCATGCAATAATATATACAGTTTTATTTTCAATACCAAATACCAAACTTTGGGATTTAAATAAAAAAATCCTTAATTTAGTAAATTGCATTATAATATATTCAAATTGTAATGATTTATCTAATACTGGTCATTCATAGTTTTCGCTAGCACTTAAATATCCTGTAAGTGGTAGTTTTATTCATTGGGAAGGAAGAAAAACAAACAAGTGAAATCAACAATTCTTAAGCATTAACTTGATACAGCATACAGACAAGTTCTGCTTACAAAGTTTTTTTTTTTATAGTTAAAGGGCCAATCACCTCATGGTGTGAAAGAACACAGGACTATAACGTAAAGTAATCTATTTTTAAAATGACATCGGTAACAGCTACAAAATCTACTATTGTGAGTCTGTTTGCATACCAAAGTGTTGTCTACCTTTTTCACTTTTATGATTAAGGTGTTTTTAACTCTCCACTCTCTGCACAGGTGGATTAGTGAGGAGGTTAACTAGTTTTTTGCTGATACTCACTTCACATAGCTGTAGCTGTGGGTCTGTCTGAGGGCTTGCCAATGATACTTGCAAACAAATATTTAATTTGTTAATTTCCCAGCAATCAATTACCATAATATAGTGGCTTACCAGATTAGCATATCTGAATCCCCACAGGGAAAAATGCAATGTGGCAGGTATAGGTAGATGCCACATATATAAAAACTGGTGGTAAATAACATATGAAGGATGTAACTTCAATATGGGACCAAACACTTTTTGCCTTTCCCAAAAGGGCTTTCTCAATGGTAAAAACAATGATTATAAAAATGTGGAGTGAGTATCTCCACAAAAGAGAGTTAAACAAAGTGTCTGTCGTTGATAGTGCTATTTAAATCCAAAAAGGGCACTAAAACCAGATCAGTGCGATTACTGGTGCTGATCTTTGGCGTCATCATTGCTAAGCAATAATTTAACCAATAACAGCAGTTGGAGGATGGAGAGGTGGCCTGGAAGAGAGGCTGGCGCTAATGCCCGGCGTTCCTGTTGCAAGGCAATGTCCCAGCCAATAGAAATAATAGTGGATTGGAGCAGAGGCTTGGAACTCCGAATTGAATACAAGTAAAAGTGTAAGTAAGGCTGAAAGCTCCAAGTGAGTCTTGTTGCTGAACATAGGTTGGGGCAAATAGAATAATAAAATAATACATAAATGTAAATACTGACAACATCAGAGTGTTGCATCAGACAATTAACCCCATGTGGAATGTTGGGCAAATATACATAAATGCACACATAATGATAAAAAATAATATAAAAAAAATGATAAATTAACATAAACTATAAAGTAATGTATGCATGTGTATATACACAGATATAAGTAATTGTGGCGAGATCAAACACAAGGGCGAGTGGGCATTGAATACTAATAGGAATAATAAGAATGATAATAATAATAATAGTACCCAAGGAATCCTTTTTCAGAAAACAATGTATTGGCCCCCAAAGGCCTGGAAACCGGGATAAATATGGGACATAGAAAACTGTTATTCTTTAAATGACAACAAATCTAAAATGAACTAGAAATTTGTGGTGGATATAATGTGGCACCAACCACACACTGTGTTGGTGTTAGGGTCATATTTGCTCGATTTACTCTATGAAAAATACCGTACATTTGTGGGAACCAGAAATGTATGTGTGTGGTTATGTGAAGAAGAATGCAAATACATTATATATTCAAACTATTTTTATATTTTTATTTACCATTTAGACAGTATATAAAAAGATAAACATAATACAAAACAAACATAACAAATATTGCGATAAATATAAACAAGGAAATTGTATCCAGTACAAACAATTACATACAGTTAAATTCATAATTCAATTTAGAAGAGCTATAGAATATGAAGGAACTGGTGGACAAAAGTTAGATATTCAAAGGGAGAATGGAGGGGGAGGTACTCGGCAGGGAGGCAGGGTTTAATAGAGGTTATCAACACTTTTTCAAAGTGACCTCTAAGGCCAAAGGGTCCATTTTGCAACTATCTTTTTATATCTTTTAGGTTCCATATGGATATAGTCCATTTCAATTTGTTTATTCCTATATGTCAATGCTTTGACCGCTAACCAAGAAGGAACTTGGGAATTTTTCCATTTTACTGATATAATGTATTTTGCTATTGAGATAATGTTAATTATAATACCTCTGTATTTATGTTCCAAGGATTCCAAACCAATATGGAAGAGGATCAAGGCTGGAGCATTTTGTAGCTTAAACTTCATAATTATAACGAGTTGGAGTATACATTCCTCCCCGAATTTTTGAATTTTAGGGCAAAACCATCACATATGTTTGTGGGAGCCACTATCGTTACCACCTTGCCAGCATTCACCGCCTGTAATTTGAGGGGCCCATTTAGCTATGGTATGTGGGGTTATTTACCACCTTTGTGTAACTTTAAAGTAAGTTTCCCTTATGGTGATACAAGTTAAATAATGCTTTGTTAGTTTTAAGGTTTTGTGCAATGCAACAATTTCTAAATTCAGGCATAAGGACTGTTCCCAACTTAACATTCTATTGGACTTGTTGTAGGATTTTAAACTCTTGATTACTGTAATGCAATTAGAAATACATTTTTTCCTCTCATCAATTGCTAGATTTTCGAAGTCCAAGGATTCCCTATTAGGGAGACTAGATAAACTGCTTTTATATAAGGTACTTTTTATTCTGAGATAATGAAACCACTGATCTCTCGGGAGAACGTTTTCTTGTACTAACACTTGAAAGAGTTTTAATTTAGATTTTCAATATAGATCACCAAATAAAATGAAACCCATGTGGGCCCAGTTTAAATTTTTTAAGTTATCTATTGGGTGTAATACCTTTTAGGGAGTATTAGAAGAGACAACTTTAATAAGATTTAATTGATTATTTATCTTGTGCCAATGAGAATACAAAAATTTGACTACAAGGGGTAAGTTGTCTTTTACCTTTTTGTCTACTTCCCTATTCCATATGAGTCCTTCTAGTTGGAGACCCTCAGAAAGAGTGTTTTCAATTTCCAAGAATTGAGGTTTATGTTTATTAATGAAGAATTTAAAACTATGAGTTAGCACTATTGCGTTATAGTAGTAGTAGATACATTAGGAGAAGTTTCTATTTATTCTAGTACGCCTATATCCATGAATGTATTTCTCCATTATTCTTTGACATTTTCTATGTTAATATTGCAGGAACTTTAGGGGGATACACCTCATAATATAGATTCATTTCGTAAGAATTGACATTTTAACTGAAGCAATTCTGCCAGACCAAGAGAAATTGTGTCTCTTCCCCTCTGTTAAAATACTAGAGATCTTTAAATAAAGCAAATGTAGATTTACTTTGATAAGATCTTTTAGATTAGAAGGAAACACAATCCCCAAGTGTGTAAAGGAGTTTTTATCCCAATTATATATATTAGTCCTTCAATATTTTAAGGGTACTACTATCAATATTTAAGGAGATCACTTCTGATTTAGCGCATTCATTTTGTAGTATGAGACAAAGCTATATTCACTAATTATCTCCTGTAGTTTCAACAATGAATGTAGTGGTTCTGTTACCGTTATCACCAAATCATCTGCAAAAACTGTGACCTTACTCTATACCTGCTTGGTGGGTATCCCCCTAATTCCCCCATGAACTTATAATTTTTTCCACAAGAGGTTCAATAACTAATGCAAAGATCAAGGGGGATAGGGGTAACCCCTGCCTAGTACCATTAGAAATCGTAAATCCCTCAGAGCAAAAACTGATCTCAGTAATATAAGCACAAGTGTTAGAGTACAGAGCCTTAACTGCATGGCTTCCAAACCTGCCCATACCAAATTTATCCATGATGGCCTTTATAAATTCGCAGTTGACCCTGTAAAACGTTTTTTCTGCTTCTATAGACCGGGTAACAACTGGGAGTTTTTTTTTATTTCTAGAAAATGCAAGTAGATCAATCAGCTTATGAATGTTATTAGGGCCCTTTCTATTTTTTATGAAGCCTGTTTGATCTGAATTTATTAGTTTACTAATAAACTTATTCAGTCTAGAAGCTAATATAGAGGCATATATTTTAATGTCAGAGTTTAACATGGATAATGGGCGATAGTTCATTACATTCCAAGTATTATGTTTTGGTATTGCTATTATTGATGCTCAAAGGGTCTCTAAAGGTGCCTTACCTTGGTCTTTTATTTAATTGAACATTGATTTTAAATGTCCAATGATCTTTTTTCGAATACTCTGTAATAACAGTTGGGGAAGCCATCTGGTCCTACAGCTTTACCAAATTTTAGATTGGAAATGCAATCATGTATCTCTTTCTCTGATAAATCTTCTTCCAATTTTATCACCTGTTCAGGTGATAACTTAGGGATGTTTATTCCATTCAAAAATTCCAAGACTTGGGCCTTGGTTGGCTTAATAAAATTACGGTTCCCTTCCAGATTGTATAAAGAACTGTAAAAGTCAGAAAAGACTTTACCAAACTCTGATGGGTTTAAGAGTGTTTTACTGTTGTTATCAATTAATTTGTTTATTCTTTTAGTAAAGTTGTTCCTATTAATTTGATTAGTCAACAATTTCCCAGGCTTATTGCTAGAGTGATAAAGTTTCTGTTGATATAACCATATTTTATTATCGACTACCTTTTGTAGGATTTTTTTAATCTGTGCTTGTAACTGAGAGATTTTTAAAGAAAGCTCCTTATTAATTGAAATCTAAGCTGTTGTGTTTCACTTAATTTAATATATAGGTTCTTCAGTGATTTGATTTAATCTGTGAATTGACCATGACTTCAGAATGCCTCTAATCACAGGTTTATGTGAGTTACAAAGTACTGACTTGGAAGAGACTGACCTCTCATTCATCTCAAATAATTGGTCAATTTCTGTTCTTAGTTTCTCTTCACCTGCTTTTAATTTTAAGAGAGTAGGGTCTTTTTTAAGCGTGCTATTTTTGTATGATGTCTTCAAATTTTTTATGACTAGAATAATGCATGCATGATCCGAAATAGTAATTGGGTACATTTTAGTTAAAACAGTTTTTTGGATAGTTTCTCGATCCGCTAAAATATAGTCAATCCTTGAATATCCCTGATGTCTAGATGAGAAAAATGTGAAATCAGTCTCTTCAGGGTGGTATACTCTCTAACTATCATATCATTGATATTTTCTCATAGTCACATTGACATTTTGTGCTATTTTTTCTATCTGGTTATCTATAGTTCTTTTTTTAATCGATTTTCTATCTTTCAGGGAGTTGCTAATCATATTGAAGTCTCCACATACAACTAAAAGTCCTTTCTTGATTTTGGAGACATGTTTTAAGATTTTGTTAATACATTTATTTTGGCTAGAATTTGGAACACAAATATTTACAATTGTATACTGTATGTTGTTAATTGTACCTAACCAAATAATAGATCTTCCTTTATTAATCTCTCTATATTCTTCTTTTATGTCATATGTTATTTTATTGAAAAAAATAGCTACACCTTTGTTCTTAGTTTTGCCACTTGATTACATTTTTTTTAGCGATACCCGGTTCTCTGTTATTTATAAAATGTGTCTCCTCTAAGCAAGCAACATCTTTATGTAGGAAATCCATTATCGCGTGCCTTTTAAACAAAGTATTTAGTCCATTGATATTGTATGATGCAAATTTCAAGGCCATAGAAAATTGTCCAAAATTGCTACAAAATCTCTAGAATAAAACAGCAGTGGCATAAACACTTCCATTTTTTCGTTGTTAACAGAGTCTGCACCCAGGCCGAGTCCGCCTCCAGCTCCTACACTTATAGGTCTTATATAGCCACTTTTCCCTCTTTTCTTTAGTAAGTATTTGGAGATATAACATAGCTCTTCCAAATTATTTATGATACAATTCAATATTTGAAAAATGCAATAAATATACAAAAACATAAACATAACAACTGCAGAGGCATTAAATAATATAATTACCTCTACAGTGGCTACCTCTCTTGACAGTAGAAATATATTTTGGGATACTGTCAAGTGCTTATATTCTGCTAAACTATATAGTGCCCTAAGGGGCCAACAAAAAGTAGGAAAAAAAGTTGATTAAAAGTATAAATAACCCTTTTTGTATTATATTATTTATATAAAGTACATTCAAGCATTTAAACATTGCTTGGTGAGTTTATATTCACACCTATCCATTTCAGTGCATACTTAAAAATATATATATCTCTCTTTTTGTGTTGTGTTGTTTATATTAGGTGCATTCAAATCTTTAATCATTGCTTGGTGAATATATATTTATACCTATCCATTTCAAAGTTGTTGTTGCAAATATATATATATCATTTTTGTATTGTGTTGTTTGTATTAAGTACAATCAAATCTTTATTCATTATTTAAAAAATATGTGCTTATATCTATACATTTCAATGCATTTTCTTTATATTATCGAGAGAATATTACTAAATCTATAAGATATATATTGGTGAATATCTAATGCTAAAAAGAGAAATAAATAAATAAATAAATAAGAGTATTTTATTTAAATTATTTTCCCAGAAGGTCCAGCAGAATAACCTGAGTTTCCAGTGTAAGTTCAAACTTTTTGCCTCCAGGAGCTTTTCACCCTCTTGTACAGTGTTGATCTATATTCTTTGTCCCTCCTTTATTCTAAACAACATTACAGGGAAGCCCCACCTGTAGTTAAAGTTAGCTTTTCTAAGGGCATTTGCAATTTCCCGAAACTCTCTTCTTTTTTTGAGAGTTTCGCGTGACAAATCTGTTTAAATCTGTATATCTTGATAGGGACATTTAAAAGACCCTTTCTCATCTGAAGCCATCAGGATCGCTTCTTTATATGAGAAGTAGTGTAATCTGAGTATAGTATCTCTAGTATCCTATCAATCTTGTTTTCATCATCTCTAGAGAGTTACCAGACTACCCAAAAAGGTCAATACATAGCTCAGCAACTCACCAGGAGGAACAGTTTCAGGAATCCCTCTAAATCTAAAATTGTTTCTTCTGGAGTGATCCTGCAGATAGTTGTTTTTCTTCTTCAGTGACTCAACTTCTTCCTCCAGTCGAGTTACTTTTGCCAGTATAGACCAGTTAACTCTCCACATTTTATCCCATCTATTTTCCAGCTCATCAGCTGTATCTTTAACCTCGTTAATAGATTTAGTATTGTTAGCTACACTCTGAGTGAGTTCCTGTCTTAATGCAGTCTGGAATTCTGCCAATTTTTTCCCCAAAATGCCTGTTGTTAAAGGTTCCTGGTGCTCTAATTCAGATGAGCTGGAGGTATCAGGCATATCAATATCAGCATTATCCATATACATAATTGGGTATTCCAAGAGGAATGAGTTTTGGACTTTCTCGGCGTCCATATCGTACCTAGTGTAGCTTGGGGATCAAAAGGGACAGATGCTCTTATGTTAGCCTTTTTTCCTTAGTTCTATCCTTGTTTTTCCCTTTTATAGAAAGCTGCTCTTTAGTGTTTTTCATTTTATCAGTCATCTTTTCTTACTCTTTCCCTTAGTGCTCCTCTCCCCCTTCTCTTCCCCTTCTTTATTCTTCCCTTCCCCTTCTCCTCCCCTTTGCTTATATTCCTTGCCCTCCCTTATTTCTCCACCCCACCCTTCTATCCTTGTTTCTTACTTCTTATCCTATTCTTTATCACTTTCATGAGAAAGGGTTTCTTTCTACGTTCAATAATAGGGAAGGGTGAAACAGCAAAAAAGCCATATTGAAAACAGAAGGGGCATGTATATATGTGGAAAAATCGTCCAAGATCTCTCAAATGAAAGCTCTTAAGTGTTTGTAATAAATCTTTGGAACAAAGCAGCCCATTCAAATCTTACAAACAACAAAGGCTATGTCAGTTGTTTGCCAAAAAAGACAAAAGGACAGTCTCATGGAAAACTCTTATAATTGGGCAAAATTATTTGGCAGTGCCTCATAAAAGGTTTGGATACAGTGTGTGTATCAAAAATAATTCTCTACATTTAAAGCTGTAGCATTCAGACAGATTGTCTCGTCAATGCTCACATCTAAGTTACATCAAAGTATCGAGCCTATATTTGGAGGGTTTTGAGGTTCTGGATGAATTCCTCTATATCACTGTTTTGGCACCACTTTCAGCTCACCTCCAAAATAGCCTAATAAACAACCACAAATATGGTGTAGATGCTAGCATACCTGTAGATGATAGTGATATTTTAAATACTTGCCACAGCACGTTTGGCTACCATCCTGGCCTCAATGTTGGACTTTTAGGGCTCCGGCAGGAAGCCAGCATGGAAAAACATGAGTATACCCTGAAAACAATTACCGCTGTAGCATCACCCCCTTCTAAATTCAATATATATTCAAACTATGAGGAGCAGGTGTGGTTATTAATTCATGACTTCAAGCCTGGGTAGTGAATGGGGTAATTTGAAGTGAAGTGTTGGGCACCCATTCCTTTTTTAGTCCTCAATGAAGGCCGCCAAATCTATTCCTCTGTTTAGTGCTGTTTCTAAGGTTCCCATTCTGTGTGTCCATTTTGTTTCTCTTTTTCTTAATTTTAATACACAATTGTGTACAAGGTTATAAGGTTTGATATGGTCAATGGCTCAAATTGTTATGCCATGCATGTTTTTGTTGTGGTGTTGAATGACATGTGCAGAAAAAAACATTCTTGATCCTCTTCATCCATCCAATGTATTGCATGTGACACTTACAGGTGATGGCATATACAACAAAGTCAGTTTTGCAGTTACTAAGGTGTTTTATCTTGAATGTTTTGTTCTTACTGGTGGATGCAAACACCTGTCTGTGCTTCTTCTTCAGCTAACTACTCATTCCACAACTTTTGGTACCACAGCTCAAACAACCCGTGGTTGTAGTTAGCCAATTTTGTTTGACATCATTTTTCACTTTCCTCAATTCACTGGGTGCCAAAAATTTTTTTTATTTTTTTTTATTTTTCTGATTGTAACTGTGGGATGATTTGGTAAGATATCCTTGAGCACATCAACCTCTTTAAGGATGGGTAAAAAAATAAAAGAAACATTTTTAAAGATCTTTGCCTCTTTTATTGTATTTTGTAAGGAATCTGCATACCATCTGACTGCTGACTGCTTTGTCTTTCTGGATTAGTTCTTTATGTTTCTTATTTCTACCGGTGATCAAATCCAACCAGTCCGTTTGATGTTTTTTCATATGCTCTCATTACTACTTTATTATACTTCTTTTCTTTGAATTGGCTTTCTTTGGATTGGCTTTCTCTGTCAAAGTCTGCTTGGTGGGAACAGTTCCTTTTAAGCTTTTGCCCATAAGGGATATTCTGTATCCATCTGGGTCATGTCTGCTTTTGGCATGTAAGTAACCGCTTGTATTTGTTGGCTTACTGTAGTGTTTTGTGCTAGTACTGGTGCCCTCACCTATCAGTATCACTTCTAAGAAGGGAATTTCTTGCTTGTCCAAATTCAATGTAAAGCTTAGGTTAAAAGTGTTGGAATTGACATATATAAGAAGATGTCAGTATCTGTAGTATCTTCCCAGATGATAATAATAATCATTTATGAACCTGAGCCATGTCACAATATTCTTAGCAAAAGGATTGGTTTGTCAGATATATTGGTCTTCTCAGTAGCCCATATTTACATTTGTGAAGTGGGTCCCCATGGCAGTATCAACATTTTCCGACAGAATAATGATCCTATCCCTGTAATAACGGATCTGCCCGGGCATTTTTTGCATCTTTATGCATTTTGGGTAAGTGGTATAGTGCTGCTATTCGTGGATTTTTTATATTATTATTATTATCTTTATTTATATCGCGCCAACATATTCTGTAGCGCTGTACAGGGGTTGAGTACATGGCAAAAAACAAACTTAACACCTTGTAAAGAATGGAGGGCCCTGTTATTATTGAGCATAACATCAAATGTACATAGAGCTTGTTTCCAAGGCACTGACACAAGATTGAAAACTTGCAAATTTACAATCTAAGGGAAATAAGGCAGAATTAATACACAAATACATATGAGCTTTTTTTTTTTTTGCTTTGTTTGTAGTGGTGAACCAACAATGTCATGTGGTCAAAAAAAAAAAAAGGGATTTAAAAAACTATGTTTATTAAAATCTTTGATAATATACAGTTTGAATAAATATGTTCAACAGTTAGATTATACTTGATAACAAACCTTTTGTCTGAGAAGAATTCATTCTATATTTAAGACTAGCGACTTGCCCGTCAAAAAATGACGGTCAATAAAAGAAAGTGTTGAAATGCTGTTTGTCACACAATGTGAGTGTACTGTGTGCCTCATGTAACCAAATTAATCAAAAAGCCGAAATCTACATTACATAAAATAAGAAAAACTAAAATCACCAAAAATAAATAATGTACATTACAGAACAAAAAAAAAAAACCTAAGTCACAAAAAATAAAAAAAGGAACATTACAGAAAATAAAAAAATACATTACAGCCCTTCCCCACTACAAAATTTAAAAAAAAATTACACACCTGAAAAGGAAATACATATAATACATACAATACAATACATACATATAATACATACAATACAATACAATTAAATAAAATCCAATACAATTAAATACAATCCAATACAATTAAATACAATACAATACAATTAAATATAATACAATACTATTAAATACAATTAAATACAATACACCCCTATCTAATATACATGCCACTATCTAATATACACGCCACTATGTAATATATATCCCACTATATAATGTAATATACATCCCACCATCTAATAATACATCCCCCTATCTATCTATCTATCTATCTATCTATCTATCTATCTATCTAATATACAATACATGCTATCTCTATATATAGCTACCCTAATTCTAAGCTACAATTTGAGATGTCTCTTCCGATCAGCAACCTACGGTAAAAAAGATTAAAAAAATTAATACAGCATGTTTACATGAAATAACTAAACATTCTAAACATTCTAAACATTTTAAATATTCTAAATATTATACTCACATTTCCAGCATGTCCCGTTCCAGCATGTCACGTCCTCCATGTTCCCTCCTCCATGTTTGCGTCTTGTCCGGCGCTGCTCCTGTAAAAAAAAACATTACATTAGTAAACATAAAACAAAGTAAAATAAACACAATGTACATTATACTTACCTCCACGCGATGTCTCCGGCCTCTTGTTGTTCTTCTCCGGAAGCATCCGCGCGTAAAAAAACAACAAAAAAAAAACGACACACATCCGCCCTGGCGGATGTCTCTGACGCTAATGACCTTCCTATGGAGTGTTCCAGAATAAAATTGGCAATGGCGGCTTCTGATTGGCTGAAAAGGCTGTCTATCAAATTCAGCCAATGAGAAGACCCCAATTGTGAACCAAGTATACACCCCAAAATACAACGCTGATTGGATAACACACCTGTCAATCTTTATTTGAACCAATCCTAAGGCTTTATTGCCATCAGCCAATCACAATGGAATATACCCCCACGTACTGATTGGTGAAGACATCTGCGCCTTCCCATTGGCTGTAATATTGATTGATATTAACAGTAGCCAATGAGAATGCACAAATCCTTCACCACTCAGTACGTGAGGGTGTATTCCATTGGGATTGGCTATTGTCAGTGCAACCAATCAGAATGCGCAGAGGCTCCAACCAATCACCCTGTGGGGGTGTATTTCATTGTGATTGGCTGAAGGCATCTGCGCCTTGTGATTGGTTTAAATAAAGATTGACAGGTGCATTATCCAATCAGAGTGGGATTAATAGGGTGTATTCCTTTGTGATTGGTTCACACATTGGCGCCTCCTGATTGGGTGAATTTGATAGACAGCGTTTTCAACCAATCAGAAGGCGCCATTGCTTATTTTTTTCCGGAAAAGTCTCCGGGAGCCTCATTAGCGTCGGGGATGTCCAGGAGTGTTGATGTAAGTATATACTGTATATATATATATATATATATTTTTTTTTATAGAGGGCGTGGCAGAAGAGGATCTGGAGGAGGCCGGAGACGTCGAGGGGAGGTAAGTAGAATGTAGATTATGTTTATTTTATTTTGATGTATGTGTATTAATGTTGTGTTTTTTTTAACAGGTGCCGCGCCGGAGAAGGATTAAAAGAATAAGGACGGGACATGCCGGAAAGGTGAGTATAATATTTAGAATGTATAGAATGTTTATTTATGTATATTAGTAAACGTGTTGCACTAATTTTTTTTTTTTTTCGTAGGTGGCTGATCTCTATGGACATCTGCAAAAGTAAGTGGTCTTAATTATTTTATTTTAGCTTAGAATTAGATTAGTTTATACTGTAAGTTCATGGGTAAGTTGTACGCACTACGCAAACAGCGTGACGACGAATCGTAGTTGGACAATTATAATATGTGATGGAATAGTATCTAATATATCATTTATCCATCTATATTGCGAAGGAACAAATAACTTTGATTGTTAAGCAATTTATGAGTATATAGAGGAAATGATACATTAACTCATAATGGGTTCTATGTCAAAAGGGACATTTGAAAGTGTACATGTGGTTCAATAGCCTTGGTTCAACTAAGTTAATACCCATTTAGACATATAGCCACATTAAATTTACATCCTGTAACCGCTATGGGATACTCGCAAAGCCTGGGGGCTTGAAATATGACTGCGTTATAGAGCTATTACATTAGACCATGGCGCGAATTAAGGGCTTGAGACGAAAGCCTGTAAATCCTTTTGGCGCATGCAAGCTGGGGAAGCTCAATTTAAAGGCTTAAAGGCTTTTAAAGGGTGCAAAATTCTTAAATCATTGACTGTGCTGAGAGAGAAAGAGCTTGGTAAGTTTTTTGATATTTTGACCTGTAATATACAGTATATTAACCCTTAAATTACAACACACATAATTACTGATATCACTTAATTCACACACATAGATTAATATGTATACATAGCTATACACAGCAGTAGGCCACAGCACATCTACACCCTCCCATACCCCCAATGACCCCCCCATCCCCATACAATTACTATACTACACATAATACTCACATTCTTGTTTTACCACATTTTATATCATTTTCATAATTTGAATCAATGAAATGTCTGGCAAATACCTGCAGTTAAAACTGATCCTGAGTAAATTTGCTAAGAGATCAAGATTGATTTGACATCCAAAAGAGAGTAAATTTCTGGGTAGGCGCACTGCGGCATCTGTGTATATAGACTCCGAAGGACTACATGTGCGTGTCATATACTGTCCGAACCTGGACCATGTCTCAGCTGCATATTAACAACCATTACTGGGAACATGTCACAGATTGGTCAGTAGAGCACGTTTCTGATGCACATGCAGATGGCACACCGCACTTGCAGTATATGAATTCATGTGACCCATGATTCACAATGCTCATTATGCAGGCCGTGGTTCATCTGTGTAACACAAGCACTACAGTCAACCATGATGTCAAGGATATGAAAACACATAGCTGTCAATTGTGTAGGGAAACCAACTTAAATATATATTTATTCCATTTCAGTACCCAAGAGGAACAGGACCTTCCAGAGGGCCTGGGACCGTCCACACAAGCTGGCTTTTCAGGAGTGGGAATCACTGCCTGGGCCCTCAATAGCATCATCCAGTCAGGCACAGCTGTTCCTTCCACCGGCCATGTCCTTTCCCCAGCCATCATCACACCTGCTACAGCAACATTGCAGCCATGGCAGCCCACAACCACTCCCACACAATGGGATCCCTAAACATGGCCTCCCACACAATGGGGTCTCCCAACATGGCCTCCCACATGATGGGGTCCCAAAACATGGGCCAACAACCCTCCTGCCGACACCTTAGGCCCTCCTGTCGTAAACTCCGGCCCCGCTGCCGTCACCTCGGCCAGTGATGCCATCACCTCAGGGCCCGCTGTCATCACCTCAGCCACTGATGCCATCACCTCCAGTCCCGCTGCCATCACCTCGGCCACCGGTGCCGACTCCTCCGACCACAATGCCGACACCTCAAACCCTGCTGTCGTCTTGTGGCCCCATTACCAGCAGCATCAACACCCCTGACATTGTGGGAAATCAGGGTCTGGTTCGCAAGGGAGCACATGGCACGTAGGAAACAAGAAAATGAGAGGCTACGGTTGCTCAGAAGGCATTGTAAGCTCAAACACACCCTCCTGGTAAGCACAAAATTGCAACATTCTGAGGTGGGGAGGCACAATCGAAAGATGGAGAGATATGAGAAAAGGGCGATTTGGGACAGATGGCAACTCATCCAGTTAGCCGAACACCAGCTCTTACCTCTCCAGCCTTTGGTTGCACAACAGCAACCCGAGACTTTGGCCTCCTCAACTCAGACCTCACCATCATCTCAACCAGATCCCCAGCCAACGTAGTGGCACCCTACACGCCTCCACAACCAAGACGTAGAAGAGGGAGACAGGTGTGGGCACGGAAGGTGGGGGTCCAGTGCTGAGGAAGAGGAGGCCTTAGGACCATCCAGGAAGTCCTCCTCTTGATCACTCCTCACTGAATACTGATTGTTATAGGTGTTGGCATACTATTGGCTGGCTACAGAGTAAATTTTCGTACATGTCTGGTTATGTTTAACATGTCAGCAATTGATGTTCAATGTGGATTGAGCTTGAGATGAGGTGTTGTAGTCATGTCATTTGATCAATGAGACCTCAAAAGCTGTATATATTGTTTGAATAGCAAGAGACAAGTTTGAATATATTTAGACAAAATCACCAAAAAAACGAGGATTTTATTTAAATGAAACGGTTCCAACATGTTAGAAATAAGCTGTTAGTTATGTGAAACTTTGTGGACTATGTTTACCATTATTCTTTTCTTTTTGTCAATACAAATCCAGAATTTCTCAATAAAATTTATGTTATAAAAGATTATATATTGCATGGCTATTTTTCCTTCCCAGATGCATAACTTTACATTTACTCATATTAAATCTCATCTTCCATTTAGATGCCCATTCCTCATTTTGATTTAAATCCCTTTGGAGGGAAAGCACATCATTATCTGATTTAATTACCTTGCACAACTTTGTGTTATCAGCGAAAATGAAGACACTTCTTTCCAGCCCCACCTCTAATCCCTAATAAATATGTTAAAAAGGAGAGGACCTAATACTGAACCCTGAGGAACCCCACTTACCACATTAATCTAATAGGAGTATGTTCCATTTACAACAACTCTTTGCTTCCTGTCTTTTAGCCAGCTCTCAATCCATGAGCAGATATTTACTGCAATTCCTGTATCCCTTAGTTTGCACAATAGTCTCCCATGTGGCACTGTATCAAAAGCCTTTGCAAAATCCAAAAAGACTACATCCACTGAGTCGCCTTGATCCAGGTTCTTACAAACCTCCTCATAGAAACTAATTAGATTTGTTTGACATTACCTATCCCTCAAAAATCCATGTTGACTCCTACTTATAATCCTGTTTAAATAGACATATTCTTCTATATTATCCCTTATTAACCCTTCTAAAAGCTTCCCCACTACAGTAGTGAGACTCACTGGTCTATAATTCCCCGGATTTGCTCTTGCTCCCTTTTTAAATGTAGGTATCACATCTGCTTTTCTCCAGTCATCTGGTAGAGACCCTGTGCTGAGTTAAATTAAAAAAATATATATAATGGTTTGGCTTTAACAGAATCCAGTTCCCTTAGTACCCTTGGATGTATTCCATCAAAAAAAAATCCAACCTCTTTTGGATTACTTCCTGCGTTAACCAATTATTCAGCAAAGGTTGTACAGCCCTATTATGTTGCAGTGTCCCAACCACTGGTACCTCCCTTGTTTATACCAAAGAAAAGAACAAATTTAGCTCATCTGCCTTTTCCTGGTCACTAATTTTCAGATGGCCTGTGCTACATTGTAATGTTCCTATAGCTTGAAGATTTGAAGAGTTGCATCTTTTAATTTACAGAACATGCCCACAACTTTGAAGATGTTTTTTTTTTGTGTGAAGCAAACAACAAATAGGACAAAATAACAGAAAAAGTAAATGTGCATAACTATTCACCCCCCTAAAGTCAATACTTTTTAGAGGCACCTTTTGCGACAATCACAGCTCCAAGTCGCTTTGGATAAGTCTTTATTAGCTTTCCACATCTTACCACTGGGATTTTTGACCATTCCCCCTGGCGAAACTGCTCCAGCTCCTTCAATTTGGATGGTTTGCGCTTGTGAACAGCAATCTTTGTCTGACCACAAATTTTCTATTGGATTGAGGTCTGGGCATTGACTAGGCCATTCCAACACATTTTCATGTTTCCCCTTAAACCACTCAAGTGTTGCTTTAGCAGTGTGTTTGGGGTCATTGTCCTGCTGGAAGGTGAACCTCTGTCCTAGCCTCAAATACGCACAGAGTGGTACAGGTATTGCTCAAGAATATCCCTGTATTTAGCACCATCCAGCTTTCCCTCAACTTTGACCAGTTTCCTAGTCCCGGCTGCTGAAAAACATTCCCACAGCATGATGCTGCCACCACCATCTTTCACTGTGGGGATGGTGTTCTTTGGGTTATGTGATGTTTTGGGTTTGCGCCAGACATAGTGTTTTCTTTGACGGCCAAAAAGTAAAATTGTAGTCTCATCAGACCAGAGCACCTGCCTCCATACATTTTGGGAGTCTACCACATGCCTTTTCGCAAACTCAAAACGTGCCATTTTGTTTTTTGCTGAAAGTAACTCTGCCATAAAGGCCAACTCTCTGGAGCGTACGGCTTATTGTCGTCCTATGTACAGATACTCCAGTTTCTGCTGTGGAACTCTGCAGCTCCTCCAGGGTTACCTTAGGTTTCTGTGCTACCTCTCTGATTAATGCCATCCTTGCCTGGTCCGTGAGTTTTGGTGGGCGACCCTCTCTTTGCAGGTTTGCTGTTGTACCATGTTCTTTCCATTTGGTTATGATAGATTTGATGGTGCTCCTGGAGATCATCAAAGATTTGGATATTTTTTTTATAACCTAACCCTGACTTGTACTTCTTAACAACATTGTCCCTTACTTGTTTGGAGAGTTCCTTGGTCTTTGTGGCAGTGTTTGGTTAGTGGTGCCTCTTGCTTAGGTGTTGCTACCTCTGGGGCCTTTCCAAAAATGTGTGTATGTAATGACAGACCATGTGACATTTAGATTGCACACAGGTGGACATCATTTCACTAATTATGTGACTTCTGAAGGTAATTGGTTGCACCAGAGCTTTTTATGGGCTTCATAACAAAGGGGGTGAATACGTACGCACATGCCAATTTTCTGTTTTCTATTTCTAAAAAATAGTTTTATGTATATATTTTTCTCCTTTCACTTCACAAACTTAGACTATTGTGTTCTGATCCGTCACATAAAATTCAGATTAACAAAACATTGAACTTAAGGCTGTAATGTAACAAAATAGGTAAAAAGTCAAGGGGGGTGAATACTTTTGCAAGGCACTGTATATTTGGGGGCCTACTAATATTCTTTTAGAATTTGCTGCTCCACTATTTAACTCTACCCACAAACATTCAACATTATCACTAGTTCCACCATAAATATATTCTCTGCCTATAGACTTAAATTCAGGCTTAACACACAGACAAATCCATCCTTCTCTTTTACCATTGCCCCTATCTTTCCTAAATAGGTTATAACCATCCAGATTAACAGTCCAGTCATGAGATTCATCACACCACGTTTCGGTAATGCCTATTAAATCCCATTTTTCACTAATTGCTAATAATTCTAACTCTCACATTTTTCCTGGCAAGCTTCTGGCATTAGCAAGCATACATCTTATGTTATAAGTTTGTAGTTTGGTGGTACTTGTCACTATATTTGAGTTACTTAGTAATACCTCCCCATTGACTATACTACCCCTCCCCCATCTCCTCCCCTATGGTTTCTTAATTCATCTCTTATACCCTCTACACTTTCGACTCCATTACTTATATTTAGTCCCTCCCCACCACCTATTAGTTTAAAACTCCTCCAGCCTTTCTACCATCCCTACCATCACCTAGTACAAAAGCTCCCTCATCATTAAGGTGCAATCCATCCCTACTGTAGAGATTGTACCGTGAGAAGTCAGCCCAGTGCTCTAAAAACCCAAAACCCCTCCTTAGTGAAACGTTCATTGTCTCTCGGACTGTCTGTATAAATTTGTGGTATAATTTTATGAGTATCTCTTTTTTGTTGTTGCCATTGACCATTTAGAAATACATAGTGATATGGAATCTCAATGTATAAAAATTGTCTGGCCTGAGTGTCCTGGCAGTTTAATTGAAACCAAGCAGTATGTGCTGTTTCTCAATGTTTACTTTGGGCTAAGGCAGTTCTTTCATTGCCTACAGTAAAGCAAACAAACTGACTTTGTGGCAAATGTACAGCTAATCGATACACAGCATGTGACCGATCATGCATCTCAAATTTCAGAATATGCCACATTGCTTCAGGAGCACTGACATAGGGAGCAACTAAATAATTAGAAAGTTCGTCATGTAAAATTGGATTTTCCTTTTCGTTTTGTGATCCTTGCACAACAACAGTTGCTGCATCATATCCTTTGTGTATATATTTATACACATATTTGTATGGATTAAATAGAAGTGCAAGCTTCCACATTTATGTGTGCATTGTACTTCATCAGCAAATGTGGATTGTATGGAACAACATCTATTATCAACATTTTGGCCATGGATAATATCTGTTTGTCCTTCTCTTCTTTTATACAAAGGGTATCCATCACAATTAGCATAAGTTTGCATTTGAAATTGTTTTGGAAACTCTTTTGTAATTTTTTTTATTTTTCATACATGGTGCATTTGGATTGATATCTCCACATGGCCCATGAATCATTTTGTGTGCTACAATTTTATAAAGTTTAGAATATTTGGATGTGCCAATTCAGCAGTAATTACTGAATCCACTCTCTCTGCAGTATTACATTTATCTTTTTCCTGAAGGATTAAAAGTATGTGTGCATGTGGCAGGCCTCTTTTTTGAAATTCAATGGTATAAACCAAAGCCACACATTTTCCAAATAACTGTGCTTAAGTTATATCATGTATTAATGATTTGAGTTTTATTTTGAATACTCTTGCCACTAAATCTGGTCGGTCAGAAGTATTTTGGCCAAGATTCAAATTTTCCTTGATCTCTGGCCATTGTGGATTACATGTGAATGTAATGACTAAATCTGGTTTTACAAATTTTGTGACAATAGCCATGACCTCGTTATATCTTTATCACATATTGTGAGGAGATCCTTGGAATGTGGATGGCAAAATGATTGCTCTTCCAGCTGGAATGTCTCTGTTGGTAGCCAATTCAGCGACATCATCCATCAATCCACAATATTGTTCTACTTGAAGCTTGTTTTATTGAAATTTTAGAACATTTTGATTATTTGCTTTAACTTGTAGATAGATATCAATAATCCATTGTTGTGTGAGTTTGCCCTCACATAAAATAGGATTAAAATAATCCTGAATAGCAGTTTGTGCCACTTTATATTCCAGCATAGAAATATTGCATCTAACAGGAACTTTACTATTGGGATAACTTTGTAATTGTAATTTCGGTTCCCATCCTGGTTCAGCACTTGGAAAGAAAATGGGGTATGTCATTGGATCCAAATTACAACTTAATATATTTATGTTTATAAAAGGTTGGTCTTCATTGCATGGTTATATTCTAATATCCAGCTGAAAAGGTGGTTCACCATCCTCATTTTTAAAGACCATGGCAACCTAATGTATTTTTGGTAAATTATACCGTCTTTGATCAGTGTTGCAATCTCTTTTTAAAACCATATTTACTCTTGGCATTGGCAATTGATGTATTTGAGCATGTTGCTGTTGTTCTTGTTTTACCTGTGTTAATTGTTTGTATGTTTGACTGTATGGGTTGTTGGCCATAATTTTATCCAGCTGTTCAAAGACTATGCTCAAACACTGATTATATTCTGGAAGCGCCATCCCTTGTTCAACAGCTTCCATTGTATCTAAGACATATAACTGTGCAAATGTTGCTCTCCTTCTTGTGGGTGTAAATGTGAAGTGCGGTAGTAAATTTGTCCTTGAACTCTAAAACCGTAAAGACCATGTCCTGGGACATTTTCTGCTAATGTAGCACCCATTGAAGCAAATTAAATTGCACTGTTATAAGACTTGATGTTTTAAAAAAGAAATGGGTCTAATTTGGAAATGTTGGATCGCTCATGATACTTTGTAAGTAATCTGGAAATGTGTGTCTTTGTTGAAGTCTTACCTTTCCTTTCTGACAGCAACTAATGAAGTCTGCGTCAGTTGGTCTTTCCTTGAGAAAATGATAGGCCCCACAAAACTGACAAACAACATTGAGTAATCCACAATAATGAGCTTCTACTGTTAGTGCTGTAATGAAAGCAGTATCCTGAGCTTCCTCAAAATAGATATCACTAGAACTTTCTATATCTGCATTGGTGTCATGTGTATGAACATTGGTGTCAACAGGCAATATTGGATCATAATGCAATGTTTCACAGACATTTTTTTTGTTTACTTTTTCTTTTCCTTGAAGCTCCAGCACACTCACTTTGTGATTTCTTACTCATTTTTATTTTATTTAAAAGTCTCTGTCGGTCTTCTTCTCTTAAGCATTGGGAAGTCTCGGGGGACTGTGCATCTCTCCACCTTTGCTTCCTTTCCCTTGCCACTCTTCTTTTGTGTTCAATCCTGTCTTTTCCATTGTCCGCCATTGTAATCTGTAATTGTAAATACAGGTGTAAGATGTAATTTATTTTTGTATTGTACATATTGTTTGTAGCTGCTCTCAATGCAAAACCTAAATAGCATTAATGAAAGAATGCAATTATTTGAAAAGCATTTTGAATTTTTCCATGAAATAAATTAATCCATTAAGTTTTTTTTTATTGGCATACATTAAATAGGAAAGCGCTGCACATATATATATATATTGATAAATACGATTTTTTTTAAATAACTAATTATTAAGTCATTAATAAATTAATATACGTTAATGAATTAATCAATAACTGACATCAATGGTAAACCTAAAGAGGTAATTATGTTTTCCTAAGGAAGGGCAAACAGAGCTATGAGCAAAGTATAGATTGGACTTATAATGTGCAATTTTGTAATTTTATTAATGTTGAAATCAATTGACTTATGAGGTGTAATTTGCGTTCTTTAAAAGTTAATTAGGTAAGCATATATGTATGCATCTTTTTTGTGTTATTATGAATTAATAATTAAATACTAACGGCCTCATTCATTTGCAATTTGTGCAATGTAATAGGGCACTAAATAAGCACATAGCATATTTTTTGGGGATGTTTTTAGTTGGTGAAAAACTTGGTTTTGGGTCGATGTTCATTAACTAAAATGTATGTAAAAATAATAGGCTATGTCCTTATATAGAGCCCTTTTCAGTTTTTCAATAAATATAGGTTAATTAATTGATCATTAACTGTCATCAATGCAAAACAAAAAGGGCATCATGAAATCATATACCTGTGAAATTAAAGTTATTGCAGATAAAATCCTGCAGAATTCACTCTCTGTCTTCAGTCAGGTGCAGGTGCAGATGAGTAATCTATGAAATGACATGAAAATAATTTTTAATGTTTGTATTCAATTCATTTATGACTATGATGTTTAATTGGCATAGATGCAAAACATAAATGCATAATCATCAATATATTCATAAATAAAAGCAGTATAAAAATTAAATGTAGCACATGTCATAATCTAAGAAACTGCTTTAAATATTTAAGTGCTTTGAAGGTCCTATCCGTGTCAGGCAATTATAAGCACTCCAGATATGTAAGTGCTTTGTAAAATGTACATATTTTTTGATGTATCATAAATGTTTTTTTTTTTTTTTTCAATTATTACTAATTATTAGTTCCAAAAGCAATGTACATGAATGAGCAGTAAGGCAGATATATAAGTGCAGGTTAAAATTTTTATTATTTTTATTGCAGTATAAAATAACATTTTTGTTGTTGTAATGATTACTAATTATTAATTAATAAATATATTAATATACGTTAATTAATCAATAACTGTAATCAATGCAAAATAAAAAAGACTTAATCCTTCAGTGCTCATCTCCTGTGCTGCATATTTTAGTGATTTAACGGCTCGCCTCGCTTTGCGATACTTGCCTATGTGCTACGAGTTAACGGTTCGCCTCGCTATGCGAGGCTCGCAGGCAATAAACGCCTTTGGCACTCATCGCTAAGTCGTACGCACCACGCAAAGCGTAACGACATCTCATAGTTCGACAATTACAATATGTGATATGTTTGCACAGTTCTTTATAGTAGGGTTTCAGCACCTAAATGATTTACAGAGGCACAATGTCATTTTTTTGTGGCAAGCCACTCAGTTCCACATCTCTTTAAACTTTATCTCCCCAGAATTTATTTTGGCTCTTACGTCCCTGGCTGCTATTGTTGTCAGTTTATTGTATATTTAGCAAATTACAATAAATAATTGCATTCAGTATCATTGTTTATCCATTTATAATGTAACATTTTGTTTATATAGTACTGGGAATTTATCCTTAATCCTTTGAGAAAGACGATTAGACGTAGAAACATGTTAGGTAGGCAGGCGTAGTATGACATCATCACGTTTGAGACGTATGTTCTAACCAGGAAGTGCGAATCTCCACAGCTAATGGAGACGCTGAGATACTGAGTATTGGAATTTAGAGGAGAGACAGGGCTTTAACCACTGCTAATTGTATACGATTTAATAGATGATGGTGGAGCAAATGTGGGAATTTATGAGAGTGGGTAGAGAGTATAGACAAATAACTTTGGGGTGATGTGCATACATTGTTATGCGGCAATAGAACACCCCATTAATATAAGCACCAATACAGTTTTTGATATACCAGTTGTGAAATACAGGCTACCCTATTATAGGGCCATATAATAGAACACGACAGGTCTTATTACACATAATATACCAACTATAGGGTGTGTTGTGTGTTTATTGCATATATAGGACATTTGGATTTAAATTATATGCAAATCGGGTATATACTGAATTCCCAAGCTGACTGTGGTCAAAAAAGTGCCCCACAATCCTCTATAAGTTACCTTTAGCTGACAAATTCACACTTTATAATTGAGAAGTGGTAATAAGATTTGCAGCAGCCAACTAAGGAGTCAGTGGTATTATTTTTAAGTTCCCCTTTTCTTTTTAATCTTTTTAATCAACGCTGTTTATTTTTTATTAAAGTTATACATATAAAATTATCCACTTTTGCCTTATATTCAATTTGTAGTATTAAGCACTAATGGGACAATTTCCTTAAAGTCATTTTTTGTACATTAAAATGTATACTAATTTATTAAATTTCATCTCTGTGCTCTGAAGAACCTCATGTTACAGTAGAGATATTTTTTGTGTATAAGAGGTTAATAGTTCCATTGTGACCCTTGTTTTATATAACTTTTATAAATCACATATATAGTTGTCAGTCGAAGGACGTCGGTCACGTTTGCGGGATCGTCACGCTTTGCGAGCCTTGCGTAGCGAGGCAAGCCTTTTGCGTCTTGTAGGGGCGAAACTGCAAGCCTCGCACAGCGAGGCCAGCTGTTGACCACGCAGGGCTTAGGCTGCAATGAGCGTCAAAGTCGCTCATTGCAGGGGCTGCGATGAGAAGGAGCTCATTGCAGCGTTTTATCAAGGGACGCAAAATTACGGCCCGTAGGCCCGTAGACACGTATATGGAATGTAGACCTCGCAAAAGTACGACTTTAACGGCTGAATCACTGAACAGTAAAAAGCTGAAAAAATCAACAAATATGCCGGCAATTAACTTACACATCACAGGGGGAGAGCCAGGGAGCCTGTGACTAAGGTTGCAACTTAATTTAAAGCATATTTGGCATTTTTTTTCCGTTTGAAAATCGTTGAATCGTGAAAAAAAATGGCGGATGAAAAAACGCAAAAGGATGAAAACGAGGCTGAAGCTCACAAAAAAAAAAGCCCCAAACCTGTAACACTTAAGGAAAACCAGTAACACTTCCTCTACAGTAGTAACACTTTACGAAAAGCAGTAACACTTAACCCAAGCCAGTAACACTCATGACGAGGCCCCTAAAATACACGGGGGGAGAGGCTCACAATGAGCACCGAAGGCGCTCAATGCGAGGCACGTGATGAGCGCCAAAGGTGCTCATCGTGGGTCTCGCAATGATCGCCTAAGTTGATCATCACAGGCTGTGTAAAGTACACAGGGAGAGAGGCTTGCAATGAGCGCCGAA
Organism: Discoglossus pictus; assembly: GCA_027410445.1. Lineage (NCBI taxonomy): Eukaryota > Metazoa > Chordata > Amphibia > Anura > Alytidae > Discoglossus > Discoglossus pictus. The sequence goes on from CM050167.1 coordinate 89,453,553, forward strand.
GGCGTTCGTTGCAAGCCACCCGATGAGCGCCAAAATCGTTCAGCATAGGGCTCGCGATGAGCGCCAACGGTGCTCAGAGGGCCCTTAACCTTGCATTTGGTCAAACAGCATTGCTAGCCTTACAATTTTACTCACGTCATTTTTGACGGGCAATTTCCTAGTTTTATTATAAGTTTGTGTAAGCTGTTTTGTAGTTAACCCTTTCACCGGCTATTTGCGATCGAGTTACAGTCCCAAATTGAATGAGGCTGCAGGTGTTTAAATCCTCTTAAATTTACCTACCCTGTCATTTCAAGTACTAGTCAGTTTTCTATTGTTAAAGTATGATTTATACGATGTATAAGATGAGCAAGATGTAAATCTTTTTGTAAAAATCGAATAGTTATGTATATACGTGTAGTAACATATATAACATTGAGTTTTAAGGTAAGTGGCAAACCCAGGAGAGAATGTCCTGGTTCTGGATTAATGTTTATTTTGAGAACCTGAGATAGAATTCCCATACGTTTTTAATAACTGGGCAATCCCATAAATCAATGTACCATTTTGATTACACCTCCTACAACAATTGGACATATAAGATATTTTAATTGTGTCTCTGTCAAGAGATGTATTTCTATGCCCTTATATGCTGCCTCACAAATATCCGACCGCTCGCCAGCATCTAACCCAACTTTTAGGTCCCTTTTTCAGGATTATATGCATTTCATCTTGATAAATGAGTGTATTTGTATGCTAATGAAATACATGAATGAAATTATTCCTTTAGCACTTGACCACCTATGGCCTTTCATAATGCATTAATGGCAATTATAATTCTGGATGTCATATAGAACTCCAGAAATGTTTTAAGTTGTTAATATGAAAATATTTCACTATTTGGCATATTGTGACTAGTTTGTAGGTCTGTACTATCCAATATTTTACCCTCATTTGTGTCGCATATTTTTATTTGCAATTATTGAAAACACTACATTTCAAAGGTATGTCCACAGAGGGGACTTGTCAACTGTTTGGTAAATTCAGATAACATTTCTGAATTGGACAATTTCCTCATCCCTCCTATTTGTTCATTAGAGGCAGATTGCTTGCCCTGCTCTGTACGTGCCCCTTGTGCCTTGAAAAGGAAACATGACAATAATGACAGCTTCTATACACCAGCAAAGTCTACTAAAATAAAGATTTTCTCTGGAAATCATTTCATATCCATGAAATACAGAGCCGCTTAGGTTGTTAGTTTGTTGCGTATTTCTCAAATGTGAAGCCTTTGCTAATCTATAGTGGCTACCTTAGGTTTATGGGCAACCTATCCTACGTTCCTTATAAAAAATAAATACTTTATTAGCTTATCTACTCTGGGTTCATATGATATTGGTCACTTTGTTGGAGATATTAATGAAAAATTTGGTGTATTTATACCAAAGTCATTTTGTTATTTGAAACAAATCATAGCTTCTAATTTATTACTTTTTATATACAGTTGTCTTCTATTTTTGGTGTTTGAAGAGGAAACTTCTGGTTGCACTGTGGGAATGCGGCAGCTAAAACTGCCAGGGTGTTCATTAGGAGGACAGCAAATTTCCTTAAAGGGCTTAGATGGGGTGTAAATTACGGTTGTAGCAACCGCAAGGATTTCAAGCCTGTATTACGTAGCTCGTTTGCGGCTCACAAAAAAATGTTAATTGAATAGCAAATTAACTTACGGGCACCATTACCGGTTCCAGTAACTTGCAATTGCTCAATTGAATGAGGCTCTACATTTTTAAAGATACATGTACTTTGTAATGCAAACACATTACTAAATAAACAAATTGTTTTACAGTGGCTCTTTAAAGGGCAAATAATAGCACACTTGGAAATATAACTTAATGACAGCAGTTTCTTAGATTATGACATGTGCTACATTTAATATTTTATACTGCTTTTATTTATGAATATATTGATGATTATGCATTTATGTTTAGCATCTATGCCAATTAAACATCATAGTCACTAATGAATTGAATACAAACATTAAAAATGATTTCCATGTAATTTCACAGATTACTCATCTCTGTGCCTGACTGGAGACAGAGAGTGAATTCTGCAGTATTTTATCTACAATAACATCAATGTCCTTTTTGTTTTGCATTGATGACAGTTAAAGATTAATTAATTGTGATTTGGACAACTGAATAGGGCTCTATATAAGCACATAGCATTGTTTTTACAGATGTTTTTAGTTAGTGAACTTCTATCCAAGAGCAAGGTCTTCACTAACTTAACTTATGTGCTTATATAGAACCCTATTCAACTGGCCAAATCACATTTGAATGAGGCCCAGAGTAAGCCTTCCCCTTAAGCTACACTCATTTGGATAAATCACATTTGAATGATGCCCACAGACTTGTTGCGTTAGAAAGAATCCCCCATTATACAATCAGAGACATCTAAAAAAAATATTTTCTAAAAAATGCTTTTATATTTCTGTCCTGCATACATGTGAATGTTTTTCATTGTTTACATACTGGACAGCCATGTGAAGGTTTTATCAAATAACAGTCAAACAAACGAATCAATGAGGAAAGACACATAAGACACATACATAAATAGCATTTTACCAGCATTTCCTCTAAGCTGTTCAAATTGCCTCCGATGCAAGGCAAATTAATCAGCAAAATACATTTAAACATAGGGGCACTTATGCAGCCCAAATGAATTCTCACTTGGGTTGGAGGAATTTTTAAAACCTATGGTTAATTTAAATACCTTTAGTAGAGACACTACCCATTTTCTGGAATTACTAGCAAACCAGGAATGGAAGGACAGTTTTTGCAGGATCACATTGGATGTATCCGCCTTGTACTCCTCTATCCCCCAATATTTGAAGATTGCAGCCATTAAATATCATTTGGATATACAGGGGGGGGGGGGGTGTATTTGATCCCCTGCTGATTTTGAACGTTTGTCCACTGACAAAGAAATGATCAGTCTATAATTTTAATGGTAGGTGTATTTTAACAGTGAGAGACAGAATAACCAAAAAGAAAACCCAATAAAAATGCATGTCAAAAAAGTTATAAATTGATTTGCAGGTCAGTGAGGGAAATAAGTATTTGATTCCCTATCAATCAGCAATATTTCTGGCTCCCATGTGTCTTTTATACAAGTAATGAGCTGAGATTAGGAGCATTCCCCTAAAGGGAGTGCTCCTAATCTCAGCTAGTTACCTGTATAAAAGACACCTGTCCACAAAAGCAATCAAGCAATCAAATTCCAAACTATCCACCATGGCTATGACTAAAGATCAGTCCATGGATTTCAGGGACAAGATTGTAGACCTACACAAGGCTGGAAAGGGCTTCAAGTCCATCGCCAAGCAGCTTAGCGAGAAGGTGACAACAGTTTGTGCAATTATTCGCAAATGGAAGAAACACAAAATAACTGCCAGCTTTCCTCGGTCTGATGCTCCATGCAAGATCTCAACTCGTGGAGTTTCAGTGATCATGAGATCAGTGGGGAATCAGCCCAGAACTACATGGGAGGATCTTGTTAATGATATCAAGTCAGCTGGGACCATAGTCACCAGGAAAACAATTGGTAACACACTACGCCGTAAAGGACTGAAATCTTGCAGCGCCCGCAAGGTCCCTCTGCTCAAGAATGTACAACACATGTACAGGCCCATCTGAAGTTCACCAATGAACATCTGAATGATTCAGAGGAGAACTGGGTGAAAGTGTTGTAGTCAGATGAGACCAAAATCAAGGTCTTTGGCATCAACTCAACTCAATGTGTTTGGAGGAGGAAGAATACTGCCTATAACCCCAAGAACACCATCCCCACCCTCAAACATGGAGGTGGAAAAATTATGCTTTGGGGGTGTTTTTCTGCTAAGGGGACAGGACAACTGCCCCGCACCAAAGGGACCATGGACGGGACCATGTACCGTCAAATCTTGGGTGAGAACCTCCTTCCTTCAGCCAGGGCATTGAAAATGGGTCGTGGATGTGTATTCCAGCATGACAATGATCCAAAATACATAGCCAGGCCAACAAAAGAGTGGCTCAAGAAGAAGCACATTAAGGTCCTGGAGTGGCCTAGCCAGTCTCCAGACTTTAATCTCATGGAAAATCTGTGGCGGGAGCTGAAGGTTTGAGTTGCCAAACATCAGCCTCTAAACCTTAATGACTTGGAGAGGATCTTCAAATAGGAGTGAGACAAAATTCCTCCTGAGATGTGTTCAAACCTGGTGGCCAACTACAAGAAACGTCTGACCTCCGTGATTGCCAACAAGGGTTTTGCCACCAAGTACTAAGACATTTTTCTTGTTTATTTTTGTTATTCTGTCTCTCACTGTTAAAATACACTTACCATTAAAATTATAGACTGATCATTTCTTTGTCAGTGGACAAACGTTCAAATTCAGAAGGGGATCAAATACTTTTCCCCCCACTGTATCTATGTTGGGGTGAGGGTGTATATGTGTGTGGTGTGTGTGTATATGTTAGTGTGTATATACATGTGAGTGTGTATAAGTGTGTGTATGTGTGTGGGTATGGGATGTGTGTAGGTGTGTGTATATGTGTGTGGTGTATATGTATATGTGGGTGGGTCGGTGTGTGTGTATATGTGTGTGTGTATGTGTGTGTGACGTGTATGTATATGTGTATATATGTGTGTGTGGTGTGTGTATATGTGTGTGGATTGTATGTGTGGTGTGTATGTGTTGTGGGTATGTGTGAGTGTTGGAGTGTTCATGTTGGTAAACTGTGCTCAGAAGTATTTCTTAATAAACAATTGTTGTGTAAGAAGCATACAATTTTCAGTTGTTTATCTTACACACAGATATCAGCCTTTCAGATCCTTATGACAAGCACTCTGTTATCTCATTCTTAGTATTGTCAGTATTTGCTAATTACTGCTTTGGGGGTCTCATTGTATTGTTTTTTAGTCTAAAGTTATATGACATTGAGAAGAATGTACGTTTCCAGACACAAGAGAGTAATTAGATCAGCTTTGGTACTCCCTAGGCTTTATACATGCACATTCTTCTCAACAACATATACATTTAGATGGCAATCAATACAAACAGATTCACAGTGAGTAATTAGCGGATACTGGCAATAATCAGCCATAAGAATGAGATAACAGACTATGCTTGGTGGTTGAATCAGAAAGACTGGCTGAAAGGTAAACATGAAAACTTTAACATACTGAAATAAAATTACATTATTTTATAATAGGATTTAATTAATGAGGTACTTGGTATTACATACACTTTTAAATTATACAATATGGGAACCTATCTTTTATCTCTATGTAGCGGGCCATATATTATATTAATATTAAGAGTCTTTCTCACCTTTTTATGATGTGTATTATGCACATTTGTTTGTGCCTTAGTATAGCCAGTTTGAATCTGTATATTGTTCTCATTTGTTTGGGGCCTTTGAGATTATTTATTATTACTTATTATGTTTGTCCATTTTCATATTATTGGCAATTAATTAGTTATAATGTGTCTTCAAAAGGACACCTTCGGTTTTACTGGCCAGGGGCATCAAATTTGTAAATTCTGGCCTGACCACATGTGACCCTAGTAGATGCTAAGCATCATTATTATTTTTCAGTGTTACCTTTTAACTCCTTAGGTTTTTCCTTTTCCCAATGCAGCTTCTTGTCCTTCCGGGATCCACCCACACCACACCCATGATATTAATGCACAGTGGGACACATTTATGAATGTGCTCTGTGTATATAATACAGTTTTGTTATACTGTTATCACTGTTTCCGTGTTTGTGATGGCTAATGTTTTGGGTCCTCAACATACATTACATTTATGTTACTGACATATATTTGTACTTAGATAATCTTTCTGTACACCCAACACTTCGTGTGTTTGACAACTGTAATCATATGTTTGCATGTCAATAAGCTTAAGCTAATTGGAATGTGATGTTGTCATGGCCAAGTCTATATTAAAAGTAATGTTAATATCATAATTGTTAGTGGTGCCCATAACACCTAAATGCTGCATAAAGTTTACCATCCTTCTGAAATATTGATCAATATTTACTATCTGATACATTGTTATGTGAACATCCCCGCCCATTACAGTGACACAGGTGTGAATTCCAAATAATCACATGTTTTAATATTTAAAAAATGCATTCAAGCACTATTTTATGCATTATTAAAATATTTTGGTTCTTAATTAATACTCATGAAAAGTACACAATGATGCGCTGTTCAGTATCAGCATTCCCCTGAAGGGTTGTTAACCAAATAAAAGGTATAATTAATATTTTTTTAATACAATAACACTTGCTATAATTTCACAAAATTATTATTGTTATACATCTTGCCGCATGCACAACAGCAATGGTGTGGGAATTTACAGGATGGTTGTACCCAAGATTGGCCATGATGGAGGTCAGTTTGCTGATACTCCATGTGCCTCTCCACAGCCCCCATGTGTGCCGGTGGCCTTCCTGAAGAGCTTGAACACATTATTATAACCCCCCTTAGTCCTTGAATCCTTATGTCCTTGTGCCTCTCACATTGTGTTCCTTACATGCTCCCTGGGATCATTAATGTTCATTTTGAGATTAGAAGGTGATTAATATGTTCTATGAAGATATTTTAATGATGTCTCTGTCAGAGATGTATTTATATGCCCTTATGTTACCTCAAAAATATCTGACCACTTCAACCCAACTTCTAGGTCCCCTTTCCTAGGTTCTATAAATTTCATCTTGATAGATGAGTGTATTTGTGTGCTAATGAAATAAATAAATACAATTATTCCTTTAGTACTTAGACACCTAAGGCATGGTCTTTCATAATGCGTTAATGGCAATTATAATTTTGGATGTATAGAGCTCCAAAATATTTAGTTATAAATATAAAAATATTTATCTTTTTGACATATGGTGATTAGTTTGTAGATCTGTACTTTCCAATATTTTACGTACTTTTGTGTTGCATATTTTTATAAGTGATTCTCCAGAACATCTCGAAAATCTGCCCACAATTTTCCTTTAAATGTATCACGCCTGTTAGATTTTGTGGAGCAGTCATGAAAACTCTACATCTCAGAATTGTTATTTGCCAATTTCATATTCTGTCACTTTATAGAGAATGATCTCTGGACAGAATCATTATGGATGCATAAGGACAAAATTACATTTAATTATAAATAATAAATATGTATCATCAGTAGCAGCAGAACTGCCTGCTTGTTGTATAAGTAAATCTGTGAAACATAGGGCCGTATTAAATTTGCAAAATTGGTAGTTACTGAAGCCCATAAAGGAGCCGGCAAAAGTTACGGCTGTTAAATTGGCCTTTTAGCTACCCGTAAACAATCTGCAGGTTGTAGTCTGAAAAACAACTGTGGTTGCCAAATTTGTAACTCCAACCCAGCTAAGCCTTTGATCTTTCAAGCCCGTAAATGTTACAATCACCAATCACTATTAAATTGCTACAATTCTCCAAGCCTGCAATTGTTGACACACCCGTAAATGGCAAATGTAGTGGGTACTAGAGAGTACCTGCAAGTGGGTTAAACTCTTGTCCATAGCACTGTAAAAGCAAATATAAACACACTACTGTATTTTAAACTACAGGGAAAGCGATGAAAAGTATTAAAATTAATAACACAACATTCTCAAGTATGCAAATCTGCAATAAAAAATAATTATTTTTATGTTTAATTTTCGTGTTATGTCGATGCCGGCAATTATTTTGTTAATACATATAATAGACTAGAATATTCTATTTATTGATTTTTTCATATTGCATTATTTCTGGAATGCGGGCCCAATCACAACTTGGACTTCAAAACCGTAAGTGAAATTTAACCTTCATGTTTTAGTGACGTAATGATGATGATCTCTTTTACTATTGGCTCTATCTGAACCCATATCTACGGGTTTGACTAATTTATCATGTTGACGTCCGGAAATTCTACATCCCGAAGCATGTTTACAGATTTGGATTTCGGCCATGTCGTTGCGGCCTTTTCTAATTTAATCACTCTGTAATTCCTGCAAATTTCAATAATTGGAAATGGAATTTAATAAGGCCCTATATGTAGCACTTATGGGCTGATCTTGATCAATTAAGCAAGACCTGTAACTTACTGCTTAGACAGAGCCAAACCCTTAAGTGGCAGCTTAGACAGAGCCAATAGTAAATGAGACCGCCATCATGATGTCAATAAAACGTGGAGTTTAAACTACAAATCATTGATGTTTAGAAGCACAATTTGCGATCTGACTCACAATAGAGACATGTTGAAATGTATAAAAATCAATAAATCTACTGGTCTAGTGCATGCAGGTTCCATGATATGTATTAAATCAGTGATTGCCGGGATCGATTTAACACCGACATAAAACTTGAAAAAAAGATTGAGATCTTGAGACTGTTGTGCAATTCATTGTAATGCCTTAGATTGTTTTCCCTGTTTTTTAAAGTACAGTGCTGTATTTATATGTGCTTCTGCAGTGTTACGAACATGTTTTTTAACCCACTTGTGAGTCCTATCTAGTACTCGTAATATTTTTTGCTACATTTGCTATTTATGTGTTTGAAAGCAGTTGAGAGCTTGGGGGATTGCAGCAATTTAATATGGATTTGTGATTTTAGCACTTGTAACATTAGGGTATTGATTGGGAGTTTAGACTAAGATGTATTTTGAAGATGCCATAGCTCACTCAACAGTTGTGATGTCACTACACCTGCTTCTGACATCATAGAAGCTTGAAGATAAATAATTCCATGGTTGTCGCAGAGACTGAGTAACACAGCTGCTCTGTCTCACCTGCGTTGGTAGTTTCAAGAAGACAGTGAGTGTCTGGTTGCTTTCCAGTTGTGACGTATTCTCTTTAGGTTGAAGACCAGTGTTGGAGAACATCTAGTCACACTAATTGAAGACACTGTATTCTGTAAGGTTTAACTCTACAGACGTCTGACTCAAATTGCATTGTCACCATGGCTGATGTGCCAGGATCTGAAAAGGTCGAAGAGTTGCTTTTAAAGTCTGAAAATATTACACCAGAAGAGACAATATCAGGAGAGCATGATGACTATGATGCTAAGCTAAAGGCCTTCTTTGAGTCACATAAGTGTCTTCATGCAATGCTGAATCAAGAAGATGATCCAGAACTGTGCTTCTGGTCAAGAGTATTTTTTCCTATAAAGGAATCTTCGGAAGAAAACTCTAATGATGCCACTGATGATGAGTTTGTGCTCTTAGAGACACCAATAACAAAAATAAAAGATGAAAATTTGGACCAAAGTTTCAGTGACGAAGACTTATCAGCGGACATTATCGCTCGCACTATTAAAGAGGTGTATGGCTAAAGAGGAGGATGATTAACAGTCTTCAAGTGACGAACTTGTGGTCATCTCTCCAACTAATGAATTTGTGTTCAGTGGAGAGGAGGATTATAAAGAATATTCCAGTGATGACATTGTGGTTATCTGTCCCACTGATGAAACTTTGTTTAGCAGAGTCTGGGGTGATAAAATATCTTCACATTCATCTGTTCAAGACCAATGACTGGCATTAGAGAACCCAGGAGATGGGGCTGAGATTTCTTCCCTAACATTAGAGTCAACTCTCAAACAACACTCAGAAAAGAGAAATGCCGCAAACCTTGAGGAAAAGTCAAAGTTAGTATCGGGATTATTGACGATAATGTCCTCACTCCAGAGGAAGACTCAGCAAGACAGAAAAAAGAAGAATCTGAGGTCTCCCAGTTCCCCTCCTAAGAAAGCACTGACAGTCGCACAGAAATATGCAGTGGTGCCTTTCAAAAAGAGGAAGATTCGCCCTCAGTGGCTATAGACTTTATAATACAACATCAGTATTATAGAATGGTTAATGTACCAATTCTTTATATATTATGTTAAAATGTTTATATTATTCACTTATTTAAGTATATATTTTTGTAATAAATAAGTTGTTTAAATGAATTGTCTTGCAGCTATTGTTTATATTTGTATATTTATGTATTGGCTACATTTCCTAAATTGATCTTTATAGGGAACCAACATAAAAGTAAAAAAAAAGGTATTTGATTGTAGATAAAATGACTAAACTAATTCCGGGACTTTATTAGAGATGCTAGTGTTTTTATTGCCTTACCTGTGCTTTAGGTGTCAAAATAGTAAGGGGCACCATCAGGGACGTAGGATAAGATGGTTTGTTTTAATGATATATTTATACACAACAAAACCTTGCTCCTCTAAATTGTAGGAGAGGTAGGTAACTTATCCCTGGTGTCTAGCAGCAGGAGGAGAGAGATCACAAAGAGCATTAGCATTTCTTCAATCTGTTCCTCTTCCTCCTCTTACCTCCTACTCCAGATTGCTCTGATCTGGACCTCTCACAAGATCATGTGACATATTCTTGAGACCTGGCCATCAGCAAAAGAACCACAACAACTGAAAAGACCCTCACAGTCAATGCCATTACTCCAAGATCAGTCACTCAGAACATTCTTAATCACATGTGACAAGTAGCTTAAAATATCAGTGTAAATGATGCTCTGAGATCCTTCTCACATGTGCCATTGGATACTCCTTGGATCTCACATAGTAAGTTATTTACATAAATGGATTGTCCTTTAAACTCATCTCTGCCAGTGCAAACAATATAGCTTTCAAGAACAGCTGAATTGCAGACACTTCTTGTAACTAAAGGGTTAATATATGGAATTATTAAACACTCTGCTTAAAATAATATATATTTGTAGTGCCTTATTGGCCATTTACTTTAGATGTACTTTTTGCAAATTATTGTTTCTATAAAAACTATGCAGTCAATACCTCTTATTTTAGCATCATATCTATAAATAAACAGAATATTTTGGTAAATAATATGGGTCTTTATACTGGTAATACCCTAAATACCCAACAAATAACATGCAGAAATCGGAACTAAGTAACAGTCATTATGGGTCCAAACCAGAATCCATAACAACTTCTTATTTATACTAGTAGATAATATCTCCCAATGGTTATAATGTGTATATCACTTGTATTGAATGGAGATAAACAAACATACATCTGTAGCAATAAAATGCATTTCTTATTTAGATAAATAATAAGAAATGTCTTGCCCAATAATAATTAAAAACTGACAATTAAAATAGTATCTATATACAAAAACAAATCTGCTGCCTAATATCAGATACTGACATCCAATGTAGATGCTTGTTATTATGGGAATGTTCCCAACAAATATCACTCAGGAATTATGGTACCTCTTAGAATATCCAAAGAGAACGTACTATATGTAAATCATGGGTGGGTATAATGCAGTGAAATCAGTATATTATCATAATATTGAAGTTAGAGGATGGAGTAATAAAGTGCTTAAGTTGGCTATGCAAAATCAAAAACCCACATTTTTTTACCACAATTATCTGGTTCAAAAACTGTAAAAGAACTGCAGAGAATCAAAGTTGATATAAATATCTTTGTTGTTTAGTCATTAAGTTGTGTACAACTCTCCATGACCACATGGACTGCAGCACTTTAACAGCCTTATTAAATTGTGATTTGGTAAATCTAAAAGGGCTTTAATTAAGCACACAGCATATTTTATTTACAGAAGGTTAGATAAGACCTTGCTTTTGGATAGAAGTTCACTAACTAAAAACTTCTGTAAAAAAATATGCTGTGTGCTTAAATAGAGTGCTTTAAAATTTACCAATTTAATAAGGCTGTATGTGTCTATTTGTGTCTATAAAAAAGTTTTTCCTGTTAAAAATACTGAAGTGGGGTGCCAGTTCCTTTTCTAGTCTCAAATCTCAGTTAGTCTCAGTTTCATGAGACTAAAAAGGAAATGTATGCACAATAATAGGACACTGATTATTGGGTTTAAATAATATGGCAGCCCAACTGTTCTAATAACCACTTATCCTGCAGTAATATAGATCAATGCTGCTTAATACAAGAATATCCACTTTTTATAGAAGTTCTTCCTTGCTTTATTTCATACCTCCTAACACAGGCCCCTCACCTCCCACTCGCAGATTATACTATCTGACCACTAGGGGCAGATAACATATTACATACTAGGATCACTTACCAAATTACTTTCTCAGTTGCTTTCCTTTTCCTTCTAACTTTGCATACCCTCCTACCTAATGAAACTTCACTTTCTTCCTGACACTTGCTATTTGTTATCTGCCTCTTCCATCCCCTTTAGATTGTAAGTAGAGAGTTTTCAATCTTGTAGAGTGCTTTGGGAAAAAGCACTTTCTACAAAGATTCTAAGCTCAAAACAGGGCCCTCCACTTTTTGCAGTTTGTTAAAATGTATATTTTTCCTTGTTCATTTCCTCTGTATAGCGCTACGGAATATGTTGGCGCGTTACAAATAAAAGTAATAATAATAATAATATTTCCAGTGTTTTCCCTACTTTCCAACATGTCCCTGTTTTGTCTCCACAATTTACCGTTATCTAAAACTATATATCTGGTAACTCTGCAGCTTGCAGAAAAAATATAAATACTCTGAGCAGGAAATAAGAAGAGAACAAGCACAGATACTCTCAGTTGTGTAGTAAAACAACACCATTTACTAACAATGCCATGTTTGTGTGTTCCACACATCTGAATGGGTGTGTTCTGCTAATTATTATTATTTATTTAAGAATAGAAGGAGGAGGGTGGGAGGCTGAGGGGGCTTGTTGACTGATTGGTGGATACAGATAAGATGTCAGATTTGGACACCTTCCTCATCCGCCCTACTGGTTCATTAGAGGCAGATTGCTTGACCTGCTCTGTAAGTGCCGCCTTGTGCCTTGGAAAGGAAACATGACAATAATGACAGCTTCTATACACCAGCAGAGGCTACTAAAATAAAGATTTTCTCTGAGAATCATGTTATACCCATGGATTACAGAGCTGCCAACAGGTCATAAGAACAGGGGGTGAAGGGGGGAAATCCCCCCAGAATTTATAATGAACAGGACTGGGTTCCCTTTCTTCCCTGCCCTGCATTTCAAGCTATTTTTTCCACCCTCTCAGTCTCTCTCCTCCTCTGGTCTGTCCCCTCTGTCACTCTCTCTGTGCTAGTCCTGTCTCCCTCTCAGTCTCTCTCTCCTCCTCGGGTCTCTCCCCTCTGTCACTCTCTCTGTGCTAGTCCTGTCTCCCTCTCAGTCTCTCTCTCCTCCTCGGGTCTCTCCAATCTGTCACTCTCTCTGTGCTAGTCCTGTCTCCCTCTCAGTCTCCCTCTCCTCCTTGGGTCTCTCCCCTCTGTCACTCTCTCTGTGCTAGTCCTGTCTCTCTCTCAGTCTCTCTCTCCTCCTCGGGTCTCTCCCCTCTGTCACTCTCTCTGTGCTAGTCCTGTCTCCCTCTCAGTCTCTCTCTCCTCCTCGGGTCTCTCCAATCTGTCACTCTCTCTGTGCTAGTCCTGTCTCCCTCTCAGTCTCCCTCTCCTCCTCGGGTCTCTCCCCTCTGTCACTCTCTCTGTGCTAGTCCTGTCTCCCTCTCAGTCTCTCTCTCCTCCTCGGGTCTCTCCCCTCTGTCACTCTCTCTGTGCTAGTCCTGTCTCCCTCTCAGTCTCTCTCTCCTCCTCGGGTCTCTCCAATCTGTCACTCTCTCTGTGCTAGTCCTGTCTCCCTCTCAGTCTCCCTCTCCTCCTCGGGTCTCTCCCCTCTGTCACTCTCTCTGTGCTAGTCCTGTCTCTCTCTCAGTCTCTCTCTCCTCCTCGGGTCTCTCCCCTCTGTCACTCTCTCTGTGCTTGTCCTGTCTCCCTCTCAGTATCTCTCTCTCTCCTCTGTTCTCTCCCCTCTGTCACTCTCTCTGTGCTAGTCCTGTCTCCCTCTCAGTCTCTCTCTCCTCCTCTGGTCTCTCCCCTCTGTCACTCTCTCTGTGCTAGTCCTGTCTCTCTCTCAGTCTCTCTCTCCTCCTCTGGTCTCTCCGCTCTGTCACTCTCTCTGTGCTAGTCCTGTCTCCCTCTCAGTCTCTCTCTCCTCCTCTGGTCTCTCCCCTCTGTCACTCTCTCTGTGCTAGTCCTATCTCCCTCTCAGTCTCTCTGCTCCTCTGGTCGCTCCTCTCTGTCACTCTCTCTGTGCTAGTCCTGTCTCCCTCTCAGTCTCTCTCTCCTCCTCTGGTCTCTCCCCTCTGTCACTCTCTCTGTGCTAGTCCTATCTCCCTCTCAGTCTCTCTCCTCCTCTGGTCGCTCCTCTCTGTCACTCTCTCTGTGCTAGTCCTGTCTCCCTCTCAGTCTCTCTCTCCTCCTCTGGTCTCTCCCCTCTGTCACTCTCTCTGTGCTAGTCCTGTCTCCCTCTCAGTCTCTCTCTCGTCTTCTGGTCCCTCCTATCTGTCACTCTCTCTGTGCTAGTCCTGTCTCCCTCTCAGTCTCTCTCTCTCCCTCTGGTCTCTCCCCTCTGTCACTCTCTCTCTGTGCTATGCCTGTCTCCCTCTCAGTCTCTCTCTCCTCCTCTGGTCTCTCCCCTCTGTCACTCTCTCTGTGCTAGTCCTGTCTCCCTCTCAGTCTCTCTCCTCCTCTGGTCTCTCCCCTCTGTCACTCTCTCTGTGCTAGTCCTGTCTCCCTCTCAGTCTCTCTCTCCTCCTCTGTCACTCTCTCTGTGCTAGTCCTATCTCCCTCTCAGTCTCTCTGCTCCTCTGGTCGCTCCTCTCTGTCACTCTCTCTGTGCTAGTCCTGTCTCCCTCTCAGTCTCTCTCTCCTCCTCTGGTCTCTCCCCTCTGTCACTCTCTCTGTGCTAGTCCTATCTCCCTCTCAGTCTCTCTCCTCCTCTGGTCGCTCCTCTCTGTCACTCTCTCTGTGCTAGTCCTGTCTCCCTCTCAGTCTCTCTCTCCTCCTCTGGTCTCTCCCCTCTGTCACTCTCTCTGTGCTAGTCCTATCTCCCTCTCAGTCTCTCTCCTCCTCTGGTCGCTCCTCTCTGTCACTCTCTCTGTGCTAGTCCTGTCTCCCTCTCAGTCTCTCTCTCCTCCTCTGGTCTCTCCCCTCTGTCACTCTCTCTGTGCTAGTCCTATCTCCCTCTCAGTCTCTCTCCTCCTCTGGTCTCTCCCCTCTGTCACTCTCTCTGTGCTAGTCCTGTCTCCCTCTCAGTCTCTCTCTCCTCCTCTGGTCTCTCCCCTCTGTCACTCTCTCTGTGCTAGTCCTATCTCCCTCTCAGTCTCTCTGCTCCTCTGGTCGCTCCTCTCTGTCACTCTCTCTGTGCTAGTCCTATCTCCCTCTCAGTCTCTCTCCTCCTCTGGTCTCTCCCCTCTGTCACTCTCTCTGTGCTAGTCCTGTCTCCCTCTCAGTCTCTCTCCTCCTCTGGTCTCTCCCCTCTGTCACTCTCTCTGTGCTAGTCCTGTCTCCCTCTCAGTCTCTCTCTCCTCCTCTGTCACTCTCTCTGTGCTAGTCCTATCTCCCTCTCAGTCTCTCTGCTCCTCTGGTCGCTCCTCTCTGTCACTCTCTCTGTGCTAGTCCTGTCTCCCTCTCAGTCTCTCTCTCCTCCTCTGGTCTCTCCCCTCTGTCACTCTCTCTGTGCTAGTCCTATCTCCCTCTCAGTCTCTCTCCCCCTCTGGTCGCTCCTCTCTGTCACTCTCTCTGTGCTAGTCCTGTCTCCCTCTCAGTCTCTCTCTCCTCCTCTGGTCTCTCCCCTCTGTCACTCTCTCTGTGCTAGTCCTATCTCCCTCTCAGTCTCTCTCCTCCTCTGGTCGCTCCTCTCTGTCACTCTCTCTGTGCTAGTCCTGTCTCCCTCTCAGTCTCTCTCTCCTCCTCTGGTCTCTCCCCTCTGTCACTCTCTCTGTGCTAGTCCTATCTCCCTCTCAGTCTCTCTCCTCCTCTGGTCTCTCCCCTCTGTCACTCTCTCTGTGCTAGTCCTGTCTCCCTCTCAGTCTCTCTCTCCTCCTCTGGTCTCTCCCCTCTGTCACTCTCTCTGTGCTAGTCCTATCTCCCTCTCAGTCTCTCTGCTCCTCTGGTCGCTCCTCTCTGTCACTCTCTCTTTGCTAGTCCTGTCTCCCTCTCAGTCTCTCTCTCCTCCTCTGGTCTCTCCCCTCTGTCACTCTCTCTGTGCTAGTCCTATCTCCCTCTCAGTCTCTCTCCTCCTCTGGTCGCTCCTCTCTGTCACTCTCTCTGTGCTAGTCCTGTCTCCCTCTCAGTCTCTCTCTCCTCCTCTGGTCTCTCCCCTCTGTCACTCTCTCTGTGCTAGTCCTATCTCCCTCTCAGTCTCTCTGCTCCTCTGGTCGCTCCTCTCTGTCACTCTCTCTGTGCTAGTCCTGTCTCCCTCTCAGTCTCTCTCTCCTCCTCTGGTCTCTCCCCTCTGTCACTCTCTCTGTGCTAGTCCTATCTCCCTCTCAGTCTCTCTCCTCCTCTGGTCGCTCCTCTCTGTCACTCTCTCTGTGCTAGTCCTGTCTCCCTCTCAGTCTCTCTCTCCTCCTCTGGTCTCTCCCCTCTGTCACTCTCTCTGTGCTAGTCCTGTCTCCCTCTCAGTCTCTCTCTCCTCCTCTGGTCCCTCCTATCTGTCACTCTCTCTGTGCTAGTCCTGTCTCCCTCTCAGTCTCTCTCTCTCCCTCTGGTCTCTCCCCTCTGTCACTCTCTCTCTGTGCTATGCCTGTCTCCCTCTCAGTCTCTCTCTCCTCCTCTGGTCTCTCCCCTCTGTCACTCTCTCTGTGCTAGTCCTGTCTCCCTCTCAGTCTCTCTCCTCCTCTGGTCTCTCCCCTCTGTCACTCTCTCTGTGCTAGTCCTGTCTCCCTCTCAGTCTCTCTCTCCTCCTCTGGTCTCTCCCCTCTGTCACTCTCTCTGTGCTAGTCCTGTCTCCCTCTCAGTCTCTCTCTCCTCCTCTGGTCTCTCCCCTCTGTCACTCTCTCTGTGCTAGTCCTGTCTCCCTCTCAGTCTCTCTCTCCTCTTCTGGTCTCTTCTCTCTGTCACTCTCTCTGTGCTAGTCCTGTCTCTTTCTCAGTCTCTCTCCTCCTCTGGTCTCTCCTCTCTGTCACTCTCTCTGTGCTAGTCTTGTCTCCCTCTCAGTCTCTCTCTCCCTCTGGTCTCTCCTCTCAGTCTCTCTCTCCTCCTCTGGTCTCTCCTCTGTCACTCTCTCTGTGCTAGTCCTGTCTCCCTCATGTCTCTGCCCCTCCCCTCTCTGACATCATCACTCTGGGGCCCTGAGGAGCTGTATGAGCTGCATAGCCTGGTATCTTCCCTACCTCCCTCTAATTCTCCCACCCCCTCACCCTTTTACCTCATCTCCCTCCTGTCTCTTCACTCTATCTGTCTCTTACTCCCTCTACCTCTTCCTCTCCCTTTGTCACCCTCTCTGTCTCTCTTCCATCTGTTTTCTTTTGGTCTGTCTCTAACTCTCTCTAAATGTTCCCCAATTTGTCTCTCCCAGTTTGTCTCTCCCTGCTCTTGTCTTTTTCTTCTCCTCTGTCTTTCCCTCTCCTCTTCTGCCTACCTCTTTCCCTCTTTCCACCCTCTACCTGTCACCACATCTGTCTCTCCCCTGTCACTCTCTCTCTCTTCCTCTGTTCCTTAAACCCCTATGTCTCTTCCCTGTTCTGTCTGCCTCTTCCCCTCTCCCCACCCTCTCTGCCTGTCCTACTCCAATCGCTTCTCTGTTACTCTTTCACTGCACACAGGGAATAAACACACTTTACTTGCCTGAGTAAATCAGGTGCAGTCACACACTAGGCCCAAACCTACTCTTTCTTCCTCTCCATGTCTCTCTTGCCCTGTTCCTTAACCCCCTATATATGTTCTTCATTTCTCTAACCTCTGCCCCCTATGACCTTCCTGTCTTTTTCTCACCGTTTTGTTTCTCTCTCCCTATTCTTTGTCTCTGCTCCCTTCTGTCTCCCCCTCTCCTTGTCTCCCCTTTCAGTCTCTAGTCCTCCGCTGTCTCTTTCAATCCTCTTCCCCATTTCTGCCTCTCTCTAACCTTCTATCCCTTCTCCTGTTTCTCTCCCCCATAGTCAGTCCCTCACATTTTCTGTCTCTTCTGCTCTTTCTTAGTCAGTCTCTCTCCCCTTCAGTCAGTCTCTCTCCCCCTCAGTAGGTCTCTCTCACCCTATGTCTCTATCGCTCTTTCTTGTCAGTCTCTCTCCCCCTCAGTCAGTCTCTGTCCCCCTAATTCAGTCTCTCTCCCCTTCTGTCAGTGTCTCTTACCCTCTGTCTTTATCGCTCTTTCTTGTCAGTCTCTACTCACCTCAGTAAGTATCTCTCCCTGTCAGTCAGCCTCTCTCACTCTCTCTCTCTGCCTCTCCTCTGATTTCTCAGTCAGTCTCTCTCTACCTCATTCAGTCTCTCTTCTCTTCAGTCAGTCTCTCTCCCCTTCAGTCAGTCTCTCTGCCACTCTGTCTCTGACACTCTTTCTTACTCACTCTCTCTTCCCTTTAGTCTCTCTCCCACTCAGTCAGTCTCTCTCACGCTCTGTCTCTATCGCTCTTTCTTGTTAGTCTCTACTCCTCTCAGTAAGGCTCTCATCACGTCAGTCAGTCTCTCTCAGCCTCTGTCTCTGCCTCTCCTCTGCTTTCTCAGTCAGTCTCTCGCCCCCCCCCCCCCATTCAGTCTGTAAACACAGTCCCATTCTCTTATCATCTCTCTCCTCTTTCTCTAAACTTCTATTTCTCTTACCCTCTGTCTATATCCTCCCACTGTCTCTCTCTCCCTTTCAATGTCTGTCTCTACCCCCTCATTCTTTTATCTACGTGCCCCCCCTCATCTCTTCCTCTTACCTATATCTGTCTCTCTCTCTTCCCCTCTTTCTCTCTCACCCTTCCCCTCTTGTTGTTTTCTCCCTCTGCCTTTCTCTCTCCTCTTCTGTCTGCCTCTGCTCTCTGTGTTTCTTTCCATCTCTACCTGTCCCACTCCTGAACGACGCGGAGGCTGCACAGGCTCCCTGGGTCAGCCTGTAGCGTCACGTGACCCAGCGGAGCCTGTGAGGCTATTAGCCAATCAGGAGCGTCGGGGGGCGTGTCGGAAGCCCGTTTCGCGCCATTGAACACAGCAGCGCGGTCTCCCGACTGGAATCCCACCCACCCACCCTGTATTTTGTTGTTAACAGATGTTATGGTTTATTCTTTTAAAAAAAAAAAAAAAAAAAAAAAAAAAAAGTATATATAATATATATAATATAAATAAGAAATGTTGAAATTAATATATATTTTTGGTTAAGAATTCGGAGAAGTGGCTATTGTATGTTGTGTATTGTTAATTTATGTCTGTGCGGCGGGAGGTGAGTTGCCCGGCCCACTGGCCTAAGGGGGCGATGGCCCCACCTCACAGGGCGTGCTTAAAGATAAGCATTGGGGCTTTGGGCAGGGCTCAAAGCGTGAGGTCACTGTTCGTGGCCGGGCTCCTCCCCCAGAAGGAAGGACTAAATTAGTCATCTAAACAAGTTATGGTTGTTTGTTTATATTGTGTCTAAATAAAGCTGTGGCCCGTTGTTTCTCCCAACTCAAGTTGTCGTGTCAGTTATTCCATCAACTGGCCTGAATGGATCATGCATGGGTCATGACCCTCTCCCTTGTTTTTGCCTCTCTTTTTTTCTTCTTTGTGCTATTCTCTCAAACCTTAACTTCTTTCACTATTTATTCTCCATTATCTCTTCTCTCTTGTGTATACTCTGTACTTCTCTCTCCTGTTTGCTCTCAGTGTTGTTTCCTCTGTCCCTACTATCCTTTTCTCTCAATCTTTTAATACTCAGAAATCATAAGATTTACCTCTCCTTATCTTAATACACATCTGGTTACTTAGTTCCCTCTCTTTTTAATACAGAAACTTGTGAGGGAGATGGTGTCCGGTCTGGATAAGTTGCAGTTAGCAGTATCAGAAGACTCAGGGAGTTTGTGAGCAGTCTGCAAAACACAGATGTCAAACCGGTGAACAAGTGTAGTAATGATGGAGGAGACTATGGGCCCTATTCTACTGCCCAATTCCTACATTTACACACACTTGAATTAACTTTTTAATATTGACACATATTCTATTAGCTACTTGCAATCATATTACAAGTTCCCCGCCCATAATCACGATGAGCCAGCCAAAGACACAAAAACGGTCTTAGGACTCAATTGGTTTTAACACAACTCGATTATTATGAGCTCTAAAAAATTCAAGTTACAAAAAAAAAAACGATAATCTATTAGACCCGTAGTTCTAGCTCACAAATAAGTCTAACTTGCAACCAAAAGTATCATGGTTCTGTTAAAAATATTACAAGTACTAAATAGGACTCGCAAGGGCTTTTTAGACACTTGAAAATCCACTAAGCGACAGAAAAAATGGCCGCGGAAAAAAACAAAAGCGAGGCTACAAGAGCCCTAAACCCGTAAAACACCGCCAGGCACATACGACAAAAACCTGTACGAGGTACAAAATACACTATTAGCAAGGATGCAAAATCATGCACACCCGCGTACCACATACACAGTCGCCGCCATTTTTACAACACTAACTTACAGAATGCGGAACTACACAGCTACACAAACGGTTTCCCCTCGCGCATGCAGCCTATTTACACTACACACTACACACATTGCTGATACTTACACCTCAGCTCAACACCAGTGCAAATGTACATTGTATGCTGCAGGAACATCAAAACAGATTGTTAGCTCTTCAGCACATTGCTTGCTGCATATATTAATTGCAAATAGGTAAAGTATATTAATTTAGGATTTCATTAATTAATTAATTATCATGAAAAAATACATATACAGAAAAAAAAACACCACAGTATCGCAATAAACTACAAAGACTTTCACCTCGCGCCTCACAAGGAGCGCCATCGTTGCTCATAGGACACAAAGTACACAAGGGGAGAGGCTTGCGAGGCTCACAATGAGCGCCAAAGGATCTTAGACGACCAAAACACTTACTGTCTGTGGCAAACAGCATTACCTGCCTTACAATTTTATTACCCCGTGATTTTTGACGGGCAAGTCGCTAGTTACAACAATAAAGTCAGTAGATTACTGGCCAATAAAACTAAAAAGGAAAAGCCAACAAATAAAATAATTGATTTACTTCATTATAATCAGGTAACATATACAAAACCGAAGGATATTGCAAATGCCTTCAGAAATTATTATAGTAAATTATATAATTTAAAAGAGGACAAAAAATTTCAGATGCCCTCAATCCAAGAAATTCAAAACATTTTGAAAGAAACAAATTTACCTAAGTTTCCACATTAGATCTCAAAATGTTGAATAAAGAAATAACAGAAATCGAGGTATTATTGGTTATATCTAATTTAAAAATAAGATCTGCTCCAGGTCCGGTTGGTCTGATCCATTCCTATTATAAAGTATAAGGCTTTATTCCAGAGAGGCACGGTTCTGATAACATCAGAAAAATCGTGGACATTTTGTCTTATTCTAACTAAGGCCTTAAAATTACCTGTAATCTGTCTTTCGCTTGATGCGGGATTATATGGACCAGACTATGTTAAAATTTGGTTTGGGCAAATTTGAGTCCAAAGCTTTAAAAGTCCTATATAATTGCCCACCTGCCACTGTCGACGGTCCTGGATTTAAAAAGATGTAATATATGCAATGGTACGAGGCAGGAGAGTCCTCTCTTGCCAGGTATCTTTACTTTAATTGATTGAACCTCTTGCAGAGTTCATTAGAAGTTCTATGAAATTATCTGGTATTAAAGTTGGTAAAACAGAACACAAAGTCACTTTATTTGCTGATGATTTAATAGTTACATTATCAGACCCTTTGAGATTGTTAAATTGATTGGAATATCTGATATATAGATATAGTAAGATATCAAATTACAGTTTAAACATTGATAAATCTGAAGCAATGTGTTTGAATATGTGCTCTGTGGATAAAGCAATTTTGAAGTCAAAATACAACTTTAAATGGAAATTTTAAAGTTTTACTCATTTGGGAATTTCTTTGAGTGGAGATTTTAAATACTTGATACAAAAAACTATAAGTCTCTGCGGAACAAAAGTAATGCAAAGTTATTGGCCTGAATTTTTTTTAATTTGTCTTGGTCCGGCAGAATTATATTGGTGAAAATGGTTCAATTACCCAAATTCAATTACCTAATTTGAAGCATCCCAATTCCCCTCTCCCTTTTTATTATAAAACAATTTCAATCTTTAATAGATAAATGTATCCAGAACTCGAAACAAATCAGAGTTAAAAGGTATATTATGGACAGAAGGTTTAGGAAGGGTGGCATGGCTTATCCCATGTTGAAATCATATCACAATGCCACTATAATAGCCCACTTAGCCAGATGACTTGCTCCCATCAATTCCATTCAATGGTTACAAATAAAAAATTGCTTTGTTCTGAAAGGGGATTTGAGAACTACCATTTTACAGGAAAAATGGCAGGTAAATATAATAACAGAAGGTGCAGACATTATTATACTTTGTATGAAATTTTGGGTAAGAAATAAATTCCAAGACATATTAGTCCTCTCTCCTTAGTCCCTTAATCTCACTAGAAGATCTGTTGTTCATACTTAACATTGCCAACTTAAATGTATGGAAGAGATGAGGGCTTACTTTACTTAAGGATCTATTGTGTGATGGAGTATTTCTCTCTTTTGAAACTTTAAATAACAAATTTGGACTCCCCTTTACATTTTGGATGGACTACTGTAGCCTTAAATTAGTTTTTTTGAAGTTTAGGAACTTTTATAATATTAATAGACCTTTAACTTCCTTTGAAAAGTTACTAATCAACGCGAATAAATCACACATTATAGCTAAATTTTTTAACATCTTGAAAGATCTTTTAGAAAAGGGAAAAAACATTTAATAAAAAGAAATCTTGAGAAATCGATCTCCATATCTCATGGGACGACAAAAGTTGGCAAAGAGCTTTTATAATTAACTGGCAGATTCATAAAAAACGCATCATATAGAGAAATGTTTTTTACATTTATCAACAGATGGTATATAGTTCCTACAAAACTTACTGCTAAAAAAGAGGAGTACAAATTTTGCTGGAGAGATTCTGGAGCAGTTGGAGCCCATATGCCTATTCGGTGGAGTTGTTACAAGATCTAGAATATCTGGTCAGTATGCTTTAAACATATGTCAACTATTCTTAATATTTATATCACGTCATCCCCTGAGATAGCCCTGCTAGATATTTTTCCTGAGGGGTTGGACTGGGGTGCTAAGGCTTTTATATTACATACTAGTGACTTGCCCGTCAAGAATAACAGCAATAACATTTTAAGCCTGGTAATGCTGTTTGCCACACAATCTGAGCACCTTCAGCGCTCATTTCGAGCATTGGCAACCCAACACTTTTGTGGTTCACAATGATCACCTTCGGGGCTCATTGCGAGCCTCTGCCCACTTTCTGACCCCTGTGTCTGTTTCCCCCTCTCTCCCTCTCCCTCCCCTGTGTCTTTCTCCTCTGTGTCTCTGGTCAAGTTTTGCGTGGCTCGCGATGAGTGCTGTTTCTTGCGTTGTTCGGCTATGTGTTACTAGCTTTGTGCTCGTTTTTACTGGCTTGGGCTGTGTTACTGGCTTGTTTTTACTGGCTTCGGTCTCGTTTTCATCCTGTTACGTTTTTTCGGACGCCATTTTTTTCTTGCTTAGACAATTTTCAATTGCTGAAAAACACCAAATATGCCTCAGATTAACTTGCAACCCCACTCACAGGCTCGCTGGCTCTCCCCCTGTGCTGTGTGTGAGTGTGTAAGTTTTTTTTTTTTTATTATTTTGCGTTTTTTGGTGGTCTTTCGAGTTACATGGTTTAAAAACTTTCGTCCGTTAAAAGCGTAAAGTGCGTGCCTTGCGATCAGTGGCAAAGTACTACCGGTTTCAACAGTGATCACGGCCATTGTCATGAGCGTCTTCTGTGCTCATGTCTAGTTTGTTTTAAAGTCCTGAGGGCCTTCAGTGCTCATTGCAGCCTAAGTCCTACGGTCCTCATGCCGACAACTCGCAATTACGACATTTATAATATGTGATTGTTATGGTGGCCAAGTGACAAATTGTTTGTTAATAGAAGCACATTGCAGTACCAAATTGGTCAGAACTAGAATTAGCTGTTTTGAAAAACAGAAATTTTGAGAGAGAGTTTTCAGAACTTTTATTGTCTAAAAATTTAAAGTTAGAATGGCGTATATGGGACAAATTTCTCTCTGTATAAAACAAAATGACCTTCTGGCTGCCATAATTAAATAGTTATCCTACAATCCCTCCACTTCCTCCCGTGATCCATTCTCATTTCTTTATGTGTTTTGGATGTTTTTGTATTAATTCATTTATGTTTTTTGGAAGGTATGATGTTTTATGTAATCTTTGAAATGGAAATAAAAACAATAGAATTTGCTTGATTTTATCCCATACATTTTTAATAACTGGGCATTCCCATACTACATAAATCAATGTACTATTTTGATTACACCTCCTACAACAATTGGACTAAATAATGACACTCATTTTATAAAGTCTAGAAGATTAATAATACATTGTATGAAGATATTTTAATGATGTCTCTGTCAGAGATGCATTTCTATGCCCTTATATGTTGCCTCAAAATATTCAACCACTCATCAGCATCTGACCCAACTTCTAGGGCCCTTTCCCAGGATTCTATAAATTTCATCTTGATAGATGAGTACTAATGAAATAAATTAATTAAATTATTCCTTTAGCACTTGACCACCTATGGCATGGTCTTTCATAATGCATTAATGGCAATTGTACTTCTAGACGCTGTGTCAAACTCAAAAAATGTTTTAAGAAGATGATCCAGAACTGTGCTTCTGGTTGAGAGTATTTTTTCTTATAAAGTAATCTCCAGAAGACAACTCTGAAGATGCCACTGATGAGTTCTTGCCTTTAGAGACACAGATAGCACAAATAAAAGATGATAATTTGGACCAAAGTGCCAGGGTCCAAGAGTTATCAGCAGACAATGTAGTTGTCTCTCCCAGCAATGAAGCTGTGTTTAGCGGAGAGGAAGGGGATGATGAACAATCATTGAGTGATAATCTTGTGGTTTTCTCTCCCTCTAATGAAGCTGTGTTTAGTGGATAGGAGGCAGATGATGAACAATCTTCAAGTGATGATCCTGGGGTTATCTCTCCCACTAATGAAGCCATGTTTAGCAGAGTGGAAGGTGATGAACAGTCTTTGAGTGACGATCTTGTGGTTATTACTCCCACTAATGAAGCTATGTTTAGCGGAGAAGTGGGTGATGAACAATCTTCCAGTTCATCTGTTCAAGACCAAAGATTGGCCAAAAGGAATCTTGGTGATGGTGCTGAGATATCTTCCATAGCATTAAATCCTAAAGAACTCACAATAAAGAGATCTGCAGTAAAACTTGAGGAAGACTCTAAAGATGGTAATGGGATTATTGCTAAAAATGCCAGAAAAAGTAAACATCTGGTAAACATCACTGAAAGTACAATGCAAGAGGTTTCTCAAATCCCCTCCTAACAAAACAGTGACAGTCAAACTAATATATGCAGTGGTGCCTAAGTGGATATAGACTTTAGAATACAACATCAGTAGGATAGAGTGGTCAATGTACCAATTATTTATATATTATGTTACAATTTTTTATGTTATTCACATATTTAAGTATATTTTTTATAATAAATAAGTTGTTTAAATGAATTGTTTGCAGCTACCTTATTGTTTATACTTGTAAAATTATGTATTGTGGTTCAATTCTTAAATTGATTCTTATAGAGTACCAGCATAAAAGTAAAATTAAGGTAAATAAATAGGGCAAATAAAATGATTCTAGCGTTTTTATTGTCTCATCTGTGCTTTAGGTGCCACAACAGTAGGGGGCACCACAATGGGCATAGACCATGTACCTCCAGTAGGCGGACACTAAAAAGGCACATAATCGTTAATGTATTTAGTCATAGCTAGAGCAACAAGACCTGGATTATTCGCGTTTTAGGCCGGTCATTGCTACCGTAGATTTCTATATTCTACAGCTCATAGGCTTCCTTTCTACCACTCATAGATTTCTGTGGGACTTTAGAACAATAGCAATTAATCCTATCTTGTTACTCCTTCATAACTGAATACCCCTTATATTCGGGCATCTGCCAACCCTCCCTTTGATACACTAAACCCCTTTTAACCAAGTATATTGTACCCTGTACCCCACATCCCCAGGAAACCCTGGTAATATTCTTGGGTGGGAAATGTGCTGCCCCCTGTGTCCCTCTTGTGCCCTCTGTGTCCCCCTCTCTCTCCCGTGTCTCTTCTCCCCTCTCCCTTCCCTGTGGCTCTTCTCCCCTCTCCCTTCCCTGTGTCTCTTCCAACCGCTCCGTTCCCTGTGTCTCTTCGCCCCTCCCTTATCACCCTCCTCATCCTCCCTCCTCATCCTCAACCTCCCTCCTCATCCTCAACCTCCCTTCTCATCTTCAACCTCCCTCCTCATCCTCAACCTCCCTCCTCATTCTCAACCCCCTCCTCAACCTCCCTCCTTATCCTCCCTCCTCAACCCCCCCATCCTCAACCCCCTCCTCAACCTACATCCTCAATCCCCCATCCTCATCCTCTCTCCTCAACCCCCCATCCTCAACTCCCTCCTCAACCCCCCATCCTTAACCGCCCTCCTCAATCCTCCTCCTCAACCCCTCCTCCTCATCCTCAACCTCCCTCCTCATCCTCAACCTCCCTCCTCATCCTCCCTCCTCAACCCCCCCATCCTCAACCCCCTCCTCAACCTCCGTCCTCAACCCACCTCCTCAACCCCCCCATCCTCAACCCCCTTCTCAACCTCCCTCCTCAACCCCCCATCCTCAACCCCCTCCTCAACCCCACCATTCTCTGCCTCCCTCCTCAACCCCAACCCCCCTCCTCAACCCTCCTCCTCAACCTAAACCCCCCAAAACCTAAACCCCCCTAAATACCTCCCACTCTCCCCTCACTTACCTGCTTCTGCTCCAGCCTCCGCTCCTTCTTGCCCCGGCGCGCATGTGACGTCACATGCGCGCCACGCCATTAGCATATACCGGGTGCCGGCCCCCGGTAGATGCTAATGACGCGGGGTGCATGTGACGCATGTAAAAAAAGGGCTGAAACACCCGGCTTATACTTGAGTATATACGGTATCCTATCTTGTTACTCAATTCATGACTAAATACACCTTATCCTCTGGCATCTGTCAGCCCGTCCCTGTGAGATACTGAACCCATTTAATCAATAATTATTATCAATTATTATCAATAATATTAATGTATTACAATATAATATTTTATTGTAATATAATAAAATATATTATCTAATATTTTATTATATTTTTATATTATATTTTTATATTTGATTTTATTAATTTTAATATTATACTAAAAATACTAATAATTTAATATAACATAGCATATTATTAAATCATAATATATTTTATTAAAATATAATATTAAATATAATAAAATATATTATAATTTTTATATTTTATTTTATTATTATTACACCAATTATAATAATAATTTAATTTGTTTTATTAAAATATAATATAAAAGTTATTCTATTTTATTATTATATTATATTATAATTATATTTTATAATATTATGTATTTTTAGATTTGTATATTATATTTTTAGATTTTAATATATTATTATTATTTTTATTATTATTACACAAATAATAATAATAATAATTATTATTATTATTCTAATGTAATACATTTATTAAAATATAATACAGAAAATATTATATTTTATTACTATATTATAAATTATTATTGTTATATACTTTTATATTATACTTTTAGATGGTTGTTGTTATTAATATTATTTTATTTAATAAACAAAAGCTTAGTTTAAAAATTTGTAGAAAACTTTAAAACAATTATCTTCAGTATTGAAACAGACTTTTTTTTATTTTTATATATATTTTATATATATTTTCACCATTTGGTTTGTGACGTTGTATCTTCCAGCGAGAATGTCCGAGGCCCCCATAAAGCACCTCTGAGTAACATCAGAGATGGAGGATAAATATATAGTAAACCTAAAGGAACCGCTGCTACATTTAAGAAAATCCTGGGGGAGCAGGCAACACGGGATGACTCCTACTAGGACTAGAGTGTACTAATGGAAAGGAAGTGCATGGGCTGTGTTCCTGCTAGGGCCAGAGATAACTGATGGAAAGGACATGTTTATGGGCTCAGTCCCTGCTATACCAAAGGGTAATAATGGAAAGGACATGTTTATGGGCTCAGTGCCTGCTAGACCCAAAGTGTACTAATGGAAAATACTTGTTTATGGGCTCAGTGCCTACTAGACCCAATGTGTACTAATGGAAAGGACATGTTTATGGGCTTACAGCCTTAGTTGTGATTTGGCAAATTTAAAAGGGCTCTATATAAGCACAGAGCATATTTTTTTACAGAAGTTTTTAGTTAGTGAATATCTTGCTTTTGGATAGAAGTTCACTAACTAAAAACTTATTTAAAAAAAAGATGCTTTGTGCTTAAATAGAGCCCTTTTAAATTTGCCGAATCGCAATTTAATAAGGCTGTTAGTTCCTTCTAGATTCAAAGTCTATTAATGGAAAGGGCATGTTTAAGTTCCTGATAGACCCAAAGTGTACTAATTAAGGTTGAAAAAAGACTTTCAGTCCATCAAGTTCAACCTGTTAAGATCTCCTCTGATCTGCAATATGCGGATTAGTTATTAATTAAATTATTGATTACATTATTATTAATAGTATAGTATTGGAGGATGAATAAAGAGTAAGTCCATCAAGTTCAACCTTTTTAGATCTCTATTGATCTTTTTAATGTGGACTATTTATTATTAATTGTTATTTGATCCAGAGGAAGGCAAACAGAAAAAAAAAAAAACATTGAAACTTTGCCAATTGTCTCATAAGGGGAAAAAAAGCAAAATTCCTTCCTGACCCCAGAAACTGGCGATCAAATTTCTCCCTGGATCAATATTTCTTTGCTAGTTATCTAGGATAGCCTTGAATGTCCTCTTTATTCAAAAATATATCTAACCCCTTTTTGAAGTTGTCTATCGAATTCGCTGTCACCACCTCCTTTGGTAGAGAATTCCACAGTTTAACCACCCTAACTGTGAAGAACCCTTTTCTTTGTTTAAGGAGAAATCTTTTTTCCTCTAACCTCAAAGGATGTCCTCTTGTCAGTTGAAAATCTCTTGCTACAAAAAGTTCACTTGACAAAGCCTTATATTGACGCTTGATGTATTTATATAAGGTAATCATATCCCCTCGTAAACGCCTTTTTTCTAGCGAAAATAAGTTTAATTTTGTTAGTCTTTCTTCATAACTTAGCCCCTCCATTCCCCTTATTAGTTTTGTAGCCCTTCTCTGTACTTTTTCCAGCTCTAAAATGTCTTTTTTATGAGGTGGTGCCCAAAATTGTACTCCATATTCCAAATGAGGGCGTACTAGGGCTTTGTATAGTGGCAGAATTATATTTGCTTCCCTTGCTTCTATACCCTTCCTAATACATGCTAATATTTTATTTGCCTTTGCAGCCGCTGCTTGGCTTTGAGCGCTGTTACCTAGGTGGTTGTCCACTAGTACTCCCAAATCCCTTTCAATATCTGATACCCCTAGATTTGCTCCATTAAGATTATAGATTGCATGGCTATTGTTCCTTCCCAAATGCATAACCTTGCATTTATTTGTATTAAATCTCATCTGCCATTTAGCTGCCCATTTCTCTAATTTATGCAAATCCCTTTGTAGAGAAAGTACATCATTATCTGATTTTATTACCTTGCACAACTTAGTGTCATCAGCAAAAATGGAGACACTACTTTCGAGTCCTACTTCAATGTCATTAATAAATATGTTAAAAAGGAGAGGACCTAATACTGAACCTTGAGGAACCCCACCTATCACATTAGACCAATCAGAGTATGTTCCATTCACAACAACCCTTTGCTCCCTGTCTTTTAGCCAGCTCTCGATCCATGAGCAGATATTTACTGCAATTCCTGTATCCCTTAGTTTGCTCACTAGTCTTCCATGTGGCACTGTATCAAATGCCTTTAAAAAAATCTAAAAAGACTACATCCACTGAGTTGCCCTGATCCAAGTTCCTACTAACCTCCTCATAAAAACTAATTAGATTGGTCTGACACGACCTATCCTTCATAAATCCGTGTTGACTGCTACCTATGATCCTGTTCAAATAGACATATTCTTGTATTCTGTCCCTTATTAACCCTTCTAAAAGCTTCCCAACTACAGAAGTGAGGCTCACTGGTCTATAATTCCCCGGATTTGCTCTAGATCCCTTCTTAAATATAGGTATCACCTCTGCTTTTCTCCAGTCATCCGGTAGAAACCCTGTAGTGAGTGAGTCTTGAAAGATTAGATATAATGGTTTGGCTATTACAGAACCCAGCTCCCTCAGTACCCTTGGATGTATTCCATCAGGACCTGGGGCTTTATTAACATTTATTTTCTCCAACCTCTTTTGGATTTCTTCCTGCGTTAAACAATTATTTAGTGAAGGCAGTGTAGCCCCATTATGTTGTGGTGTCCCAACCCCTGGTACCTCAATTGTGTAAACCGACGAAAATAACCTATTTAGCTCATCTGCCTTTTCCTGGTCACTAATTATCAGATGGCCTGTGTCACATTGTAATGGTCCTATCGATTCCTTCCTGGCCTTCTTCCCATTAATATATTTAAAACATATTTTAGGGTTAGTCTTACTTTCCATTGCAACTGACTTCTCATTTTCTATTTTAGCCAGTCTAATCGCCCTTTTGCAAGACTTGTTGATTTCCTTATAGTCACATAAAGCTGCCTCTGTTCCCTCCTTCTTGTATAATTTAAATGCATATTTCTTTTTCCTCATCATGATCTTTAAGTCATTGTTAAGCCACATGGGATGTGATTTACTCCTATTCATTTTATTTCCACATGGTACATGCTGATGAGTATGTTTATTTAGTAAGGATTTGAATGTTGTCCATTTATTTTCAGTATTTTTCCCTGTAAGTTATTTGTCCCAGTCTATATGTTGTATTGCTGCCCGTAGCCCATTAAAGTTAGCCCTTTTAAAATTTAGAGTTTTTTGTTGGCCCCTTACAACTCTGTTTTTTGTATTCAATCTCAAATGATACTGTGTTGTGATCACTGTTCCCCAAGGGTTCCCCTATTTTTACATTTTATATTTTATCAATATTACTTGTGATGACTAAATCCAAGATGGCCCCATTTCTAGTAGGTTCTTGTATTACCTGGGCCAGATAATGATCCCTGAGTGTACTCAAAAACCTGCTCCCCTTAGCTGAGCTGCTGGTCTCATTTATCCAGTTTATTTCAGGGTAATTAAAGTCTCCCATTATTAGAACTTGCCCGTGCTTAGCTGCATTTTTAATCTGTAACAATAATTGTATTTCCTCACTTTCAGCTATATTTGGGGGTTTATAGCATACTCCCACCAATATGCGTTTAGAATTAGCTCCTCCACTATTTAGCTCAACCCACAAAGATTCAATGATGCCGCTAGTGCCAGCATAAATATCTTC
This sequence comes from Discoglossus pictus, assembly GCA_027410445.1. Lineage (NCBI taxonomy): Eukaryota > Metazoa > Chordata > Amphibia > Anura > Alytidae > Discoglossus > Discoglossus pictus. The sequence goes on from CM050167.1 coordinate 89,484,992, forward strand.
TCTGACTATAGGCTTCTTTTACCATTCCCCCTATCTTTCCTAAATAGGCTATAACCATCCAGATTAACAGTCCAGTCATGATATTCATTCCACCATGTTTCTGTAATGCCTATTAAGCCCCATTTTTCTTGTACTGCTAATATTTCTAGCTCATCCATTTTCCCAGGCAAACTTCTTGCGTTAGCAATCAAACCCTTTTTTGTTGCTATGGCTCTGCTGTTTTGAAGTGCCTGCCGCTGTATTTGAGGCCCCTATTAATACCTCCCTACTTTCTATTGTAACACTCCCCCTTCTCCTCCCCCATGGGTAATTAATTCATCCCTTTCCCTCTCTACCCTATTTACCCCAATACTTCTATATAGTCCCTCCCCCCCACCTACAAGTTTAAAAACTCCCCCAGCCGTTCTACCATCCTATCCCCTAGCACAAAAGCTCCCTCATCATTAAGGTGCAATCCATCCCTGCTATAGAGATTGTACCCAAGTGAGGTAAGCCCAGTGCTCTAAAAACCGCAAACCCTCTGCACTGCACCACTTTTTTAGCCACGCATTAACCTCCCTAAGCTCCTTCTGCCTCCCTGGGCTAGCACGTGGCACTGGTAGTATCTCAGAAAATACTACCTTGGAGGTCCTTGCTTTAAGCTTATTCCCTAATTCTCTAAAATCATTCTTTAGGACGCTCCATCTTCCACTAACTTTGTCATTGGTACCAATGTGTACCAAGACCGCTGGTTCATTACCAGCCCCTCCCAATAATGTATCCACCCGATCCACAACATGCCGAACCCGAGCACCCGGGAGACAGCAAACTGTTCGATTGCTGGGATCTGGGTGACAAATTACCCTGTCTACCTTCCTAATAATAGAGTCCCCTACTACCAAAACATGTCTGTTGCTCTGCCTATTCTGCACTCCCTCTCCTCCAGTAGAACTGTTCTCCCGGCTGTTTTGGAGGGAACAGCTCTATCTGGCATTGCCATTCCTGAATGGACATCCCCAACAGTTTCACTCAATCTGGCAAATCTGTTGGTGTTTGCCAACTCAGAACTGGCCTGCCTCCTCCTGTTCCCCTTGATTCCCCTTCTAACTATAACCCAGCTACCTCCCTGGCCATCCTCACTAGCCTCAGCGCCTCCCTCCATACTAGGCCCAGCTAAACTGTGCTCCGTGAGCACCAACTCCCTTTCCAGTGTGACAATATCGTGAAGTGTTGCAATTCTCCTCTCCAGATCTTCAATTTGAGCTTCCAGAGAGGCAACATGCTCACACCTGTCACAGTGGTATGGACCCTGGATCATCTGTTCCAGTAGTGCATACATTTGGCAGGATGTACACTGAGTGAGGTTACCACTGGACTGACTCATGATTATCAGTTACTAAAATACAGTGAGAAAACAAATCAATGTATTTGTATAAAGATTTCTTTTCTACACCTTAAACCAAACAAAACAGAAAAAATATACTGTATACGATTGTTTTCTGTTTTTTCTTATAATACCCCTTTTCTTTGGATTTCCTCCTTTTATTTAATCTCCTACACACCAACTACACTTACACTAGAAATGATTGCAAGCTCCCAAGCTCTCACTTCCCTTGTTAAAATAGACCCCGCCTACTCGCCTGTACAATGATAAATGAGCACAGGATAGATAACACTGTCCTGCCCCACAGAACCAATTCAACAGAAAACAACAAAATGCACACAGATATAACTTACACAGGCCAAGCCACACCCACTCTCACCTGTACACTGATTACTGCAACAGACAGAAAACTCTGCACTGACTTACAGAGCGGATTCAAACAGAAACTCACACAAATGCACACAGATATAACTTACACAGGCCGAGCCACACCCACTCTCACCTGTACACTGGTAACTGCAACAGACAGAAAACTCTGCACTGACTTACAGAGCGGATTCAAAAAGATAGATGCAGACCTGAGAACAATACTACAATGAGTAAAGCAGTATAAAAACACGCAGAGGTATATAGATCAAACAAGCTCCAGCTGAAGGGGAGATGACTGATTTAAGTCACAAATGCTTCTTCTTCTGCCCTCTTCACACACCAAATCAAAATAAATATTACATTATTGAGGAGTCACAGATGTCTGCTTCCTCTCCACAAGAGTGACAGTTATGTTCATGTTGTTTTTCACCTGATGAGGTGGGTTATTATGCACGATTAATGCATAGCCAAAAGAATTAGTGTAAGTGTGTGGAACATAATCTTGCTAAATGGGCTAAACATAATAGCTACTGTTTTCACAATAAATCCTGTGTAATCCAAGTAATCACACAACATATCTCACATACATCTTAAATACATCTTAAAATGTTATTGTTATTTAGAACTCCAAAGTCAGACATATATACAATATTTTGCAATGTGTGATTGTTATCTTGGATCTACAGAAAAAAGGTATTGCAGTATACAGGCCGTATCCACTTGGTTTTCATGGCAGAGATACTGGAGTGGGTTGCCAGTTCCTTCTCCAGTGCCCCACTGCATACAGCTCCTGGTATTCCTAGGTGGTCTCCCATCCAAATACGGACCGGGCCCAACGCTGCATGGCTTCCGGGTGATGTGATCTCTGGGTTCCTTGGCTGGGATCAAACCCAGGTTGCGGGGGTGAAAGCACCAAATACTAACCACTGGGCCGACGGGTAACCCAGTTGTTCCTTAATTGGTTCTACCTGTTGCATCTTGGCCACTGTACATATTTCTAGGGAGGTAAATAATGTCATCCAGTACCCCTAATTCTTTAAGAAATTGACATAGTTTCTTATGGTCCACACAATCAAAAACTTTAGAGTAGTCAATGAAACAAATAAATACTAAATTGGAAAGTCCAATATATACTGATTAAATAGAATGATTTGCATTAGAAAAGAAAATGCAAGTGCAACGCATAGCCAGTTTCTCAGGCTCTTTTAAACTCTTTTAATAGCTTAAAAAAACAACTTGATTTTAGGGTGAAACTGTCCATTTTACATCAATGTGCACATGTGTCCTATCTAAATTTCTCACAGCCCAATCCCCATGCCTAATAAATGGGATCTCACTACCACGGACGACATTGCAAATCAGAAGAAAATAATATGAACAATTTCCATTCATCACTTTGACTTGCAATGGGACAATATGTTTCATATTAATTTCAGTGGCCTCTCTCGGGCCCTCCCATGTTTTCATCGCCCCCCACGCCCCTTAACAGCCCCCCGCAGCCCTACCACGACCCCTTGCAGCCCACTAATCTGCAGTATATGGTGTTTTGCCTGAAAAAAAGGCAACAAATTATTATATCCTGAGAGAAGAAATCCTTAGGAGTGAAAAGAGTACAGAGGTGGAGAATACTAGAGAAAGGAAGTACCTCACAACGATCTCTGACCCAGAGAAAGGAGAGATCAAATGGACAAATATAGCCAGTTTTCTTACCCAGGAAGAATGTCCTAAATATGACAAAGAAACTGGACACCTTACTAAAGTGAACGATAAGGAAGAAAAGAGTCTGGAGATTGAGAGGTTGAAAGACGAACCACTATCCCTGAGAGGACACGAGAAGCAGAATATGGAGATGTGTCCTAAAAGAAACGTAAAGTAACCCAAGATCGCTCTGTCTCAGGTGGCAATAAAACAAAGTGCTGTGGACAAGGAGAGGCAAGAGGGGACACAAGTAAAGCAAGAGATATAGATGAACTCTATCCCATTGGGACTGAAAAAGCCTGAAGTGAAGGGTATCAGGATGATGCCAGATTACATTCCTGAGTGGAGAAGGAAGCCTGTGTTTGAGGACAATAGAGTGTCCTACAGGAAGAAGACATATGTGTCTATTTAAGAGCAGAAGAAGAGTACTCCCATGTATACGCTGAAAGAGGAATTTATGCAGATGTTGCCACAAAATAACCGATAGGAGAAGTGAGATTTCCTCCCTAATCGTTTACGTCAGAGGATGAGCGATCTCTCTAATAGGAAGGCACAAGATAAGTCTGAGGAGCAAATAAAGAAATTGTAAGATGCACAAAAGAGGATAGAATGCATGATAAAGGAGGGGCATCTCTAATGGGAGCAGGAAAAGCAAACGTGGCACAGCCAAGTAGATGATCTACACTCTCAGTTACAAGAGGCAGAGAGTAAAACAGCTCTGATACAGAAGAAGTTGCTGATGCATACTGCACAAGAGCAGAGGATGAACAATCTGTCTGCTATGGAGATATGGTTGGAGCAGGGTGATGCATGTCCATAAGAGACTAACCCTGATCTTCAGGACCAGTATACACAAGAGCTATGTCCAAAGAAAGCTCATATGCATGGCATAGTGAAGGAACGTGTTCACGAGAGACAGAAGGATGAAGAAAAGGTGTTGGAGCTGTCAGAGATATCCAGGGAGGACCTGAAGAAAAAGAGAGAGGGAATTCTTCAGTTGAATATACAGCCAGAGATTCAATGTCAGCAAAGTGAAGTGGATTTACAAGCTAATGAGGAGAAAATACAGCTGAAGGAAGCAAAGAAAGACAAAAATCTGAAAGCAAGTAGAAAAACTGAGAAAAGATGAAGAAAAATGGTTAAAAAAGAATAAATATGGGTGAAGGCAGAGGTTGCTGAAACCACGAACCTTCTGCAGAAACAAAAAATTTAAATGGCTACTAGGGAGGACATGCGTTTGGAGTCTATGAAGGATACTGTACCAGAACAGAAGCAAGATGGCTGTATGAAGTTTGGGGAGAATTAGCAGCCAGCCAATCGTAGTACCTGGAATAGAGGTATCCAAGTTATCTGTTCTTACAAACCATTGGCTCAAAATGGTTTGCGAGGAAGAGAGACATCCCAAGAAGTTGCTTTTCCATTATAAAAATGATGTTGATGAACCTTACAAGGGAGAATTGAAGACTCTACAGAAAGGGCTGAGAAAGGTACCCCAACAAGCTCAAAGTGTCAAAGAATCTGACCTGAAGTTGTACAGATTGACAGCAGAGTCAGCTGTTATTTAAGCCAGACACCAACCCCTATATGATTGAATTGAAGGAGCAACTGAATGAAGTAAAAGAGTGCACCAGAGAGAAAAGAGCAAAACTCCCTATGATGAAAAATACCCTCAACAGTGTAAGGCAGGCGATGGTGGAGCTGAGTGCAGTAAATGAGAGCAGATATGTCACAGTACGGGTTGAGGAGCAGAAGTTTCACAGAGTGCAAGGGGCCATTATCAATAGTAGATCACAGGAGTTACAGAAGAGGCACTGTGACAATAATGCTTTAGTCCAAGGTTTCAAAGAAAGTCTTCCTGAGATGAGGGCCCAGGAAGCAGAAGACTGGATGCCTTCTGAAAATCTCTGGAGACTTGAGCAACATGACTTCTAGAGAAAATATTCATGCCTTATCTCAAGGAGAAATAAATGGATGGATTTCACAGAGATGCAGCTGAAAATATTCAGAAGGAAATTAAAGAATTAAGTACAAAGCTTCAGAGATGACCATGGTGTCAAAGGATGGTTACTTTACAAAGCGTGATGATGTTCCTACCAGTTCAAAGAAGACAGCGCTAGAGGATGAGACAGCTGGAAGAGCGGTTGCTTCAGTGTTTCTGAGAAAGTCTCACTGGTGCCAAAGTGATAGGAAGAGTGCTGAGAGATGGCAAGAGACATTGGATTGCATACACAGTCTCACGCTGTTGGACACTCAACCCCATGGTGTCGAGCTGAGATGGGGGATATGTGATGAAGTGCCACCAGAGTTCAGAAGAAGAGTTCACAATTTCTCCCCAGGAGTGAGACTGTTAACACACAGTTAACATCCAGGGAAGGATTGTTTGGGAGCTGTGAAAAGTCTGCAGCTTGGAGAGCAGAGCTAAAGTTTCAGAGAGAGAGAGAGAGAGAGAGAGAAGGGTCTTGGAGACTGCTCTGAGAAGCAGTGAAGACACAGAGCTGCCGATTGGAAGGCTACTGTGTTCCACAATACCCTGAAGGTGTTCACCCAGGAAGGGTAAGGCTCCAGAGACGCCTGGGACTATGCAAAGAAAGTGGACTTTGGAAACAGATACGTGCCCATGCCTGTATATTGAAGGTCATTATTTTGTATGGACATTATTTTGGGCAGTGAGGGAACTGCAGCAAAGAGTTTAGTCAGCGCTTCAAAAGAAGCTAGGCCTTGTTTTTGCACTGTATTTGATTTCTGTTGTATGCTGACAAGTTTAAAAACGTTTAAAAACATATCTTTTAAAACATACAAAGGGCTCCAGAGTACTCCATTGGGGTGCTGGAAACTAAGGCACTGAATCCCTAACGTGACAGTGATTTGTGACAATTGCTAAGAATCCCCAAAGATGCCCTGGCGTTCAAAGCTGTAAACGGCAAATGGAGCCAAAAGTATTACAGACTCCAAATAGGACCCACAAAGGTTTTTAAAGACACTGTAAAAGACAATATGAACAATATAAACACACCAGTAGACTTTAAAATATGGGGAAAGCATTGAAAGCATTACAATTACTTGCACAACAATCCCCAAATAAAAAAATAGACATTTAAAATTATATTTATTTCATCATATGTTGGAATGGTCATGCATAAAGCAATAAAAGACACACTACCTGATCAAATAGCAACACAAAAACATGAAACTGCTTGTCACATTAAACCTTTCTCACTCACAGAGGCTCTAATGTGTACCCTGGAATATAAATATAATTGCATATACATCTCGCTTATCACATCTACATTTGGGAACACAAATAGTTGCCATGTTTCACCGCCACATCACATATATCAAGTACCAGGGGGACATTTAATTATTTGTTGTTCAGTCCTTCAGTTGGGTCCGACTCTCTGTGACCCTATGGACTACTAAGCACATTTAGCTAGGTCTCTGCCTGTGCTGTTCCACAAACTTTGCATGCCAAAGATACTGGAGTGGGTTGCCAGCTCCTTCTCCAGTGGACTGTGATTTATCTGACCTCTCACCTATGACCTCCCCACCTACAGTGACCCTACATGGTATAGCTCACAGCTTCATTGAAGTAGACAAGCCCCTACACCTCCACAAGGCAGCAAGCTAGAAGGGGAACCAGGGAAAATACACCACACTAATCTACTCTAACCCATCAGGAAGGGCCGCAAACACACATGGAGGCTGTGCAGAGGCAAGTGGAGCAACAGCCAACTCACGTCCATCAGGGACAATCTCTGCTATGGCCATCCTGTAGTCCCACGCCATTGCTGGTGGCCATGTGCCAAGATGTATACCCATTATCATTTGATGACCTCCCATGAAGTGTTTTCTATCAATGTATTCACAATATCTTCTGTCATATTCCAATCAGGCCTTCAAGGGAATGTTGATGCTCCACACTATCACAAATTCACCTTTATTATCATATATTATATATAATCTTTTTATTATTATTATTATTATTATTAAATGTATTAATCTATTGCATAGTAACTAGGGCTCATTAATTTACAGAAAAAGGAAATGTGACACATATGAATTGTATGTGCATGTCCCATAACCACAACCATTAAAAACACACTAACATGGAGAGAACGGTATAACAAAGCGTTATTTCATATTCAGAGCACAATCAGAAATGGTCCAGACTATGTATTAATATCATGGGTGTGGTGTGGGTGGATCACAGGAGAACAAGAGGCTTGGTTTTGGGAAAAAGGGTATACCTAAAGGGGGTAAAGTCACAGTCTAGAATAAGCATACACCTCATACATTTGATTCACAATGCTTGAATATGCAGGAGATGCCTTCATGGCCCTGAAATGTACCTAAAAAAAAAAACTGACTGCAGCATCTCTTCTCAACAGCATTTATCAGTAACCATCAATTGGTGACATGTTCATGTTAGGTAGCCATCTGCATACAAAATATCACCATCACATAGGACAAGATTGAAGACTCTATAGCCAGGCTAGATTAGATTAACATTGTGACCAAAAGATGGTCACTGAGGAGTGCTGTTGAGAAGGTACAAAACATATGTGCAGCCCCTACATACTACTACGCCTAGCTTTAGACACCCAGGACCTCTGCAACACAGCTTAAACGTCGAACTCTGTCAAATTGTGCAGCTTCTAATAGAATTTAGGAGGGTTTTGGTAATGGGAGGGATTTAACTGAGGAATTATTCTCTATTGAGACAACTTTTTATACAGCATTTCAATATAAGCAATATAGCTCATATTTATACCAATGCTGACATTAGTATTGGTATAGACCTTTGTAGCAATTTATGTTGCCATTTAAAGAGCAACTCTTCAGCACCTTATTAATTGCACTTTATATCGCATGATGCAATATTTCACTGCAGCACCTACCTTCACTGCAGCACCTTACTGCAGCACTGTAAGCACTCGGCACCTTCACTTTTGCACCAGTCACTTTTTACTGGTACATATATATTTTTTGTTTAAGTCACTCTCTCTATATGGTCTGCACCAATACTTTTAGGTGTTTATAATATATGCTGATCATTTTTTAATACCAATAGGGATTCATATTATATTCCATTAGTAGGTCCGACTGCATCTCTCTTTATTTTTATCAACAAGGATTTTAATAAATTATTTAATAAAAGTTATATTTAAAAATGTTTTTGCCCATTTAATTGAGATCAGAACAGGGTGTGCCCCAGTACAAATGAGATCTGTTCTATCCTCCCCTTTTCTATTACATTCATTGTTATCTCAGGGAGCACCCCTGTAATCTTTCAATAAGGTCAACACTTTGAGCCACCACACCTTCTTTTTTAATCTCTTTTTTCATAAATAACTATATACAATAGAGTGTATTAATGTACATATTATCTTTCCAATTAAAGTAATTCCCTTTCCCCCTCCTCCCTCTCTCATTCTAAACCCATTCCTTATTTTCTTAAATTTACATACATATGTCAATGTAATTCAAATAGTCAAATAACAGTCTTAAAGAAAAAAATAAACTTATTGATGGTCATAGCAAAGGTCATAATAATGGGAAACTTTAAACTTCATTTAAGAAAAAAAGGTACACCACTAACTTGGAGCCAAGTTAATTCTGGGCATAAAAACGATTTCTGGTCGATAAGTCTCACTCAGAATTTCAGCATCAATTAAGTGATTCTGTAAATTATGGACAATTAACCGAGTTTCATTACATTGTCCTTATGATTGCACCTTTTTTAAGTTGGATGCATTCCAGAAGGTATTAGTGAATGTAAAAATTCTGGTGAATAGTTTTTTCATTCACTTGTTCATCAGACAATATACAGTATAATGTGCACTATAATATATTTTTGGGACTTTCAATCAAATCCAAAATTGTATTATTCAGCAGCATGCATCTTTATTTTGTGATGTTAATATAACTTTTTGTGCAAGCTCAGAATTATCATTATTGTTAATTTAATTCTAAAATATGGTAGATAGTATAGAATCAGTGCAAACCATTGAAAATTGAACTAGTACAGTATTATCTGGTAAATTTGGTATGTGTTCTGTTTTTCCTCCACCAATTTTCAGTAACCAATCGTTAAAAAAAATTTGTCCTTCTGATCTCATATTTTGATATAATTTAAGATGCACCATTCTTTCCAAAGTGGACTGGACTTCAAACCCATTTCAACTTCTTCAGTTCTACTTCCACATACAAAACATGATAGGTAATGTTTGCCTAAAATCAACACCTAATAGCATCATCTTCCTACCAAAAGAAAAATTATTTGACATAACTTCACACAACAAAATATCTATGCAAAGACAAAGAGATTGAGTTTCACTCAATGTCATTTGAATATCAGATACAGATGTTTTAAAATTGGTACTGGAAGTTTAAACCCAATATGCACCATTCTGCCACCTTGTAACAAAAGCACAGCAATTCCTATAGTTGCATATGGAAGTACTATTTGACCTTTACCTCTTATCTAATTCATCAAGATGTTATACAAATAAGTTTTACCAGATCGACCAGGTCCATCAAGATAAAAGCAATGCCGTGTTATCATTTAATTGTCAAGCTCAGGTTTTATTTCACTAAATGCTTTTAGTTGTAATGTATTTAAAGTAGCAATTTTTTATTTTGCTTTTTCTGTTTCAACAACATAAACTATGAAGAGTTTAACTATTTGCTGTTTTGGTCCTGGAACAGGAAGATGAAATGATTCACAGCTTAATCCATGACACAAAAATATATCTTGTATCTCCATTAAAGCTTTCAGTTCAGAAGTTGATTCACTGAATTATTTTAAAAAGTCTTCACACATTGATATTTTATATTTTTCTCATAAAGATAGTGCATTAGTTACACTACAAAATATGCAAATAAAACTGAATTGTTGCCTCAATTGTTTTGGCATTTGACATATTGCAGATTCTTCCAAAAAATGGTACAATTAATTATCATCAGCAAGGAAGTTTCTTTCTCATGAAGCTAATTGAAATGATTCATAAACTATTGAATTACCAGTTCTCTTAAAACTTTGAACACCAGGCACATTTAGAAGAAGTAAACGTAAAGAAAAATGTTCAATGTCACCTGGACGAACTGTATAAATTCTTGCACCCTTTTGCCATGCCACGTTAATGAATACATAATGATAAGGAATATCAATATATAAATACTCCCTAGCATCACTGTTGAATTTAACTTAAACCAAGTAGTAAGTGTTGTTTCACAATATTCTTTTCTGTCAACAGCAGCTCTTTCTTCGCCAGCATTAAAATAAACTGTCTTTGAGGTAAATGAATAGCCAAACGATAAATTTAATGTGAAGAATCATGCATTTCGTATTTCAGCACCTACCAGATTGCATCTGGTGCACTAACATATCGGGCATCTACATGACATAAAAGTTCATCATGTATAAAATGATGTACCTTCTCTATTATGTTCAGTTTGGACAACTATACTTGCTGCATCATGTACTTTGTAAATATAAATCTACACATATTTGATAGATTTGATAGATGTGCAGTCTTCGACATTAATGTGTGCATTATACTTTAACAACAAATATGGATTATACAGTACAACATATCGATTATCCACATCTTTACCACAAACAATAGTATTTTGACCTTCGCTTCTTCAGGTATAAAGGATATCCATTACAATTAACTAAAGTATTATTGCTAACATCTTTAGGAAAATCTTTAGGGCATTTTTTATTTTCCATACACAGTGACTGAAGATTTAAAGGTCCATAAATCCTCCTACATGTAACAATTTGATTTAATGTTGCTTCTTTTTCAGGATCTGGTAGTTCTTCAGTAATAACAGAATCAAAATGATCAGCACCATGAAGTTTGTTCTGTTCTTGAAGAATCAAAAGAATATGTGCACCTGTAAGACCTCTTTTTTGAAATTCTATAGTATAAACATAAACAACACATTTACCAAATAAATGATCAACTGTTATATCATGAATTAATGCAGATAGTTTAATTTTGAATATTTTTGCAACAGGCGTATCAGAGTAAGTTTGTGCAAATAGCAAATTTTCTACAATTGTAAGCCATTGTGGATTGCATGTGAATGTAGTAAATACATCTGCTTTTTCATATTTTGTAACAATAGCCACTGCATCATTCAATCTTTCTCATATTGTATGGAGATCCCTGAAATGAAGAAGGTAAAATGATTGCTCATCCAGCAGCAACTCCCCTGTTTGTAGCAGCTTCAGCTACATATTTAATAAGTCCAGAATATTCTTCAACACAGCTTATTTTGTAGATATTTAATAAAATTGAGATTGCTAGCTTCTACTTGCAAATAGGAAACAAGCATCCACTGTTGAGTAAGTTTTCCACCAGGCAAATTTGGATTGAACTGGTTATGAATAGTAATTTGAGCAACCTTATACTCAAATATTGAAAAAAAATTTTGAACACTAACTTTACTATTTGGATAACTTGGAAGTACTAATTTTGGTTGCCATCCTGGCTCATAATCTTATAAGTCAAAGGATCCATATTTGAGCTTAAAATGTTTAAGTAAATAAATAGTTGCTCCTTATTTCTGGGATATATTTCTATAACTCACTGAAATGGTGGTTCGACATCTTCATTTTCAAACGTCGAAGAACCATATTCACTTTGGCATTAGCAAATTATTGTTTACTGCAAATGTTTGTTGTTCACCTTCTACCTCACTTATTTTTTTGTAAGCTTGAGTATATGGAATTCTCATCATTATATTGTCAAGTTCATAAAAACAGTGGATAAGCATTTGCTATGTTCAGAAAGATTCAGTCGTTCTTCAATAGCTTCCATGGTGTCCACTATACAAAATTGTTAATATTTTCTTTTCTCTCCTGCTGTGTGCAAATGAGAAGGACAATGGTAAATTTGGCCTTGAACTTAAAAAAAATAAGGACCATGTCCTGGAGCATTAGAAGCAAAAGAAATAGCACTGTTGTAGGAACACATGTTTTCTTTAAAATTTGTATAATGTGGAAAGTTAGAATCACTCATTATACTTTGCAAATATTATGGAAATTGTTCTTGGTCTAGAAGTTTAGGCTTTGCAACTATTACATTTACCATTACTAGGTGGTTAATCTTTAAAATGGTATGCACCACAAAAGTTACAAATGATACTCAATGAGCCATAACTGTGAGGCTCTAGTCTTCGTCTTTTAAATAATGTACTTTTAGGAATACCTAGCTCTACATTGTTTTATTTGCAATGTTCTGTACAACAAAAATGTTTTGCAACCTTGCACTCATTAATATCTCTAAGTTCCTGAGACATAACCTCAGTAACCATTCTTAATTTCTCAGCACACCTTTGCTGATTACTTTTTTGTCACCATTTTAAAGTATCCTGTGATTTTCAACTTCTCCATCTTTTCACACGTTCTTTTGCAAAATGTTTTCTGCGTTCTTCAGTATTTTCTTTATCAGACATTATAATCCGTAAATATAATGTAAAATATTATTATTATATTCAATTATTATAGTATTCTGTTATATATAACAAAGAATTAAATAAAAAAGATTCAATACATTACCTTAAACTTAAAAGTAATACCTCAACAGCAATTCTATATTTCACTCTTTCTTGGATGTCTATATCTCTCTGGTATCTCTAAGATTTGTCTCTCTCTGCCGTCTCCCCTTCTGCTTTCTGAGATGTATATAATTGCAGTTGTTATGCCCCTCACTGTTCTGTGCAGCTTATGACACTGTCACCCTCTGTGCGGACTCCCTGTGTGTGGTCATTCACTGTACATTCTCTGTGTAACTATCATCTCACTGTGTACAGTGTCCTTATGTACATTCTTCCTGTGTGCGGTGTCACATTATGTTGTCTCTCACTATATGCTCTTCCTGTGTGTGGTTTCTCAGTGTACAGCCTTCCTATATCCATTGCCTCACTGTTTTTCTCACTGTCCCCTCTCTCTCTCAGGTTGAAAATCCCTGCAGTTGTCAAAATTGTAACTTAAAACCCATCTAAGCCTTTGAACTTTCAAATCCGCAAAAGTTACAATCGCTAAAATCGCAAATCGCTATTCAATTGCTACAATTCCTCAAGCCCGCAAATGTTTTCCCACCCGTAAATGGTAAATGTAGAAGAAAATCCTATGGGTACCAAATAGGACTCCCAAGGGGGTTTAACCCCTGTTTGTAGCACTGTAAATGCAAAAAAAAAATCAATACTGCACCTTTAAAGACGGGGAAAGTGATGAAAGACATTAGACAGAATTAATTGCACAACAGTCTCAAGCTCGCAAATCTGCAATCAAAATCTGTTTTTTTTAATGTTTAATTTTGGTGTCATATCAATCTCGGGAATCAATGAGTTAATACATATCAGGCCACCAATATGCACTAGAACATTTCCTTCATTCATTTTTTATATTTTGTACATTGCCAAATTGCGAGTCTGATCGCATATCGGACCTCTAAACTCTAATTGATTGTGGTTTAACCTCCATGTTTTACTGACGTCATGATGACGGCCTCATTTACTATTGCCAATTTCTAAATCAGTAGTTACGGCCTTGCTTAATTGATCATGAAATGCTACTTATGATTGCATGGATTACAGTTTACGCTTTTGGTCCGTAAATTGCGGGCTTTTTCAATTGAATCGCTCCGTAATTGTAGTAAATTTCAAGCCCACAGACATATGGCCTGTATAACGCTTGCAATTGAAAACGGCCAACCAACTGGGCAACTTATTTACAGCGTGCATGCGCAAATACATAGCAACTGTGCATGTGTGGTGAAGTAATTCATGCGCAGTTGCAACGTATTCGCGTATGCACACATTTTTCTGCTATACAGGGGTTAAGTAGAAGGCAAAACTATTTTAACACATTGCAAAACAGTTGAGGACCAAGTGTTTGAGCTTATGTAGAAAGTGTTTTTTCCCAAAGCACCTTACATGATTGAAAACTTGCAAACTTACAGTCTGAAGAACCCCCCGCTGGTATGGAGTAATTTACATTCTATTTATTAAAAAAAATCAACTTTTCTTTATACACAGTTCTGTAGGCCTATATACTGTATCGTTTCATTTATGTACATTGTTAAAATTTAGCTTTATAACCTAAAAGTAACTACACAAGGTGTTACAGTAATGGTGCTATACTGAATCCTAGTGGCCAAATATAATATTGCAATAAAAGACAATATGTACATTAAGACTAATCAATGTTATAGCATTTGAAATCTTTTACTTTTCAAGTTTTAATGTTAATAAATGGTCAACTAAAAATATGCTTAACATGAAAGGTGTGCCACTGGCCCTTTAAGGTGGGTCCTGAAATCTGTTTTCTATGAGATATTAACTGAAAGTATTAGAATAACAGCTCACCAGTCCAAGATGCAGACTGAAATCCACTTAGCTTTGCCTTATAGTTTGATGACTTCATTTCTGAAAAAATATTGGGGCAGATCATTGACTTTAAAGGGACACATCAGTGGTTTCAAATATTACATAATTTAAATACATAAGTAATAACAAGTACTTTACTACTTTAATGTTATTAAAATATGACATTTTGTTACAGCAAATTTTCACTTAAAGTTACAGAACAGAGGTTCCAAATATAGTATAATTTAGCAATATAGATAATAATAAGTACATTATCAGTTGTATGATTTAAAAAACAAAAAACAACAACATTAAAGTTCTGTATTTAGCTGCCAGTCAGACTTTCTCATCCACCAACAAGCTGAGATTCTAATATTTTGTTAACGAGAGATCATTAACAAGATTAGCCCCAGATGCACTGGGTCGATTGTCTTGTGTGAACTCACTGATGGCAAATATCTGGGTGGATCAGAAAGTCTGACTGACAGAATGGCAGACTTCAATGTTAGCTTACTGTAGGAAAATGCTTTTTTGTTTTAAACCATATAATTTGTCCAAATTATAAACCCCCAACTGTCTGTGTGTGTCCTATAATAAATAGGAAAAAAGAAACGGGTCTGCAGCTACCCCTGAGACCTTTGTGGTTTCCCAAAGTACAAGGCTGGATGGAGGGGCAGCTTGACCTGGCTAAGATCCAGCTTGATTGGTTGGGGGTGGGCTTAATCCATGACACAAAAATATCTCTTGTATCTCCATTAAAGCTTTCAGTTCAGAAGTTGATTCACTGAATTATTTTAAAAAGTCTTCACACATTGATATTTTATATTTTTCCCACAAAGAGAGTGCATTAGTTACACTACAAAATATGCAAATAAAACTGAATTGTTGCCTCAATTGTTTTGGCATTTGACATATTGCAGATTCTTCCAAAAAATGGTACAATTAATTATCATCAGCAAGGAAGTTTCTTTCTCATGAAGCTAATTGAAATGATTCATAAACTATTGAATTACCAGCTCTCAAATCCTTAAAACTTTGAACACCAGGCACATTTAGAAGAAGTAAACGTAAAGAAAAATGTTCAATGTCACCTGGACGAACTGTATAAATTCTTGCACCCTTTTGCCATGCCACCCTTTTGCCATGCCACGTTAATGAATACATAATGATAAGGAATATCAATATATAAATACTCCCTAGCATCACTGTTGAATTGAACTTAAACCAAGTAGTAAGTGTTGTTTCACAATATTCTTTTCTGTCAACAGCAGCTCTTTCTTCGCCAGCATTAAAATAAACTGTCTTTGAGGCAAATGAATAGCCAAACGATAAATTTAATGTGAAGAATCATGCATTTTGTATTTCAGCACCTACCAGATTGCATCTGGTGCACTAACATATCGGGCATCTACATGACATAAAAGTTCATCATGTATAAAATGATGTACCTTCTCTATTATGTTCAGTTTGGACAACTATACTTGCTGCATCATATACTTTGTAAATATAAATCTACACATATTTGATAGATTTGATAGATGTGCAGTCTTCGACATTAATGTGTGCATTATATTTTACCAACAAATATGGATTATACAGTACAACCTATCGATTATCCACATCTTTACCACGGACAATAGTATTTTGACCTTCGCTTCTTCGGTATAAAGGATATCCATTACAATTAACAAAAGTATTATCGCTAACATCTTTAGGAAAATCTTTAGGGCATTTTTTATTTTCCATACACGGCGACTGAAGATTTAAAGGTCTATAAATCCTCCTACATGTAACAATTTGATTTAATGTTGCTTCTTTTTCAGGATCTGGTAGTCCTTCAGTAATAACAGAATCAACATGATCAGCACCATGAAGTTTGTTCTGTTCTTGAAGAATCAAAAGAATATGTGCACCTGTAAGACCTCTTTTTTGAAATTCTATAGTATAAACATAAACAACACATTTACCAAATAAATGATCAACTGTTATATCATGAATTAATGCAGATAGTTTAATTTTGAATATTTTTGCAACAGGCGTATCAGAGTAAGTTTGTGCAAATAGCAAATTTTCTACAATTGTAAGCCATTGTGGATTGCATGTGAATGTAGTAAATACATCTGCTTTTTCATATTTTGTAACAATAGCCACTGCATCATTAAATCTTTCTCTCATATTGCATGGAGATCCCTGAAATGAAGAAGGTAAAATGATTGCTCATCCAGCAGCAACTCCCCTGTTTGTAGCAGCTTCAGCTACATATTTAATAAGTCCAGAATATTCTTCAACACAACTTATTTTGTCGATATTTAATAAATTTGAGATTGCTAGCTTCTACTTGCAAATAAGAATCAAGCATCCACTGTTGAGTGAGTTTTCCACCATGCAAAATTGGATTGAACTGGTAATGAATAGCAATTTGAGCAACCTTATACTCAAACATTGAAATATTTTTTTGAACACTAACTTTACTATTTGGATAACTTGGAAGTACTAATTTTGGTTGCCATCCTGGCTCATAATCTTATAAGTCAAAGGATCCATATTTGAGCTTAAAATGCTTAAGCAAATAAATAGTTGCTCCTTATTTCTGGGATAGATTTCTATATCTCACTGAAATGGTGGTTCGACATCTTCATTTTCAAACATCGAAGAACCATATTCACTTTGGCATTAGCAAATTATTGTTTACTGCAAATGTTTGTTGTTCACCTTCTACCTCACTTAATTTTTTGTAAGCTTGAGTATATGGAATTCTCATCATTATATTGTCAAGTTCATAAAAACAGTGGATAAGCATTTGCTATGTTCAGAAAGATTCAGTCGTTCTTCAATAGATTCCATGGTGTCCACTATACATAATTGTTAATATTTTCTTTTCTCTCCTGCTGTGTGCAAATGAGAAGGACAATGGTAAATTTGGCCTTGAACTTAAAAAAAATAAGGACCATGTCCTGGTACATTAGAAGCAAAAGAAATAGCACTGTTGTAGGAACACATGTTTTCTTTAAAATTTGTATAATGTGGAAAGTTAGAATCACTCATTATACGTTGCAAATATTATGGAAATTGTTCTTGGTCTAGAAGTTTAAGCTTTGCAACTATTACATTTACCATTACTAGGTGGTTTATCTTTAAAATGGTATGCACCACAAAAGTTACAAATGATACTCAATCAGCCATAACTGTGAGGCTCTAGTCTTCGTCTTTTAAATAATGTACTTTTAGGAATACCTAGCTCTACATTGTTTTATTTGCAATGTTCTGTACAACAAAAATGTTTTGCAACCTTGCACTCATTAATATCTCCAAGTTCCTGAGACATAACCTCAGTAACCATTCTGTTATATATAACAAAGAATTAAATAAAAAAGATTCAATACATTACCTTAAACTTAAAAGTAATACCTCAACAGCAATTCTATATTTCACTCTTTCTTAGATGTCTATATCTCTCTGGTATCTCTAAGATTTGTCTCTCTCTGCCGTCTCCCCTTCTGCTTTCTGAGATGTATATAATTGCAGTTGTTATGCCCCTCACTGTTCTGTGCAGCTTATGACACTGTCACCCTCTGTGCGGACTCCCTGTGTGTGGTCATTCACTGTACATTCTCTGTGTAACTATCATCTCACTGTGTACAGTGTCCTTATGTACATTCTTCCTGTGTGCGGTGTCACATTGTGTTGTCTCTCACTATATGCTCTTCCTGTGTGTGGTTTCTCAGTGTGTAGTCTCCTTATGTGTGGTTTCTCAGTGTACAGCCTCCCTATATCCATTGCCTCACTGTTTTTCTCACTGTCACCTCTCTCTCTCAGGTTGAAAATCCCTGCAGTTGTCAAAATTGTAACTTACAACCCATCTAAGCCTTTGAACTTTCAAATCCGCAAAAGTTACAATCGCTAAAATCGCAAATCGCTATTCAATTGCTACAATTCCTCAAGCCCGCAAATGTTTTCCCACCCGTAAATGGCAAATGTAGAAGAAAATCCTATGGGTACCAAATAGGACTCCCAAGGGGGTTTAACCCATGTTTGTAGCACTGTAAATGCAAAAAAAAAATACTCAATACTGCACCTTTAAAGACGGGGAAAGCGATGAAAGACATTAGACAGAATTAATTGCACAACAGTCTCAAGCTCGCAAATCTGCAATCAAAATCTGTTTTTTTTTATGTTTAATTTTGGTGTCATATCAATCTCGGGAATCAATAAGTTAATACATATCAGGCCACCAATATGCACTAGAACATTTCCTTCATTCATTTTTTATATTTTGTACATTGCCAAATTGCGAGTCTGATCGCATATCGGACCTCTAAACTCTAATTGATTGTGGTTTAACCTCCATGTTTTACTGACGTCATGATGACGGCCTCATTTCCTATTGGCAGTTTCTAAATCAGTAGTTACGGCCTTGCTTAATTGACCCTGGTATGGAGTAATTTACATTCTATTTATAAAAAAAATATCAACTTTTCTTTATACACAGGCCTGTAGGCCTATATACTGTATCTGTTCATTTATGTACATTAAAGTCTAGCTTTATAACCTAGAAGAAACTATACAAGGTGTTACAGTAATGGTGCTATACTGAATCCTAGTGGCCAAATATAATATTGCAATAAAAGACAATATGTACATTAAGACTAATCAATGTTATAGCAGTTGAAATCTTTTACTTTTCAAGTTTTAATGTTAATAAATGGTGAACTAAAAATAGGCTAAACATGAAAAGTGTCCTGAAATCTGTTTTCTATGAGATATTAACTGAAAGTATTAGAATAACAGCTCACCAGTCCAGGATGCAGACTGAAATCCCCTTAGCTTTGCCTTATAGTCTGATGACATCATTTTTGAAAAAAATATTGGGGCAGATCATTGACTTTAAAGGGACACATCATTGGTTTCAAATATTACATAATTTAAATACATAGTACTTTACTACTTTAATGTTATTCAAATATGACATTTTGTTACAGCAAATTTTCACTTAAAGTTACAGAACAGAGGTTCCAAATATAGTATAATTTAGCACTATAGATAATAACAAGTACATTATCAGTTGTATGATTTAAAAAACAAAAAACAACAACATTAAAGTTCTGTATTTAGCTGCCAGTCAAACTTTCTCATCCACCAACAAGCCGAGATTCTAATATTTTGTTAACGAGAGATCCTTAACAAGATTAGCCCCAGATGCACTGGGTCGATTGTCTTGTGTGAACTCACTGATGGCAAATATCTGGGTGGATCAGAAAGTCTGACTGACAGAATGGCAGACTTCAATGTTAGCTTACTGTAGGAAAATGCTTTTTTTTTTAAAACCATATAATTTGTTTAAATAATTATAAACCCCCAACTGTCTGTGTGTGTCCTATAATAAAAGCAAACTTGTGTGCTTTATAGTCAGGAAAAAAGAAACGGGTCTGCAGCTACCCCTGAGACCTTTGTGGTTTCCCAAAGCACAAGGCTGGATGGAGGGGCAACTTGACCTGGCTGAGATCCAGCTTGATTGGGTGGGTGCGGGCTAAGTGTGGAGTTGTAAGGTGGAAGCAGATATCAGTGGGCTAGGTGTCATTGTGGCCTTAGCGCACAAATTGACAGGTTTTCCCTTATGCCTCTTCTAATTCTGCTTATTTTTGGTTATCCCCTTTCTGTAACTTTCATTTTTCTTTCTTTGTTCCTCTGTTGTTTTCTTCCACCTCTTCCTTCTCCCTCCAATTCTGCTTTTTTGCTTTATTTTTATCCTCCCATTATCCCCTTATCTTTTTATCTTCAGTTTGTCAGGATGGTTGAGAAAACTTCAGTCGAGGCTCTGTTGGCAGGTGTTCAGCAGAGGGTCCTGGAGAAGGGTGTCACATGGCTCTGCTGATGCAACTTTGCTGGCTTCCTCTACCAAATCTATGTGGGATCTTGGGTCCTCCTTGTTGGGCCAGATGAGGGGAGCTCTAGCGTTCCCTTCTTCTGCACAACCACAACATCAAGTGCTCAGGGGTGCCAATCATGGCATCACCTCTGCCTTGTCTAGGCCAGCTTCCTCCAGCCCTCCATTACCTCCATATTCTATGGGAACATTCAATCTTCTCCTAACCCTGCTCTGCCTGCTTAAAGCTGTACATGCTGTTTCCACTGAGGTTGTTGCTGCTGGTGAGGACTCTGCACTACAGACTTTACAGCCTTCTCATAAAACCTCCGATCCATCTCTCAGGACCTTTAGAAGCAGGTGTTGCCAAGTTCAGAAAGATTTAGAGGCTGCTGTCCAGGAGATTCCTTGGGCAGCTGCTTCTT
The DNA here is from genome assembly GCA_027410445.1 of Discoglossus pictus. Taxonomy (NCBI): domain Eukaryota; kingdom Metazoa; phylum Chordata; class Amphibia; order Anura; family Alytidae; genus Discoglossus; species Discoglossus pictus. The sequence continues at coordinate 89,506,089 of CM050167.1, forward strand.
CACTGGCTAGGTCTAGGCTGGCTAGAGCAAGAAGCCTAAAAAATGATACAGCTCGTTATCTATGTCTACCCCTCATACAACTCCCATACTGCTACAGCCCCCAATGCAGAGGGGGGTAGGCACTTCTTCAAAAGTCTAATGATGGCAGATAGTCTTAGAAGCTCCCCTAAATTTCCTTCTAGGGAGATTCATGCACGCCACTCCCTACACTACATGTTAACTACCCACAAGGACCGTTTGGGTGCTTGGAAATCTCAGCACCAGCACCCTGATATCCGGCTTCTATATCAGTCAGAGTCTTCCATCAGGAATCAGCACTTCTAGGAGTCTCAGTAACCTTCCTGTGGTAGTGATCAGGACAGGTTACTTGCATGGTGGAGATAGGTTCAGTATCACAGCCACCAGGAGCAAAATAAGAGACACATGATTCCTATATGTCTCCAGAAGTGAACAGAGGGGATGTACACACTGTAACAATGAGAGGATGTGGCAGACAATTACTGGAGATGACCTCCACATGGGGTCTAGCAGTACCTTGATAGCTGGCACCTGAGAACAATAGGGCTACTTTATAATACACATCCTGCTGTCTCTGTGTTTGAGTGGTCCAGACCTTAGGTAGAGTACATGGCAGATGTGATTAACTTAATTTGCTAACGATGGGCCAGAACAGATAACAATACAATAGAGGTGTCTGATCACTGCAGACTCAGCACACCCTGTTTTCACAGTTTCAACATAATGCAGAATACAGTAATATTACATTGGGAATTACATACAGTATACAGGATAAGGTAGGGGCATATGCCATAAGACTACATGAAGCATGGTGGTACACTATGGCTCTATGTCTTAGTGCTATTTACCCCATCACCCACCTGCCCATATTACCCAATGTAATTCTCCTACCCATTTTCCAATTTGGTAGTCTGTCCTCTATGGTGGCTCAATGGACCAGGATCCAAGGGGTCCATGACAGAGATAACATATCTTCTGCTTTCCATTCCAGGGATTCTTTAAGGAATTCCTGATCTCTAGGCTGTCATCATTGCTCCTGTTGTTGCTGCTTCAGAAGGTTGGCATTGTCAATTCCTGGTAGGAGGGCACCTCATCTTCATCTTCGGTGGCTGAGGAATAGGACCTGCAAATGGAGCAGCAAGTGATTTCCTGAAGTGAAGGTTGAGTCTTCTACTTAGTTCACCTTCCACTCACATCAGGGTATACAAGCACATGAACAACATCACTCTTCAGTCACAGATATGTAGACGTTATTAAGGTTGCACAATGTCAATGCTCCACTGGATTCTCTAGCCCTCTTTCTTTCCACTCTAATAAAGGGCTCTTGGATCTTGTTATCTCTCAGTCTGTGCAAAGGGGTTTTCTATTCAGGAATTGTTGAGCAGGGATCCATGTTACCTATGGCTCCTTCAGCTGTTTCCGAGGTTCCATTAGGGTAACAGATGAAGCCTATAACAATACAATATTGTGTACACTGGAGAGGCTAGGTCGTCATCTTCCTCAAGAGGTAAAGTAAGATATTTGGGGAAGAGAGTTTGTGAACATCTTCTCCCTTCTTCACATTTTTTCTGAAATTCAGGAGGATGGACATTTATCCAACTCTTGGTTAGAAGATGATAGAAACAGTAGAGAGATATCCATAGCAACATTCCTCGCTATTTAAATATCTAGAGGGATACATTTGTTGCAGCTGGGTAATAGCTGCATTTTAATAATTCCTTATTGAATATTGTAGTTGCTTATTACCCTCTCAATCTTAAGTCGGCTCTCGTGCATCCGGAGTTCATTTCGGAGAAGCTTCATAGGTGCAGTTGGGGACAATGGATGGCCCCTTCTTGGAGCCTCTATTTTTCTGACCTTTGGGTACCCCTCTTTGGGTAGTTCCTAAGAGAGCATGGAAGGTTTGGACTTATCTATCATCTCTCTCTTCTCAAGGGGTCTTGGGTACCTGATGCCATATATAAAGAATTCAATTAAATGCGTCATTTGATATTGTGGCACATTTGGTCAGGACAGCTGGAAGGGGAGATCTCTAAGCCAAAATAGACATTGAATCTGTGTTTTGGTTACTGCCCATTTACCCATCTTGTCATCATCTCTTGGGGTGTTTTTTCAAAAGGAGCTTTTACATACGTCTGTGTCCTGATCGGGTATTACATTTTGTTATCCTACTTTGTAAACTTTAGCATTTTTTAGGAATGGGTTCATTACCTAGGTGATTTCCTATTTGTAGGTCCTGCTGAGGTCACATATAAGCTCATCTGCTTGCTGCTTTTCAGGTCATTACTGACTTCAGGGTTAAACTAGCATTCAACAAGGCTGAAGGTCCCTCTGCCTTCTAAAATTTTAGGTATAGGGATAGATTCTGTTTTAATATAGTTTTCCAGCTGATAAGCTGGGTGATTATGGGCTGGAGGCTACTGCTTCAAGCTAAAAATGTTTCCTTATGGCGATTGCAATCAGTAATGGGCAAGATCGACTTTGTGTACAGGATCATCCCCATGGGCTGCATTTTTTTGTCATCTGTTATCCCTGGCTACTGTTGCATCATTTGATTAATGTTACATCCCCCATGAGGGAAGACCTAGGCCTCTAGCTTTTTTTCAGATGCAGTGGAATCGCATGGCTTTGGGATCTATTTTCAGGGCAGGGGTGTGCTGCCCCATGCCCTGAATGGTGGATGGATTTCTAATAGTTTTTCAAATGGATAATATGGGAGTGATGTATACCATCAACCTGGTCTCTGCCTCCCCCCCCCACCTCGGTTGCTCCAACAGTTTGTGTAAATATATCTTACGCTTTTGGTGTTGGGAATGGCTCCTCCATGAGGATGCAGAAAGTACAGCTTTCCCAGAGCATCCGTGGGAGTTGTGAGTCATCAGGTAGCCACTCTCATTTGCCAATCTGTGACCTTTACCACCTAGTGGGCTCACAGCAGAGTTTGGTGCACCTGTTTTGTTATGGTTTATGTTACAGTGCCACAAGACCAATTGTTCTCCATCAGCTAAAGATGGGCGGTTGATGGCCCTTGCATCCCATTTTAAACTGGCAAGGTTAAAATATGTCACTAATGATTTTATGGTTTATCAGGTGGCTAAGAGTTTAAAATATCTAAAAATGACAGCACCTTATCACTTTTCTCAACTTGGCCATATTCCCCTTTCTAGAAGTGGTTTGTCTATCTTCCTTTGAAGTGCAGTTGTTTCTGATGATCTTTTCTCTTGCTATTTTTTGGTCTTTTTGGCTGTGGGAATTGGTAGCACCTAATACGCTTTTAGCTGGGGGTCTTGGGCTGTGCATAAACCGCCACTGGTCAAAGGCAAACCGATTAGGCAAATGGAAGACCATTCTATCATAATCTGTTGGTATGGCTTGTTGCCCACTCGGGAACATTCATCACTTGCTTTCAATTTGGCCAGTGTTCCCTGGTCTCCTCCTGATACATTAGGACAGGACGTTGCTATGTCCCTTTCAATTCTCCTGCATACTGGACACATCGGTTTGTTCTGTAGCTCTAGATGGTTGACCACTCTAATTTCTTCCTAATCAGTTTGAAGTGCAATGTCTGGGATTCCGCTGTCTGCAAGGGCTTAAGTTTTTCAGCATGTGATTGGGTTACTCCCCAGGATGTGAGGGGCTTGTCTGGTTGTAGGCAGTTTTGATCTCTGTTTGAGAACTTATTGCCATCCCTAAAAGCAGATAGGGGTGTGGACTGGTCAACCCCTCCTCTTCTTTTTGTCTTCTTTTCTCCTCAATCAAAGTTGTACCCTTGTTTTTCACCAATATTGATGTCATGTGTCTCGTTTCTGAGTCATCTTCTTATCCCAGGTTAAGCATACTTGGGTCAATTACACACCATCTGAAATCAAAACACAAAGAATACGCTGACACATAGTGTCATCAAGCCCATCAAGTCTTCAGCATCCATCGCACACTGAACAGCTTATAAAAGCAGTGAGACGCAACACATTTAGCAGAGTGCAAATACAGCCAAAAATAGGCAATGGAAAAGCAGGCACAGCTCACTACCCTTGATATTCTGTTCAGGAAGCATCTCCCTGTCAGTCAACTTCTGTCAACACTTTGCAACTTTCAGGAAATATCAGCAATTCAATGTTATTATTAAAATCACACATAAAATCACTAGACAATGGGTACTATTAAATTAGAAGCCTGCATCAGCCACAGGGAACATGCAAGCGCTGCAGGGACGAAATCTCACGCAGTTACATATTGATTAAATTAGAAAGCCCTGTGAGCTGCATGGCTGATGCACAAAGTCGTAATCCATGCTGCGGCCGGTAAATATATAGGCAGTGAATATGAAAATCCATTGAAACCCATAGTTCCATCTAAGATGGGTTCAAATTCATGGTGGCATCCTAAAGCTCCCCCCCCCCCCGGACCCTAGCTTCCACCCTGCTCATCACTCATAGGCTTCCCCCAATTAACCCATTGCTGTGGAGCCCTTGAGTGTCCTATTTAGGACGTGCACTGTTCAGGGCATTTGCAGATTTTATCGCAAATGATGCATGGGGGAATCATAGCAATTTAATAGCGATTTGAGATTTATACATCTATGGCATTGCAAGATCAAAGGCTTTGCATTGCACGTAGGCAGTAGTTTCACAGCAATCAGGAAATTTAAAGTAGTAGCTTGCAAATATTTTGCGGACCGCGAAAGGGGCTTTACGAGGGTAATTTAATAGCAAAAAATGCTGTGGGCTGCAGGCTGGACCATCAGCAGCAGGAGCATTGTGGGAATCACCCCCTGGACCCTCACACGCATCACAAGCACGTTTCCAGCCCTTTCAAATTACTGGAAGTTAAATGAGCCACCAACCATCTGCAAGATTGTCGAGCTCATGGGGATCACTCTCAACAGGCCCACTACTGCCACCTGGTGACATTCAAGCAATACGTGTGCCGGACCCCAATCCCATCCCACTCCTGCCCGGCCACAACAGATGTTGCCAAAGCAGTGGTTTGCCCAGCAGGGGTTGTCCCAGCAGTTGGTCCAGCAGATGGTGCAGCCATTGTTGCCCTAGCAGATGTTGCAGCCATTATTGCCCCAGCAGATGTCACAGTCATGGTTGCCCAAGCAGATGTCACAGCCATTGTTTCCCCAGCTGTTGTCACAGCTGTTCATGTCACAGCCATTGTTTCCCCAACAGACCGGTCCAACACCATACGGATAGTCAACAGCACCATCTCCACTGGCAACAGCACCATATCCATTGGCAACAGAATCCCTACTGGTAACAGAATCCCTATCCTTATGGGGAACACCATCACAATGGGCAACACCTCTGGCCCCACCACTTCACATCCAGAGTACAAAAGCATCCTGAGATGGAACTCACGTCCCTGCACCAGGCACGTTTAGTGACATATATCAGCACATCTGCTTGGCTGATGAGCGTGTGGCCGGAACAGTCAAAATTAAATTGCTACAGGGCAGGCGGAAAGCATCCGAGCAATATATGGTGAGGTGAGGAGGCAAAATATTTGGATGGAGAGGAAGGAGCAAATGGCTCTTAGGGACAGACAAGCCCAGACACATCACTTGGCGTGGCTGATGCATCTGGCTGAAGCCTATGTGCCTACACTCCAGCCTTTGGTTCCACAGGCTCCACCGCAGCCAGAGCCTACAGCCTCCTCATCTCACCCCTTACCGCCAACAAACGGTTGCTACACAGCCACCCCAGTTGGATGCACTGCTCAATCCAACATCTCCTTGCTGTGGTAGAGGGAGGAAGTGCGTGGTCACAGAAGGTGTGGGCCCAGTGCTCAGCAAGAAGAAGTAGGTGACAATGTCCCCCAGGTCAGTGGTTGTCAAATCTCTCCCCAGGACCCATAACAGAGACCGTGATTTTGGTGAAACACTGTGTGTATATACATGTTAAGCAATTTGAGGCTCCACCACCTGTTGAAGACTATTTGCCTCATTTATTGTGTGCCATAAATCATGGCCCGTCTGATGGCTCCTGAGGAGAGGATTGAGAACCACTGCCCTAAGTCCTCCTCATCCACACTCCACAATGAATATTATTTTGTATTAATGTTGACATACTAATGGCTGGCTACAGAGTGTGTACACGTATGGTTATGTTGAATATTTCTGCAATTGATGTTGGATTACGGTTGAGATGAGATGTTGAAGTTAATTCAAATAGTGTTCTGATTGATATCTTGTTCTTGTCTCTGTAGGTCTTAATAGCCCAATCTCACGACCATGAAGGCATGTTCCTCAACCTCCTCTTTCTGTGTCACAAATTCTGCTAATCAATTTCTGATTATTCCTTAATATCTGACAACACACTGTGTGTGGATTAGCAACCTTATTAAATTGTGATTCGGCCAATTGAATAGGGCTCTATAGCATATTTTTGTTACAGACGTTTTTAGTTAGTGAAGTCCTTGCTTTTGGATAGAAGTTCACTAACTAAAAACTTCTGTAAAAATATATGCTCTGTGGTTATATAGTGCCCTTTTCAATTAGCCAAATCACAATTTAATAAGGCTGTTAATCTGTATGTCATTATCCATGAATATTCTTCATCTGTTTACTTGAGCACATATAAACAAGTTGTAAGTGTTATGCACATGACTGGTTTCTCCAATTACATGGAGTGAATTCTGATGATTCTTTTTCTCCACAGATTCCATTTATTCACAAGCACAACCTCTTGCCCTTCCGGTATCCACCCACACCCACAATGTTAATGCACAGTCTTGTCCATTCCTGATAGTGCTCTGTGTATGAAATAAAGCTTTTTGTTATACCATTCTCACCATGTCAGTGTGTTGTCAATGGTTGGGGTTTTGGGACATCCACATACATCCCATTTGTGTCACATTCCTATATCTGTAAACTAATGAGCCAGAGTTACTATGCAACAGATTAATACATGACATAACAATAATAATTAAAATAGTAGTAATAGCAATAGATATCATATAATGTATATCAGATATAATAATAATAAAGGGTTAATACACATGGAAAGTCCAATTAGTGATACTGTGGAGTATTAACATTCCCCCTGAAGGCCTGATAGCAATATGATAGGTGATGATGTGAATTGATAGCAAAACTTAATGGGAGGTCACCAAATGGGAATGGGTATACATCTAGGCACGGCCACCAGCAATGGAGTGGGACTTTCCAGGATGGACGTAGCAGAGATGGAGGGGAGTTGGCTGCCCCTCCACGTGCCTCTGCACAGCCTCCATGTGTTTTGCGGCCCTTCCTGATAGGTTATAGTAGATTATTGTGGTGTATCTTCCCCTGGTTCCCTTGTGATTTGCAAAGTGGTGGTGGTGAATGGGCTTGTGTACCTGAATGAAGCTGTGAGCTATACCATGTAGGGCCACTGTAGGTGGGCAGGTCATAGCAGAGAGGTTAGACAAATCACAGTCCTCTAGAGAAGGAACTGCCAACCCACTCCAGTATATTTGGCATGCAAACCTTGCGGATATGCACAGACAGAGACACTAGTAGTTGTGCTGCAGTCCATAGAGTCACAGAGAGTCAGACACAACTGAAGGACTGAACAACTATATATGAAATGTTCCCCTGGTACTTGATATATGGCATCAGAGCCTCTGTGAATGTGGAAGGTTAATATGTCAGCCATTTGCATGTATTTGTGTTGCAATTTAATGAGGTAGTGTATCTTTAATATCTTTCAGCATGTTGCAGCGTGACTTTTCATATTGGCATATGCATGAAAATAACATTTTATTTTTTACAATATTTGATATTTGGGAGTTGTTGTGCAAGTAATTGTAATGCCTTCCATTGCTTTGCTTGTATTTTAAAGTGCATTGGTGTCTTTATATTGTCATTTGCAGTGTTATAAACTAGTCTGTAAACCCTTTGCGGGTCCTATTTGGAACCCGTAAGCTTTGGGCTGACATTTGGCGTTTGCGAGCTTGATTACTGCTGCGGTGTTGAGCGATTTTTGCAATTGAATAGCTATGTGTTATTTCCGCAATCGGAAGTCTTTCGGCCTTTGAAGATCAAAGGCTTCGGGAGGCTGCAAGTTACAAGTTTAACCATCAACATTTTTTCAAGGCCGTAACTCGTAACTCATTTGGAGCCCCCAAAAAGACGCCAATTGAAAAGCAAATTAACTTGCGATCTCACTTACAAGCTACTGGATCGAGCGAGAGCTCAATTGAATGAGGCTCTTATTGTATCGAATTTTAATTAAAACTCCTTCAGGACTAGCCATTTAACCCATACTCTACTGGAATAGCTGTTGCACCTGGCTCTTGACTCCAAAATACATGATGTAAGTCTCCATTTTACAAACATACAAATGCGGGAAGAAATATTGAATTGTCAAATTTTCTTCATGCATTTGCATGATTGTAACAGGAGATTTACATCATGTTAATGCTAATGTATTTTAAATGTTTATTGACACATTTAAGACATTAGCAATGCACGCTATGTCAATTTTACAATAAATATGTCTAATTTTTGTTTAAAATTTATGTTTAAAAACTTTTTCTTACAGAATTTAATAAGTATAAAAATTACCTGATGTCTGAAGAACACACTTTCTCTCTTGCAATACAGGAAAAATATATATTTCTAAAACAAGTAGTGACTAATTCAATGACTAATACAATTCTGCCAAATACATGATGTATATGTGCAAGCTGCCTTTTCAAAGAGCCTCATTCAATTGAGGCTTTTGGGAGATCCGGGCTCGCAAGTGGAGGTGGCAAATTATTTTGCTATTCAATTGGCTTATGTTTGCGGGCTCCGATCGAGTAACGGGCTCCGAGCTGTGATTCATTGCGATTTGTAATATTGCAAGTTAATGACCTCAAAAGCCTTAGATCTTTCACAGCCTTAAGAGTCCCGAACGCTAAAATCTCAAATCGCTATTCAATTGCTCTGATCGCCCCTCGCTAACCACTCTTTCAAGCCCGCAAATGGCAAATATCTAACCACAAGTTAATGGTACCAAGGAGGTCTTGCAAAGAGCTTTATGACAAATTGAAGCACTTTAAAAGCAAATGAAAAAGCAATGCTATACTTTTATTAAGAGTGAAAGTGATGTTAGGTCTTAGAATTAATAGGTCAACATTCTCCAATATTTTCTTTCATGTTCAATTTTCGTGCTATATCGATCACGGCAATCAATGTGAAGCCCGTAGGACTTTGAAATCCAACCTCCATTTTTCAAACTTGGAGGTTGAAGCCTGTAGGACTTAGAAAAATGGAGGTTGGATTTTAAAGTCCTATGCCCTTCACTTACGAGTTACAGGCTTGGAGGTTGGTCATGATGACGATTTCTGTTTCCATTGGCTGTTTCTGCATCGGGAGTTGCAGGCTTGCTCCCGTAACATGTTTAAGCCCGGAAATGCTACGTCCGATGGCAATGGTTTCCAATTTTCACTATCGGCCCCTAACTTGCAGGCACGGACAATTGAATAGTATCGCAAAAGTAGAGCAGCCGGAGTCCACAACTCAATCACAGGCATTTAGCTGTCTGCGATCGAATTACGAGCCATGAATTGAACGAGGGTCAAAGTCTGTGGGAGTGAGGGTGAAGGTGCAAATTCTAAAAGCTTATCTGACTCTACCAAGTAATCATTAGAACCATCTCCCTTCCTCCTGCCCCTTCATTTATTCTTGAACAGAAAATACAATTTAGAGAAACACTCTCACTCTGCCAACAGAAAGTTTGGACTTCACAAACACGGCACTTTTCAGGCAAAAAAAATCAGAGTCTACTAAAATAAAGATTTTACCTAAACATGTTTTTATGACCACCGCTTACAAAGATGCTAATGTTGTTAATTTGTGAAATATTTCTAAAGCATATAACATTTCCCTAATCTGCTATGGTCCTTTAACTCCACATAACTCTGTTTATCCACACTTATCCTAGCTGGTCCTCAATTGTAAATATATCCCTGATTTTGTAACACCTTCAAATATCATACTAACATATTTAGCCGAGACTCACAGGAAGGTTATGTAAGGAAAACTGTATCATGTAGCTTTTTATAGCCACACATGTAATTAATAATTATGTGACCCACTACTAAACTTAGAACACATAAAAGCAACTTGTAAAAAAAATAGTACATTGTATATAATACAGTATTTATTTATAAGTAATAAAATATAAAAAGGTAATAAATATAAACATTGAGGAAGTTGATCAGTGAACCCAGTGAGGATTAGGGGGTTGGGGTTGAGGAGGGAGGTTGAGGATGAGGAGGGAGGTTGAGGAGGGGGTTGAGGATGAGGAGGGAGGTTGAGGTTGAGGAGGGAGGTTGAGGAGGGGGTTGAGGATGAGGAGGGGGGTTGAGGTTGAGGAGGGGGTTGAGGATGGGGGGTTGAGGATGGGGGGTTGAGGAGGAGGAGGGATGATGAGGAGGGAGGTTGAGGATGAGGAGTGGGGTTGAGGAGGGAGGTTGAGAATGAGGAGGGGGGAAGAGACACAGGGAAGGGAGAGGGCGGGAAGAGACACAGGGAAGGGAGAGGGGGGAAGAGACACAGGGAAGGGAGAGGGGAGAAGAGACACAGGAGAGAGAGGGGGACACAGAAGGCACAAAAGGGACACAGGGGGCAACACATTTCACACCCTCGGCTTATACTCGAGTCACTCGTTTTACCCAGTATTTTGTGGTAAAATAGGTGCCTCGGCTTATACTCGGGTCGGCTTATACTCGAGTATATACGGTAATAAAAAATAATAAAATCAAACAATAAAATATATTAAAATAGTACTATGCTTATAAATGGTAGCAAGCATGCATGTTAGTATATATAGGTATAGGCCCTCCTGTACTTACTGCTACTACTCACAATATTATAGAGGGCTAACATAATTTATTATATTAGTACTGTAGGTGACCTATAGCCTATCTGCCTCAAAAGGTAACCCTCAGATCCCCCCTACATAAAACATGATGGAACAACCTATACAAGTCAAATAACTACCCAACCCTTAAAGCGTTGAAATACTGCCTGAACTACAAACCAATACATACAAAATGCTAATAATAATAATAATAATAGCCATCCTAGATGTGTATCAATGTATATACCTCAACCTTCTAGAAATGCGGCGAGGTCTATATCCCTGTTTAGGCCTGATGGTTCTAAGATACCCAAGAGGTGAATCCATTTTGTCTCCCTCTGTCTCAAGTAAAGTAATCTATTTCCACCTCTTGCACAAGGTTGTACATGTTCCACTGCCTGAATCTGAACACCAGAGGTATCCTTATTATGTTTTGTCACTACATGGGCCGGAAAACCATTCGTTAAAATTCCTCTACTAACATTGTACATATGCTCTCGGAACCTAGTCTTCAAAGATCGCTTGGTGCGCCCTACATACTATAGGCTGCATTTACAGGTAATCACATATCCAACATAATCAGATCTACATGTAGTGTGTTCCTTTATTTTATATTTCTCTTTTTTGTTTGTAGATTCAACCATATGTCTGTCCCCAGATTTTAAATGGGGACAAGTACCACAACTTTTTACATTACACCTAAATGTGCCCTTAGTTACTTTATTTTATTATAAACCCCTCTCTTTTAATAGATTTCAACTCACTTGGGGCTGATTTCTGCTTGAGGTTGAAACTCCTTCCAAAGGTCACAGTAGGTTTATCTGGTAAAGCTTCTTTCAATAAATCATCTTGTAGAAAAATACACTCTTGTAGAATATGTCTTATAGTTAGGGCTGCCTTATTATATTTTGTTAAAAATCGTATATCTGATCTCTTGCGGTCTCTTGTCTTTCCCTCGCTCTTATCTTTCTTACATAATAGACTGCTCCTATCTAGTTCACGTGCCCTCTTTTTAGCATTCTCCACCCTCTGCGGATCGTACCCCTTAGCCAAAAACGTATTACTTAATACAGCACTTTCCCTATCGAAGTATGCTAGGTCACTACAGTTCCTTCTTACCCTTTGGAATTTACCATATGGAACATTTCTGATCCATTTTGGATCATGACAACTAGCCGCATCCAGATACCCGTTCGTATCAGTGGGTTTTGTATATAAACTTGTAGTGACCTTGCCTTCTCCTCCTCTAAGGAGAACATCCAAGAATGGTATTTCTATCTTGGCCGTAGCCATAGTAAATTTGAGATGCATTTCATTAGAATTTACAAACTCTAGGAATTCTTCCTTTACTGCTTCCATCTCCTTTTTTGACAGATTTGATCTATTTTTTACAAACTTTCTATTATAAATTAAACTTTCCCTGTACCATCCTTTTAAACACTGGGATAAAGTTTCCCTGTGATTGAATGGGATAAAAAATCAATCTAGGTCTGGTATGTTTATAGCTCTCATTGTCATATTCCAAAGCTATATCCTCAAAGCTATATCCTACCAGTAGTCCTGCAATCCAAGTAAGGGACAAATATTACGTGGACCATACCTAACCCTTTGGAAGGACTGTGGGAGGTGCATTGGACCTGTAGGCACCCACTGGAGCCACTAAAATACCTCATTATTTTGAGGCCAACAAATGTGAGTAAGATTCTGTATATCTTCTAGAGCTCATGTGATCATCAAATGTTCATATTGCACGAGGAGGTGGTGCGCTGTCTTTTCCCCTACCCTTCTTCTTGTTTATACTAGCCATTGGGACACGGTGGGAACAGTGTCCTGTGAAGAAGTCGCACACCTCTGCTGTATATGGACTGAATGGGAAAGACTGAAGAGGGGTCTATCAACACTCTTTTACTCATTCAAACCTGGACTATCTGTATGTGAACTTATTTATGGACATATGCTAGTCAATTATGTTTGCTTGTTTATTATAAGCATTGTTATTGTTTGTTTATTTTAAGCATTGTTATTTTAAGCATTGTTGTTTTTTATGTATTAGGTGCTATACTGCCCATTTGGACAAATCATCCCTGGGGTTTGTATGTAGCTACATCTTGTAGATCACATTTTAGTATGGAGCTTTTTGAGCGCTTAACTCTGACAATCACCTATTGAGGGTTGTCATTTCGTTTCTAAAACAGCATTTCCTGGCTTACAATTTTCTTACCGTCATTTTTTGACAGGCAAGTCGCTAGTACACATATATATTTAAACCATAGTGTGGTCGAGGTCCCTGTGCACTAGCGAGAGGGGGGTAATCCTGCCTGGGGGGCTCTTGCCTACTGTGAGGATGACCCAAATCTTACTATAAAAAACCCAGAAGGGATATATACTCACACTTTTTCCTTCACCATTGGATTTTGTCTATATATACTTTTGAACTTAGTTTTTCATACACTTACATGTTATATATAGATCTTTTTACTTTGTTTATGTATTTTCTTTTCTCTTTTTTTCACTATCACTATTTATTGTATAATTTGTTAGTGATATTTTGGGCACCTTGAACTGGGTGGGAGCCTTTCAGGTGTGGGGACTTCTTTGGGGTCACGTGGATTTTTATTGTATTGTAGGTTAAATGTGTATATGTGTATATTTATTTATCCATATATATATATATTTCACTTTTTTTTCTTCTTTTTTTCACTTATACATCATTAGACTAACAGACTAATTTAAATCAATAGGGATGCTATCAATTTTACATAATCTGCACCCTTCAGTTTAGGGTAATATACATTTCTTGGTCGTATGAGGCAATTTGTATTAGGTCGGTTTTGTCTAAGGATATGAGTGTTAATGCACATCCTATTTTTGTATGAGCAGTTGTCTCTGCTCAAACAATTCAAATTTTACTAAACACTGGGAGCAGCTATATCCAGCTATAGAGTGGATATAGTGGCCTCGCCAATACTTCAAGCCAGTAATAAACACAGCTCACAGGCTTATACTGTATATGATTGTTATTATTATTATTACATTTTATTTCATAGCGCTAGGGGTACAACAGACAAATACATTTACAAATATAGTAAAAACTAGCAAATTGCCCGTCAAAAAATGACAGCAATGAAATTGTAAGGTAGCTAATGGTGGTTTGTGTCTACTACTGAAATACAGTATATAATACAATTAATAAATGAATATAATTTACCTATTTTGAAGCATTGTGTTGAAGAGCTGGTAATGTGTTTTGATGTTGCTGCAGCATTAGTGGTGTTGAGATGCTGTGTAAGCGTGATGAATGTGTGCAGTGTAATAGTGTGCGTGCGCGAGACCAAACCATTAGCATAGTTGTGTACTTCCGCATTGGCGTAAAATGGCGGGTAATGTGTGGTATGCGTCTTAGCGGAATATCCCTAGGTCGTTTGTGGTGTTTTGCAAGTTTCTTGTGGTGTTTTGCGTGGTTAGAGTGCTGTAACCTCGTTTTCGTTTTGTTGGGCGGCCATTTTTTCTCTCGCTTAGCGATTTTTTTAGTGTCTAAACTCTTTTATTTTTACTTAACTGAAGGTGTAAGTTGTTTTTTGAGGTCCTGGATGCTTCCTCTTGCTGTAGGTAAGCTTTTTATGTATGTGCTGTGTGTATTTATTGTGTTTTTAATTTTGTCAGGTTCGCGAGTTGCGGACGATTTTTGCAAGGTCGTAATGTGTGGTAACGTGTCTTGTATGTTTTTGCGTTGCGAGGTAAAGTTTGCGAGGGTCGCAGTTGGTGTGTCGCGTTGTTTGCGTTGCGACGTAAAGTTTGCGAGGGCGCTCCATGCCAGCAACTGAGGCCATCGCCCGAGGCCCTCGCTACGCGAGGGCCGCGGCTTACTGCGCGAGCCCGCAAGCGTTAGCAACAACTCGTACGCACACAACTATATATGTGATAATAATTTATTCAGTACTCAAGGAATTTAAATCTGAATTTGACAATCCGTTTTTAAAAACATGCTTTATAAGCGAATTCCATGATATTAAAATATAGACAAACTCAAAATGTTTTATTCTGAAATCTAAATTATATATTGAGGTAATTCTGATATTATCATTCATTTAATTATTAGAATGTATAAGTACACAGTAATTAAGATTTTGTTTGACTAATTCACATGTACATCCCTATGTACAGTATGAATGTATCAACTTCCCTTAACGTACCACTTTAAATTTTATTATAAAGGTCTTTTTAAAGAATATTTAGGCACAGATGGATAAATAATATAATTTATTAAAGTGTTACTGTTTATTTGAGCAATTGATTGATACTTTCGATGATCCACCTCAGAAATTATAACCTCTTGTTTGAAATAACTTTCTGAAACCCAAATTGGGACCATGGAGGAGTGTAACCTGAGCTGCTAGCCATGTTCACACACACAAACCCACATACACTAGTCACCACCCACTATCATATTGCAGCTGTGGTATGCTAATTTAGATAGCACTCCAAACTCTATACACAGTTCTTTATTCAGGGATTGGAAAGAACTTGTGTAATTTGAGAGGATAATTAGAAGAGAGTAATTGTTTTAATGTACTGTAAAAGTTTAAGTTTTTTTTTCTTATTAAATCATACTTATCTATTCTTTAGAGAGTGTTCCTATAATTTCAAGTTTGCTATATGAAGCATAGATATTTTAATCTATTTGACATCTGCGGTATGTTACTGGGTTAAGTAAACTAATTCACTTTCTCACCTAATTATATAGAAAATGAGTTGTTAGTCCAATTAAAAAGGATATCAGATATACTGCAATACTTAGGCCCCTGTTCAATTGTGGAATTGTTGTTTATTGGAGCCTGTAATGTAGCCCGTAAACTAATTTGCTATTCAATTGGGGTCTTTTAGCTATCCGAAAACTATTAGCAGATTACAGGCTGAAAATCCCTGCGGTTGTTAAAATCGTAACTCCGACCCAGCTAATCCTTTGATCTTTCAAACTCATAAATGTTCAATCGCAAATCGCTATTCAATTGCTACAATTCCTCAAGCCCGCAAATGTTTTCACACCTGTAAATGGCAAACGTAGACGAAAATCCTACGAGTAGTAGATGTCACTCACAAGAGGGTTATATACCTGATCGTTGCACTGTAAATGCAAATAACAATTCAATACAGCACTTTAAAAGACGGGGAAATCAAATAAAGGCATTATAATTAATTGCACAACAGTCTCAAGCTCACAAATCTGCAATGAAATATTTTTTTTATTTTTTTTCATGTTATTTTGATCCCAGGTATTAAGGAGTTAATACATATCAGGGCACCCACATGGACTAGAACATTTCCTTCATTAATTTTTAATATTTTGTATATTGCCGGATTGCGAGTTAGATTGCATATTGGACTTCTAAATGCTAATTGATTGTGGTTTAACCTCCATGTTTTAATGATGTCATGATGACGGGCTCATTTACTATTGGCTGTTTCTAAATTGGTAGTTACGGCCTTGCTTAATTGATCATGATCACGCTCTGAAATCCTACTTCCAATTGCATGTTACGGTTTCGGTTTTCAGCACCTAAATATGCAGGCTTGTTCAATTTAATCACTCTGTAAATGTAGCAATTTGCAATTTAATAGGGGCCTTAGTCTTTATGTATCTACATCATTAGACTCTAAAATAAAAAAACATTAAAATCAATAGGGATGTCTATCACTTTGACATAATCAGCAGAAAATTGTATAATACAAAGAGAATACTGTAATGATATAGGAATCACAAGGTTGTGGAGACCAGTAGCCAGCAATAATCCAGTTCAGCAACTTGTAGGTGAAACAGGAACAAGCTTTATTGAAGGGATCAGGAACCAACAGTAATCTGGCAAGGATACAGAGACAGGAAGTGCCTTATATAGGCCAAGAACCAGACAGCTGACCAGACACAGCTAAAGAGAGTTGTCACTGATTTCATTGCTTTTAGAGTCAAGGTATCAGATCTCAGGCAAATCTGCAAGAGGCAGGCTGGCGTACCGGTAGGGAAGAGGTCCAGCAACAAACCAGGGTTCGAATCCCAGCAGAGTCAATTCCTCACATTACCCCCACCTCTATAGGCGCAGCCTCCGGATGCCCTATTACCCGGTTTAGCAGGGTACTGTGCATGGAAAGACTGAAGAAGATCAGGAGCGTGAATATTGTCCACTGGTTCCCACGATCTATCCTCCTCACCATAGCCTTTCCACCGAACCAAATATTGAAGCTTGTTACAGAAGAGTCAAGAATTTTTTCCACTTCGTATTCATGTTCGTCATCCACGAGGACTGGAGGTGGGGCAGGTACGGCTCGGCCAGGGAAATAATTTTCATGAAAAGGTTTAAGCAGTGCAACGTGAAACACTGGATGTATTTTCATGGAATTTGGAAGTTGCAAACGGAAAGTGACAGCATTGATCTGAGCAATGATCTCAAAAGGTCCCATGAACCTTTGACCCAATTTATGAGAAGGAATCCGAAGCTTAAGATTCTTTGTTGACAGGCACACCTTGTCACCAACATGATAGACTGGGGCCTCCTTTCTATGCCTATCAGAAGCTCTTTTGTAACATTCCTGAGCCTCCAAAAGAGTCTCTTTCAACAGTGCTTGGGAATCACGTAAGGCGGTTAGCAGGTCAGTGACTGCAGGAACGGGAGTAGTTATCGGGAGATTTACTAGAAAGGTTGGATGGTGACCATAATTGGCAAAAAATGGGCTCAGAGAAGTGGAGCAGTGTTGGGCATTGTTATAGGCAAACTCCACCGTGGGTAAAAAATCCAGCCAGTCATCCTGCAGGTAACTCACTCAGTCTGTCCATTACTTTGTGGATGAAAAGCTGACGATAGATTTACATTAATACCTAGGTTAGAACAAAAATGTTTCCAAAAACGAGATGTAAACTGCACTCCCCTGTCAGAAACTACTTCATCGGGCACTCCATGCAAGTGAAATATTTCCTGAATAACCAGGTCAGCGGTCTGTTTAGCTGAAGGGAGACCACGAGTTGGTATGAAATGACCCATCTTAGTTAACCTGTCCACAACAACAAGAATGGTAGTGTGTTCCTTAGAGGGAGGTAGTTCCACAATAAAGTCCATGGATATAGATCCCCAGGGACGATGAGGAATCGGAAGAGGCTGAAGCAAGCCAACAGGGGATGAACGAGGAGTCTTATGTCTGGCACATACATCACAAGAGGACACATACTTCTTAACATCCTCATGATACTTGGGCCACCAAAAGGATCGGGCAAGTAGCTCTTGTGTCTTTCGGATTCCTGATGACCTGCTGGTTTTGAGTCATGGAAGAGACGTAAAAAGGTCCAGTCGCACTGACTCCGGAGCAAACAGACGTTGTTGAAAAATCCAAAACCCATTAAGCATCGTCATATGGAGATCACGAGGAGGATCACGAAGAACTGGGTCTTCAGCGTAGCCCTTTTTAATGCGAGACATTAGATCAAAAGGAAAAGTAACTCCTATAAATATATCCTCCGGCAAGATGGTCTTGGTTACGGTAGCATCGAGGGGGTCAGCTATTCTAGACAAGGCATCCGCCTTACCATTCTTGGAGCCAGGACGGTATGTAACCAAAAAATTAAACCTCGAGAAGAATAGGGACCAGCGTGCTTGTCTGGCTGACAGTCTCTTAGCTGATCGAATACATTCCAGATTTTTGTGATCTGTGAGGACAGTAATTGGATGGGTAGCTCCCTCCAAGAGATGTCTCCATTCGGTGAAGGCAGCTTTTATAGCCAATAGTTCTTTATTCCCTATGTCATAGTTTCTTTCTGCTGGCACCATCTGGCGGGAATAGAAGGCACACGGATGTAACAGCATCTTAGGTCCAGTCCTTTGAGACAGTATAGCACCAACAGCTGAATCAGAAGCATCAACTTCCACAATAAATGGTAATTCCGGCTGAGGATGTACCAGGATGGGGGCAGATGTAAACAGAGTCTTTAATCGGGAAAATGCGGTATCAGCCTTATCGGACCACTGAAAAGGAGTCCCCTTACGTGTGAGTTCAGTGATCGGTGTAATAACGGCAGAGAAATTCTTAATGAAACGCCTGTAAAAATTGGCAAACCCCACAAATCTCTGGACATCTTTTTCATTCTTGGGGATGGGCCAGTCCAGCACAGCTTTAATTTTACTTGCGTCCATAGTTAAACCTTTAGGAGTTATGACATACCCCAGGAATTTAATTTCTGTTTGTTCAAACTCACATTTTTCTAGTTTAAGGTATAGGTGGTGGGTATGAAGGCGCTCCAGAACTATACGGACCTGTTTTCTGTGGCTTTCAAGATTATCAGAAAATATTAGGATATCATCCAAATATGCCACAACAAACTGATCCAGGAGATCTCGTAGTACATCATTGATAAGATGCTGGAAAGTTGCAGAGGCATTACAAAGCCCAAATGGCATTACTAGATATTCGTAATGCCCGTACCTGGTTCTGAAAGCTGTTTTCCATTCATCATTTGTTCTTATGCGAACCAGATTATATGCCCCCCGAAGATCAAGCTTTGTAAATATTTTAGCTGAGCGAAGTCTCTCCAAAAGTTCAGGAATGAGAGGCAAGGGGTAGCGGTTTTTAACAGTGGTGTTATTAATTTCCCTGTAATCAACGCATGGCCGTAGGCTGCCATCTTTCTTCTCTACAAAGAATATAGGAGCTCCTGCTGGGGAAGTAGAAGGTCGAATAAAACCTTTGGCAAGATTTTCTTGTAAGTATTCACGAAGAGCTTTCAATTCAGGCTCAGAAAGGGAATATATACGGCCAAATGGGATAGCAGCCCCAGGCAACAGCTCTATTGGGCAATCATAAGGCCTGTGGGGTGGAAGCTGATCAGCATTCTTCTTATCACAGACATCTGCAAAATCCCGATATTGTAGAGGAAGCTTAGTCAAGTTTGTAGCAACCATTTCATTAATTGTTGTGGCAACAGGTGTTACCTTAGTGGGTTGACAATTCATTAAGCAGTGTTCTGAAGGAAAGGACAAAGTTCTGATCTTCCAATCAATTTGTGGGTTATGCAGAGTAAGCCAAGGTACCCCCAAAATCACTGGAAACTGTGTGGAGGAAATTAGGTGGAAAGATATAGTCTCATGGTGATTCACTTCCAGAGTCAACTTTAAGGGCACAGTCTCATGTGTAACCGGGCCCGACGTAAGTGGAGAACCGTCCACTGTCTCCATTAACACAGGTGTAGAATTAGGGATAGACTGAATTCTATTTCCTGCTGCAAATTTAATGTCCATAAAGTTTCCGCCTGCTCCAGAATCTATCATAGCTGTAGTTGAAATGTTATGATCACCACATTGCAACGTGATAGGCACCACAAAATGAGGATATTGAGTCAACATACCCTCTTCACCATGAGCCAGAGAAAACAAGGGTTGTGTGACAGAATCCAGTTGATCTGCAATCTGGGATTGGTGTCAAATCTGTGCGCCCTCAGCAGCCATAGCTATTGTTCTTTTGGATTTGCTAGGGCAATTGATGGCATAGTGCCCTGCACTACCACAATACAGGCATAAATTGTGAGTGCGTCGCCACTGTTTTTCTTCATTGGATAATGGCCCTCTTATTAGATTTACCTGCATAGCCTCAGGCTCAAAGTCTGAAGGTGTTTGTGGGGTTGGAGTAGAAATTCTTGAATAGGAAATAGGAGTAGTACTTGGTCTAAAAGAGCCCTGTCTTTCCAATCTTCTTTCAGAAAGTCTCCGATCGATACGGATAGCCAAACGCACAAATGCATCAAAGTCTATCCCTAATTCTTCACCTGTGTTTATTCTTCTTTCAGAAAGTCTCCGATCGATACGGATAGCCAAACGCACAAATGCATCAAAGTCAGCAGGAAGATCAACACGAGCTAGCTCATCTTTAATAGCTTCTGAGAGACTTTTTCTGAAGTGTAACCTCTGAGCTGATTGGTTCCAGGTAGTATCAGCAACCCACTGTCTGAATTCAGCAGCATATTCAGCCACAGAGCGCCTCCCTTGATGCAAATAAAGGAGAGTGGCTTCTGCTGTAGCACATCGATTGGGGTCATCAAAAACTAGGCACATGGCCTCAAGAAAGTCATTTAGATTACCCAAGACTGGACTGTCCTGTTCCAGAAGAGGGGAGCCCCAAGCCAGGGCTTCATCTTTGAATAGTGAAAAAATAAATCCCACCTTCTCTCTTTCAGATGGAAATTGGTGAGGTAACATCATGAAGTGCAAACGGCATTGATTTAGGAAACCCCTACATTTTTTGCGATCTCCTCCAAACTTTTCTGGCAGGGGCAAGCGGGCATCTTGTGCAGGTGTAACAGTAGCAGCCGCAACATCACGTGCCCTGTAGCTGGTATACTCACTGTGCATTGACTGAAATTTATTTTGCAGTTCAGCTACCTGGTCCTGCAGCACTTGAATGGTCTGTGCCTGGGTCTGCACAGTTCTTGCAGTAAAAGCAACCTGCTGGGCCAATGCAGAATCTGACCCGGCGGTCTCCATGAAAGGGGCAGATTATTCTGTAATGATATAGGAATCACAAGGTTGTGGAGACCAGTAGCCAAGGTCAGCAATAATCCAGTTCAGCAACTTGTAGGTGAAACAGGAACAAGCTTTATTGAAGAGATCAGGAACCAACAGTAATCTGGCAAGGATACAGAGACAGGAAGTGCCTTATATAGGCCAAGAACCAGACAGCTGACCAGACACAGCTAAAGAGAGTTGTCACTGATTTCATTGCTTTTAGAGTCAAGGTATCAGATCTCAGGCAAATCTGCAAGAGGCAGGCTGGCGTACTGGTAGGGAAGAGGTCCAGCAACATGCAAACCAGGGTTCGAATCCCAGCAGAGTCAATTCCTCACAAATACATTTTAACCTGTATCCATAGATAGTAAGGTTGCAAGTCTCAATCTTGCAGGGTGCTTTGGGGAAAGCACTATGGGCATTGGATTCTAAGCTCAAAGACAGGGACCTCCATCCTTTGCAATGTGTTAATATTGCTATTGTTTTTTGTCTTTTTCTTAACCCACGGAATATGAGCCTAATTCAATTGCAAGCCCATAATTACCTCCATAACAGAAGTTTTGGCTGCTGGACGAATTTTTTACTAAACATTTCAATGTATTCAGTTTTCACTAAAATGTAATTACAGTCGCACAGCCTCCACACGCAAACCATGAACCTGTAAGTAGCATTTCAGGGCATGATCATGATCAATTAAATGTCGTGACTTTTGTGTATAAAAAGATCATATATATTTTGTCTACATGATATGATTGTCTGCTGGTTTTGCTGTTACCACTGTAAATACAGACATACTCATTTTCCAGGTGAAGAGTTAATCATTCTGCCTTATTTCTGAGCCTACTAAATGTTTTAGAACAGTATCAGCATTAATTTTCATAAGTGCACCCAAGTATCTAATTTATTATTCATAAGGCTTATAAAGCAGAATAGTCTGACCTGTGCCCCAGGGACCATAGTGCTGCCCTCTAGTGTTTTTAGATGGCCACCACTGCCTCAAACAGAATAATGCACTATATAAGTCTCTGCTAAGTATGTATTTTGCAACTCTTTTATTGTGGCCACACGCCACTCAAATGTACTGGGGCACAGGTGAGTCCCCCTCAACCACTATCAATTCCCTTTTATCTCAAAGCATTTTTAATAAAGCTAAAGAGTTTAAGGTGGAGATGTGTTTCAGGCAATTTGATGGAGGAACACAATACAAAAAGGCTTTAATACTTTTCCAAGTTTTACTAAAATGTAGCCAGTGATACAAAAATAATAAACCAAAAAGAAAGCAAGGAAAATAATAAGCCTAGCACCACCCTAATAAATAGTTTAATCACTGCTAAACATGGGTGAAGCAAAAAACAAGCAGTCCAATAGTTTGCTAAGAATCACTGGCCTGTATTCTTTAGAGTTTCAGGTCTCCACTCAGCTCCAAATGATCATAAGCTGCAAGCTACTGTCTCTCTGTATCTTTCTCCAGCTCAGACAAAACACATCCACTTTACTGTGTGTGTGCCTTCCTCCAGCTCAGACAAACTGCAAACACTCAGTCCATCAGCAGTCCCGCTCATACTCCAGGAGCACTCTTGAATCAGGACTCTCCAGAGGCAGTTAATCCACTGATCAGGAAAGTTAACCCATGCAGTGGTATTTGGGAAAAATAGCTTTATAGTCTGTGGCTCACATAATTGCCTTGCATGACCCTGTCACACATCCCCCTCCTCAGCTCAACAGTATGGAATTGGGTGATCATGTATGCAGGATAATAAATCTACATTACCATGTTGATTGCTAGCTCTGTGGATGCTTCAGTTCTCATCTGCACAGTTGAGACCCTCTTGTAGCTGCTGAAGCTTCTTCTGGTTCTGTAGATGAGAGATTATCAGCTGTGGCTGGACATCTTCTTTTGGCTGCTATGGTCTAATGCCAGGAGATGCTCAAACAGAGCCATGGTGGAGGAGATGTGACTGAAATTCTAGGTATAGATTCTGCTGTTCACTTTCTAGTAACTTCTGCACACCCCTCCAGTGCTCTCCAGTATCATTCATATTCTTATCTTCCTCTGTGCCACGATCATTACGGCATTCCATAGTGACTGGATAGCATCTTGTAGATTCTGCTTCTCTGTATGCCTGATGTGCTGGTGCTGCTGAGAATCCTGGAAAGAGGTCAGCATTGTGCTCAGACAGAGTAAGAAACATATAGCTCTCTGCATGGACCATCTGTAACATGTTCTGTAACTTTGCTGAATGTCTATTCTCAATTGAGGAATAAGCCTTCTGTGTGCCACACGATATGTAGGCTATCCAGTTTGGGCTTTCCCCAGAGGAGCTCATTGACTCTGAGCTTCTCTAGTTTTCACTGGAAGCAGAATCTGTACAGGTTTGTTTTGTGTCTAGTTATGTTTGTATCATGTGACAGAGAGTAGTTGCTTCCAGTAAGAGAAGGGGTGCAGTAAACCCAGTTTATGGAGGTCATTTTGAACATAATGTGTCTGATGGCCAAAACACCTTTGATGGGATGTAGTACAGGTCAGTGCTGTATGCAAGTTTGTGATCAGAATCAGTGGTGAAGCCCCTATGCACATGCTCCTTCTCTCTTTCAGCAAGAACATGCTGGTTAGAGGGTTTGTTCTGCAGCTTCTGTTTTAGACTAATGATAGTAGCTTCCTGATTCATTAGGGCACTGTAAAGTTTCTACCTCAACTTTTTTTTTTTTGTCTCTGCTTTTGAGCTCTTCTTTCAGCACTGCCATCTCCTGCTTCACTCTGCTGATGACATTCTCCATCCTCGGGAGGTCAACTTCTCTATCCCTTGTCAACATTTCCACAGTCTCGGTTTCTCCTTTAATACATCCAAATGAGCTTTGGTCTCTGATAGAATTTGACTATCTGCTGCCAATCAGTGTAAGTCTTGGTTGGACTCTTCGAGTCTTGAAGCTTTTTGGGCATGTTCTACACCTCTACCAGGGCCATATGGTCCAGACATTCTTAGCTATCACTGACTTTGTGCCTATTGGGCCCCAGCTCTAATTCTGCAATTTCTCAATCACTTCATGCATGTTCAGCTGAATAATCTCCTCTGTCTTTTTCATTAGGTCCTCCCTGAATAACTCCTGCTCAGGTAGACTTTCTGCAAAATATTGGTTGACCTAGGCTGTTTCCTAGAGCCAGTCTGCTCAATTAAAATGAGTATCTGGCTGTCATAAACTGCTTGCACTATTTGCTCTTTTGATTTATAAATGGGAAGACTCTCCCTCTGCTCCAGGATTGATATCTGTGTTTTCTTCCAATAAGATGCCTTGTCTCCATAAGCATGCTTCTTCCATTCAGGTACATCATTTGGTACCATCCCGATACCACTCATATTAGCAGCAATTCCCCTGCCGTCAATGACCCCTATGCTAAACCCAGTAAAATATATTCTGCTTATGTGTGTGTCTGTATGTATGTGTGCCTGTCTGTGTGTGTTTATATGTGTGTGTTTGTCTGTATTTATGTGTGTATCTGTGTCTGTGTGTATCTGTGTCTGCATGTCTGTGTATATCTGTGTATGTGTCTGTGTGGGTATCTGACTGTGTGTGTGTGTCTGTGTGTGTATCTGTGTGTGTATGTCTGTGTGTGTACCTGTGTATGTGTGTATCTGTGCCTGTATATGTGTTATCTGTGTGTGTATCTCTGTGTGCGTGTCTGTCTATGTGTATCTGTCTGTGTCTGTGTGTATCTGTGTGTGTGTGTGTGTGTGTGTATGTGTGTGTCTGTGTGTATCTATATGTGTGTGTATGTCTGCATATGTATCTGTATGTCTGTGTGTGTTTGTTTGTATCCCTGTTTGTATCTGTGTGTGTATGTCTGTGTGTATTTGTATGTACAGTATGAGCGTGTTTTTCTGTGTGTTTTTCCATGTGTATGTCTATGTGTGTATCTGTTTATGTGTCTGTGTGTGTATTTGTGTGTTTGTGTGTGTTTCTGTTATTCTGTGTATGTTTATGTGTGTATGTCTCTCTGTGTGTATGTGTGTCTGTATGTCTGTATCTGTGTGTGTCTGTCTGTGCATGTATGAATGTGTATCTGTATATGTGTCTGTGCATCGGTATGTGTTCCTGTGTGTGTATTTCTATGTGTGTGTATGTGCCTGTGTGTGTATCTGTGTGTGTGTCTGTGTATCTGTGTGTGTGTCTGTGTGTGTATATGTGTATGTATTTCTGTGTGTCTGTTTGTGTATGTATGTATGTCTGTGTTTGTGTATCTGTGTATGTGTCTGTCAGCCCTATTAAATTCCCTGAACGTGTAAAATCATAGCCTGTAACGTAGCCCGCAAGATTTACGGCTAGTAAATTGGCCCCGTAAAGCAACCCGCTAACAACTTGCGGTTTAATGTCGAAATGTTAACTCTGCAGCCGCAAATCGTTTGATCTGTCAAGCCCATAACACTTATGTTCCAATCACGCTATTAAATTACAACAAGTTTCAAAAGATGCCCAGTCGTTCAAGCCCGTAATCCGCAAATGGAGGCAAAAACATTAAGGCCTCCAAATAGGACCCATAAAGGGTTTACAGACATTTTCTCAACACTGCGCCGCTTAGGCCTCTTAGGCCGCCTGGGTAGGCCGCAGCGTTGCGTTACCCGACTGAGTCTGAGGTGCGTGATGACATCAGCCGCGTCTGGGGCGTGCCTTCGGCAATCTCCACGTGGCCTGCAGCGGGAGTAGACACAGGTCTGAGTGGCTCCGCTGGTCAGGAATAAGTACTGGTCAAATTGAGAATTATTAACCCCCAGCTAGTTACAGCACATAAGGGGCGAGGCTGGTGTGTGTGCATGTTTGTTGTTTGTTTCTCCCTTCCCCATAGCGTGTGGGTTCCAGTTGCCAGTCCCTCATGGATGCTAGAGAGTTGTAGGGTTTACTGGCTGCGTTCATGGCTAGGGTCTTGAGCCACGGGGTACGTCGGGTACAGGACAGGCTGCCCAGGTCCAGTCTGCAGTGGCTGGGGGCCTGGGTAGCTTAGGAGAGGTATCAGGTATACTTCCCCAAACCCAGCAAGCTAAGCTATCAGACAGGCGTCCACATCCAGACAGGGCCAGGTAGAAGGGGGATATTACAGCTCAGGGGAGCCAGGAGCTTATAACCCACTTCAGAGAGGGCAGGGCCCACGGGAGGTTGAGGGTGAGGGCCTAGAACTCCGGCCACCACCAATCATTTTGCCTAGGGGGTCACGCCTGCGTTCCGGCGCAAAGAATACCCCGATACAGCCTCGAAAAGGTTGCAAAAAGGGTAACAGTAAATCCAGGAGCTCTAAAACAGCTCCTACAGCCCCCCACTTTGTCGAACCTGCGGTCCCTGGGGCCAGAAGGTCATGGTCCCCGGAGCGTCCAGCCAGGCACAGGGACATGCCGATGGTGACGTCTACACCAATGCTCTTGGAAGCAGGTGAGCGTGCACCATCTACACAAGTAGAAGATACAACACAGAAAGACACATCACATGTGGAGGGGGACTAACTTTCTGATGTCATTAAAATCTTTTCTAGCCACGCATAACATTGCAGCGAATTAGCGAGACTTAGGTTCATGGGTAGGCAGTTTAGCCAGTAGAGCGTGGGGGGGAACAATCCCCTCCAGGAGGGCTGACCCATGGGGGACCCCCTGCGGTGATGGGAGCAAGTGTGGCGCTCGGGCCTGTGACGTCTGTAGTCAACCTGGCGAGCAGGGAGGCAGCCAGAGGGACAGAAGGGGCGGTAAGACCCATTGTCTTCTGTGCAATGGACAATTTGGGGGTGCACCTGCCCTTGGAGTTAAAAGAAAAAATCTGGAGGAGAGAGTTCATTGAACTTTTATCCTTGCTCCCATCATCACGTCAGTTAGAACCAAGTGAGTGAGGGTCCGGAGATGGCGAAGATTGGAGAAAACCATTCAGAAGGTTGATACGTGGCTTCAGGCTTTTTCTATTATGGCTTGCGTTGTGGGTGAACGTCATCTGGAGCAGTGTTCAGGTCTCTTCCTATATCTCGAGGAGATCCGAAACGCCTACAAAACGTATGGGCGAATGGCGTGGTGGCGGTATGATGAGGAGTTTTGCCTATACATGGCGTCCAGGCCAACAATGACCTGGAGCGATAAGGCGGTGGCCTATTGGCTTAACATCATGACCCCCATGCGGTTTCGTAGCCCTGGTGGTGGAAGTAGAAGTTCCACCAACCCAACGTCGGCGGGACTTAAATCATGTTACGCATTAAATGAAGTGGTCTGCAAGTGGGGCCCTTCGAGGACCCTCCCATGAGAGGCTTGGTCATCTCTCCATTGGGAGTAATTCCAAAGAAGGAGAAGGGCAAGTTTCGGCTTATTCAGCATTTGTCATTCCCAAAAGGGGGGTCAGTTAGAGATGGCATCCCAAATGAGTTTTTAGTGGTTTCCTACGCTTCCTTCGATCGGGCGACCTAAAAGGTGCGGAAAGCGGGGCCAGGGGCCCTTATGGCAAAAGTGGATGTAGAAGCGGCTTTTCAGTTACTTTGTCGACCTGTGCCTACCAATGGGGTGCTCCATTTTGTGCGCTTCTTTGATGCGTTTAGCACTTTTCTATAGTGGGTAGCGAAAATGGATTCAGGTCACCATTATTTGGACGATTTTTTATTCGTTGGTATGCGTGGTTTCATCCTGGACAGGTTCACCAGGCTGTGTCGGGAGTTTGGGGTACCTTTGGCCCATAGTAAGGGCCCGACTAACAGGTTGATTTTCTTGGGGATATTGATTGATTCCATAAGATTGGAATGCAGTCTTTCCCAGGAAAAGGTGGCGGATTTACTCGTTGAATTGACCGCGTTGGAAGTTGCCAGGAGGTTATTGCTAAAATGTCTGCAGTCCAATGTAGGAAAACTGAACTTTGCCTGTAAAATTTTCCCCATGAGGAGGATATTTTGCAAATGTCCTTAGCGATGTCCAGCATAAAAAGGGCGCATCACCTTATTAAAGTCACAAGGGCCATACGGGATGACGCGATGGTTTGGAGGGTTTTCTTGGCGGACTTTAACAGCTCCATGCTGATACACGCAGGAGACGTTGCCAACATGGATCTGGAGTTGTATACAGATGCAGAGGGGTCCCTGGGCTTTGGAGCATACTTTAAGGGCAAGTGGTGTGCCGCCTCCTGGTCGGAGGGATGGGAGGCGGCCGGCCTTCTGGGAACCTTACCTTTTTGGAATTATTTCCAATAGTGGTAGCAGTTTACCTGTGGGGAGGGGAATTCAGAGACCGGTGAGTCATATTTTATACAGACAATATGTCCGCAGTGCAAACGGTGAATAATCTGGCAGCGGATTCAATTCCGGTTGTGCGCCTAGTGCGACACTTGATGCTTAGTTGTTTGCACAGGAACATATGGTTCATGGCCAAGCATGTTCCGGGAGTGGAGAATGGCATTGCTGATGCCCTTTCTCGATTTCAGGAACTGCGGTTTCGGACATTGGCGCCGGGGGCAGAACTACACGGCAAGGCCATTCCCAACTAGCTGTGGGAGCTTGGAGCAGTCAGGTAGCGATACTAGTTAGACAGTCTGTTGCCCCTGCGACGTGGGCCGGACACAGGAGGGTCTGGGCCAAGTGGCAGGACCTGGTACAGGTGGCCGGGGGTGCCCCAATGGAAGACAAAAGTATAGAAATCCTGTTATGGTATCTGTTAAGGTGTGTGGAGGAGGGTGACTCAAAGGCAGCGGTAGCGCGCCAGGTCACGGCCCTGGCTTTTTTGTTCAAGCTGGCGGGGCAAAAAGACCTTACAAAGGAGTTTGTGGTTTGGCGGGTTGTGCGTGATATGTTCAACGGCGTTAGCAGGCGAGACTTGAGACGGCCTATCACATTTTCGTTATTGTTACGAATGCCACATGTGCTGGAGAGAACTTGTAGAACCCCTTTTGAAGCTGTTCCGTGCGGCCTTTTCCCTGGCATTCTTAGGGGCGTTTAGGATAGGGGAGTTGGTTGCAAGTAGCAGACACGGTTCAAGGGGTCTACAATGGGGGATGACAGGGTTGCGATATGGTTAAGGCGCTCAAAAATGGACCAGGATGGTAGAGGTAAAGAGGTGATATTGCACAAGGTGGGTACGGAGTGTTGCCCCTACGAATGTGCAAAGGAGTACCTCAGTCATCCACCAGTGGGACAGTGTTCGCTGTTTATCCATACCGATGGAACAGCGTTATCACAGTATCAGTTTGAAAAGGTGTTGAAAGGCGTTTTGCAGAGCTTGGGGCTCAATACTTCGGATTTCAGGACGCACTCATTTCGTATAGGTGCAGCCACGGCTAGGGCTGCCGGATGCAGCCGTAAAACGGATTGGGAGATGGAAATCTCAGCACTTTAGGACTCACATAAGGCCAGAGGCGGCGTTGTGACAGGTGTATTTTCTGATTACGGGGGAGAAGAAGAAACTTTGGATCGTGGGCCATTCTTAAGTATACTGGGCCCACCGGTTAGCCGCAGTCACACATGATAAGGTACAGCTGGGCTTTCTGGTTACAGACTTGCATGTGAGATGTCTCAGGATTTGGAGGATGCGGTGGTCCGAGGCAAATGGATTGTTGGAAGGATATGCCCAGCGCTACGGAAGTCGCAATTTGTTGTTGATGCATGCAGGAGGGAATGACCTTGGTATAGTCCCCATGGGTTGCATTTTAAAAATGATGAGACGTGATGTAGAGAAATGGGCTAAGACATTCCGTGGCCTTACAGTCATCTGGTCGGAGATTATTAAGAGGCGAGCCTAGTGTAACGCGAGGGATCCAGTGCTGTTGGACAAAGCGCGTCAAAAGATAAACAAGCAGATGTCTAGCTTTGTGCTCCGGCAAGGCGGCATTGCTATCCGGTACAAAGAGTTTGATTTGGAAGCGGCGGATGAGTTCTTTTGACCAACTGAGATTGGCCTTGAGCTCCTCATGCTAGAATTTAAGGAAGGGGTTAAACTTGCTTTGGCCTTGAATAGTAGCGGGGGAGGGGGGATCGCAGGTGCAGGATGGTTCCCTTGCCTGCTCTGTGGCGGGAGGTGAGTTGCCCGGTCCACTGGCCTAAGTGGGTGTAGCCCTACCTCAAAGGCATTAAGCATTGGGGGCCTTGGGTACAGGCCCAAGGCGTGAGGTAACTGTCCGTGGCTAATACGTCAAGAAGTTATTAGTTATTACGTATGGTTACTAATTTACTATGTAAATTAATAAAAGCTGTGGCCCGTTTTCTCCCATTTCATTATTGCGTCTTTTATTGCTAGAAACTAGCCCAAATGGATCATGCTTGGGTAATGTAAAAGACAACATAAACACGCCAGTGGACTTTAAAATATGGGGAAAGCATGGAGAGGCATTACAATTACTTGTATAATAATCCTCCAATAAAAAATAGGCATTTCAAAAGTATTTTATTTTATCATATGTTGGAATGGTCATGCATATGCCAATATGAAAAGCCATACTGCAACATGCACAAAGCAATTAAAGACACACTACCCAATTACATTGCAACACAAAAACATGAAACTGATGCCATATTAACCCTTCCTCCCTCACAGAGGCTATAATGTGGACCCCGGAATATACTGTACTGTATATATGATTGCATATACATCTCGCTCATCACATCTACATTGGGAAAACAAATAGAAGCCAAATTACACCGCCACATCAAATCAATCAAGTACCAGGGCGCATTTTATTATTTGTTGTTCAGTCCTTCAGTCATGTTCGACTCTCTGTGACCCTATGGACTGCAGCACATTTAGCTAGGTCTCTGCCTGTGCTGTTCCACAAGGTTTGCATGCCAAAGATACTGTAGTGGGTTGCCCGTTCCTTCTCTAGTTGACTGTGATTTGTCGGACCTCTCTGCTATCACCTGCCCATCTACACTGGCCCTACATGGTATAGCTCACAGCTTCATTTAGGTACACAAGCCTCTTCCCCACCACCACTTAGCAATCCACATGGGAACCAGGGGAACATTCACCAAACTAATTTACTTTAACACATCAGGAAAAAACACATGGAGGCTGTGCAAAGGCATGTGAAGCAACAGCCAACTCACCTCCATCAGCGATAATCTCTGCTACGTATATCTGGAAAGTCCCACGCCATTGCTGGTGGCCATGTGCCAAGATGTATAGCCATTCCCATTTGGTGACCTCCCATTATGTTTTGCTATTCATCAATTTACATTAGTGTGGTGTATGTTCCCCTGGTCCCATTCTGGATTGCTAAGTGGTGATGGTGAAGGGGCTTGTGTACCTGAATGTAGCTGTGAGCTATACCATGTAGGGCCACGGCAGGTGGGCATGTCATAGCAGAGAGGTCAAACAAATCATAGTCCACTAGATAGGAAATTGGCAACCCACTCCAGTATCAACTGTCATATTGTTAGCAGGCCCTCAAGCCCATATCACTAATTGGACATTTGCATGTGTAATAACCCTTTATGTTGATTATATATGATATATATTATTATATGATATCTAATGTTATTATGACTATTATTATTGTTATATGTATTTATCTACTGCATAGTAACTAGGGCTCAATAGTTTACATATACAGGAATGTGATAAAAATTGTGATGTATGTGGATGTCCCATAACTCCAACCATTGAAAACACACTGACATGGTTAGAACGGTATAACAAAGTTTTATTTCATACACAGAGCACAATCAGAAATGGTCAAGACTGTGTTTTAATATCATGGGTTTGGTGTGGGCAGATCCCTGGAGAGCAAGAGGCTTGGGTGAAAAAGGGGATACTTACAGGGGGTAATGTCATAGTCTAGAATAAGCATACTGTAACTGTAACAATATACAAACTCACCTGATTCCCATCTTTAATGATTACTATTAGCTAGGTCTCTGGATAATCAGCAATATGGGAAAATACCCATTAATATAGAGAGGACACAAAAGTCAGCAGCCAGATTCAATGTTACTTACATCAGAACGGAGGATCTGTTTTCAGACTGATATTGAGGGCAGGATCACTTGCTTCACTAGTGCATATTTTAAAGCTGGCTGTCATTAACATGCCATGTGACACTGCATGTGTCTGTTTGTTTGCCTGTGTCTCTGTGTGTGTATCTGTGTATGTGTCTCTGTCTGTCTGTCTGTGAGTGTATCTGTGTGTGAATCTCTGTCTGTGTGTGTATCTGTGTCTGTCTGTTTCTTCTGTGTGTATCTGTGCCTGTGCCTGTGTGTGTGTATCTCTGTGTGTATCTCTGTGTTTGTTTGTGTGTGTGTCTATCTGTGTGTGTGTGTATCTGTGTGTGTGTCTGTGCCTGGGTGTGTATATTTGTGTGTGTGTATCTGTGTCTGTCTGTGTGTGTATGTCTGTGTGTGTATCTGTATGTGTATCTGTGTGTGTATATCTGTGTATGTATTCCTGTACCTATGTGTATATGTGTATGTCTGTCTGTGTGTACCTGTGTCTGTGTGGGTATGTCTGTGTGTGTGTCTATGCGTGTGTGTGAATGTCTCTGTGTGAGTATCGGTGTGTATCTGTGTGAGTATCGGTGTGTGCCTGTGTCTGTGTGTCTGTTTGTGTGTTTCTTCTGTGTGTATTTGTGTCTGTGTGTGTGTATATATATATATATATATGTGTGTTTGTCTATGTGTGTGTTTGTATGTCTGTGTGTGCGTATCTGTGTGTATCTGTGTCTGTGTGTATCTGTATCTATGTGTGCATATCTGTCTGTGTGTGTATGTGTCTGTGCCTGCGTGTGTGTATCTGTGTATGTATCTCTGTCTGTATGTGTGTGTGTCTGTTTGTGTACTTCTGTGTGTGTGTGTATCTGTGTGTGAATGTCTGTGTCTATGTGTATATTTGTATGTCTGTCTGTGTGTATCTATATCTCTATGTGTACCTGTGTCTTTGTGTGTATCTGTGTGTGTATGTCTATGTGTGTTTGTGTATGTCTGTGAGTTTATCTGTGTATCTATGTGTATCTGTTTCTGTCTGTGTGTATCTGTTTCTGTCTGTGTGAATTTGTGTGTGTGTCTGTCTGTGTAAATCTGTGTGTGTGTGTGAATGTGTCTGTGTACGTATCAGTGCGTATGTGTTTGTATCTGTGTGTGTATGTCTGTATGCATGTCTGTGTGTGAATGCCTGTTTGTTTCTGTGTGTGTATGTCTGTCTGTGTATATCTGTGTGTTTGTGTGTGTATCTATATCTGTGTGCGTATGTCTATGTGTGTTTGTGTCTGTCTGTGTATATCTGTGTGTGTGTGTGTGTGTATCTATGTCTGTGTGTACCTGAGTTTGTGTGTGTATCTGTGCATGTATGTCTGTGTGTGTATGCCTGCGAGTGAGTTTATCTGTGTGTATCTATGTGTATCTGTGTATGTCTGTGTATCTGTTTCTGTCTGTGTGAATGTGTCTGTGTGTCTGTCTGTGTATATCTGTGTGTGTGTGAATGTGTCTGTGTATGTATCAGTGTGTCTGTGTTTGTATCTGTGTGTGTATGTCTGTATGTGTGTCTGTGTGTGTATGCCTGTTTGTTTCTGTGTGTATGTCTGTGTGTGTATATATGTGATTGTATCTGTGTGTGTCTCTCTGTGTGTATGTCTGTATGTTTGTGTGTGTGTGTGTCTGGCCTCAATTGCTCACATTTATTAAATCTGGTGACAATTTAGGGCAACAGATTGTTATGCTGTGTGGGTAAAAAGTAGAGGAATAAATAGAAATAAACTCATTAGCTATACAAGCAACAAACCTTATAGCCCCAAAAAGAAATGTCACACAGCAGCACACTAGGATGAAAAAAGGTTGCATTTATAATGTTGTTGGAATGCTGGGGGTTGTAGCTGTACACTCCAAGCTTAAAAATAATAAATATAGCTTTCTTCATTAAACAGCTCTCAATGTGTGATTTCTCATAGACTGTAACATACACCTCTGCAACCTGATTGGTTGAAGTACTAAAGGACTTGGAGCACCACTCCTTCTGAGCTCTGAATCAGTCAGTAGGAGAGCAGAAGAAATGTAAACAGATATATCCACACCTTTTACTATATTGGATTTCTCTGTGAAAAATGCACATTTTTCAAACATTCTAAAATGTATTTCAACATGCTTTTAGGAGACCTTTACTGTGGTGTGGTCCAAATTGTCACCCTTTAATGATCCTACCTATATTGGAAAATAAAATTCCTTTTAAAATTCTGCTTTTGCTGGAAATTCTCATGGACATCCAACATCTGTAGATGACGTTCAACCTAAAGTAAAGATTGTATTTTTACCACCCAACACTACATTGTTATTACAATCATCATTTCTACATTTAAGGCTTATTACTTACATCGTACATTCGCACAAGCAGTCAGGACTATGGAAGATGATGTGATGACCTTGAGAGAGTTCTGGTAGAATTATATCATCTACTATGCCATCAAAAACATTGCTAATTCTTGGGAGGAAGTGAAGCACTCACCAATGAAATGGATATGGAACAATCTGTGCCATCAATTCAGTGATGAATATCTTGGCTTCATAGAAGAAGAAATTGCAGAAGCCAGACAAGCTTTTGTGTATTGTGGCAACACACTGCATCTGGATATCAATAAAAATGAATTAAGCAATGAAGACCTTATGAAGAATGAGAAGCAGATGATAGAAGCATAAGAACACAAAGAATTAAAATATCCAGAGCTAAGAAAGTTTACGACCAAATAATGAGCTGCAGCTTTTTGTCTCATTGAAGCAGGATTTCTTAAGCTTTGGAAGCAAGATCCTAACACAGAGCAGTTTGTAAGCTACTGGAGCCCGTAATGTAGGCCACAAACTAATTTGCTATTCAATTGTCGTCTTTTTGCGAGCCGCAAACCGCCTACGGGTTATGGCTGAAAATCCCTGCGGTTGTTACAACCATAACTTACAGCGTATCTAAGCCTTTGATCTTTCACGTCCGCAAGAGTTACGATCACTAAAATCGCAAATCGCTATTCAATTGCTACAATTCTGCAAGCCCACAAATGTTTTCACACTTGTAAACGGCAAAAGTAGAAGAAAAGACACTGTAAATGCAAATAAAAAATCAATACTGTACTGTAAATGACGGGGAAATCGATGAAAGACATTAGAATTAATTGCACAACAGTCTCAAGCTCGCAAATCGGCAATAAAAAATGAATTACTTTTATGTTTAATTTCTGGGTTATATTAATCTTAGGAATCAATGAGTTAATAAATATCAGGACTAGAACAGTATTGGCATTAATTTTTTTTTTTTTAATATTTTGCTGGTCCGATTGTATATCGTACCTCTAAACGCTAATTGATTGACATGTAACCTCCATCTTATACTGCCGTAATAATGACGGTCTCAATTTCTATTAGCTGTTTCTAAATGGGTAGTTACGGCCTTGCTTAATTGATCATGTTCACGCTCTGAAATGCTACATACGATTGCATGGTTTACGGTTTCAGCTTTTTGCCCATAACGTGCGGGCTTGTTCAAATTAATCCATCTGTAATTGTAGCAGAGTTCAAGCCTGCGGCAAGCCCGCAAACATACGGTCTGTATATAGTGAGTTGTGGCCTTGCAATTGAATGAGGCTCTAGATATCTTTTTCAAGAAAGCAAACTAAATGTTAAGCTTACCTTCAGCAACAAATTCAAATCCTGATTCTACAGCACCCACTCCATCATCATCTTCCGATGTAATCATTTTGTGACCAAAACTATCTAAAATAAATTAATAGATTAATGGCACACCTAATGGACTCTGAGAGATGAACTTGTGGCTGTATGGTTTAAACACCCACAGACTTAACCTGTGTGCTCAAAGCTCCTGGAGTCTTAACCTGTGAGTCTCAATCCACTGGAGAATAAGCAATCACTAGCCACAATGGAACAAGTCTAAACAAAATGTAATAATAATCATATAGCAATGTTTTATTAAAAGCTACATGACAATGAAAACGAGTGCTCTAGGGCATGGGCAAAGATACAGATGGAGCCATCAGAATCCCTCAAAGGGGGCCAAAAAGCAACAAAAGGACACAAGGCGCTCAGGGATGGGCTTGATGAAGCCAAAGACAAGAGAGCGCTGAGAAACACCTTGCAGGCACAGACTTAGAAATGAATTGAGGCATGCAAGGAAGAAGAGAACCAGAAAAGCTTATGAAAGCTGAAGGCAGAAGAGGCCTCTCCCATGGGAAGAGTTGAGAGAGGGTTACTCCACAATCCCAGGTAATAATCTGGTCATATATATATAGATACAGTATATATACATAACGGCTACGAATTAAAGGCATTTGTGGGCACATTTGCATGTCCCAGCTCAGCTTCCCAGAATGCAGTGTAATAACTGTTTTTCTCGGAATTCTGAGCTGGAACAGGTTTTTTAACTTGCTTTAGACATTCAAATGTGAACACAGATGTACTTTTTATTTACTGTACTACTGTACGGTGGAAGGCTTCTATCGCTCTTTTGCCCACCATATTATAAATGATTGTTGTGGTGAACTACCTACTCATAAAGTCCACAACACAAGCTGAGATCCCGCTCCATGCTGATGATGGCCAGTAAGCTTGAAACAGCTGTACATGGATTGGATACTTGGCCTGTGTTTATTCCAACCTTGGCTTTGCATTAAAGCTGTGTAATACAGCAGGCATAAGCTTAAAGGAAGCCATGTTTGATAATGCTATGGATTGAAGAGCGAGGCATTTGTGGGCAGATTTGCATGTCCCGGCTTAGCTCCCCAGAATGCAGTGTAATAACTGCTTTTCTCAAAACTCTGAGCTGGAAGCAGGTTTTTTAACTTGCTTTAGACATTCAAATGTGAACACAGATGTACTGTATATTTACTATATATATATATATATATATATATATATATATATATATTTTAATACATTCATGTATTATTTGCATTACATCTTGAATGACACCCAACACTGTGTCTCAGGAAACGGTCCATAAAGAACTAAGTTGTAAGACAAATTCTTCCTTAGTATACAGTCCTCAAGTTCATCAGCCAGGCTATTCAGCAAGGCTTGGGCAACAGTGCACTACCAGAACAAATGCAGAGCTGTTTCTTCTGTGGTACTATAGTTATAAATCTGTTTGAGGGTATTAGTCCTTATATCATTACACATTGTAGGGGTAGATCAAAAGTAGTACTGTACACCTGTAATATTTGCTACACAATAATACTCTCGCTCTCCTTTTAACAAAAAATAATTACACACTATAGAGGCATCCACAAGCCTTCATTCCCATTGCTCACAGCCTGTAAATTATTAATTCATGTTTTCTAGCTGAATGGGGCAGCGGAAATGAGGCTGTGATAATTCAGTGACTCTGTCACTTCGGCACTGGATACTAAGGCAGTTGGGCTGGTTCTCCATGTGTGAGTTCATGCATAACGAATGTTTGAAACTGGGACTCCATTACAGAGAGTAAAACCCAGCTCATTAGTTTGTTGACTAAACCGCAAGCTTCTGAATCATTACCCCGGCTAACTGCTTGTGGACGCTGATGGATTTCCTGCACTGGGACTGCCTCTCTACTTCATTTACTAATGTGACACAATCTTTCCAGCAGAGATTTAGAATCAATTCCACACTGAATATCTGAAACTAGCTGTTCCATTTCTAGTTACAGCAAAGAGAGAATATATTGTTCATAATATACGCTATCTATCTATCTATCTATCTATATTGTTGTTGGCTTTTTTTTTGTCTCCTTGTCTGTTTACCTGGCTGTCTGTGTAATAATCTGTCTGTCTGAAATATAGAAAGTAAATTTTAATATATTTCATTCTATTGATTAGTTATTTTAAACCTCATACAGTTTTAATCGATTATGCCCAGCAATTAAAGAAAGGGTACTGCCCAGGTATGGGAAGTGGTCCACTGTCTGCATTCCCTGTCTATTTTCTGTGATGGATGGTTCTGTGTACAGAGCGTGAGGAGATGGCTAGTGAAAACTTCTCTAAAATGGCTTTCATTTCTGGTGCTGTACAAGCATTCAGAGCACAATCATTAGCAAAGAGAAAGTATTGCAGCAGAGTTTCCTTCACCTTATTGACGGCACGCAGTCACTTCAAGAGTTTCCCATTTGCTCTGTTCTTCAGAGCAATGCTGAAAGACATCGGTCAAAGTGGCATAGTATATCACGCTAGAACTTATCCTTGCTTGGCACAGTTGGTGACTGTGAAGGTCTTAGATGTTTCACCATCATCCAGGACTTGAGCCAGCATAACTCCATGAATTTGCTGCATCATTTATATCAATCTGTCAGGACAGCCAAATACTGACGTGATCCTCCACAGTCTCACAGTGAGTTCACAGTGATGCTCTTAATGCTTCTCCTGTAGTTGACGCACAACAAAGATTCTTCAAACTATTACAAGTTTCAATTAATTTCCTTTATAGTCTGCAGGTATTTCACAGAGACAAGCAAAAATACCAGCAACTTAAGAAACAAAAAACATTCTTCTTAAAATGGAAAATAAATTGTAAATGTAAGTCAGTGTCACAGCATAGTCTTCATATGGACTTGAATTGGCACAAGCTAACTAATCCTATGCCTAAGTACCTTCTAGTTCAGAGATTCAATGCATACCTACACACAATACTCCAAAGAGGGCATATCTTTGTTTCCTCGTACGTCTTCTTATACCACTTTTACAGTAAGTATGTATATCCATCATTAGCTAAAAACCTGTCATTGCGCCAAATCGCTGTTATCGCCTAGGTTAGATTTGAATCCCCCCTCCCCCCATCACCTGGTGACCAGTCAGTTATTTGTATCGTAGGCTCTCAATAGAAATAATATGCTTTGTTAACTATTTTCCCACACCAATATTTCCAGGCTACACGGCCTACATGTCTCACTAGAGAAGCCGGTTACTGCTGCATTGCCATTTTGCAGTTAAGTTGAAATGGCAGTGCAAGGCCTGGGGCATAAAGCTCACACCAGGAGATGGGCAGAGGGGTTCCATCTCTTAAAGGGACAGGAGTAGTTAGTCCAGACTCCTCGATTTCCCCAATAAAGCTTTTATTACCGCCCACCACACAATATAACAAATCCACTGCTGGTTGTGTGCTGGGTTCTTCTTGGGATCCTGCAGAAACCTATACGCTCATAATTTAAACACTAGAAATACCATGATTTAGTTAGCCCACTCTTTTGCTTGACAAATGTTCCTATTATAACCATAGCTGGTAAAGTTCTAGTGAATGATGAAGGTCATGGACAAGGATTGTGGGAAGGGGCCAGTCCCTTTCCCCCCTCTCTGAGGAGCTACAATTGATATACTTGGTCCCCATTGGGCCATGAGAATTTTTGTTATAAGTAAGGGTATGCTACTTTGAGAACCAGACAGCCCAATGCAACTACAGCCATGCTCTGTAGTACAACAACCTATTCAGAACACCGAGGAATGGCAACAGGACCGCTGTGATGCCGAAATCCCAGCATACATGTCTGCATGGGAAAGCCAGATGGCCTTGATTGAACTGGAAACCAGACCGGTTGGTCGCTAACAGCAGTAGCCTCAAGCCTCAAGCAGAAAAGTGAACCAGATGGCATTAATTGACTCCATGGTTAGTCACAACAAGACATGAAAGAGACAATTGTTATCCTTCTTTTTACTGTCACCCACACATAGGCTTTCCCTTACTACCGGAGGGCTTGACACAAAACTTTGCTATCTTGGTTCTGCTGTAATGTACGCTATGGTATATTATGTCATGTTGCCATTATTGTAAACAGGGTCATGTCTAGTGGGAATTAGGGAGGATATCAGGTAACATCTGATAACAAACAAATGTGAAGCCAATAAAGTGACAAATGGCCCATTGGAGAACATCTCCCTCTACGACAAAAAAGCTATGCATACATTTAAGGACACTCCCTGCTGCCCCTATACCACCTCACCTCTCATAGACTACTGGGAGTCTTTACTTCCCGGGGTCAGTCCTACCTGTTCACTTAGCTAGGGGCCGGGAAGGCAGGACAGGCCCATTGACTTCACCATTGACTCTGCTCCTTGGCCTGTAATGTCATTAGTCAGGGTCCATAACTCTGTGACAGGTGTGAGCATGTTGTCTCTCTTGAAGCTCAAATTAGAGAATTGGAGAGGAGAATTGCAGCACTTGGTGGTATTGCTAACACAACCAGATTTGCCAGATTCAGTGAAACTGTTGGGGATGTGCATACAGGAATTGCAATACCAGTTAGAGCTGTTCC
Source organism: Discoglossus pictus (assembly GCA_027410445.1). Classification (NCBI taxonomy): domain Eukaryota; kingdom Metazoa; phylum Chordata; class Amphibia; order Anura; family Alytidae; genus Discoglossus; species Discoglossus pictus. The sequence goes on from CM050167.1 coordinate 89,546,670, forward strand.
CTCTAACAGCCGGCTGAACTGTTCTACTGGAGGAGGAGGGCAAAATAGACAAAGCAACAGACAGGTTTTGGTGGTAGGAGATTATATTATTCGGAAGGTAGGAAGGGTGATTTGTCACCCAGATCCCAGCAAGGTTTTGGTTGGACATAAATTACTGTGAGGAGCTGGAAATGAACCAGTGGTCTTGGTACATATTGGTACCAATGACAAAGTAAGTGGAAGATGGAGTGTTCTAAAAAAATGATTTTATACTACTAGGAAACAAGTCAAGGACCTCCAAGGCATTAGTTTCCCAGATACCACCCGTGCCGATTTACGAACTTTGCTTGTTAGGTGTGTGGCTTCTATTCGCAAACGCAAAATTACTGCCGATTTGCGCGATTGCGAGTTAAGGGTGACGATTTTCGTGCTTGCTTGTATTGAATATCGATTTACGGTTTTAGTGATTCTAACATCCTGTAAAGCCTGTAACCTGCAAAAAAAGCTACCGTGCTAATTAGAAAGCCTGTTTCTTGCAATGGCTGATCACTTTGAGAGTCTTTTTCTCTCTTATTTTTATTTGAGTACTATATTTTTTCTATTTTTTCCCCTTGAACTTTACGGGTGCGGCTTATATGAGGGTGCGGCTTATATTCGATTAGATTTGATAGACATTACCAAAACAGGTTGCATGACTGGTTGTGTGTATCCTTTAATTTGCACAATAGTGTCTCACTGAGTTGCCTTAATCCAAGTTCTAACTTACCTCCTAATGGAAATGAATTACATTTGTTTAACATGATCTACTTATCTTGTTCAAATTGACCTATTCTTGTATACTATCCATTATTAACCCTTCTAAAAGCTTCCCCACTACAGAAGTGAGGCTTACAGGTATGAAGTTCCCTGCATTTGCTCTTGCTCCTTAAATATAGGTATTACATTTGCTTTTTCTCCAGTCATCTGTTAGCGACCCTGTGGTGAGTGAGTCTTGAAAAATTAGATATAATATTTTGGCTATTGCAGAGGCCAGTTCCCTCAATACCCTTGAATGTTTTCAATCAGGACCTGGGGCTTTATTAACATTTATTAACTCCAGCCTCTTTTGGATTTATTCCTCCATTAACCAATTATTTGATGAAGGTTGGGTAGCCCATTTTGTTGCAGTGCTCCAACTATTAGTACCTCCCTTGTGTATACAGAAGAAAATAACTGTTCTCTATTTATTAGTTGTGTTATTTCAAAGTGTAATGTTTCTGTAGCTTCCTTCCTGGCCTTCTTTCTTTCCTTTGCAATTAACAGCTCGTTTGCAAAGCTTGTGAAATGCCTTTCACTCATTTAAGGCTGCCTCAGTTCCCTCTTTCTTGTATAATTTAAATGCCTTCTTTTTACTCCATATCACAATCTTTAAGTCATTGTTAAGCCACATGGGATATGATTTATACTTTTTACTTTTATTTCTACATGGAATATGATGATAAGTATGTCTATTTAGTAAGGATTTGAATGTCATCCATTTATTTTCAGTATTTGTACCTGTCAGTTCTTTGTCCCAGCCTATAAGTTGCAGGTTTACTAAACTCATCAATTTGACACCACCAGCATCAACCTTATGCACTCACCATGGTGAGTTAAAGAAGAAAGATACTGAAGCCACACCTCTAAATATCTCTGTCTAAAATGCTCCTACTTGCAACATCATTTGTCCCCTGTTGGTCATAAAGCTATTACATCATATGTAAGTGTTTTCTGAATGGCAAACAATTTACTTTGTCTAGCTTTGTGCCAGTAACTCATAACTAAATCTGCATCATTCCCACTATGCATGATAGGTCCAGTAAGAAATCCCCTGTATCCAGTCTAGAAAACAACTTCTCCCCCTCCTCTACGATAAGGACCAAAGCTAGTATTTACTTTTTTTGATCAAATGGTTACAACATGTATTTTAACTAACTGCATGCGGGTTAACTCTTTAAAAAATGTGTAAAATATGTCCTTGCCAGTCACCAACTTAAACAGTTAATGTAACCCAAAAATATACATTGCTTTGGCCATGTAATAACCATATGGCCAAGAGCAATGATCTAATACTAACCCCCTGCTGGGACCACATGCCACAGTGAGTTTGTAGTTAGATTACACCTCTGAGGCTAAATTACTTTAATGTTGCCTCCCACACCAAATTTCCTCTGCAGTCCGTAATTTAGCATTAATCTGACCACAAATTATGCCTACATTTTTAACCCCTCCCTTCTGCTTGGTTCTCCAGGTTATCATGGCCCCATTCAGGCCCTGCATAACAGGGGCTCTTCAGTTCACCAGGCACAAGACATTGTATGTTAGAGAATAGCGAGGGGACATAGAAAACTGCATGACACCTTTATAAGATAAAATTTGGATATTTTTCAAATGAATGTGAATATAATTAGATTTTCGATAAAAAAAGAGCATAATCAAACTGCAATTATGTTTGAAATTAGTACCTTAACCAAATAAAATGTAGTTGCTATGAATGATGCTGTAGATGACTTAATTAAAATTGACAAGAGAAACATCTACTACAAATGACGTACATTAGCAAGCTGTGTAACATATACAAATATGGAATGATAAAACATATCTTGCACTAAACTAATTAGATAATATAGAGTAAATTGGAAAGTGTAACATAAAACCATTAGAAGCACACATGCAATAAAATAATGAGATTTAGATATAACACAATCATATCTTATTAGCAGTGATTAAACTATAATAGCCTGGTATTTTATACTAGTGACTTGCCTGGCAAAAATGACGGCAATAAAACGTGAAGCCTCGCAATCCTGTTGTTTGCCCTCTAACTTGCAGGCTTTGTGATGATGATGCCTTTGGCGCTCATAGCAGGCCTCTCAATGAGCACCTTTGGTGCTCAATATGGGCCTTGCAATGAGTGCCTTCGGTACTCTTTGCGAGCCTCGCCCCCCTTGAATTTGCGCGCCTTTGGTGCTCATCACGGACTTTGCAATGAGCTCCTTTGGCGCTCATTGCAAGCCTCTCCCACACTCTAACTTACGGGCCGAAGGCGCTCATCACGGGCCTCGAAATGAGCACCTTCGGTGCTCATTGCGAGCCTCTCCCCCCACTCTACTTTATGGGCCTTGCAATGAGCACCTATGGTGCAAGCCCATGACTTTGCGAGCATTACTCTCCCTCCCCTGTGTATCTTCCCCCCTCCTCTGTGTCTCTTCACCCCCTCCCCTGTATCTCTTTCCCCCCTCCCCTGTGACTTTCCCCCCTCTCCCTCCCCTGTGTTTCTTCCCCCATGTCTCTTCCCCCCTCTACCTCCCCTGTGTCTCTTTCCCCCATGTTTCCTTCCCCCTCTCCCTCAAGTGTGTTTCCTTTCCCCCTCCTCCTCTCCTGTGCCTCCTTTTCCTCTCTCCCCCTCTGCTTTTTACCCTCTCCCTCTCCTGTGTCTCCTTACCCCCTCTCCAGTGTCTCTTTCCCCCTCCTTTGTCTCTTCCCCCCTCTGTCTCTCCACCCCTTCCCCCTCTCACTCCCCTGTGTCTCTTTGCCCCTCTCCCTCCCCTGTGTCTCTTCCCTACTCTACCTCCCTTGTCTCCTTCCCCCTCTCTCTCCCCTGTTTCTCCTTCCCCCCTCTCCCTCCCCTGTGTCCCTTTCCCCCTCTCCCTCCCATGTCTCTTTCCCCCTTTCTGTCCCCTGTGTCTGTTCCCCCATCTCCCTCTTCTCCCTCCCATGTCTCTCACCGCCTTTTCCTCCCCTGTGTCTCTTTCTCCCCCTCTCCCACACATGTGTCTCTTTCCCCCTCTCCCTCCCCTGTGTCTGTTCCCCCATCTCCCTCCCCTGTGTCTGTTATCCCTCTCTCTCCTCTGTGTCTCTTCCCCCTCCCTCCCCTGTATCTCCTTCCCCCATGTCCCTCCCCTGTGTCTACTTCCCCCATTTCCCTCCCCTGTGTCTACTTCCTTCCATCTCCCTCCCCTCTGTCTCTTTCCTCCCCTCTCCCTCGCCTGTGTCTCATTTTCCCCTCTCTCCCTCCCCTGTGTCTCTTTCCCCCTCACTCCCCTGTGTCTCTCCCCCCGTGTCTCTTTCCCCCCTCTCCCTTCTCGTTTCTCTCGCCGTCTCCCTCCCCTGTGTCTCTTCCACCCCCACTTCCTCCTCTGTGTCTCATCCACCCCCTTCTCTCTCCCCTGTGTCTCCTCCCCATCTCCCTCCCCTGTTTCTCTTTTCCCCTTTCCCTCCCCTGTGTCTCTTTCCCCCCACCTCTACCTCCCCTGTGTCTCCTGCCCCCCCTCTCCCTCCCCTGTGTCTCCTTTATGGACCTAGCGATGAGCGCCTATGGCCCAAGCCCATGACTTTGCGAGCATTACTCTCTTGCCCCTGTGTCTCTTCCCCCTCCCCTGTGTCTCTTCACCCCTCCCCTGTATCTCTTTCCCCCCTCCCCTGTGTCTCTCCCCCTCCAGTGTCTCTACCCTCACTCTTCCTCCCCTGTGTCTCTGTCCCCATGTCTCTTCCCCCCTCTCCCTCCCTGTGTCTCTTCCCCCATGTCTCCTTCCCCCTCTCCCTCACATGTGTTTCCTTTCCCCCTGCCCCTCTACTGTGCCTCATTTTCCTCTCTCTCTCTCCTTTTTCCCCTCTCCCTCTCCTGTGTTTCTTTACCTCCTCTCCCTCTCCTGTGTCTCTTTACCACCCTCCTTTGTTTCTTCCCCCCTCTGTCTCTTCACCCCGTCCCCCTCGCACTCCCCTGTGTCTCTTTGCCCCTCTCCCTCCCCTGTGTCTCTTCCCCCTTTTCCTCCCTTATCTCCTTCCCCCTCTCCCTCCCCTGTGTCCCTTTACCACTCTCCCTCCTATGTCTCTTTCCCCCTTTCCCTCCCCTGTGTCTCTCTCTCCCCCTCTCCCTCCCATGTCTCTTTCCCCCCTTTCCCTCCCCTGTGTCTCTTTCTCCCCTCTCTCTCCCCTGTGTCTCTTTCCCCCTCTCCCTCCCTTCTGTTTTTTACCCCCTCTCCCTCCTTTGTGTCTGTTCCCCCATCTCCCTCCCCTGTGTCTACTTCCCCCATCTCCCTCCCCTGTGTCTACTTCCCCCATCTCCCTACCCTGTGTCTACTTCCCCCCATCTCCCTCCCCTGTGTCTCTTTCATCCCCTCTCCCTCCTCTGTGTCTCCTTCCCCATCTCCTTCCCCTGTGTCTCCTTTTCCCCTCTCTCCCTCCCCTGTGTCCCTTTTCCCCCTCTCCCTCCCCTGTGTCGCCTTTATCCCCTCCCACCCCTGTGTCTCTCTCCCCCTCGCTCCCCTGTGTCTCTTTCTCTGATCCCTCCAGTGTCTCTCCCCCTCTCCCTCCCCTGTGTCTCCTCCACCCCCTCTGCCTCCCCTGTGTCTCTTTCCCCCTCTCCCTCCTCTGTGTCTCTTCCCCCTCCCTCCCCTGTATCTCCTTCCCCCTATCTCCCTCCCCTGTGTCTACTTCCCCCATCTCTCTCCCCTGTGTCTACTTCCCCCCATCTCCCTCCGCTGTGTCTACTTCCCCCATCTCCCTCCCCTGTGTCTACATCCCTCCATCTCCCTCCCCTGTGTATCTTTCCTTCACTCTTCCTTCCCTGTGTCTCCTTCCCCATCTCCCTCGCCTGTGTCTCATTTTCCTCTCTCCCTCCCCTGTGTCTCCTTTCCCCTCTCCCTCCCCTGTGTCTCCTTTCTCCCCTCTCCCTCCCCTGTGTCTCCTTTCTCCCTCCCTCTTCCTCCCGTGTCTCCTTTTTACCTCCCTCTCCCTCCCCTGTCTCTCCTTTGCCCTCCCCTCTGTCTTTTACCCCCTCTCCCTCCTCTGTGTCTGTTCCCCCTCTCTCCCCTGTGTCTCTTCACCCTCCCTCCCCTGTGTCTACTTACCCCATCTCCCTCCCCTATGTCTACTTCCCCCATCTCCCTCACCTGTGTCTCTTTCCTCCCCTCTCCCTCCCCTGTGTCTCCTTCCCCATCTCCCTCCCCTGTGTCTCCTTTTCCACTCTATCCCTCCCCTGTGTCCCTTTTCCCCCTTTCCCTCCCCTGTGTCTCCTTTCTCCCCTCCCTCCCCTGTATCTCTTTCCCCCTCCCTTCCCTGTGTCTCTTTCCCCGCTCCCTCCCTTGTCTCTCCCCCTCTCCCTCCCCTGTGTCTCTTCCCCCTCTTCCTCCTTTGTCTCCTTCCCCCTCTCCCTCCCCTGTGTCCCTTTACCACTCTCACTCCCATGTCTCTTTCCCCCTTTCCCTCCCCTGTGTCTCTCTCTCCCCCTCTCCCTCCCATGTCTCTTTCCCCCCCTTTCCCTCCCCTGTGTCTCTTTCTCCCCTCTCTCTCCCCTGTGTCTACTTCCCCCATCTCCCTCCCCTGTGTCTACTTCCCCCCATCTCCCTCCCCTGTGTCTCTTTCCTCCCCTCTCCCTCCCCTGTGTCTCCTTCCCCATTTCCTTCCCCTGTGTCTCCTTTTCCCCTCTCTCCCTCCCCTGTGTCCCCTTTCCCCCTCTCCCTCCCCTGTGTCTCCTTTCTCCCCTCCCACCCCTGTGTCTCTTCCCCCCTCCCACCCCTGTGTCTCTTTCCCCCTCGCTCCCCTGTGTCTCTTTCCCCCTGCCTCCCCTGTGTCTCTCCCCCCTCCCTCTCCTGTATCTCCTTCCCCCTATCTCCCTCCCCTATGTCTACTTCTCCCCATCTCCCTCCCCTGTGTCTACTTCCCCTCTCTCCCTCCCCTGTGTCTACATCCCTTCATCTCCCTCCCCTGTGTCTCTTTCCTCCCCTCTCCCTCCCCTGTGTCTCCTTCCCCATCTCCCTTGCCTGTGTCTCATTTCCCCCTCTCTCCCTCCCCTGTGTCTCCTTTCCCCTCTCCCTCCCCTGTGTCTCCTTTCTCCCCTCTCCCTCCCCTGTGTCTCCTTTCTCCCTCCCTCTCCCTCCCATGTCTCCTTTTCCCCTGTCTCTCCTTTGCCCCTCCCCTCTGTCTTTTACCCCCTCTCCCTCCTCTGTGTCTGTTACCCCCTCTTTCCCCTGTGTCTCTTCACCCTCCCTCCCCTGTTTGTACTTCCCCCATCTCCCTCCCCATGTCTTCTTCCCCCATCTCTCTCACCTGTGCCTCTTTCCTCCCCTCTCCCTCCCCTGTGTCTCCTTCCCCATCTCCCTCCCCTGTGTCTCCTTTTCCCCCCTCTCCCTCCCCTGTGTCCCTTTTCCCCCCTCTCCCTCCCCTGTGTCTCCTTTCTCCCCTCCCTCCCCTGTGTCTCTTTCCCCCTCCCTTCCCTGTGTCTCTTTCCCCGCTCCCTCCCTTGTCTCTCCACCTCTCCCTCCCCTGTGTCTCTTCCACCCCCTCTGCCTCCACTGTGTCTCTTTCCCCCTCTCCCTCCCCTCTGTCTTTTACCCCCTCTCCCTCCTCTGTGTCTGTCCCCCCTTTTCCCTGTGTCTCTTTCCCCATTGCCCTCCCCTGTGTCTACTTCCCCCATCTCCCTCCCCTGTGTCTCTTTCCTCCCCTCACTCTCCCCTGTGTCTCCTTTCCATATCCCTTCGCCTGTGTCTCCTTTTCCCCTCTCTCCCACCCCAGTGTCTCCTTCCCCCTCTCCCTCCCCTGTGTCTCCTTTCTCCCTCCCTCTCCCTTCCCCCCGCTCCCTCACGTGTCTCCATTTCCCTCCCTCTCTCTCCCCTGTCTCTCTTTCCCCCCTCCCTCCTCTGTGTCTCCCCCCTCACCTTCCCCTGTGTCTTTCCTCCCCTGTGGCTCTCCCCTCTCTTTTTCCCCTCTCTCTCTCTCCCCTGTGTCGGCTTACGACACGCATTGCACCTGTACAACTCGCAACTTGCGAGTTACATAGTTGTGGTAATTGCGAGTTTGTCGTTACATTCATTATAGCGTTACTGACAAACTCGCAATTACCACAACAAACAATGAAGATGCATACACAGTTATAAAAGGTGTATGAAAGTTATTACTTTAAATGTCACAGTGAATCTTCCAAATATGGTATAATGTAAATATGCAGAATATGTATATATATATATATATATGATCTTTTGCCAGCCTTTGATGCTGTTGTTCATTCTAACCTTCTTTCAACCTTCTTTCAACCCTTGATATTGTTGAAATTACACTTGTGTGGCTCCAGTCCTTGCTTATCAGTTGTATAATTTAATAACTCCACTCCATTAATGTTCCTTTGTGCTTTTTCATCTCAAATCCTGCTTTTCTCTATCAATAAATCACCCTCAGGATGTCTCATTCTCCTATTCACCTTCTTCAACCATGCTGTAACTGATGACATGCAAGCATTCTCCCTTCCTTTCACTAGAATGTACATCCCCTGCACATCAGATAAAATCCCATCCAAAACGTGTTCCTTGTGTCTTCCCAATAGAATATAGACTCCATGGCCACCTTTTCCCACTAGTGAACTTAATTCATACTCTAGCACATTATACAATTTCAGACGAAAACATGAATCTCCCTAAATGTTCTGCCTGTTTCACTCTAGCCACATTTGAGATTTTTTTATGATTTCTGTGTAAATGTCCTCCAGTATAAATAGTTGTGTATACCTACAAGGCCTAAAGCATATGGTCATAGAGTTAACTCTTCTACCATGGAGCCTGAACAACATACACAACTATCCTTAATTATGCATTATTCCTTATTGTTTTGGACAGAATCACATTTAAAGATGACATGACTCAAGAAAGTTTTGTCTAAACTCTATATAAATGGTGGCATGCAAACTCATTTAACTTTTAATAAGTGGGAAAACAAGGGCCTATAGAGGCCTGCAGATTTTATAGAAAATGGCACACTTATTTGAACATGTGAGAATGCATGATCCCAAAAGTAACACACTGGTTTCTGATTGTCTCCTGTTCTGTCAGTAGTTCTGTCCATTTCTTTTTATATTGCAACACAATGCAGAAAAGAAATGCAAACTCTTTAAAAATATGCAAAACAAGACAAAGAGTTAAAGATACAAAAACTCATAGAATATGTACATCTATTATCTCAGATGGAAGACAAACCTAAACTCATGACAGCCTGGAAGTTAGATATTTGACAAACATTACAATATAATGACTTGGCAGGTATAAATATGTATTTGAAGGAAATGTCCTTTTTCCATTGAACCAATAACCTGCTAGACTGACAAATAAATTCAGAGGAAACTCTGAAAAGTGCTTTAGAAACATATCCTATCATAAAAAAGTTTTAATAACTAAAACCTGCACTAGCCCAAAAACAACAAGATCCTGGGCTGCAATATTCAGAAACACAATGCACAATTGATCCTGGTACATTAATGGTGTCTTAAATCTGCTTAGAAGGTCAGAAGTTCAATATAAAAGAGATGCAAATTGTCCCTTCCACAATCATACAGGTAATAAATAAGCCACAATGTATCTATGGAACTCCAGGGAAACACAAGTAAGATTTACACTTCAACATATCAAGAAATGCCCCACTGGCTTCAAACATTAGTCCTAATAGAAACCTTGACCCATGCATGACCCATAAGGCTTAAGTTATTAAATAATGGACACAACAACCGAGTGGGAGAAAACAACGGGCCACAGCTTTATTTACATAACCAATTTAACAATAACATAAATAAAGTATGTATTTACATCTACACAAGGGGGAAGAGCCCGGCCACAGACAGTGACCTCACGCCTTGGACCCTGCCCAAGGCCCCCAATGCTTACTCTAAGCATGCCCCGTGAGGTACGGCAGCCCCCCTTTAGGCCAGTGGGCCTGGCAACTCACCTACCACCACAGAGCAAGCAAGGGACCCCTCCTGATTCTGTGTTCCCCCCCTGCTGTCCAGTAGCGCTAAGGCCCGCACAACTCTCTCCCTGGATTCTAACATGAGCAGCTCTAAGCCGATTTCGGTTAGGTATACCTTGTCTTTCCCAAAGAACTCGTCTGCACCGACCGATTCAAAGTCCTTGTAGCAAATTGCGTCAAAGCCTAACTTCCTCACGAAGATTGACAACTGTTGATTGATTTTTTGACGAGATCTATCTAGCTTAACGGGATCCTGAGCGTTTCTCCAGGAACGGCTCCTAATCATTTAGTACCATATGATAAACACGCCGGGAAACTTCTTAAACCAACCTTCAATGTCGCGTTTCATGACCCTCAGCGTCCTACGCATGGGGACTGTCCCAAGATCGTTCCCCCCAGCGTGTATAAGTAACAAATCGGGTTGTCCAATAGTCCGTCCATTTGAGACCACCGCAGGCCTCGAATCCCGACCCATCGCACGTGCAAGTCTGTGACAGGAAAACCCAGTTGTGCCTTCTTTTCGGTAACTGCAGCTAACCTGTGGGCCCAGTACACGTACGAATGGCCCACAGTTAAAAGTTGCTTCTTTTCTCCTGAAAGCAGACAATAACATCTGTTAGACCACTGCTTTGGGCCGTACATAGAACCTAAACCAGCCCGATTCCCATCTACCGATACGCTTCACCGTGTTGTCAGGCAAGGCTAACCTCGCTGCTTCCGTGGCAGCCCCAATTCGCGTGAAGTGCTTACCGAATTGTGACTTTTCCAAGCCCAAACGATGTAGTGCACCCTTTAACACTTTCTCAAAATGATACAGGGATAAGGCCGTACCATCGGCATGAATCAACATCGAACACTGTCCCACTGGTCGCCGGTTAAGGTACTCTTCCACACACATATAGGGGCAACTCTGTGCAGTACCACCTCTCTACCTTTTCCAGACTGGTCCGTCTTGGACCTCCGCAACCATATTACCACCGAGTCTTCCTTCAGACAGGAATCCACTAACTGCAAACCCACAGAACCGTGTCTGCTATTCGCAACTAACTCCCCTATTCAAATTACTCCGAAGAACTCGCGGGAAAAAGCCGTACGGAAAATCAGAGATTCAAATTGGGTCCGGCAAGTAACCACCAACACCTGCGCCAATCGCAGTAACAAGGAAAAAGTAATCGGCTGCCTACCATCCGGTCTGCGATCACCATTAAACATACCACGTACCACCTTATGTACTATGAACTCCTTGGTAAGGTCCATCTGCCCCTCCAGCTTAAACATAAAAGCCAGAGCCGTGACCTGTCACCCAACTTCGGCTTTTGACTCGCCTTCCTTGACACATCACAACAAGAACCAATGTAGAATCCCCAGTGTCTTTTCTTTTGACCAGACTCTCCTGTACGCGGCCCACGTTGCCGGGGCAAGAGACTGTCTGATGAGTCTCGTAACCAGATCGCTCCAAGCTCCCAAATCTCCCTGTGGATAGTATTGCCCTTCGGGTTGCCCTCGGGGCCAACTCCCTGAACCGCCCTTCCTGAAATCGAGAAAGCGCGTCAGCAATCCCATTTACTAATCCTGGCCTGAAACCATATATTCAAGTGTAAGCAGCATATTACCAAGTGATGAATTAGACGAACTACTGGGAGTGATGTTGCTGTGAGGCTATTCACTGTTTGTACCATCGCCATGTTATCTTTGAAGAATAAAGCACGACCGTCTCAAAACTCCGAGTCCCATATGTGAACAGCCGCCACTATGGAGAATAGCTTGAGGAACGCCAGGTTCTATGTGAGACCCGCCGTTACCCATTCCCTGGGCCATGCAGCGGCGCACCACCTACCCTGGAAGTAAGCGATGCACCCGATTGATCGGATGCGTCCGTGTACAACTCCAACTCAGAGCTAGTAGCACTCCCTATGTGCATAAGTCCGATTGAACTCAGCGAGGAAAGCCAACTACATTCTTGCCTCTTCCCGCATCGCACCCAAAACCTTGATGAAATGAAAGTCTTGAGACGCCCGCCATTGCAAGCGACATTCGCCTGCAAAATATCCTCCCCATGGGAATAATTCTGCAGGTGAAGTTTAACTTCCCCATAATAGATTGTAGCCGTCGCTGCGACACTCTGCCTGCCCCTTCCAGGTCACTGAGCTCTCTTTGCATGTCCGCCACCTTTTCTAAGGGAAGACTGCATTCCATTTTCATGGAATCGATCTGAATCCTCAAGAATGTCAACTTTGTCGTGGGCCCCTCGGTTTTGTTATGGGCCAAAGGAAATCCAAAATCCTGACAAAGTCCAGTGAAAACCTCCAGAATAAAACGGCACGGGCCGACGAAAAAAAAGTCATCCAAATAGTGTGTAATGCTCCGGTAACCTGCTACCGAGCGACCGACCCACTGGAGGAAACTGCTAAACGCCTCAAAATAGGAGCATGATATAGAGCACCCCATGGGCAAGCACAGGTCCACGAAGTAACCACTGTCGACGAAACAACCCAAGAGCCGGTGACTCGATGGGTGAACCGGCAATAGACGGTATGCTGCTTCAATGTCTACTTTGGCCATAAGCTCCCCGGCACCCGCGAGCCTCACCATATCGGTTGCGAGATTGAAAGACGCATAAGACACGGCGTCCTGATCTTTTGGAATACCGTTGTTCACCGACCGCCCCCTGGGGTGGGATAGATGCTGAATCAGCCTGAATTTTGCTGCTTCTTTCTTAGGGACAACACCAAGCGGAGAAACGACGGGAGGCGTATAGGAGTCCTGCCCTTTGGCAGTGGGCTATCCCAATCTATTTCCCTCCCTGGGTCTGGCACATCGATCGAGAGGGTGCTCACCACCGCAGTTGGAGCAAGCATGCCTGATCCTACAATTGGGCTCCCATCTGCAGGCCCCCTCATTGTAGACAAAACAGGTCTTGGGGCCTGTGGAGACTGCCGTCGTGCTCCGAAAGGGTGGCATGACCCGCATTGGTGTCATAATGTTTAAACAGTATGCCACCGCTTTGTCACTCTATGCAATTGTTGGCCTGGATGCCAGATACTGACAGAACGCCTCATTGTACTGCCACCAAGCCATGCCCCCGTATGTCTTGTGTGCATTCCGTATTTCGTCTCCATAGACGAACAATCCCAAATTTGCTCGGGATGTCGCTCGCACAACACACAGGCCATGATGGAAAAAGCCTGGAGCCAAGTGTTGAACGTCCTAGGTAGCCACCTAAAAGACTTACGACGGTCCTCCCCATCCTGGGACACCCTATCCGTCGCATCCAATTGTCTGGACATGGGAAGTAGAGAGAACAGCTCAACAAACTCTCTCCTCCAAATCTTTTCCTTGACTTCAGGGGGCAGGTGCTCCCCCAAGTTGTCTAGGGAAAACAGCACGATAGGTCTCATGGCAGCATCGGCGAACACATTACTGGTACTAGGGGGTGGGGGAAGGGGAGAAAACGCAGGTGCTGAAGGGGGGGCCCGCCGACACTTCTGCAGCCGAAGCTACTTGGCTGGAACCCCCGCTAGGGGACTGCTCGGCCCATGCGCTCTTAGCTAACCCGCCGATCCACCTCCCTGTCTCCTGATCACTCACTGTAATGTTTTTGTGTGGTTAACAGCGACTTGAAGGATCCTAAAAACCCTGTCCTTGTGTGCTCCCTTTTCCCTGTATCTTCCAGCTGCCCAACCAATGTGAGTTTACCTGCTTCCAGAACCCTTTGAGTAGAGGCCACCAACGCTGTATCCCTGCATCCATCCTGACAAGCTGGGGACTCCGACCATCTGGCCCTCTGTGGGCTCCGTCCCTTCTCTGAACCCGTGCAGTTGCAACTGCACCGGCAAGACCTTCTGCTTCTGGATCTTGATCTCCTCCTGGACCTACGAGTGCAAGAGGAACAGTCGCTAGCTCTCCATTGCCTACGCACCCATGCCCAAACCGTCTGTGCCTCCCCTGAGGACTGGTCATAGTTACTAATACCTGCGCGGCTAGAGTAAGCTGGCACCGCTGGTTCTGGCACATCTTGTACAGGGTCCCCTGAGACTTTCTTGCCCGGTATAAGGTATAACTGTGAGTCAGTATTAGTCATGTTTTGTTGCAGCCTAACCGTAACGTCTTCAGTCTCAGCCCTTTGTCGCCTTAGAGGAGTGTGAGTGAACAGCAGTGGACTATACCTGCTTGTAGACTTACGCGCCTTAGTGGGGTATACCGGCTCTGTTCCTCCTGTCCCATGTCGTCGCTATGCCCAGCTCCACCCTGTTACTGCGTCCCTGCAAAGCACCAGAAGCGCCGTTATTATATGAACTAGAGGGGACCGCAGAGTCGGCATAGTGATGAGCTGTAGTAGCTTTTTTGGAGCTCCCGGCTTTTCTATTACCCCCTGTGCCCCCTTTACAAGGCGATAACGGGGTGTTCTTTGCCCTCTGGCTTGGGAGTAATCCTTTGGGCAAAGTGACAGGCGGTGGTCGGAGTTCTATGCCCTCGCCCTCACCGCCCGTGGGCCCGGCCCTCTCTGGTTGGGGGGTATGGGTCCCTGCCTGTCTTGACCCATAACCCTCCTGGACCTAACATCTACTGTACGGGGATCTACTGGCTCTGTCATTGTGGGATGGGGAATTAACCTGTCAGCCCTTCCAGTATTGCCCAGGCCACTAGCCACCGCAGGCTGGGCTTGAGCAATGTGCTGAGGGACCTCAACAGAAGGCATGGGTGTACCCAGCCTGTCCTGTACCCATCAGACCCCCTGGCATAAGGCCTTAGCCTTAACTTCAGCCAACAGTGCTTCCAGCTCATTAGCATCCATAACAGAGACACACAAGCACCCCACTCCACAGCTGAGAAAACAAAAACGGACTGACACAGAACGTGCACCCAACACACACAACACACACACACACTGCCCCTTATGTGCTGTTAATAGCTGGGGTTGTTACTTCTCAGTTTTGACCTCCTACTGCGAGAGGCCTGCAGACCTCCGTCCTTTTCCTATGGAGGACCCCTCCAACTGCCCCGCGCGTGAACACGGGCGGAAGTCCCGCCCCTCGACGTAACGTGATTGGTCCGACGCCTGCAGGCTTCGCTGGATCAAGTGACGCTCCGTGCTGACCCAGGGAGACTGCGCAGCCTCCGCGTCGTCAATATACACACATTTAACATACCCTGTATAGAATTGTGAAGAGAGGAGTGAACAATTTGTGAATAACAAGCCAAGCAGATTTCAACATAGCACACATATTACTATGGATAATCTATGTTATTATGTTAAATTGTATTTGATGTATTATATATAATAACTTAATATCGCCTAACACCTACAGGCTTAAAACATGTATATTGTTATGACACTAATCCAGCTACCCAGGAGGAGAAACTGTTGTCCTGGTGATTTTTTTGAAGCTCCAGTTATGAATGTTGATGATCAGAGATATGAGGGAAGAAACGGAAACAGGAAGCAGTAGACCTAAGGTTAAAAGGAACAATAAAGTGCAGTAGGTAGTAATGAAAGCAGAGCGGAGGAGTACGAGGATCTGAAATGTGAGTTTTTGGTGCTAGGAGAAAAGTGAGGTCTGGAATAAGTTTAAGTGCAGGAATGTGTTTAAGTGAATACTGATTGACAGGACTGAGTAGTAACGTGCATTATGTGCAATAGTTTTTAAGTGAATTAATAAAAGTTCCATTTTAACCTTAATGGTTGATTTATCAGTATAACAACTATACTTTCTGTCTCTCTCTTAAATTAATAAAATAAACAATGTTCAAGCTCAATAATTTAACTCTTCCACTCAACAACAACCAGTTGCAATTCCATTTATTTCTTTGTGTACTTTTCATTTCTAAACCTTATTTGCTGTTTCACTAAGGACAAATCCCTTTATTTTTGTTCAGCCATCTGCATCTTTTGCAGGCCAAATCCAATTTAACAAGGAACACGGACACCAGGAGTGTATATGTTCTGCTAAATCAAAGTCTTTGCTTAGCAAAATTAAATGTTGTACAAAGGAGGGACTTTTTTTTCTGCAGCCCTTGATGGTACTTTAAAATGCATGTTCAGTGGTCTGTGACCTAAATGTGACTCTTTTTAAGGAGTTAGTTTTACAATCTACTGCTTGATTGGGCTTGAAAAGATCCTTGATCAATCCTACCCAATAGAATTGTGGGATCCGCAGTACTAGGAAAATGACCACCAGGAGCACCAAAGATACCACAGGATGGCAGAAGCTGTGGAAGTTAGCGGCTGTAACTATTACCCAATGCAGGATCAGCAAGAATAACTACAAGCAACTATTATTTTTCCCCCAGAATGACACTCACACATAGGTTATTTAAATCCAATCTGTAACTAATTTATTGGACACCATACAAGACATGTATACATTTAAACATTGCTCTTACCAATCCACAAAGTTCATACCCTGGGTCACATGGGAGACTTATCCATAAAATGATGTCACACTCCCTGGTCACCCCCTGGAGACCATGAGCTTAACTGATTGATTTGTTTAATCCCGTCTTTGTTCAAGGCCTTCCAGTGGGTATTCGGCCAGAGCAAAGACACCATGTCTTACTGTCTACATGACCTTGAATACTCACCCATAATCTATGTCCCTTTAAGATATTGACAAAATTCCCCATCTTTCGGTGCCCGGCTTCCCAATATCTGGACCTAGCATCCCCTTTCCTGGGGGACCCACATAACATGTTTTATAAAAACGTCTGGAAAAAACAACAGCAATTTAACACCAAACATGACCATGTACCGCTCGTATACCAATTCATACACACATGAACATAATAATATAAAATAATACTGAACATAATTAACCAGCCCATGCCATCATCGCTGTAACAGCCCCAATGTCCATGTGGCTATGACATCATCCTTTGGAAAGGGGAAGAATTATGTAGTATTAACCATTGCCAGCCCAGAGCCCATACCATTGGAAAGGTTTCAAAAAGTCCAGTGGTCCCCATTGGCATAACATGGTTAGGTTATTTATCATCCCACCTTGAATGCTTGAGGACCTATTTGCTTTTGTCAATTCAAAAAAACAGCCAGGGAGCTTGTAGTGGACCATTTTATCCCATTAATCCTTTAGACATGGCTTCTGACAAAAGCTCTATGACGATGGATCACAATAACTTTGCCAGAGAGGATTGGCCACCTAGAAATACTACTGACACAAATCTCAGCAGTGCTACAAAGGGGTTACAGGACAAAGGACATGTCCTAATGGACCTCAAGATCCCCCTAACCTAAACAAGTTAACAATGGTGTGTGTTGTACACAGCAACATACATAAATCATGATAAAAAACATATGTGCTATAGGGACTGCTATGGGGGGCAACTCCCAACAACTCCACAATAGCCTGGCACAAGAGAGTCCACTGCCTTGGTAAACATAAAGTGGATTCCAGCCTAGAAGCTGGGGCATATCAAAATATTTATATATAATACTTACCAATTTATATATACATTTCAAATAATAGAAATAGCTATGCGGCCATTGGGATAAAGAGGGGCACATCTGAGGCTGTGCAAGTATATAGAATATTACAATTTTATTTATAAATTGGTAAATCAATATATAAATTATTTCCTTCCTTTCAGTCCAGCAGAGGGCAGTCATGTATCACAGAATGAGATGTTAGTATTATTTCTACATGATCAGCAGGTTCTAACTAGCAGGTAGTACTACAGCCGCCTCTGGTAGCAAAATGGTTAATTAATTTATGCCCAGAGGCACCCGAAGAAGGAATAAGTTGGTAATGATAAAGAAAAAAATAATTGTGATTGCATCCAGCTCAGTTATTTACAGAGAGATGACATTTGCTTGTCAGCCCTCAAAAACAGTCCAATGTTCAATAATGTTCTGGAGATGAGGGAGGAAAATATGTGACTCTCATAATATTAGGGTGACATACCCAAAGGTTATATACATAAAGTAAAATGAGGATCGGGGACACTCAACTGAGAACAAACATCACTTTCCAGATTTATGCAAATATTCTTCATGAAGACACATAAAGGCTGTAATGTAGAGTAGGCATTGGGAGTCAAACATAGATCAGGCCTTCCCTGCGGAACACATATGAGTCCATCATTGTATGCTGACTGACTCACCTGAGCACAATAGGGGATGTTCCCTCTTGTTTTCAGTTGAGATTTAGCTGTTTCTCTGGAGCAAAGACACATTATCATTGTTGATGCAGTTAAAAGATCATAGACTAATAAAAAAACAAAAGGTGTGCAAATTTCAAAATATTAATTTAATGATGGACACCAAAAATGTCTCTACATTTCTCTAAATAATCACCAAATCAAATTACCATTATTTGAAAATGTCTGACCCTGGACTTCACCTGCACATTCCTATGTAAGTGCTGCAGTGCAACATATCTACCTCTACAACTCTCTCTTACTGTCTGTCTGTCTCTCTCTCTCTCTCTCTCTCTCTCTCTGTATATATATATATATATATATATATATATTGGATATCAAAAGTCTACACACCCCTGATGCTGCCACCACCATGCTTCACTGTGATGTGCAGTGTTGTTTTTGCGCCAAACATATCTTTTGGAATTATGTCCAAAAAGTTCAACCTTGGGTTCATCAGACCATAACACCTTTTCCCACATGCTTTTGGGAGACTTCAGATGTGTTTTTTGCAAAATGTAGCCTGGCTTGGATGTTTTTCTTCGTAAGAAAAGGCTTTCGTCTTGCCACTCTAACCCCTAGCCCAGACATAGGAAGAATACAGGAGATTGTTGTCACATGTACCACACAGCCAGTACTTGCCAGATATTCCTGCAGCTCTTTTAATGTTGCTGTAGGCATCTTGGTAGCCAGTTTTCTTCTCGTCTTTTCATAAATTTTGGAGGGAGCTCCAGTTCTTGATAATGTCACTGTTGTGCCATATTTTCTCCACTTGACGATGACTGTCTTCACTGTGTTCCATGGTATATCTAATGCCTTCTTTTGAAATTCTTTTGTACCCTTCTCCTGACTGATACCTTTTAATAATGAGATCCCTCTGATGCTTTGGAAGCTCTCTGTGGACCATGGCTTTTGCTGTGGGATGAGACTAAGACAATTTCAGGAAAGACCAACTAGAGCAGCTGAACTTCTCCTATTTAACTCCTATTTAACACAATTTGGAATGTGATTGCTTAATTCTGAACACAGCTACATCCCCAGTTATAAGAGGGTTTGCAGACTTATGCAACCACATTATTTTTTTTTATTTTTTTTCTTCCCTCCCCCTAAAAGATTTCAGTTTGTTTTTCAATTGAGTTGTACAGTTTATAGGTCACATTAAAGGTGGAAACAGTTCTGAAATGATTTATCTTTGTCTAATCTTTTTACAGCACAGAAACCTGAAATTTTAACAGGGGTGTGTAGACTTTTTATATCCACTGTATATATATATGTACAAGATCACTCTTTTTCAGCCTTTATAAGCACTTCCTGTCATGTCTGCAAGTTCATATTTGCTTTTTGGCCCTTTTTCATGTCTGCTAAGGCATTCCCATCGCCGGTGAGTAATGGTTCCACTTGCAGCCTTTCTCCTCGCACTACCGTTACCCAAGGTAAGCTGTCTACTCCTTCTAAGCTATCCTTGGGGGATCTTGGCCACAAGACTACCAAGCTGCTCCCTTGTCCATGTTCAAGGTTAAGCTTTCGCTTTCTTAAGCTTAGTTTGGGCCCAAGTCTACTACGTTTCTGAACTTTGCCATACCTTTGTGGGTGAGTTTGGACCTGAATCTGCTAAGTTGAGTCCCTTGTCGGTGTCCAAGGCTACTCTTTTTAGGCTTTCGCAAGCCTCCTTTTGGGGATTTTGGAACAAATCTGCTAACCTTCAACCTTCCTCCAGCTTTCCATAAGTCCTAAACTAGCCTTCGCAGGCTTACCTCATTCATGCTTTCCATGTGACTCAAACAAGCCTTTGCAGGCATTACCTTGTTCACTCTTTCCAGAAGTCCAAAAACCCGCCTTCACAGTCTTACTTCAATCACACTTTCATAAGTCCTAATCCTACATCAGCCTTCTCCAGACCTCAACTCAGTCATGCTTTTGTAGGTTCCCTTCCCTCTCTCCTCACCATCACTCTGCCCTTGTCCCTCTTAGCAGGCCAGTTAGGGCGTAGCAATAGGCCACACCTTAGCTACATGAGGAGAGGGGCCCGACCACAAGTTTATGTCCAGGTTGTTTCCCTGGGATTGTGGGGGGACCCTCTCCCAACATGTTTGTGACGGCCTTTTCCCTCGCTGGAGCGCAATGGTTCGACCTACTCGACTATTGGGAGAGGGACCCGACCACAAATATATATATATATATATATATATATATATATATATATATATGTGTGAATATTCAGAGTATTACAGTATATAGTGATACCTTTTTTTATTGTACAAACATATAAATTGAAATGACGAGGATTCAAGAGCAAGATCTCTCTTTTTCAAGTCAGAAGCAATACTGATTCAAGTAGTGAGATTCAGAGCAGAGATTCAAAGTGACAGACATCATGAATAGTGTTCTGTTTAGTCAAGTGTGCATGTGTCTGGGTAGGTTTTTAAATAAGCAAAAGCCAGAGTTATTTAAGTTAGGGCCATAAATATTCCTACATATTAAAGAGTAAAAAAACAGCAGTAAAATAAAACAAACATTCGCAGGAATGTGACAGGGTCACAAAAAGTTTTAGTATTATGATAGAAGTCCCGTGACTATATTAAGTCCTGTATCCGTAGCATTAAAGACTATTATCATTTTTTGGCCTCTGAGTATTCTCATTTTTAGGTTTTTCATGGAATGATTATTCTGGGTAAAATGGTGTCCAACTGGAATACAATAACTGTTTTCAATGTGCTTTTTAATGGAAGATTCATCCTTAGACTTAATTTTTGGTGACAGCCCCTTTCACATACAATACATGTAAACCACATTGGAGGATGTGCATGAATATGACCCTCTGATTTAGGTCTTGTTGTTATGCGTGACTGTGTTCCCTTTACAGATATGTTGAAGGCTTGGTACCAATTTCTCTGTTGGGCTATTCATTGTCCAAACTTCTGCTGACCAATGTTTGTTTCTGGTTTGGTGACTGTAAATGTAAGAATGGGAGCCTTGGCGAATATATGTTTAATTCTGTGTCCCCTGTTAGTAATGGCTTTAAATCCTTAAATATTTTGTGTTTTTCTTCTAGAGCTGGATGGTATGTGGTCACCATAGGTGTAGGTGAAGTCATTTCTTCAGTTTTATATTGTAACAGGTGTTCATGGGGTATTTTAATGGTGGAGGTTATTTTCTGGGTAATGACACAGGGCTTGTAACGCTTCTGTTTGAAAGATTCATACAGTGTTTTTAAATTATTTTCACAGTCTCCAGTGTTTGAACATATGCAGTGATACCTGATGACTTAGCTGTGAATTATTGCTTGCTTAGTATGGGAGGGATGGAAACTGGAATTCTGAGGGTACCTGAATCTGTCTGTAGGTTCCCTATATGCAGATGAGTGGTGTGTTCCATTCGAGATGGATATGGTAGTTTCCAGAAAATCCACCTGTTCTGCAGAGTAATACATTTTAAGTTTCATAGATGGGTGGAAGGTATTGAAATAATTGTGAACTTCTTTGAGCTGTTTTCTCCTTCTGTCCATATGATGAACATTGTTGTAACATTGTTTTCTCCTTCTGTCTATATGATGAACATTGCTGTAAGGTTTGTGAACATATCTGGATAACAATCTCTGTTCCAAGTTGGCCATAAATAGACTGGCATATTGCAGTGCCATTCTGGTACCCATTGCAGTCCCCATTATTTGTAGATAGACATGTCTGATGAAGGTGAAGCAGTTGTGGGTCAGGATATATTCTAGTAGTTTGGCAAACGTATCAGGGTTATATCTCTAGTTCTGAGTGTGCACAGAGAGAAACTTAAGGCATGCTTTGGTGCCATCTTCGTGTGGGATATTGCTGCAAAGAGGTTCAACATCCATGGTTACAAGTAGAGTGTTAGCAGGTAGGTCCTTAATCTGACTGAGTTTGTTGTGAAAGTCAGTGGTGTCTTGTATATAGCTGCTGGTGTTTGTAACTAGTGCTTTAGGGATGTTTTCAACAAGGCCAGATAACTGTTCAGTCAGTGTGTCCATACCTGTAACAATAGGTCTCCCTGGGTTGCCTGGTTTGTGGATCTTTGGCAGCATGTAGAAAGTCCCAGTTGTAGGATGGGTGGGTATAAGCTGTTCCATTTCTTGCTGCACATTCTTAGGAAATGTTTGGGTATCTTACATGAGTTGAATGGTATATTCCTCTGTACGATCGAGGTTCAATATCTTGTAATAGGTACTGTTTGTCAGTTGTCTGTTTCCTTCTTGTATATAGTCCTGAATGTTCATAATAATACCTGTGCTACCTTTGTCTGCTGTTTTGATGATGATGTTTGGGTTAGCCTGTAAGCCCTTTATGGCAGCTCTTTCTCTTGGAGAGATATTGCCTCTTATCTGTAGGGATGTTACCAAGGATGTAGTTCTCAGGCAAAAGCTTTCAATGTATCTGTCCACTAGGGTTGCATCCAGGTAGTGGAGTGAAATACACAATAAATATATATAAATATATATATAACGTAACTTTCTGTTTGTATGTATGTATGTGTCTTACACTGTTTATCGGGGCATGTGCACCAATGTATATCTTATGCGTTACACTGTTCAACGTGCATCTTGTTATGCATTATTGTCAGTATGTGTATCAGTTTTTATCTCATTGTTTTCAATGCGGTGAGTTTGTGTATGTGTAACAATGTGTTGCAGTATCTGCTTGTGCGTGTTTGCACATTTGTGTTTACTAGAGTGTCTTGTGTATCAGTGTATCTCAATAGGTATATGGAAGTATCTGTCAGTGTATGTGTGTATTGGTATATGTATATTAGAATGTCAATGTGTGTGTCTATGTGTGCATATTAAAGTATCTGTCAGTGAGTGCGTGTATCCATGTTTGTATTCATGTTTGTATATTTGTGCATGTCAGTGTGTATATTTCTATGTATTACAGTGTATGCTAGTGTGTGTCCATCTTTGAATGTGTATTGCTGTGTCTGTATGTGTGTATCTTTGTGTATAACAGTTTCACTGTGTGTATCTCTACGTGTGTTTTATAGTGTATGTTAGTGTGTGTGTGACTGTGTATGCATTTCAGTGTGTGTATATCCATGTGAGTGTGTTACAGTGTCTGTTAGGGTGTGTGTGTCCATGTGAGTGCATTACAGTGTCTGTCCGTGTATGTGTGTATATCTCTGTGTGTATTACAGTGTTTTTCAGTGTGTGTGTATCCATGTGTATTATAGTTTCTGTTAGTGTGTGTACTTCTGCGTGTGTATTAAAATGTATTTCATTGTGTTTGTGTATCCATATGAGTCTATTACAGTGTCTGTCAGTGTATGTGTGTATCTCTCTGTGTATTACAGTGCGTGTGTGTCTCTGTGAGTGTATTGTCAGTGTGTATCCATATGAGTCTATTACAGTGTCTGTCAGTGTATGTGTGTATCTCTCTGTGTATTACAGTGCGTGTGTGTCTCTGTGAGTGTATTGTCAGTGTGTATCCAGGTGTGTGTGTTAGAGTGGCTGTCAGTGTATGTGTGTATCTCTATGTGTATTACAGTGCGTGTGTGTCTGTGTGAGTGTATTGTCAGCGTGTATCCAGGTGTGTGTATTAGAGTGGCTGTCAGTGTATGTGTGTATCTCTCTGTGTATTACAGTGCGTGTGTGTCTCTGTGAGTGTATTGTCAGTGTGTATCCAGGAGTGTGTATTAGAGTAGCTGTCAGTGTATGTGTGTATCTCTCTGTGTATTACAGTGCGTGTGTGTCTCTGTGAGTGTATTGTCAGCGTGTATCCAGGTGTGTGTATTAGAGTGGCTGTCAGTGTATGTGTGTATCTCTCTGTGTATTACAGTGCGTGTGTGTCTGTGTGAGTGTATTGTCAGTGTGTATCCAGGTGTGTGTATTAGAGTGGCTGTCAGCGTATGTGTGTATCTCTTTGTGTATTACAGTGCGTGTGTGTCTCTGTGAGTGTATTGTCAGTGTGTATCCAGGTGTGTGTATTAGAGTGGCTGTCAGTGTATGTGTGTATCTCTCTGTGTATTACAGTGCGTGTGTGTCTCTGTGAGTGTATTGTCAGTGTGTGTGTGTATTACAGTGCGTGTGTGTCTGTGTGAGTGTATTGTCAGTGTGTATCCAGGTGTGTGTATTAGAGTGGCTGTCAGTGTATGTGTGTATCTCTCTGTGTATTTCAGTGCGTGTGTGTCTCTGTGAGTGTATTGTCAGTGTGTATCCAGGAGTGTGTATTAGAGTAGCTGTCAGTGTATGTGTGTATCTCTCTGTGTATTACAGTGCGTGTGTGTCTCTGTGAGTGTATTGTCAGTGTGTATCCAGGTGTGTGTATTAGAGTGGCTGTCAGTGTATGTGTGTATCTCTCTGTGTATTTCAGTGCGTGTGTGTCTCTGTGAGTGTATTGTCAGTGTGTATCCAGGTGTGTATATTAGAGTGGCTGTCAGTGTATGTGTGTATCTCTCTGTGTATTACAGTGCGTGTGTGTCTCTGTGAGTGTATTGTCAGTGTGTATCCAGGTGTGTGTATTAGAGTGGCTGTCAGTGTATATGTGTATCTCTCTGTGTATTACAGTGCGTGTGTGTCTCTGTGAGTGTATTGTCAGTGTGTATCCAGGTGTGTGTATTAGAGTGGCTGTCAGCGTATGTGTGTATCTCTTTGTGTATTACAGTGCGTGTGTGTCTCTGTGAGTGTATTGTCAGTGTGTATCCAGGTGTGTGTATTAGAGTGGCTGTCAGCGTATGTGTGTATCTCTTTGTGTATTACAGTGCGTGTGTGTCTCTGTGAGTGTATTGTCAGTGTGTATCCAGGTGTGTGTATTAGAGTGGCTGTCAGCGTATGTGTGTATCTCTTTGTGTATTACAGTGCGTGTGTGTCTCTGTGAGTGTATTGTCAGTGTGTGTGTGTATCTCTCTGTGTATTACAGTGCGTGTGTGTCTCTGTGAGTGTATTGTCAGTGTGTGTGTGTATCTCTCTGTGTATTACAGTGCGTGTGTGTCTGTGTGAGTGTATTGTCAGTGTGTATCCAGGTGTGTGTATTAGAGTGTCTGTCAGTGTATGTGTGTATCTCTCTGTGTATTACAGTGCGTGTGTGTCTCTGTGAGTGTATTGTCAGTGTGTATCCAGGTGTGTGTATTAGAGTGGCTGTCAGCGTATGTGTGTATCTCTTTGTGTATTACAGTGCGTGTGTGTCTCTGTGAGTGTATTGTCAGTGTGTGTGTATCCAGAGGTGTGTATTAGAGTAGCTGTCAGTGTGTAAGTATGTATTGATGTGTTCATTACAATATTTGTCAGTGTGTATATAAGTGTGTGTATTATAATATGTATTATGTATATCCGCATGTGTATTACATTGCTTTTTAATGCGTGTGTGTAATACAGTGTATATCGGTGTGTATTTGTGTATCAATGCATGAATGCCTATATGTATTCCTCCTCTCTACATGAAACAGATCCTTCTCTCTCGCATGTACGCAGGGCAGATTAATTAGGCACCGTTAATTCTCTCTGTGGCTCATTTCATACATTAAAGATAATAGCATTTTGGGTAGGATTTGTGTAAATAGAGTAATGTATATTTGCATTCTAGATAATGCGATACATTGAGCTTAATTGTTTGCTACTTGAAAGGCACATTTAACCAGTGAACTGGCATGAAAAGAGAACACTGTGTCAATTTACATTCTCTCTTGCTAATTAACATCTAATTAACTTGCTTCAGGTGTCCTATTAAGTGTCAAGTTAGAGCCTAAATAGGCAGCACAGTTTGAATCGATAAATGGGATTGTGATAATACTTTAATTGATAATGTAATGTTTTCTTAATTGCAAGTAATTGTAGGGGCCATATTGCCGAGTCTGGGGGCGGTAAAGCGTGTTGGGGTCATACAACACTTTGGTGCACAGTGGGGTAGGAGAGGCATCAAGACATAGATGAGCTGCTCAATTAAATATTAACATAATGTATCATAAAATTATATTAAATATAACTACATACATATTTAATCACTATAGAGAATGCAACTTAGCACACCAAACTGTGAGTCATTTAAGTTTCTTCCCATGGATTGTTCCATAAAAATATAGATTTATGGCATACTGTTGTAATGGGAATAAAGTCAGACATCTGTAGTAAAGACAATTTAAACATTAACTTCCTTAAGAAGAAAAATGTCAACATTTTTATTAGTAAGATCATGGAAAAATGTTGAGAGGGTCCCTTGAAAGGCTCATTGTTCTATAAAATGATCTGTCAGTCATTTAAAAGAACATGATTTATACTTTACACATTTTATTAATTATATTAATTGAAGAAAATAACAATAAGGCAGGCAGATAAAAACAATGAGCCCGATTCAATTGAGTAATCGTAAGTTACTGGAGCCCGTGAAGTGATGCAGTAAGTTAATTTGCTATTTAGTTGGGGCTATGGACGGTTTACAGGTTACTGGCTTGAAAACTTTGTGATGGTTAAACCCGTAACTTACAGCCTCCCAAAGCCTTTGATCTTTCAATGTCGCAAGAGTTACGATTGCTGAAATGGGGAATCGCTATTCAATTGCTCAAATTCCCCAAGGACGCAAATGGTTTCACCCCCGTAAATGGCAAATGTAGGAGAAAATCCTACAAGTGCTAGAGAGAACCCGCAAGGGGGTTACACCTGATCGTAGCACAGTAAATGCAATTAAATCAATACTGTAGTGTAAATAACGGAGAAAGTGATGATAGACATTAGAATTAATTGCACAACAGTCTCAAGCTCGCAAATTACATTTATTTTAATGGGTCATTTCGGGGTTATATCGATCTCGGGAATCAATTAGTTAATACATCAGGCCAACCAATGGACTAGAACAGTATTGGCATTCATTTTTATAATTCCGTATTTTGAGGGTTTGCGAGCCCATCGGACCCCTGAGCCTAATTGATTGACATGTAACCTCCATATTTTACTGCTGTATTGGCTGTTTTGAAAAAGGAGGTTACAGTCTTGCTTAATTGATCATATTCTAGCCCTGAACTGCTATGGACGAGTGCATGGAGTCGGCTTTCAGCCCGTAACTTCCAGGCTCTTTTAATTGAATTGCACCGGAATTTGAGACGGACGGGAGCTTGCAGCACGTCTGCAGACATTGGCTTGTATATCGCAAGATGTGGGCTTGCAATTGAATCGGCTCTATGTGTTTGATCCATCTTTATCTTGTTGATGTTTAGAAGTTCAGTCATTTTCGACTCTCCGTGACCTATTGCCAACAGCACGCCAAGCCATAAGGCTTTCTTGGCCAAGATACTGGAATGGGTTGCCAGTTCCTTCTCCAGTGGACCTCAATTTATGTGACTTTTCTGCTAGGACTTGCCCATCTTGGGTAACCCTACATGGATTAACTTACAGTTTCACTGAAGTACACAAGGCCCCTTCACCACGACAAGGAAGTGATCCAGAACTGGACCTTTATCTCACTGGTAAGCTAAGAGGAAGTTTAATAAACAAGAAGATCATGTTAATGATGTTTTCTTATCTAATTTACTTTAAAACATATAAAAAAACAAAAGCACAGTATTTTGCAGCTTAGCTATCTATAAGGTTCACTGTCTTTCTGTTTCCTGTAATTTATCAGGACAAATTAATGAAAACCAAGGCCACACTGTCTATATAATGTTGTTTCTTGTACAAAAAACTAATTTGCAATTTCTAAATTGTGATATTTTAAATGTATGTAGAAATCCATATGTTAGACTGCATGAAAAGAGTAGAGCCAGAACTATTTTGTGAAAATCACTGAGAAGTTATTTCAAAGCCATTATAATCCTAAATTTAGAATATACTGTTTTGAAAAAAACATACTTGAAAATAGGCAACCTGTTTTAATGTAAATAAATACAGACTCTTGATTTATTATTTTTGATAAGCAATTCTGCTTCTGTTTCATAAATTATATTCATATCTGCTGATTAACTTCCTGATGCGGGATGAGACTTAAAATGGAATTTAGAGAAGAATAAGCTTAGAAAAGAAAAGGAAATTATATAGTAAACAATTATTGCATATAGAAGTAAAAAAAAATAAAGGATTATTGTATTTATTTAAAACAAACACAACCTTTACATTTTGCATCTTTTGCATGTAATTATTGTTCAATGCAGAAATCTGTTTTGTTCACTGGCCTCCTGCTGTCTGTTACTGGATTGTAAACGAATAAGCTTCCCTGTAGTCCTGCTGAGAGCACTAGCAGTTGTAGATGTCAGATTCTCATTCTGCAGACAGGAACTTCTTCTACATGCAAAGTCTCCTCTCATCTATGGATGCTGATCTGCGAAAACCAAAATGTTAGATTCCATAGCTGCATAATTGCAAATAAATAAAAAAATTAGAGGCTGTATTTTTTTAACAGTTTAAAACACTTTGGGGTGTTTTTTAATGCAGTTCTATAAAAGAGTAAATTTAAAAATATGGCCAGAGTGGTGCTTTCACATTATATATGCTATATTTTGCAGACTAGAATATTTTTATAGTGTTGCTTTGATCACATTTTTTAGGATTTTGTGTAGTTATGTTGACAGAATAATGTGCATACATGAGCATTATTTGCTTGCAGTGCATTTTATGGGGCATAATCATTTTAAAATAGGTCCATGGCCATACAGAGTTAAGGGGAGTGGGGGTTTGACTGGGCTGTGAATAGCGGTCCAGATATTCAAAATAATTGGTTAATAATATGGGGAATGGAGGAGTTTGCTAAGAGGAGCTTTTTTGTAAGTACGCAAGTTTATAAATATGATGGGTTTGTACTCTCCCTGTCAGTTGGAAATGAGTACCAACGTATGAGCTACGCAGCAGGGCCGTACGTATCTACACTGCGTAAATGTACATGCGGAGTGACAGCCTGCGAGATGATATCGCAGGCTCCCACTCCTCATCAAGTGCTGCGGGGGTCCTAAAAGGGACCTCCGCGGCAGTCCCCCACATAAGCCCTGCCGTGGGGGGTACTCCAAAAAAAACCCAGGCACCTAAAATTAACCCCCCCTCAATGCCTCACATGAACACCTTGCTGCAGGGGTCCATAGGAACCCCCGCAGCCCCCACACATTAACCCCTTGCAGCGGGGGTCCCCGATCGGCACCGATCAGGCCCCCGCTGCATTTCAAACTTTTAAATTCTACGCCGCGGCTCCTTAAAGGGCCCGCGGCACACTATTACCCAATCTCGGCCGCGGCACCTAAAATTAACCCCCCTCTATGCTGGGGGTCCCCATCGGGACTCCCGAAGTGTCCCCACATTAACCCCCTGCAGCGGGGGGCCCCTGCTGCAATTCAATTTTAAATTTCCCGCCTCGCGGGTCCTCAAAGGACCGTAAAGGTCCTGAAAGGACTCGCACTAAAAATATTAACCCCAGGCAACTATAATTACCCCATTAACTCATGGTGGTCAATCCAGACCACCATAAGGCCTAAATTAACCCATTAACTCATGGTGGTCAATCCAGACCACCATAAGGCCTAAATTACCCCATTAACTCATGGTGGTCAATCCAGACCACCATAAGGCCTAAATTACCCCATTAAATCATGGTGGTCAATCCAGACCACCATAAGGCCTAAATTAACCCATTAACTCATGGTGGTCAATCCAGACCACCATAAGGCCTAAATTAACCCATTAACTCATGGTGGTCAATCCAGACCACCATAAGGCCTAAATTACCCCATTAACTCATGGTGGTCAATCCAGACCACCATAAGGCCTAAATTACCCCATTGACTCATGGTGGTCAATCCAGACCACCATAAGGCCTAAATTAACCCCATCAGTCCCATAAGGGTATATTATTACCATTATGGGCCTGTTACAACCCAACATTAACCACATAAGTGCCATGACGGTCCTCAAGGACCATCATGCCACTAACTACAAACACTACACTATAACCCCCAATAAACCATTTAATCTAAACTAACCCCCCTCTACACTAATCTATTAACACTTACACTACCTACCTACACTACCTACCCCCTAATAAACCTCCCCAACACTCTAATTACAAAAAAAAAAAAAACCTACCTTACAGGAAACAAAAAAACCTACAGTACAGAAAACAAAAAAACATACAGTACACCTTTGCCAGGTACACCTCTTCTCCCATTTAGGTGCTCAAGAGCCCCCAAGATTAAGCACCTCTGCCCCAGGTGTTTCTGGGCGCCCTGCCTCACCAGCTGCATCTTATGCAGGTAGGGGGCACGTCACATTAGTAGTAGTAGTAGTGCTAAGCAAAGAGCTTGTAAGTACATCATATGAACTAACTAATCTGTACCTACACTGTTTTATCACTGTGGGTCTCGCCAATATAAGACTGACCTCCAGATCAAGGAATGAATATGGTTACAAGCCTACTTGTTCATAAAAGATCCACTAAAAATATTCTGAAATGGAATAGCAATTGTGAGAATGGGCTATATACTATATTAGGAATGCACACCGGGCTTACAAAATTAAGCAATAATACAGAAAACTTAAAATGAATAAAAGGTGGACCTACTACAGATGTAGCAGGTGCAAAGCACAGTGGCCCCCTAAAGTAGGGGCTTTTGTTGATTTATTTGTTGGCTTTTTCTATGCATACAACTGATACCTACCATCTCTCACTATTCCTCACACCATACAACTCTCCTCCTCTGCTTCAATGATTTTCACTCCTCAGCTCCTCCTTGTATCTCTGTTCCTATCTCTCACTTTACCCTCCAACTTCTTTGCTCTGCTCAGTAATGTCTTCTCACTGCTCCATAAAGTTCTAGAGCTTCTTCTCACCTATAACCCAAGTTGCCCCTCCCTCTGAAACCCAATGCAGTAGAATATCAGAGAAACCCCAAATCTCACTGCTATTGAGGCTCAGTTTAAAATGTACCTCTTTAAAGAGGTTTACTAACAGCTCACTTAGAGAATGTACTTGTCGACACATTGGAAAAAGGAAAGGGAGAGCGCACGCCACTTCCTAGTGCAAATCAATAAAGTTTTATTTCCAAATACACAGACGCAAAAAATGGACATTCACATGTATTGCCCTCTATATAAGAGGTATCTTATATATATACCTCTTATATAGAGGGCAATACATGTGAGTGTCCATTTTTTGCGTCTGTATATTTGGAAATAAAACTTTATTGATTTGAACTAGGAAGTGGCGTGCGCTCTCCCTTTCTTTTTTCCTTTTTGTACAGTATGACTCTGTGGTGACCTGAGTAATTGGAAACAGCTGTTCCACGACCTAAGAAGTGTCTTCATTGTCCTATATATATATTTTTTTAATTTTATTATATATATATTTTTTCATATCTTTTTATATATTCTTTTGTATTTGTTTTATATTTTCTTCTCTTTATTTTAGTATTATGTTGATACATTTGTGTATTTAAAAGTACACCATTTAGTTTATGCCATTTTCGCTCTGTATAGGTGCTATAGTACCAACTAGGTCCCCTCAGGTAGGGAATTCTAGGTTCTATTTCCTGTAGACACATTGTGCCACATTCAGTTGACCAAATTTGAGATCCGGGAGCCAATAAGTGAGGTCGCAAAAGCAAATTTGCTATTCAATTGGCATCTTTTGGGGGCTCCGATCGGGTTACGAGTTACGGGCTTGAAAATATTGTGTTTGTCATACTCGTAACTTACAGCCTTCAGAAGCCTTTGATCTGTCACTTTTGCAGGGCTAAAATCGCAAATCGCTATTCAATTACTCAATATCCCCAAGCTCGCAAATGTAATCAAACTCGTAAACCGAAAATGGAGAAAATCCTACATGTGCTAGAGAGGACCCGCAAGGTGGTTAAACACCAATTCATAGCACTGTAAATACAAATAAAAGATCAATTCTGCACTGTAGGTAATGGGGAAAGCGATGACAGACATTAAAATTAATTGCTTGTCTCAAGCCCCCGAATTGGCAGGAAATAAAGTTTAATTTTATGTGTCACTTCGGGGTCCAAATGATCTTGGGTATCAATGAATTAATGCATATCAAGCCACCCATATGGACTAGAACAGTATTGGTATTTATTTTCATAATCCTTTATTTTTCATCTTTTGTGAATCTGATCGTAACTCGGCCCACCAAATCTAATTGAATGACATGTAACCTCCATGTTTTACTGCCGCAAGTATGACAGTCTCACTTTCTATTGGCTTATTTGAAATGGGAAGTTACGGGCTTGCTTAATTGATCATGTTCCCATCCTCAACTGCTCCGAAACAGTGCATGGTTTATGGGTTTCACTTCAAGCCTGCAACTTGCGAGCTTGAGCAATTGAATAGTCTCGCAAACGGAGACCAACTGGAACCTGCAACTCACTCGCCGACATGCGGCTGTCTGCGATCGAGTTATGGGCTTGCAATTGAATGTGGCCCTTAGCCTCCTCCTTTCCACATGCACTTACTCTTTTATGATAATGTGTATGTACAGTATGCATCTTCCCCTATTATAAATAATTAGACTGTAATCTCTTAGGGAGAAAGACTAAGTAATACATTAATTGTTTTAATCTTAAATCCACTTATATTGCCATGTAATTATTTTGTACCTTGTCTCTGTAAGATGTTGTGCACATTGATGGCGCTGTACAAATAAATTACATGATGTATATACCTACAAATCTGTCTGATAGAAGGGACAAATTGTAAAAGAAACATATTAATTGTTTGGGATCTAAAAATAAAAATACTATGTTTGTTCGACATTTTCTGGATTTTCCGCTGGCACATTTTCTGATTTGCTTTAGACATGTAAATGTACATACACGTGTGTTACTTTTCATAAATAGTATAGACATATATATATATACACAATATTATCCATCATAATACTGATATATTGGTTGGTGATTGATGTCTAGAATGTTCTTGGTGACAATAACCTATGTCAAGATTGCTGATACTGTTTTGTCACAGCTCCTGTCAAGACACAGAAAAAGACAGTGAGAGTTTTTATGTTGGGGTCTTGTAATTACAAGCATGGGATCTGCTCTATGGGTCTTTCCTGGAAACATAATAATAAGGTTTGGAAATGAGAATTTCTGACTGTCTTGTCAGGATCGTACAATATTATGTATGACATATGGTTTAATGAGCAACAAAGTGCCCCAGGGCAAGTGGACAATCAAGTAGGAATAGCAAAAAGACAATGACTTATTAGTAGGTTGGATGACTAGAGGATGATAGCCTAAGTTTTCTTACATATCTCCACTGTCCAAATAAAATAGGGCTTTGGGGAGTGATGATGCTGCTGGATCTGATTAATACCACTAGGATTAACGTCCCTTGTATCACGACATGGGACCAGCTGGACCTTCACATTCTTCAACTCCCACTGGTTAGGTCCTTTATCGGACGGGTAAGTTTATCTTCAGTGACCGTGTGAGTGTAGATTTTCCCCATAAGTAAAGGAATACTAGCCCACAAAAGCTCTCTGAAATAACATGCTTGTATTTGTTAACCAGAACAAAAACCTTTATTTAGTTGATAGGGGAACATTTTATAGGGAAGGAAAATCAAAACATTAGATGAAAAATCAATATTGCACAATTTCAATATGCTCAACTTGAGTTTCCTTCCACTTGAGTCTCATCCCATCAGTGATCTGCCAACATGGGCTCGGCCAGGGTTGGGTAATGGACAATCAAAGTGACCAGTCATGTAGAGAGCCCTCTGCCCAGTGAATTCAGTTGGGCCAACCAGGAAGGTGTCTTCTCTCAATAAGGAAAGCGTGTGGAGGCACTGGCAAGTGTGTTCTTCTTTTTTATTGTGCATGGCTCATTATCTTAATACATGTGTACATGGCACATATCCAAGCTTCCCCCCCAGGTTGCAAGCAGGGGCTGGTGGTGCCAGTAGGCAGCAGAGGCACAAAACTGAAGACCAGAGGCCGAGATGCAGGGAGTAGGGGAACCAAACAAGATGCAGAATAAGGGAAACTGATCCCGCTGGTATGGAGAGGTTAGCCAGGACTCGGATTGGAACTTTGCACTGGGAATCAAATCCTTTGTCACACCTTGATCCCCCTAATCCACTGACATCTCCCACAACTAAAGACATAGATCAGCAGAGCCATGGGTAAAGTGATTACTGTAGCAATTTCTTAATTCTCAAATTGTAGTTGTTTAAAGTTGGGCTCAAGTTCTCTATCTTGCTCCCTTCACCCCCATCATATGCTGCTTGAAATCACTTGCATTGTTCACTTTGTTTGCCACACACAATATTCAGATCAATTAAAGGAATTGTCACAATATTTCCCTTGATACTGATAGTCCAGCTCTTATTTGTGCTGAGCCAGGATCTCTGGTGTCTCTTCCAGATTTGTTTCTGGAACTTTTCCCAGGATCTCTAATCCATATCAGCAGAGCTTGTACCTAGCTCCTTGGTCCATCTCATCTCTTCTGTGAGCTCATCACAAAACACAGTATAACTCATTCTTCTTCTTGATGGTCCCACCTGAAAGTAATGTGGTCTACTCCAATCTTATCACACAACACAGTATAACTCATTGTTCTTCTTGATGGTCACACCTGAAACTAATGTGGTCTAATCCGAGCTCATCACACAACACAGTATAACTCATTCTTCTTCACGATGGGCACACCTAAAAGTAATATGGTCTACTCCAAGCTCATCACACAACACAGTATAACTCATTCTTCTTCTTGATGGGCACACCTGAAAGTAATATGGTATGATTAAGTTGATCACGTTATTGAATTGAATAGAATTGAAAACATCACTATGAAAGGAGTCACACGTCTATTTAATAGCGTGGAAGGGAGAAGATAAAGTACCATTGTAGTGGCCATACAATAGGGTTTAATTTATTTAGTTACTTATTGGCAATAAAATCAGTAATTAAAGAACAAAAAAAATGTATCTTGTAAAACTGACACTTGAAATTGGCACTGTAGCTACCAATCGATTCTCTCTGCTCCCTATTAGATGTCCAGGGGGTTAAAGAAAATCTGTCCTCATTTTTTTCTGACCAGTGCACTGCAATGAAGAAGACTTTCATTATTGTCAGAATAACAGATAAAGGCCCCTATCAAGATAGCCTCAGCAAATCCTCTCCCACCCTGGACCCATGCTTGGGGATGGTGGGTATATCTGTTGAACTCCAAAAACTTCAAGTGAAGGATTTATAAGCTACATTGTTTTTTTTTTTTTTTTTTTTTTTGCTCATATACAACATTTTTTTGCTATTCATTTCTTTAAAAAAACGAATTAAAACCCATGGGCACTACATTAATCATTTCATAAATCTTCTAATATTTTTTATGCATTTTTATCCTACAGAATGACAATTCTTTATCCACTAGATAGATATTAGCATCATTCTGGTTGAATTAAAACAGAAAAAAAACTATTCTGAAGTAATTTTAATAGGAAATATAGCATATTTAAATTTTAATGAGTTATGATTTATTCTTCCTAATGGTTTACCTTATTAATTAAAATATACATAATATTGTGTAATATCCATAGTCTCTCTTGGATATTACAAGCTGTCTCATTTAAGCAAATACTGTATATCATATTTTACATCTCTCATATTATGGTAGAGTAAATGTCTTATAAGATAAATCCATTATATTCAACATAGTTATTGGAACAACACTTTAATTTTTAATCAAAATACCATGCCTAATTACATAGGAAATACACCTTTCAGCAATAAATGGAATTTGGTGATACTGTTGATAATGAGATTTAAAATCTCATTACAATAACATGTTCCACTTAATAAATCCCCATGTTCTGGCCCATTAATTGCTGTTTTTTTTTAGCGCCTTTGCTCTGATTTTATCTGATTTACTTTTGCTCTTAACCCGTTCCCAGCCAGAAGACATTAGAATTAATTTGCTGACTTAAAGGTTTAATGAAAAAAGAAGACAAAGTTTTCCAGCAAAATATAACAAGTATCAAATATCCAAGGTTAAAAGAAAGTGCAACAAGAAATCATGATCTAGGGCAAAGGCAGCAAATTAAGGGATCACTGTAGATTGGGAAAAAACTTCAGATGTTTGTAATAGCTTAACAACATTAGCAGACGTGTAAGCTGTGAGCATAAAAGTACCTTTGGGTAAAAACTTTATTTTAGTAGCCACTGCTTTTGCCTGAAGAAAAGCATGTTTATGTTTTCCACACTTACTGCTGGCTTGAGGCCTCATTCTAATCGCGTCCGTAAAACAGCCGCAAGTCTGCGATTCCTTATGACCAGCTTGCAGCTTATGTAGCAATACGTCTACTCTGGTATTCAATTGAGTGGCGCTGCAAGGAGGCCCCCTTTACGGCCGATCGCAAACCATGCAATCGGCCAAAGGCACTTCCGTGCTTGAATAGGGTTGCGGCCGCAAGGCCGTAACTTGTGTTTTCAAGGCCGCAATCTCGGAGAAATGTAAATGCAAATATAAATTCAAGACAGCACATTAAAGGATGGGGAACACAATGGGTGACATTCTCAAGCTGGAACATCGCCACAATACAGTACTTGATTTCACGTTTAAATTATGTCTAAAGTCTGACGGGCTTGAATAACGAGTTATGGGTTTGGAGGTTAATCAAGCCTGTCGGACTTTGGACAGAAATTAAACGGGAAATCAAGTATTGTGTTGAGAATGTTACAACTTGAGTATGTTTTGCCTTTAATCCTCATGTCACCCATTGTGTTCCCCATCATTTACAGTGCTGGATTTAATTTATATTTGCATTTACAGTGCTCCGAGTTTACGGGCTTGAACCACGAGTCACAGGCTTACGGGCCTGAACCATGAGTTACGGGCTTGGAGGTCATTCAAGCCCAAAGGGCTGCAAAGGTCTTACTTTCAAAATGTAGCACTTCATAAGCAAATAAAAAAGCCATCGTGTACTTTTGTTACAAGGGAAAGTGACGTTAGGTCTTAGAATTAATAGAACAACATTCTCAATATCTCAAATCGTCATGAATAACCACTTTATTTCATGTAAAATTTCCGTCATAAAGTCCGACAGGCTTCAACCTCCGAGCTCGGAGGTTGAAATCAATGGTCCTACGGACATGGAGGTTGAAGCCCGTCGGACAAAAATGTAACATTAAATAAATGTATTTTATTTGCCGATTTAAGAGTAGGGGAATGGTGTGCTATTAATTCTAAGCCCTAAAATCACTTTTCATTTCTAATAAAACTACAGGATGGCTTTTTTATTTACTTAATTAGGGCTACGTTTTGTAAGTAAGACCGTTGCGGCACCTCTTTGGTGTAAGTAAGCTGCGGCTCGATTTTAGCGATTTACAGGCTTGACAGAATGGTGAGCGTAGAATTTGAATAGCGAATTGGGATTTCTTGCAGCTGCAACCCTTGCGGCCGCGCAAAATCAGAGGTTTTGACGGAAGTAAATTGCGATTGAGCTAATTGCAAGGGATTGCAGCTCGACGGCCATAACCTGCTCGGAGGCCACAAATTGAATAGCTAAGTAGCTTGCAGCCTCCCCTTGTGACTACTTATTCCAAATAAGTAGGATTTAAATGAGGCACTTGCAGTGGCGTAGCTAGACCTTTTGACGCCCCTCCACCATCGGCCCCACCCAACTCTGCCCACATGCCCCCAACTCTGCCCCAACTACACGCCCCATGCCCCAACTCCACCGCCCCCTGAAAAAAAATTAGCAACTCCCTCTCCTCTCTCCTTCACACACACACTCTTTCTCTTTTTCTCACACACACTCTCTCTTTTTCACACACACAATCTCTCTCTCTCTCTTTCACACACATACTCTCTCTCTTTCACACACACACACTCTCTCTGTCACACACACACTCTGTCTCTCTTTCACATCCACTCTCTCTCTTTCACACACACTCTCTCACACACATGCTCTCTCTCACACACACTCTCTATCTCCCGCTTTCACACACACTGTCTCTCTTTCACACACACACACTCTTTCTTTCACACACACACACTCTCTCTCATTCACACACACACTCTCTCTCTCTTTCACACACACACCCTCTCACGCACACTCTCGCTCTTCCACACACACTCTCTCTCTTCCACATGCACTCTCTTTCACACACACTCTCTCTCTCTTTCACACACACACACTCTCTTTCACACACACACTCTCTCTCTCTTTAACACACACTCTCTCTCTCTATCACACACACTCTCTCTCTATCACACACTCTCTCTTTCACACACACACACTCTCTCTTTCACACATACTCTCTCTTTCACACACACACACACACACTCTCTCTCTTTCACACACACACGCACACACTCTCTTTTTTTCTTTTACACACACACACACACACTATCTCTTTCTCTCTTTCACACACACCCTCTCTTTTTCACACACACACACACACACACACTCTCTCGCTCTTTCACACACACTCTCTCTCTTTCACACACACACACACTCTCTCTATCACACACACTCTCTCTCTTTCACACACACTCTCTCTATCTCTCTGTTTCACACACACTCTCTCTCTTTCACATACACACACACTCTCTCTCTCTCTTTCACACACACACACACACACACACTTTCGCTCTCTTTCATACACACACTCACTCTCTTTCATACACACACTCTCTCTCTTTAACACACACTCTCTCTTTCACACACACACTGTCTCTCTCTTTCATACACACACTCTCTTTCACACACACACTCTCTCTCTCTTTCACACGCACACACTCTCTTTTTTTTCTTTCACACACACACACACACACTATCTCTTTCTCTCTTTCACACACACCCTCTCTATTTCTCTCACACACACACACTCTCTCTCTCTCTTTCACACACACTCTCTCTGTTTCACACACACATACTCTCTGTATCACACACACTCTCTCTCTTTCACACACACTCTCTCTATCTCTCTGTTTCACACACACTCTCTCTCTCTTTCACACACACACACACACACACACACACTTTCGCTCTCTTTCATACACACACTCACTCTCTTTCATACACACACTCTCTCTCTTTAACATACACTCTCACTCTCTCTTTCACACACACACTGTCTCTCTCTTTCATACACCCACTCTCTCTCTTTCACACACACACACTCTCTCTCTTTCACACACACACACACTCTCTCTCTCTCTCTTTCACAAAACACACTCTCTCTTTCACACACACACACTCTCTCTCTCTTTCACACAAACACTCTCTTTCCCACATACGCTCTCTCGCACACACACTCTATCTCTCTCTTTCACACACACTCTCTCTATCTCTCTGTTTCACACACACACTCTCTCTCTCTTTCACACACACACTCTCTCTTTCACACACACACACACACACTCTTTCACATACACACTCTCTCTCTCTTTTACACACACCCTCTCTCTCTTTTACACACACACAAACACACACTCTCACTTTCACACAAACTCTCTCTCTCTTTTATACACACTCTCTCTCTTTCATACACACACTCTCTCTCTTTCACACACACACTTTTGCTCTCTTTCACATGCACTCTCACTCTCTTTCACACACACACACACACACACACACACACACACACACACACACACACACACACTCTTGCTCTCTTTCACACACACACTCTCTATCTCTTTTACACACACACTCTCTCTTTCATACACATACTCGCTTTCACATACACACACACTCTCTCTTTCACAAGTACTCTTTCTCTTTCATACACACATTCTCTCTCTTTTTAACACACACACACACACTCTTGCTCTCTTTCACACACACTCTGTCTCTTTCACACACACACACACACTCTCTCTTTCATACACATACTCTCCCTCTTTCACACACACACATACACACTCTCTCTCTTTTACACACACTCTTTCTCTTTCATGCACACAGTCTCTCTCTTTCACACACACACACTATCTCTCTTTCACACGCAAACTCTTAGTTCATTGGAATTAAAGGTGTACTTTTTTCTTTCCTTCATATTAACTTAACAGATATTTTTACACTGCCAATGATATTATTTTTAGTAGTGATATAACAATGCTTAAATATCAAGATGTGGTTAGTATATCAGATATTGTGAACAACTACTAGGTACCTAGGATATTTACTCTTTGTTTTCTCTTTCTCAATTATATTAAAGCCCTGCTCTGTAATTGCCATCTTAAAAAGTAGGACTATCATTGTATTTTCTATGCACTAGCAGAGTATGCTAAAATGAAAATTTTCTGTGAACATCCTTTTATGTTCATGGCTTTCCAGCTGTTAAAATAGTTAGTTTGATATATATTTTACAATGTGAGGTTTTTGCTAATCTACAGAGACATAAGTCTTTTTCAATAAACTCTAAAAAGTAGTGCACACTGCCATATTGGTTCTGGACAAAGTCAAAGTTACCGAAGTATCCCTATTTTTGGAGCAAAAGTAAGCAATACACTAGTCTATTTCTCAACAATCTATTCTCTGGGTTTTTCAGTAAACTACAGAGCTATGTGATTTTAATTTGAATTAAGCAAAGTTATGGGGGGGTGCCTAAAAATAAAAAGACTCCAGTTCCAGAGGCTAAGCTAACAGTGGTGCAGGTGGTGCAATGCACCAGGGCCCTCCTCGGTGGCCGGGCAGTGATGTGAAATTTTAGTTCTTTTTCTTTTTGCATTTAATATTTTGTCTGTAGTAAAGGGATCCAAGGGGGCCCAGCCTGGCCTGACTTCATCCAACTATTGCCGTATCTTTCTACTTTCCTTGACTTCAGAACTACTTGAATGGCACTTACATATTCACCTAACCCAATTCTTTCCTCCAACTCTCACCTTGACCCCAACGCTAACACTGTGCAGAGACCGTTTTCACAAAAGTCACGAATTACCTCCTTACCAGTCAAAAGGTCACTTCTTTCTAATAATTCTCCTGGATCTCTTGACAGTTGACTAACCTCTTTTCCAAATTCTCCATTGCCGTGGTATCCATGTTCTCTCATGCTTTACAAACCATCTAGACAATTGGACATTTAATGTCTCCTTCTGACTGTGGTGAACCCTAAGGCTCAGTCCTAGGCCCCCTTCTCTTCTCCATGCAAGCATGCTCCCATAGCAATAAAATCTTTTTGATTTCAGTACCACTTATATGCAGATAACACTGAAATCTATCTCTTCGAACCAGACCTATCCACCTCTCTTCTAACACATGTTGCACACTACCTCTTAAGCACATGCTTCTGGATGCCCCCTTACAACTCAAGCTCAACATTTCAAAGACTGAGCTCCTAAACTTTCCACCATCTACTACAGCTCCCACTCTTCAAAAAAACCTCACTGTTGACAATGCCATCATCACTTCCACTTCTCCAACCCATTGTATTGAGTTTCTTTGGATTCTGAACTCTAATTCCTCCCATACATTAAATAATCAAATTATGTTATCGTCACCTAAAATGTTCTTAAAAATATATTACTATCTTACACAGGGCACAACTAAAATTATAATCCATTCCCTCATCATATCTCACCTCAACTGCTGCAACTCATTCCTCATTGTGCTCCATCACCCATCTCTCTCCACTCCAAACCATAATGAACGACTACCATACCCAGAATTTGCAGAACCTCTCTGTCAGTCACTCCACTGTCTCTCAATAGCCTCAAGAATAACATTTAAAATGTTATCCCTAATAACCAAACCCATTAACAACAGCACCCTTGTCTCAAAAAAAACTCTTGAGACTCTGCTAGTAACCTTCTTCTTTCCTCCTCTCGTTACCTCTTTTCACTCCCTCCTTCAGAAATTTTCTGGGGCTGCACATACTCTGTGGATCTCTTGCTTTGCTTCGTCAGTATATCTTCCTACCTGACGCCTTCAAAAACTCACTAAAAACGCATTTGTTTAAAGAAGCTTATCACTTTCAGTCTTAACAAGCACAAACTTGCATCAGTCTACTTTTTGATTACTTCCAACTTACATATGTCACCATCCTATCTCACACCACACCCTTATCTTCTGAGTACGTACCTCAACCTTGTTGCGCCAACTCTGTTACCCCAAGCATTTGTCTGGTATTTGTATTGTATTGTATCTGTACATGCATTTCTACTTTACCCACTGTATTTTATTCTAATTTGTAAATAGTACTATAGAAAATGCTGATGATTTATAAATAAAAAGTAATAATAATAATAATAATACTTTACTGACACAGACTGCATACTTCATACATTCCAAATGGACAAAGAGGGACATATATTTTTGAAAACATATGCACTATTTGCTAGTCAAGTGGTTCTCCCAAGTACAATTAAAAATTGCTGAAAGTCTTGTGGATCACTGCATATTTATTGAACATCTTTCTAGAACTCTTAATAATTTTTTTTTTGTTATCTATCAATCAAACGTGTACTTATAAACAATGACATAATATTTAGACACATATTTACTACTTGTTATGCTTTTTATAAACACATATTAATTATGTGACATGTTTTTGTAATACTAATACATTTGTGCACCAGCTAGATGAAGCTCATGGTCCACTGATGGTCTATGGACCCCAGTTTGGAATAGCGTTTTTGCAATTTACTAAATAAATCTTGGCAACGTTTTTTTCTCCTGATATATTGGGGAAAACAATTAAAAAGGAAGATAGGATAGGAGTAGAAAATGGATATGATTAGCTGGGAAAGATATGTTTGTCCACGTGGGACTGTCCCTTTGAAGAATGGATATTTTGAGTGTTTGGAAGAAGAGAATAATTTTCTTTTGAAAGTGATCTGTCCTGTCAAAATAGTTGTGGGATTGTGTAATTGAAGGTGTCCATGGTCATCCTTAAAGTATAAATCAGTAAATAGTCAAACAACAGTAATGTTGTACAAGAGGATACGTTACATTTCTGGTGTGCTGTGGCTCCATCCTTTGATACAATGAATCTGCTTCTCGGCCAGTGAGAGAGAATGGGTGCCAATTTCAATCTTATCCAGTGATCAAACAATGGCTCTGGACTTCTGCCTGTTCACTCTACCCTCAGCTCTCCCTACACTAACAACTACAAGCACACACCCATCATTCAGCTTACATAAACAGATCGGTAATGGATTAAAGGCGTATCCCAAATCTATTTTTGAAAAGAGTATAATATAAATATAGGGCTATAGAATCCCTTTAAGATTTTAAAGATCTCCAGCCCCCAAATTTTGTTTAGTAATTGGGCTATGTGATGTCATCCATTGTTACATATGATGATATTTATATCCATATTCCAAGGTATACAAGAGATGGCGGGTTAGTGTCCAGAGTTGGTTGGTTCAGAGTTGGTTATTTATATCCTGGGGAATTTGGCAGCACAACTCTCGTGTACTCATAAACAGGGAATTCAAAACTTCACATGATATAAAACATATCCATGGCTTAAGCAGCTGCTAATACTGTTAACTTGGTACATATCTGACAGACAGGCATCTTTTTCTTGAAACGCAGTGGACCTTTAACTTACTGGGTGTCACTGTCTTATTTGGCAAATCTCAGCTCTGTGAACTCCCTAGATCACTACCCTGAGAACCATACACTAAGAATAGTGCAGATTGTTGTTTGTTTGTTTGTTTGTATGTAGTTGCGACTACACCTTCCATTATTATTTTTTAAGGAAAAGAGGAAATTACTTTATAAGTAGCACAGCGCAGCTAATCAGAGAGGAGTTTTTTTTTTATTCCCACTGACAAGGCATGGCATTTCATGCAAGTATGTGTATTTTCAAAGTCTGCTTCAGTACATTGTAAAAACACAGCGCCCCTGCAGCCAGGCACTTCTAGGCACTTGTCTATTGTGCCTAATGGGTCTGGCCAGGAGTCATCTAAATAATTTTCTCTAAATGCTTTTATGTTCCTATCTTGCAAACTATCTAATTTTATTTTGTTACATACTTTGCTGGGTTTGCTGTTTCTCCTGTTCAGGGAAAATTTTCTTGGTATTTCAGGGCTGGGTTACTCTAGTGAGTGGGACCAGAGTGAGTGGGATCAGACTGATATACTACAGGGTATTTCTCCCTGTGAAAGGCACAAGTGAGCTAAAAGAGGCTGCTCTCTGAGTAGGTAACCAGACCTATAGAAAAAAACCTACTGAGGTATTTTTCGTTCTCAGATTAGCACCTCTACTCTTTTTGTTTATACTTAACAAACGTGGAGTTTTTACAAATTACAGTGGTCCTTTAAGTTCTGAACTAGACACATGCAGCCTTATTAAATTGCGATTCGGCAATAAGCACAGAGCATATTTTTTTTACAGAAGTTTTTAGTAAGAGAAGACCTTGCTTTTGCAAAGGTCTGTAAAATAATATGCTATGTGCTTACATAGAGCCCTTTAGATTTGCCGATTTGCAATTTAATAAGGCTGATGGTATAATGCTGATGGTATAATACCTGCCTATACTGCAGCTGAAAAGGTCAGAAGGGAGTTTCTAATAACAGGTGGTAATGTTGGGTAATGGAAATTAACAGAACAGAAATTAAAGATGGAGATGAACAAGTAAACCGAGTATAGATGCAGAAAATGTTTAGATTTTAGATTGTATAAATTTCTGCATTTTAAGTGAATCATATTTTATGACTAGCTTCTAAATTTAGTCTGGATTCTAAGTTTTGGATGTTTTTGTCCTCCCATGTGTGTATGTGTAAATGCTTATATAGGAACCTGTTGGT
The DNA here is from genome assembly GCA_027410445.1 of Discoglossus pictus. Taxonomy (NCBI): domain Eukaryota; kingdom Metazoa; phylum Chordata; class Amphibia; order Anura; family Alytidae; genus Discoglossus; species Discoglossus pictus. The sequence goes on from CM050167.1 coordinate 89,591,172, forward strand.
ACATGATATGTTGGGATATTTTCAGAGCACTATATGATGCAGGGTGGAGCTACCAGTGGTGTGGGTGGTGCAATGCGCCAGGTCCCTCTTTTGATGGGGGGCCAGCTATGAAAAGGGGAGTGGTGCTACTAGTGTCAGTTTTGATTGCGTAACCCAAGGTAGAGTTGTAACTCATGGCCAAAAATTGCAGAGGAGAAGCGGTGTAACTGGTAAACAGTGTAACCCGAGGATGTTGTAACCCGAGGTACCACTGTACATGCATACACACACTTTAATGTACATATACAGCAAGAGAGAGAAAGAGATATGTGTATGTACATATATTTATGTACAAGTGTATTTATAAATTATAAATTAGTCCGTGTGAGATTATATATATATATATATATATATATATATATAGATATATATATACACACACTGTATATTTATATATATATATATATATATATATACAGTACATATATATATATATATATATATATATATATATATATATATATATATATATTTGTATGTATACACACACACACAGATATATATATATATATATATATATCACAAATACACACTTAATATATATATATATATATATATATATATATATATATATATATATATATATACACACGTAAATACACACACATAAATACATACAGTTAGAAAATATAAGATTTCTTATTCAGGTGTCTCCATGACAGATCAGACACACTCTTCTCTACAGTAACATGACAAATGTGCTCAAATGTTTTGTTGTAAATCTCTGTTGTTCTTTAACTTTGTTTTTTCTTCTCTACAGAACTGTACCCTGAAGATTTACAAGAAATATAACCCAAATGGAACTGAATTCAGTTTCCTGCAATATTCTCTGTATTCTCTGACATTGAATGAAGCATTGAAATAAGAGTAAATTATTTGAGAACATTTGAAGATATCCACGAGTCCCCCCTTCATACTTCCCCATCTTCTTTGCACTGGAAGGTCTGGGGAGCAGAGTCATCACATCCTCATAATAGAATGTCTGTCTACCCCTTTTACATAGTTATTAGTCCTCATATCACTTGACAATTTTCTGCATTTGTACTGGACACTGGAACATACTACATCTTTACAATGTCACCCAATCTATGGATATAAATGAGGAATAATTCCATCTGTAAGGAGATAGGACTGCAATGTGAGTATATCATTTTTCTTCAATTTATTTATGTCTGAGTAGAGACTTAAGTGTATGACCAGACCTGCCTATGGCAGGCATTTTATCAGTGTGTATAATTGCTTGAGAGAGATGTCTTAGTGGACCAACCCTGAACACTAATCCACAGTCTCTTGTATACTATGGTATATGCATAAAAAAGTAACATATGTCACAATGAATGACATCACAAACCACAATTACTAAAAAGATGTAGGGACTTAAACAGCCCTATTAAATTAGAAGCCCGTAGTGGCATTGGGAAGCTCGTAAGGGCTGCAGGCTTGATATTTGAGTTACATACCTATTAAATTAGAACAGGCCGCGAGTTAAGGGCTTGAGATGCAAGCAGGTCAGAGATTAGTAGTCAATTCTGTCAAGATAATTCTTTGTTCATAATAAACATCCTCTTCCAAAAGCCTAAGAGACAACTCTACACATGGACATCACCAGATGGACAATATAGAAATCAGATTGACTATATACTTTGTAGCCAAAGATTGAGGAGGGCTATACAGTCAGCAAAAACAAGACCTGGAGCTAACTGTGGCTCTGATCATTAGCTTTTTATTACAAGTGCAAAATTAAAATGAAGAAAAGAGGGAAAATCATCAGGCCAAGCAGATAAGAAAAAATAAATAAAAATAAACATTCCATGTGGATATGCAGTGGAAGTAAAGAATAGGTTTAAGAGACTAAACATGGAAGATAGAATGTCTGAAGAACCTTCAACAGTAGTTTGTGAAATTGTCCACAAAACAACAACATAGAAGATCCTCAAAAGAAAGAAAATAGGTCAGGAAAGAAGAAAAGTGAAAGGTAGTGGAAATAGGAAAAAGATCTGTCCAACTGGAAGATCTCTTGAAGGAAGTTGTGAATCTCTAAGGAAACTTTCATGCAAAAGTGGGAGTGATAGAATGCAAAAATGGTAGGCATTTAACAGAAGCAGATCAGATAAAGAAGAGGTGAAAGGAATACACAGAACATCTATACAGGAGTTACCTTAACAGCATTGATAACCTCAATAATATGTCCAAGGAGCTGGAGCCAAACATCTTAGTGAGTGAAGTGAACTGGGCTCTAAAAAGCCTTGCTGATAACAAGGCTGCAGGAATTGTCAGAATCCCAGTTTAACTGTTAAACATCTTAGAAGATAATGCTGTGAAAGTGTGGCTTGCATTATGCCAACACATTTGGAAAACTCAACAATAGCCATTAGATTGTAAATGGTAACTTTATATAGCAATCCCAAAAAAGACAGTGCCAAAGAGTGCTCCAGTTATCGAACAGTTGTGTGTTCCTCTGAGCTTGGGAATTGCCTTGATGTTTGTGGACAATTCCACTAATCCCAGCAATTACAGGGTCCGAGTGACTTGCATAGGATTAACTCTTAATGTTAAAAGGATATGCCCAGAGTTTGGGAGGGAACTAGTGAAGTAGAATTCCTGTTGGAGAGACATTGTTAGTCTACAGTGGTGTTCTGAGGATCTCTCAGTGGCCCATAGTGTAAACCCTGGTATTTATGTGAGTGTAATGGGTACTATCCTGTCAAAGGCAGGTAATAAATGTAAATCCCAATGTAAACTTACTGTAGAAATCTGAAATTTAGAAAAAAAAAAGCATATTAATTTATGCAATATTTGAAATCTCCACATTGTATTTTAAGCTATGTGCTGTTTACCGCAAATTGGAGTAAACAAAATAATAATTTGGCATGCCAAGGGTTGTACCACCATCTGTTTCATAATCATCTGGATCTTAAACACAGTCCTCATTAGTATATGAAGCATCAGGCTCTTGACACTGAAAAGGTCTAGAGGTACTTGTTTAGACAACCATATCCAATAAGGAGGAGGCTATGGAAGAAAAAGGAAAGAAACACAGTTATACACGGAGCAGCATAAAACCTAAATACTATTGTGTAAGTATATTGTAAAGTGAAAAGTGCATAGGAAATGTATACATCGGATAAGCAGAATACTATATTTGTTTTATGTATGTATTTCCATGATACGGTCATACCATTTTTCCATGAAACAAAAGTGCTCAACTATTATTGAAAGCACTGCAATATAAGCACAGTTAGAAAAGTCTTACTTTGACTATATTCAAGGTTATTTACTCCTCTGCTGCTTTTTTTACTTTTCCTCTGATCTCTCACTTATACTCCTGTTTACATTTCGATTTCAGCTCAAGGATATCTCCTCTAGCACAATCATACTATTAACACCCATTGACTGATTTATCATCTCCTTCGGAACACAAGGACTCTTAATATCAATCAAACACTTATTCTCAACATACCGACGACTTAATGCAACAATCACCCTTTCAAAGAAGCATTTCAGTTTCTCATGTTGAGCACAAATATACTCTGCTTCTATGTGCATTTCCATCCTGTATTTTCTGCTACTAACTAGACAGTATGCACTTCACTTCTGAACACATAATAGAATGTCTGCTTTTATGTAAAATGTCTTGTTCTGGGTATTTATCGATTGTATCCATTGACAGAGTTTAAAACATTAAGATACACATACATATATTTGAACACTAGATGATGCTAGAGTACTGGCAAAAAAATACTATTATATTCAGGAAATGGGTACAGGTTCATAAAGGTACTTGATGCCAATTTTAATGATTAGTAAAAAATAGAATAAACCTCTGCATTTATTGGGCTGTATATATCTGAGCTATAATTGCAAGAAAGCATTCCTTATGCTTTTAGAACAACATGAGCATAGCATGCACTCTGTGTGCTGGTAACAGTGTGCTGTGCACAATTCTGTACAGCATTACACGGATCTGTCAGCGCCCCTGCCTGCACATAGTGTAGAAATTTCTTTTGGCTGGGGTGATAAAAATGAAATTGTGCAGATACTGAGATGGATGTACAGTAGGGAGCAAGGAACATTATACAGAGAGATAAAACCAAGCAATTAGGGATATTCAAAAAGGAGACCTGAGAAAATAATTTGAACGAATAAAACATTTAACTATGTTAGAAAACAATACCTATAAATGTGCCTATTACAGGGAGTGCAGAATTATTAGGCAAATGAGTATTTTGACCACATCATCCTCTTTATGCATGTTGTCTTACTCCAAGCTGTATAGGCTCGAAAGCCTACTACCAATTAAGCATATTAGGTGATGTGCATCTCTGTAATGAGAAGGGGTGTGGTCTAATGACATCAACACCCTATATCAGGTGTGCATAATTATTAAGCAACTTCCTTTCCTTTGGCAAAATGGGTCAAAAGAAGGATTTGACAGGCTCAGAAAAGTCAAAAATAGTGAGATATCTTGCAGAGGGATGCAGCACTCTTAAAATTGCAAAGCTTCTGAAGCGTAATCATCGAACAATCAAGCGTTTCATTCAAAATAGTCAACAGGGTCGCAAGAAGCGTGTGGAAAAACCAAGGCACAAAATAACTGCCCATGAACTGAGAAAAGTCAAGCGTGCAGCTGCCACGATGCCACTTGCCACCAGTTTGGCCATATTTCAGAGCTGCAACATCACTGGAGTGCCCAAAAGCACAAGGTGTGCAAAACTCAGAGACATGGCCAAGGTAAGAAAGGCTGAAAGACGACCACCACTGAACAAGACACACAAGCTGAAACGTCAAGACTGGGCCAAGAAATATCTCAAGACTGATTTTTCTAAGGTTTTATGGACTGATGAAATGAGAGTGAGTCTTGATGGACCAGATGGATGGGCCCGTGGCTGGATTGTTAAAGGGCAGAGAGCTCCAGTCTGACTCAGACGCCAGCAAGGTGTAGGTGGAGTACTGGTTTGGGATGGTATCATCAAAGATGAGCTTGTGGGGCCTTTTCGGGTTGAGGATGGAGTCAAGCTCAACTCCCAGTCCTACTGCCAGTTCCTGGAAGACACCTTCTTCAAGCAGTGGTACAGGAAGAAGTCTGCATCCTTCAAGAAAAACATGATTTTCATGCAGGACAATGCTCCATCACACGCGTCCAAGTACTCCACAGCGTGGCTGGCAAGAAAGGGTATAAAAGAAGAAAATCTAATGACATGGCCTCCTTGTTCACCTGATCTGAACCCCATTGAGAACCTGTGGTCCATCATCAAATGTAAGATTTACAAGGAGGGAAAACAAAACACCTCTCTGAACAGTGTCTGGGAGGCTGTGGTTGCTGCTGCACGCAATGTTGATGGTGAACAGATCAAAACACTGACAGAATCTATGGATGGCAGGCTTTTGAGTGTAATTGCAAAGAAAGGTGGCTATATTGGTCACTGATTTGTTTTTGTTTTGTTTTTGAATGTCAGAAATGTATATTTGTGAATGTTGAGATGTTATATTGATTTCACTGGTAAAAATAAATAATTGAAATGGGTATATATTTGTTTTTTGTTAAGTTGCCTAATAATTATGCACAGTAATAGTTACCTGCACACACAGATATCCCCCTAAAATAGCTAAAACTAAAAACAAACTAAAAACTACTTCCAAAAATATTCAGCTTTGATATTAATGAGTTTTTTGGGTTTATTGAGAACATGGTTGTTGTTCAATAATAAAATTAATCCTCAAAAATACAACTTGCCTAATAATTCTGCACTCCCTGTAATATACATATATTTCAAAATTGGTTACATAGTGTAGCTTTCACATGATTTGGGTACATCATGGTGATTTTGAATGCCACACATAGTGGACTAGAAGAAGGGGGAGGTTGGAAGCCTGGTTGTCCATAGATTTGTGAAGATAGTTAGTAAATAATATAGTAAATAATAGTAAGTTTTTAAATCTTTATTGTATTTGTCTATATTTTGTAGTTAACAATACAATACTGTGTATTGTTAATAAGAATAGAGAGAGATGTGATAATATATATTTCTGTTTGCTTTTTAATGTTTGCAATGAAAACATGGTTATATAAATCTTTGTGTATAACGTTATTAGCTGGTAAGAGAATACATCTAAATGTTTTTTGATGGAAATTAAATGCAGCACAAGTTATTATATTCTGTATTTACTCAGTTTACTGTAAGAGTGCTAGTGACTTACTGACTTATTGTCAAATCACGCTTGAACAATACCGTGACCATGGCTGCCCATTATGAGGATTTAAGCCTACATAGCCTACCATTCCTTCTTCAGCTTGTCCTTTGTGATCCCCCCCCCCTCCCCTGGCTCTTTTCTTGGTCCTTTTCTCACTGTACAATTAATGAACTAATTGGGCATTCAATATTGTCTGTTATGATGATAAACAAATCTACATTTCCTTAAATGACTCAGAATTGATTTCTTAATTGTATTGTTAGATGCCTTTCTGCCATATCCCCTTAGACCAGGGGTGGGCTAGTTCAGTACTGGAGGGCCACACATGAGCCTGGATTTGAGAATATCCTTGCTGCACACAGGTGAGTCAATCACTTATTCAGTCTGAATCTAAACTCTTCTGAGGAAACCCTCAAATCCAGACATGTGTGTGGCCCCCCAGGACTGAAATTGCCCACCCCTACCATAGATGTCTAACCTAACTGAATATTAACCAGGAACAGTATTCTCACATCAATTCTCCAACAAACCACTGGTAATACCATGATCAATTTATAGATATCTTCTTTGCCTGCAGGCTCTACTTAAGGTGTCACTTTCTTTACATCACACGGTTCTATCAACTTAATTTATACACAAATCTTAGAATTAGTGCCAGTCCTTGGCACCACACAGGAATTGATATCAATCCATTCACAGTTTCACTCTCCAATCCATCCACAACTGGAAGTTTCATTTTCCTCACCACTGCTCATAATCTGCTGCATCTCCTTGCATTTTTCTAACTTGACTACCCTTTATGCAGAATAAAATTCAAATTACCAGCCCTGTCTATAAGGCTGCCTCAAGTTAGGGTAAAATACAAATATCAATGCCCTCTAAGCATAAATATATATATATATATAAGCTCTAAAACAGTTAATTATGTTTTTCTCTAATTCAGCAGTTTTCACTATGAGACAATAATATTTCTGAAACCATAACAATATGTTCTGTGTGAGCCAAGGAAAGGCCAAGTAAAGGCCGAAAAACAAGGTATTGACTGCGTATTAATTGTAGAAATAAGGTGATCTGCACAATGACTTAAGGTAGATAGGTATGTGTTTGACTCTTAATTGGCTTACAAATATAAATAATATTTTATTGGCCTAAAAGTGGGTAGTGATGGAACATACCATTTTCTGTATGTAGAAATGTTATAAAAAGACATGTTGTTTATGTATTCAGCGCCAGCAGCAGACATTGTGTATGCTATTCTGTTGCTGTCCCACGCTTGCTCAAATAAATCAAAAATAACAAGAGAAATCTGTGTTTCCGTATCATGACTGGATTTTGGAGTAAAATTTTGATTTGTGGATTCAGGAAATCGTGGGGGAGATGCTTGACAACCGATCAGGGCCAAAATTAGAGGTGAGCAGAGCCGCCTTGCTGAAAATCTGTGTGTAGGATTGCATGCCATGTGCTCCTTCCAAGGGAGACTGTTGATCACTCCTACAAGTTCCAGAGTCACAGCAAATTACCCCATCCCAACTGACCTCTACCCGGAACCTGGTTTGATTGCCTTTTTGTTGTTGTTGATAACCTAAAAATGCTGATTAGTGATATTGAGTGAAATTAATAGACGTAGAATTAGATTAAGTAGATATTTTATCTGCAGAGGGATTAAGAGACATTAAGAGATATTGTACCTGAAGAGGTGAAGTAGATGTAGATTAATAAGGGGTGTACCTTACCTTTATAAGATGTGTAGAAGTAGATTAAGAAGATGTGTACTTTACCTTTAAAAGGTGTGTTAGGTGTACCTTACCTTTAAAAGGGGTTTTGTCTAGACTGATTCTCGGAGCGGAGCTGTAGATGAAAAGATAGTGGTTGGATTTGCTATGAATCGCGTATGAATGGGCCCATGTATGTGCTGTGAGAACTGAGTGTGGATGTCGTGTGAAGTGAGGTGTGAGAAGGGGTTTATCCCTCTGTTCTGATCATTATTTAGAGTGTGTCTGCATTTGCAGTGTTCTGGAAGTGTGTGAGGTGAAATAAGAACTGTGTGTGAGCGTGTGAATTGTTCCAACACTGTGAAATTGTTTTATGGTTTTTTTTTTCTTTTAATTGGAAAGGTTCTTTTTACTTTTGAAAGTGGTGTGTTTTTTTGTTTTTTTGTGCTTTAACTATAACTTGCACTATATTTTCTTCTGCAAGACGCACATGCTGTGTACCCTACTGTATTTCCTGTGTGTACCTGGCTTATGTAAGCGTCATGTGGGTGTGAACAGCTGGATTTGACTTTTGTGCAAATAACTTTGTAAGTAAACTGAACGTTTCTATATAACACATTTTAATACACTACTAATACTCCTCTAAAAGATGCATCCATAATCCAGCTCACTTACATATGCCTTTAACTCTGTTCTACAGAGCCTTCACTCAAAGGGGACAACATACATGAGTGATAACCAATCCCAAGATGTTATAACCTGAAATATTCACATGCAGTACAAGTAAAATTGATAGTTAAATCAGCATTCAACACACCAGTTCTCATACTTTTAGCTCCAATTCTCAAAATAGATAGTTCTTATTGTGAAATATGTGTTGCTCATTTCTTATATATAATGCCAGTCTGCCAATGAAAAACTACAATAGCCATTATTGTTTTCAAGCTAAAATTAATTTTCTGCCACTCTGCACCCCTAGTTCAAAAATAACGGTGATAATGATCACATTCACTTACTTTTAGGCAAATAAATCTGTAAATACATATAAAAGAATAAAGGAAGGAAGACCTTCTAACACTAATCTATATATACACATTAACACACATAGACAAAGGATTACATAGCATAACATGTGAATGATAAAGCTCCAGCAGTATCTATCTATCGATCTGTCGATGTATCTGTTGATCTAAAAACTAACCAATTCCTAGCACTAACAGTCTGCCACTTCCTATTCCTTTTTGTAATATTAGTCCCATGCAGGGCAGTCTGTTCACTGCAGTATTTAATTTTTTAAGCCAGAAACTATTTTTTAGGGATTTCTAAGCTAAAAATGAGGAGTCCTTCACTGGGCAGCTCCCCTAGGTAGCTGCCTAGTTTGCCTAATGGGTAATCTGGCCATGGTCAGAGCTTTTGCTGAAGCAATGGATACTACAGGGTATGACCCTTCAGCACTGACAGCAGCCTGGGATAAAGGGGTACTCTTAGGTTATTACAAAAAAACAGAGGCATGGGAATTTAGTTTTTTTTCTAGAATTTTTTTTATTACACCCTCCCTCTCCCATAGGCACCTTCCCACAAATATATACATAGGAAGGAATTGTGAGGAGGCCCCAAAACTTATTTTGCACGGGGGCTATCCATTTACAAGCTCTGTCACTGCTCTTTAGAAGAAATTAGACAGCCATTAACACTGTATTTGTTTAAGTCATTTAATTAATAACCCCCAGATGACTCAGGCTGATAAAAGAAATGTATTTAATAGCCTATATTATATAAAAAATAAAACAAATGCTTTATATTTGCAGACACTAATGTAATTTTGCCTGGGGAAGTCCCCAAGGAGAAATAGAATAATCAGCTTTCCTCTCTGTCTCTCTTTGAAAAAGTAATTCAAAGAAAAAAAAATAGAAAACAAATAATTGTCCAGTATTACAGGGCACTATTTACTTTCTGAAAGTCTGGATTTTGTAAAGAAGATTATAGTATTTTGTTTTATTCTCTTGGCTAAAAGATTATGGTTTAGTTGTCTGAATGAACATTTAGAAAAACTGATAGAAGACCCGTTTGTCACTTTCTTCCATAACTTTTCCATCTCCTATAAAAACAAAAGCACTATTCCATATTTAACTTTACCCTTTTTTAACCATAATTTGTACTCATAAGTGCACATAGTCTATGATCCATAAGTCATTTTGGTAAATGTCCAGATTCAGGGTACCTGAAAGCGATCAAATACATGTTCACAATTAGTTCTTGTTTTTATATATGATCTGTAGACAAATTTGACATATACAAATTCATAGTATTATTATAGTGCACTTCAAGCAGTGTATGCACCCTTAATCTTTCTTTATTGCTTTCTGCATGATACATTTTCAGGGCATTGGTTAATAGGCCATATTATAGTCTGCTATTTTGAAGAACTTGACTTGAATGTGCAAAATGTTTTTACACTGTTTAAAATAAATAATTACAACCTGTAACATTTACCTATTGTATTCATTTTTACCTTCATGATGATGGACATTTGCTATTTGTTGGTAAAAGAATTTGAAACTTGCGAGGAATGGGAGGAACTGTGGAAGCAGATAAGAACTTTATTCACTTCAGTTTTAAACATTCTCTTCAAAAAGCCCCTTGACAATGTAATGTATTGTTAGAATAAGGCCCCATAGGATAACCCACACTCAAGCTACAGACCGACTTGCAGTCTAAGATAGAAAACACTACGTCTAATCTGTATTTTGTTGATCTGTTTTCCAAGTAGCTACCATTAGACTCTGTTTTTATTGGTGAGGCAGCCACATTAAATCGAAGCTCGTATCTGCAACATGAGACCCACAATGGCTGCGAGCTTGACGAGTTGCAGATTTATGGTGCTATGAAATTAGAACAAGCTGCGAGTTACAGGCTTGAGAGGCAAACCCGTAAACCATTTGTTGCTCGTTGGATGTGCGGCTGTGAACGTGATCAATTAGTCTAACTCGTAGTTACGGGTTTAGATGGAGCCAATGGCAACAGAGATCATCACTATTACATCACTGAAATGGGAGGTGGGACTTCCAAAGTTTTACGGGGTTCAATTACGAGTTACGATCGGAACCACATTCCAGATGTAATGCAATATTGATAAAGCCATAAATATGATATTCTATCACATGCGAGTTACAGTATATGTATTAACACATTGATTGCTGGGATCGATATAATACAAATATTATACATGAAATAAAGTATTTTTCTGGGCTGATTTGCGGGCTTGAGAATGTTGTGATATTAATTCTAAGAGCTTACATCACTTTCCCTTTAATTATTAGCACAGTAGTGTGTTGGCACTTGTTGGCTTCTTGGCTCGATTTGCGAGTTACAAGTTTGGACGCCAGTGATCTTGATGCAATTTAATAGCTACATTGGAAACGTATCGGTTACGGGCGTGAGAGAACAAAGTATTTGCGCCCGCGAAGTTCCACGTTCCACGTCCTGTAGGCTTTTTGCAACCTTGCTGCGTCTTAACCCGCAAGTCATCTGCGGGTTGCTTTAAGAGACTAATTTAATAGCCTTAACTCTTACGAGCTACGATTTACCACGTAGCCCAAATTTAATGGGGCTGTTTTAGTTGGTATAGTTAAGTTCTTACCTAGTCATAAATGCATAGGTCAAGGAACCTAAGGGTAGTCTGAAAAAGTATAGAGCGTGTAATTACATGACCAGCTGCAGCCTATCCTGGTACCTTCTTTCACTGGTTTGTCTGTACCGGACATCCTGTTACTTTGGTGTTAGTTTATGGTCTTGTTCCAGTTTTTGTCTGGTTCCTTCCTTGACTCTGCTAGTCGTCAGTAATCTACATTTTCGTCAATAATGTCAAAGGTTTGTAATCTTTAATTTGAAAATGTTGTCAAAACTTTGCCATCACCAAGTACTTAGTGAATGTAGGTCCATAACTTCTTTAGATTTGAACTTCAGCTAAACATTGACCTTAATAAAAGAAACAATTATATCCAAAACACAGCACATTTTTATTAGCATTACATTGAAGCCCTGTACAAACGGTATTGCTATTGTCCCTGTGACTGAAAAAAAGGGGTTTGCTAATTTCCATTGGATGTACTGTATTACTTCTTGCTGTCAAAATACAACTCTGTACTCAATTACTTTCTTCTGCTAGGAGTAATTTGATGCACTATTCAGAAGTCTTTCAGCAGTGGTTGGCACTTAGCTGTAATCAGGATAATTACTGACCTAATGCTTTGTGGTTGTATGTAAATCAAAGGAAAAAAGCAGAGTTTCTTAGAATTTAACAACCAGCTGATTTCCTGCAATGACCAATAGGTTTATAGCCTCTTAACAAACTTGTTTAAGGTTTGAAGGCAAACCCTTAAAAATCACTTGCGATATGGCCTCATTATGTTATAGAATTTCCTAGCGTTTTAAAACCTTATGAATTCATGCATATGCTTAGAAGCTCTGGCGGAGGGAGTAGTAGGCTGTGTTTTTCATTAAGCCACAATGGCTCTCTTTTGATGTTAAATCCATTAGCAGTGGGATTCCATCCTCTGGCTTCTGTATTTATATATAGTAAAGCAGGCAAGAAAAAAATAATGAAATTTAACAATGGCACAGCAGAAGAGCCAAGAATATTACTTCAATTACACTCTGAGCACATAGCACACCATTGTTTGCTGGCAGATTAGGAAAGAGAATGGCGTATGGCAAAGGAGGGGTGAAGCTTAGCTGCAGTTCCTTTCTCTCATACTTAGAATTTAATGCCATATAGGAACAATTTGGCCCACCCAGTCTGCTCTTTTCTGTCTTCTGTAAAACATATCCTATATCTGATTCTTGGTCATTTTTCAAGTTACCTCAAGCGGTCCTAAATTCCTTTATTATGTTAGCTTCCCACTGGAATCCTGCTACACGAGGCCACCACCGGATCTGGAGTGGTAAGCAATAAGTACTTGGAAATAAAAATGATGTTTGTGCATGTAATGAGCACTCACATTCCTTCCAACATTTTTAAAGTAGATATATTTATTCTAACTTGGCTAGTATGGACTGATTTTTAATATTAAAAGCCTTAAAGTAGGGGTAGTCAGTTAATTTTTTTTATAAGGTTTCTGGATTTTACTAGGCACATAATATACCTATCTATCTCTTTAGTGTTGTGTACTTTCTTTTATTAAGAAGTGCTTAAATGTTCTATTTTTTCTGCCTAAAATCTTACAAATTGTTCTTAATTGATTTCCCCTCTGCAGCTCATGATGACAGTGTACTTCTAAGTACAGGAGTTTCATTGTCTTATAGTATCCAATCAGTGGCAACATTCTGCAACATGCTACTCGAGAGAGGTCACTGGCTAATTTGAAACACTGTTTTTTATTTATGCCAAGAGCATATGTAGTCTGTGGATCTCATTGGCTGGCAGAGGGCAATCTTGTGATCTGATAGCTTTATATGAAAAAAAAAAAAAACACTGTGACGTGATATCAAATATTTGATGCCACAATGAAAAAAAAAGTATTTCCATGTCCATTTAAAAATATGGAAGATTTAGGTGGAATTTATAAAAAATGTAATAATGTGGTAAAGATCCAAAACAAATAGCCTGGTCTAGAGTTAAAGTTTATGTATAATCTTGCTTCAGACTTGTATGTTAGTCCAACAAAAAGTTATTATTATATAATTATATAATGCACTACTTTATAAAGTTGTTCTAAATAACATGAAAGACTAGCTATACATTGATTCTAAACTGTATAATTCCTGAGATGACCAGCATTGTTTCTACTGGATCCCATGAATACTTATTAGCTGCTGTGATGTGATAATTTGGATTACAGTCTGATCGTCTGTCTCAGTAGTAGCAAAAACATTACCACCTAAAATTATAATGCATTTATACACCTTCACTGTGAGCTGCAAATTAGCATATTAAGCCTCACATGTTATAATGCAACTGGCAGTCATCGCTGAATATCTCAGAAATGACTTACTGTAGAGAAAATGTCTAGTACATTGCATAGATAGTTGTAATGCTATGTAAGATTAAACCAATTATTGTTGAGGTGAAAGTAATCTTTTAATTTTAATTCATTTAACTAAAAAAAAAAAAAACTCACAAGAGTTCAATAAGGCTTGGGTTTCCCAAACTCAATTTAAATGTTTACTCTAAATATCTCCAAACCATACCCCCCCTCATACAAGAATCAGTCTCTCTACTTCTGAGACACTTTAGATGTCCCCTTTCCAAACATGAGTATACTTGCCCTTGTCTTTTACAATCACATATACAGTTGTGAGCATGTGGGCTGTTGCTAACGCTGCAAGGCACTCCTTGCCAGCAACTGAGGACCTCGCAAAATTAACGGACTTACGACACAGAAATACGACACGCGTTACGACCCATTAGGACCTCGCAAAAAACAGCCAAAACCCGTGCACATGAAAACATGAAAAACACAATAAATACACACAACAAATACATAAAAAGCTTACCTACAGCAAGGGGGGGGCACCCAGGACCTCGAAAACTGAAGTTACACCTAATTTTAACTCCAAAAAAAAAGAGTTTAGACACCCGAAAATCCCCTAAGCAAGAGAAAAAATGGCCACCGAAAACAACGAAAATGAGGCTACAGCACTGTAAAGACGCAAAACACCACCAAACACCTACGGATATTCCGAAAAAGACGTCCGAGATCCGAAAACAAGGATGCAACCCGCGCGACCCGAAAAACATTAGAAACACAATAAATACACACAACAAACACATAAAAAGCTTACCCACAGCAAAGTGGTGCACCCAGGACCTCTGCAAGTGAAGTTACACCTCGATTTAAGTCCAAATTTCGTAGTTTAGATACCCGAAAATCACCTAAGCGACAGAAAAAATGTCCGTCGAACAAAATGAAAACGAGGCTAAAGGACCTGAAACACGCAAAACACCACCAAACACCTACGGATTTCCCAAAAAAGTCAGACAACATCCGAAAACAAGGACACAATCAGCCACAGCTGCATACCACACATTAGGCGCCATTTTAGAACACTAACTTATACAATCCGGATTTCCCTCGCGCACGCACACTATTACACTACACACTGCACACATTCATGACACTTACACAGCAGATCCACAGCACTGATGCTGCAGCAACATGAAAACAGATTGCCAGCTCTTCAACACAATGCTTCCTGCATATATTACTTCACAATAGGTAAAGTATATTAATTTCTTATTGAAGGCGCTCAGCGTGAGGCTCGCAATGAGCGCCGAAGAATCTTAAAACACCAACAAAATTATTTTCGCACGCAAACAACATTACCTGCCTTACAATCTTATTGCTGTCATTTTTTGATGGGCAAGTCGCTAGTAGTTATATATTTGTCTACAAATTAATTTATTACTACATAGTAGGGGTTCAGTAGTACTAGCAGTTGCATCTCGCAAAGGGGAAAATTTAGTTTATTAGGTGGAAAGGGGCAAATAATTATTTTAATAGTGAATACTCTAGGATAATCAAACAATCTGCATGCATTATTTTAGCCTTTGTATTCACATCTACCTTGTTAATAGGGGGCCCCAAATTAACTTGCCCGGAGGTTGTCCAATCAATAGCTCCATCACCGACCATAATATATGTATAAATAGTGAATTGTTTATATATGTTATCTTAAATAACTAAGCTTGATGAATGGACAATGGTCTTATATGTAATTATTTTTTATTGTAGGCTTTCATTTTCTTTTCTCAGCTGATCCTCTCTGTTACATTCTCAAAAGTTGTATAAGGTACCAAGTTCTTCATTACTCCTAAAGAAAGCATTGTCAGCTGTAGGTTCAATATTTCCATTCTACATATGGAACTTCCTGTGCATTCAAAATCTCCTCACCCCACAGGAAGTTTGTTGTGAGAAATTAAAATGATATATCCCACAGTAGAATAATGTCATAAAAAAATTAATGGCTGCTGTCTGAGGATTCCCTCAGAGACAGCCGCGGGAGGTAGGTTTGGATTCCCTTGGCAATATACACTTGAGATATACTTTTTATTTGTTTATATCTAGATAGGGTAACCTTTGCTAAATATATACTTTCAATTTCTACAAGACCCATTTACAGGTTAATCATGTATGATTCAATTCCTTGTGTTTGTGTTTTGCATTGACAACTGTATTGTACTTTGCTGCATCATTTGTATGTTGACATCTTTACTGATTAATAAAACTGATTGAAAAAAAAAAAGGCTGTCTCTTTCCCATTCTAAAACACTAGAATTTAACATATTTTAAGGTCAGTTCTTCAAAAGGATTTAGCTTTAATTTAAGTGCTAGTCTAAGATGCACTTTTTCCCCATATTAACATCTCTAAAAACGGGGTGTGTCTTTAGAATCGCAGGTTTTAAAAAAAAATGTTTGCAGACAACACCACACATTTTGTTTTTAAGTGGAAATCATGTCTCCAAGTTTCCACCCCGCTCTCGCTATTCTATTCTTTTTTTTTATTTTAACAAATATATTACATCACCAGAAAAAGAATAATAAACATACAATACACAAAAACAAACAGGGATAACAAACAAACATTGTACCAACGATATACTCTAAAAGTAGAACGGTTTTCTAGATTATATAATACATTGAAAAGGTACAATGTACATCCATACTGGCATTCGCTCAGATTCGAGGCAGATAACATTTTAAACACATGGGCCAATGAGGAGAATTAGGTCCGAATGGAGTTACACCCGAGAAATAGTAAGGTAAGTACTATTTCCCCCTGCCCTCTGGCTAAAATGTACTATGTTTGATGTAGTTGTCCCATTTAGACCAATTTATCATATTTCTGTTTTTTGCATTAGCCGAACTATAAGCGTTGAGATATAGGTCTCTGTTATAACAAATAGTGTTGATTAACTCTCTAATTGTAGATATATATGGGGTTTTCCAGTATTTTACTAGCAGCCATTTGGCCCCCAAAAGGACATGCGAAACCAAGTTCCTTTCCACTGGGGAGAGAAACTCCAACCCTCTATGGAGGATGGCCACTTGAGGGGTACAAGGAATATGTTTATCTAAAACTCTAGCTAGAAGTTGACAAATTTCTAACCACATATCTGAGATCTTTTTACACTTCCACCAGACATGGGAGTCATCTCCTAGAAAACCGCACTGTTTCCAGCAAAGGGCGTCCCCTTTTGTATTAAATTTTGACATTCTAACCGGGGTTAAATGCCATCTGTGTAAGATTTTAAAAAAGAGTTCCAGATAAGCTGGATTTATGGCGGATTTCTTAATCAACATTATAATATCCCTCCAATTGTCTTCATCAAGAGCCATATTAAGATCTAGTTCCCAGCCTATGATTCCCTTACTTTTAATAAACGGAGTAATCTCGCTTATAATCTTATTGCAGTTTGAAATAATATGATGATTCCTTCTCTTTATAATTAGTTCTTCTATTTTAGAAGGTGAATTTATTTCTAGGGTTTTAAATCCCCAAGACATTAAAGCTTGTTTTAAGCTTTCGTAATTTAGCCATGAGAGTTTTTCCAGGTTATATTTTTTCATTAACTCTGAATATGTCAGAAGATTGTTATTGTAATATAATTCTGATACCAAGGAAATGCCTCCTCTATACAAAAGATAACGGTTTACAGAGGGGTCTCTGGAGTATACCAATTCAATAGGGGTGGCTAAAGATGGATAATGTGTTATTTGCATTCTCTCTTTATTCTTATACCAAAATTTTACTAGAAATTGTATATTTTTTGGTAGCTTACCCAGTGAATTCTTATTGTAGTATGGTAGCCATAATAGGTTCTTTATAGAAGATTCACAAAGAATAGCCTCTTCAAGGGCAAGCCATCTGGGTTTCTCCTGGAGGGTGTTCCAATTTATAAGTTGCGCAATGATAATTTTATGATATATGTCTTTTATACTAGGGGCATTTAAGCCTCCTTTTTCATATTTCTTACTGACCACACTTTTCATGATTCTACTTTTTTTTTCCACCATATATGTATTTATCCAAAATATCCTGAATGGTTTTCAGATAATTATTTGATATTCTATCAGGTATAGATCTTAAGCAATAGGTAATTTTTGGGACAATACTCATGTTGGTTGCAGCGATTCTCGCCGACCAGGGCAGGTTAAGAGATCTCCAGTTACATAGAATAGGTCTAATTTGTTTCATCACATCCTCCAAGTTAGATTTAAGGATATCCTTAACTCCAAATTACATTTTTATGCCCAAATGGACGATATATTCGGATTTCCAATTATACAAGGATAATTTTTCCAATCTATTTATAACTTCCGGTTTAAAACCTCTCATTAAGGTATTAGATTTTAAATTATTTATCTTAAAATATGATAGTCTTCCGAATTCTTCAACAATTTCTTGTAATTTTGGGCATGCCTCCTCCGGGTTGGTCATGGTAATTACAATATCGTCTGCGAAACCCATAAATTTAAATTCCTCCTTATTAATAATTACACCCTCTATAGCTTTACACTCTCGAATATAGATAGCTAAAGGTTCTATAAAGAGGATGAACAATAGAGGGGATAGGGGACATCCCTGCCGAGTGCCATTTTCAATTTTAAACTTTTCTGACTCGAAGTCAGGGTTTGCAATATATGCCATAGGATTGGCATACAGGGCTTTAACGGATCTTGAAGCAAAATCGTTAAATCCGATTTTCCTCAGGACCGCCTGAAGAAATTCCCAGTTGACCCTGTCGAATGCCTTTTCGGCATCCAAAGACAGGGCCAATAAGGGTATATCCTGTTCTACCACATAGTTTAAAATATCAATCATTCGTCTAGAATTATCAGATGCTTGGCGACCAGGAATAAAGCCTGTTTGGTCTCTATGAATCAACTGATTGATTATAGTTTTCAGTCTATTAGCCAATATTTTGGCGTAGATTTTTATATCTAAATTGATCAGAGATATTGGTCGGTAACTCCCGCACTGCTCCGGATTTTTACCTTCTTTCAAAATGTTGATTATTTTAGTCTCTGACATCTCAGGGGGGATATGCCCTGTTTGTTTTATTTCATTAAATAGGTTGCATAAATGACTCTTTAGTTCAGACACAAAAGATTTGTAAAACAGAGAGTCATATCCATCTACCCCCAGGGATTTGTTGGATTTGCCGCTATTAATTGTTTCAGTGATTTCCTCGATGGTTATCTCACTGTCTAAATATTCACTATCCTTTTCTGAAACCCTAGGAAACTTGATCTTACATAGGAAGGATTAAATTTCTTCTTTGCCAGGAAGTTTAAACCGCTTATCATTTCCTAGATTGTACAATTCGGTATAATAGTCCTGGAATATTACACTAATTTTATCGGGGTGTAGATGAATTTTACCCTCTTTATCTCGGATTTTTAAGATCCTGTTCTGACTACGTTGCTTCTTTAGTCTGTTAGCAAGATATTTACCGGATTTATTACCGTATAGAAAGTGGGATTGCTGATATCTCCAAAGGAGATTATCAGCTTGTAACTGGAGAATTTTTTTGATTTGAATATGTATCTCCTTAATTTTTCCTCTTAGTTCTTTACTTGAGTTCTTCATATTATCCTGATGTAGCTTTTTTAATTCTATATAAAGATAAAGGAGATTTAGTGACTTACCCTGATTTCTCTTATTTTCGGCTGCTCTAGCGATTAGTATCCCTCGGATAAATGACTTGAAGGCGCACCATAATGTCTTTGCTGACTTTACCGAGTCCTTATTTATTTAAAAAAATTCCTGTATATCTCTTTTGATAGCGGAAACAGATTCGTTTTTTTTAAGTAGCAATGGGTTGATTTTCCAACTGTTCTTAGGCAACACCTTATTTGTCTCTTCCAAGATAATACTGTTAATAGAATGGTCTGACCAAGGTGCCAAAATTATTTCAGAATGTTCTATCATTCGCACTGTGCTTGCGTCTGCAAAAATATAGTCTATACGAGAATAGGATTGATAGCGATTAGAGAAAAAGGTGAATTATTTTTGGTCTGGATGGAACACCCTCCAGGAGTCTAGTAGTTCATAGCTCTTAATCAAGCTAGAGAACTCAGAGGCGGCTTTACTGATATGGGTTTCCGACTTGACTTTGTAGGACCTCTGTTTATCCATTAGCACATTAGTTACCAGGTTAAAGTCCCCGCATAACATAATCAATCCCTTTTTAAATTTAAAAATATCTCTTAGTAAATTTTTAAGATATCTATTTTGGTTTTTATTTGGCAAATAGACATTAACCAAGGTTATCAATCTATTGTTTATAAGGCCAACCCATATTATATATCTCCCCAAGGGATCTATTTTTTTAAATTCTTCAGCCACCACTAACCTTTTGTTAAAGAAGATCGAGACTCCTTTTGATTTGTTGTTATATGTGGAGTCAATTCTAGTTGGTTAAGATTTATTGGACATATATTGCACTGACTCCCTCTTTAGGTGGGTTTCTTGAAGGCAGAGAATATCCGCCTGAATCTTATTATAATTCAAAAAGGCTATTTTCCTCTTTGTTACTGAGTTCAGACCATTTACATTATGCGAGATGATTTTTAATCCTTTACCCATTGGCAAGGTTTTTAGATTCCTCCCATGTCATAAGTAATAAAATTCCCACTTTACATTGCCTCAGATAATTCCAAAATACAATCATCATTCTTTCAACATAAACATTCATACAGATCGCTATTCTATTCTTGACTATGTTGTAAAATAAGATTGCACCATGAAGCCACATTGAAACAAGAAGTTATTGTATATGCAGAAGAACATGTAAATAGAGCTGCATGTCAACATTTTGACATTAGTGAGGTAAATGTTTGTCGAAATTATTGCAATTCCATATTCTTGTGCAAAGCAACAACCAATTGCATGACAGGACCTAAAAGCTGTGAGACATTTTGTGATTATCCATCATTCGACAAGCCATTCAAATGAAAGCCATAAAAATTGCCAAGTCCCTTGGAATAGAGGAAAAAAGTTTTACAACCAGTCAGGGCTGGTGCGAGTCATCGTTAAGGCGCTAAACATCAATCTGTCAAAAAATTCCTGCAGACTTTCAAGAGAAGCTGATAAGCTTCCAGCAACACATAATCAAATGAAGGAAAAAAGAAAATATGAGGTCAGTCAAACTGGAATTGCTGATGGTCAAAAGTTGCCACCATATTTAAATGTCAATCGAAAAAACATACCGAAGAATTATATTTTCCCCAAAGATGTTATTATGCATGCATAGAAAAATGGATGGATGATGGCAGAGCTTGTGGAAGACTGGCTAAGTAGTATGTGTGAAATAGACGTCCTGGAACTCTTCGTAACCCACCTAGCATGCTAGTACTTGATGCATTTCGGGGACAATTGTCCAACTCTGTCAAAAATGTTGTTTGTGATTCCTGGTGGCATAACTAGCTAACTGCAGTCATTCAATGTTTCAGTCAACAAACTATTAAGAATTACTTGAGATAGGATTATGAATACTGACTGTTGACCGACAACCTTCTGCTGACATCTTCTGGAAAAATTAAGAAAGCACCAGCATCAAAATTGTCAGAATGGGGATTAACAGATTGTAAACTAATACCAGAAAGAATAGTGCTGCTTTAATTTAATAAAATATTGCATCACCAACACACTCAATGGCTCAGAAGGCAATATATTGTGGGATGAAATAGATGAGGATGGCCTAGAAGAATCAGATTCTGATTAATCAGACTCTGTTACTGATTCAGAAGAAATAGATGAATGAAATACCTGTAGTGAAACTTGGTATTACGGGGTTTTTTTGTGTACATTGTTTACATTTAGTGTTTCCCTACTATTGTTGTTAGTAAATTGAAGTCTATTATAATTATAATATATTATAATATATTCTAAGAAATTTCGAAGAAATGATAAAAGATAATTTAGTTGTACTGAAATTACTGTGCGTGTAATTTGGATTTCTTAATATGTTCTAATAATATAAAAAAAAAAAAACACTTTCAGGTTTTTTTCTAACATTTATTCGCACTCACTTGTAGTCTTTTCCATTAACTGATGATGGCTTACACTCTTGCTTTGTCAGGCTATTTTAAGGAACCCAGATTACGAGTCAAGTCTCAACTGTGGTCCTGCATTGCAAGGTTGGTCTCTGGCCTGGTCTCTCAAAATGCATTGTGAACTAGTACATGTCCCTGTATTGTGAGGCTGGTACCTGATCCTGCATTGTAAGACTGGACATCATAAACTAACATACCTCCCTTCTGTCCTTCTTTTGAAGGATACCTTCCTCTTTTCAGCCCCTGTGCCTCTTAGCTTCTCAAATGCCTCTCTATTTAATGAAAGTTCCATATGTAAGGACAACCGCCTGTTTTTCAGCCTCACCATGTCCCACTTTCACTAGTTCTTCCTGATGTCTTTTTCTGATAACCATAATAACACAGACGGTTTTATGTTATTTGTTTTATAACATTCATTCTCCAACCTTTGTATTCATCACACTTGTAAAACTTTGTTATTATGGATGTGCAACATTGCACAAAATACTGTATATACGGCTAAACAGCTTAAAAACCTGAGGCTCTCCCATAACTGCCAAGGCAAATAAAAGCTAAATCTGATAGAAAATAGACCTTAGATATCAAAGTTTCCTGCAAGGAATCTGAGCAGTAATTGAAATGCCAATAGTTAGGTGCAAGTGTGAATACAATTCATTTGAAAATTTTACTTATGTGAAACGTTAGGCAGTATTGAATTAAAAGCATGGAGCCATATTCAATTAAGGTTTCGGGCGATCCGGTAGCCGTAAGTGAGGTCGCAAGTTAATTTGCTAATCAATTGGCATCTTTTTGCGGGCTCCAAACGGGTTAAGAGTTACAGTCTTGAAAAAATGGTGATGGTTAAACCCGTAACTTACAGCCCTGCGAAGCCTTTGATCTTTCACTTTCACAAGAGTTACGATGGCTAAAATCGCAGATCGCTATTCAATTGCTCCAATTCCCCAAGGTTGCACTTGTGTTCAAACCCTGTAAATGGGAAATGTAGCCTAAAACCCTACGGATACTAGAGAGGACTCGCAAGGGCTTTAAAAGCCCTTACATATGCTCCTCCTAAACATCCCCTTTGCTTCTAACCCCCCAACTCTCCATGATGCAGGGGTCCAAATCGGGACCCCCGCAGGATCCCCACATTGCATAGGTGCATGGGTTCAGTAAGTACCCCCCACGGCACCATAACATTACCCCCCTATGCTGCACGGTCCCCATCGGGACCCCAGCAGGGTTCCTACATTAACTTTTGCTGCGGGGGTCACAGTCAAATTTACCGCCTAGTGAGTCCTTAAAGGAATGGGCTACATTTGTAATTAACCCTTGCCTAAAATTAACCCCATCACTCATGGGGCTCTATACAGACCCCCAGTGAGCCTCTAATTAACCCCATCAGTAACATAAGGGTCTATATAGACCCTTATGGGTCAATAATTAACCCTGACATTAACACTATAAGTTCTCCAGGACCCTCATGATACTAAGTCTAAGCACCCCCCTACATTACACTATTATCCACCCCAATACACTAATACATCTAATTTAACCCCCTCTAAGTAATTAACCCCATCTAAGTAATTAACCCTCCTCTAAGTAATTAACCATATTTAACCCTCACCATACCTATTAACCCTATCACTAACCACTTAACCCTATCTAGACCCAGTTATCCCTATCTAGTCCTATTTAACCCTAACTGTACCTAATTACCCCTAACTGTACCCAATTGCCCCTAACTGTACCCAATTTACCCTAACTGTACCCAATTAACCCTAACTGTACCTAATTACCCCTAACTGTACCTAATTAACCTTAACTGTACCCAATAAACCCTAACTGTAACCAAATAACCCTAACTGTAACCAAATAACCCTAACTGCCCCCAATAAACCCTAACTGTACTCAATTAACCCTACTTGTACCTAATTACCCCTAACTGTACCCATTAAACCCTAACTGTATCCAATTAACTCTAACTGTACCTATTTACCCCAAATTGTACCTAATTATCCCTAACTGTACCCAATTAACCCTTATCCTGTTAACCCCTATCCTATTAACCCCTATCCTATCATATTAACCCTATCCTACTAACCACTATTTTATCCTATTAACCCCTAACCTATCCTATTAACCTCCCCTCTACCCTATCATAATAACATCTACATTACCTAACTAATCCCCTAATAAAATCCATAACACCCCACTAAGTACAACAAAATAAAAACACCTGCATTACAGAAAATAAAAACCCCACTAAGTACAAAAAATAACAAACTACTAATTACATGAAAATAACAAAAGCAATACAGTAAAATGTTAACACATGTAAATGTTACACATAAAATAAAAAATATTACATAAAATAAAAACCACTATTAAAATAAAACAGACTTACAGCCTGTAAAAAAGAAAGGGATAATGAACTTACTGAACTGGCCAAAATGCCCCTCCAACTTTGATCCCCGATGCCTGGTGCCTTGGCATTCACTCTTCTGTGCCAGGAAAGGCCCCTACTAACAGAACTCATCCCTTGAGGAGCTCCCCACCGCAAATAAAGGTTCACAGGCATGCTCTGATCTATCTCTGATCTAAAAAAAAAATTGCATGTTCTGATTGTCTGAAATCGCTGTCAATCAGATTTCAGCCAATCAGAATGGGATTCATTCCTATATCCTATTCTGATTAGCTGAAACTATTTGCGCGTTCTGATTGGCTGAAATCGATGTCAATCAGATTTCGGCAAATCACAATGGGATACAACCCTATATCCCATTCTTATTGGCTGAAACTACAACCTCCCTCCTCATCCTCAACCTCCCTCATTCACTCCCTCCTCAACCCCCCTCCTCAACCTCCCTTCTCAACCTCCCCATCCTCATCATCAACCCCCCCATCCTCAACCCACTCCTCAACCCCCCATCCTCAACCCTCCTCCTCAACCTCAACCCCCCTCCTCATCCTCAACCCCCTCCTAATCCTCAACCCCCTCCTCAACCTCCCTCCTCATCCTCAACCTCCCTCCTCATCCTCAACCTCCCTCCTCAATCCCCCCTTCTCAACCCCCCTATCCTCAACCACCCTCATCAACCTCACTACTTAACCCCCCATCCTCATCCTCAACCCCCCCATCCTCAACCTCCTCCTCAACCTCCTTCCTCAACCTCAACCCCCCACCTCAACCTCACCCCCCTCCTCAAACTCCCTCCTCATCCTCAACCTCCCTCCTCATCCTCCCTCCTCATCCTCAACCTCCCTCCTCATCCTCAACCTCCCTCCTCAACCCCCCCTCAACCTCCCTCCTCAACCCCCCATCCTCATCCTCAACCCCCATCCTTAACCCCCTCCTCAACCCCCCTCCTCAACCTCAACCCCCCTCCTCATCTTCAACCCACCACCTCAACCCCCCTCCTCATCCTCAACCCCCCTCCTCAACCTCCCTCCTCATACTCAACCTCCCTCCTGATCCTCAACCTCCCTCCTCATCCTCAACCTCCCTCCTTAACCCCCCATTCTCATCCTCAACCCCCCGATCCTCAACCCCCTCCTCAACCTCCCTCCTCAACCTCAACCCCCTCCTCATCCTCCTTCCTCATCCTCAACCTCCCTCCTCACCCTCAACCTCCCTCCGCAACCCCCTCCTCAACCCCCCTCCTCAACCTCCCCATCCTCAACCCCCTCAACCTCCCTCCTCAACCCCCCAATCCTCGTCCTCAACCCCCCCATCCTCATCCTCAACCCCCCCATCCTCAACCCCCTCCTCAACCTCCCTCCTCAACCTCAACCCCCCTCCTCATCCTCATCCCCCCTCCTCAACCCCCCAATCCTCGTCCTCAACCCCCCCATCCTCATCCTCAACCCCCCATCCTCAACCCCCTCCTCAACCTCCCTCCTCAACCTCAACCCCCCTCCTCATCCTCAACCCCCCTCCTCAACCTCCCCATCCTCAACCCCCTCAACCTCCCTCCTCAACCCCCCAATCCTCGTCCTCAACCCCCCATCCTCATCCTCAACCCCCCCATCCTCAACCCCCTCCTCAACCTCCCTCCTCAACCTCAACCCCCCTCCTCATCCTCAACCCCCTCCTCAACCCCCCTCCTCATCCTCAACCCCCCCTCCTCAACCTCCCTCCTCATCCTCAACCTCCCTCCTCAACCCCCCCATCCTATACCCCCTCCTCGACCCCCCTATCCTCAACCCCCCATCCTCATCCTCAACCCCCCTTCCTCATCCTCAACACCCCTATACTCAACCCCCTCCTCAACCTCCCTCCTCATCCTCAACCCCCCTCCTCATCCTCAACCCCCCTCCTTATCCTCAACCCCCTCCTCAACCTCAACCCCTCCTCAACCTCCCTCCTCAACCTCCCCTTCCTCATTCTAAACCCCCCTAAAAACCTCCCCCTCCTTCTTTCCCCGCACTTACCTTCATCTGCAGCTTATCCTACGGCCTCCACGCTCCTTTCGGCGTCTTGACCCGGCCAATGCTAATGACATGGCTCGCATGTGACGTCACGTCATTAGCATATACCGGGTGCCGACGCAGGAAGGAGCAGAGGCCGGAGAAGAAGCTGCAGATGAAAGTAAGTGAGGGGAAAGGGAGAGGGGGAGGTATTTAGAGATGTCTCTCTACCCCCCGTGTCTCTTTAACCCCCTGTGTCTCTTTCCCTCCCCCTCCTCATCCTCAACCCCCTCCTCATTCTAAACCCCCTCCTCACTTTACCCCTCTAAATACCTCCCCCTCTCCCTTTCCCCTCACTTACCTTCATCTGCAGCTTCTCCTCCAGCCTCCGCTCCTTCCTGCGTCGGCACCTGTATACGCTAATGACGTGACGTCACATGCGCGCCACGTCATTAGCATTGGCCAGGTCAAGACGCCGGAAGGAGTGGAGGCCGGAGGAGAAGCTGCAGATGAAGGTAAGTGAGGGGAAAGGGAGAGGGGGAGGTATTTAGAGGGGTAAAATGAGGAGGGGTGTTTAGAATGAGGAGGAGGGGTTGAGGATAAGGATGGGGGAGGGAAATAGACACTGGAGGTTAGAGAGACATGGGGGGTTAGAGAGACACGGAGGGGGGATTAGAGAGACACGCTGGGGAGAGTGACTCGAGTATAAGCCGAGAGGGCCCTTTTTAGCCTTAAAAAAGTGCTGAAAAACTTGGCTTATACTCGAGTATATACGGTAATTAGTAGTTTGTTATTTTTTGTACTTAGTGAGGGGGTTATTTTCTGTATCCTGGCTGTTTTTTTTTTTGTACTTAGTGGGGTGTTAGAGATTTTAAAATGGGGTTTGGTAGGTAGTGTAGTGCTTAATAGGGTATGGTAGAGGGGGCTTAATAGGATATGGTAAGGGTTAATAGAATAGGATAGGGGTTAATAGGATAGGTTTTAATTGGGTATAGTTAGGGGTAATTAGGTACAGTTAGGGTAATTGGGTACAGTTAGGGTTTATTCAGAACAGTTAGGGTAATTGGGTACAGTTAGGGTTTATTCAGTACAATTGGGGTAATTGGGTACAGCTAGGGGTAATTAGGTACAGCTAGGGGTAATAAGGTACAGTTACAGTTAATTGGGTACAGTTAAGGTTTATTGGGTACAGTTAGGGGTAATAAGTACAGTTAGGGGTAATAAGTATAATTAGGGGTAATTGGGTACAGTTAGAGTTTTATTGGGTACAGTTAGGGGTAATTAGGTACAGTTAGGGTTAATTTAGCTCTTATTGGGTACAGTTAGGGGTAATTAGGTACAGTTAGGGGTAATTAACTACAAGTAGGGTTAATTGGGTACAGTTCAGGTTTATTGGGTTAACTTAGGGTTTATTGGGTACAGTTAGGGTTAATTGGGTACAGTTAGGGCTAATTGGGTACAGTTAGGGTTAATTAGGTACAGTTGGGGTAATTAGGTACAGTTGTGGTAATTAGGTACAGTTAGGGCTTATTGGGTACAGTTATGGGTAATTAGGTAAGTTGGGGTTACTTGGGTACAGTTAGGGGTAATTGGGTACAGTTAGGGGTAATTAGGTACAGTTAGGGTTACATAAGACTAGATAGGGATAACTGGGTCTAGACAGGGTTAAGTGGTTAGTGATAGGCTTAATTAGGTATGGTGAGCGTTACATAGGGTTAATTACTTAAAGGGAGTTATTACTTAGAGGGGGTTAATTACTTAGTGGGGGGTTAATTTAGATGTATTAGTTTATTGGGGTGGATAATAGTGTAGTGTAGGGTGGTGCTTAGACTTAGTGTCTTGAGAGTGCTGGAGGAACCTCATGGCACTTAAAGTATTAATGTCAGGGTTATTTATTGTACCATAAGGGTCTATATATATATATATATATATATAAGAATTTATATTTTATTGGGATACTCTCTATCCTGGAAAAACACTGAAAAACAATTTAAAAAAAGGTATTCTGACTTTACAGTAATTTAAATATTGTTATTACTATATAGTGGTCCAGATCAAATAGTTCCTAGACTTATACAGTACTGTAATAATAATTATAAACAAATCAACTCTCATATATCAGCCTATACTGATGATCCTGTAAACACAGGATACACTGATAATCATAGAGTTGAAAATAGAATTTGAGATAAAACAGCTCACAATAAATGTATTAAAAACAAACTGTATCGTGGAAACCCAGGCATTCTATATCTCCCAAAAATATGGAATCTTTTCAGTCAATAAAGCAACTTTATATTAATGCAAGAAAAAAATCTTTGCATGATAATAATAGGGATATAATAGAAAAAGATAGTAGAATAGACCACCTAAAAGAGAGGATAATAACATGTAGCAAATAAACAATACTTGCGATTCAGTTCCCTCTCTCCACGTTTCTTTTATCCCTTTGTAGGAAGTTGAAAAAAAGTTGAAAAAAGTTGACAAAAGATCCTTAAAGCCTTATTGGGGAGATAGGAGCCTGTTCCACAGAAAAAAAACTAGGTGCCAACGGTCCGTTTCGTCCTTTTACAGGACTTTCTCTGAGGCTATACTGCTCTGGCTTTCACACTGGCTTTTAAAGCCTGTTACTTCCTGGTTTAGCGTAGTTACGTAATGACGTACGCGTATTTCACGATGACGTCACTAAGCAGCGTGTCTATTTCAATTAACTTTATTTAGCCTCTTTAAAAAGGCAAACTTTATTTAGCGTTATTGCGCAAATTGAAGTATAAAGAAGCTTTATTTAATCTCATTTTACTCTATTCAAGAAATCTATCTATATTGCTTTTAATTTCACTTATTGGCTTATATTAATTCTATGTTAGCCACTAGTTACCTATAAGAAACATATCATTCTTAAAAAAGTGTTTAAATTGTGTAAAAATGTATTAATGATGTCCTGGAAGGACACTAAACAATATATACTTCTCAAAGCTTCTACAAGCAAGCTATTAAGCTTCTATTAGATATAAAAGTAATATAAGATTGTTAGTGCAATTGTGATTTGTTGCATTAAAATAATAATCAATTAATTAGAAGTACTTTTATAAACTTAACTGATTTTATCTCCCACATGACTACAAGTGATAGGTGTGCTGAATCAGCTATATATCAATATCTAAATAGGTGTGGAACAACCAGATAAAGTGAATATTTAATATACTTTTCTATAGAAAACAGTAGTGACTTTCTATTACAATATAGGTCATTAATAAAGTCGAAAAATCGAAAAAAGCCTCTAAAAGTGAGTCTATATTTACCCTTATGGGACTGATGGGGTTAATTAGAGGCTCATGGGGGTTTCTATAGCCTTTCTATTACAAGGCTTCATTAAACGCCACTTCCTATGTTCCCTCTCTTGGACCTATTTTATAATTTAGGAATAAAGTTTAACTCTTATTGATAAATTGATTTAATAGAATAGATAGGAAGTGAAGATATTTAATACCCCTTTTTATCCCTTTTTGTAAATATACCCCAATAGGAGAAAAAGTGCTGATGGATGGAAGAGAGAGTTGAGCAAAGTGTAAGAGCAGCTGGAGAAGAGATGACAAACACTGAAGAGATTTTTAGATTTTAGATTTTTAGATTTAGATTGATCATGACATGCAGTGTTGCACATTGGGTGTTGAGCACAGGCAATTAATTCCCTACAATGCTCCATATATGGAGCATTGTGCACATATTAACTGTGTGTATCTCTAAAACATAGTTGTGAAATTTCTGCACCAGCACCCTGATATCTGGCTTCTGTATCAGTCAGGCTCTCTCCATCAGGAATCAGCACTTTCAGGAGTCTCAGTAACCTTCCTGTGGTAGTGACCAGGACAAGTTACTAGCAGGGTGGAGATAGGATAAGTATCTCAGCCACCAGGAACAAATAAGAAAACATACAATTTATTTATGTCTCAGCAGTGAACTGATCTATTTTTGGAAAGTCAACAATATTTATAGGGGTTAAATACAGGGGGGTTGTTTAAAATACACCAATGTCATGGAGTGTCAGACAAACACAGGAGATTGACTCCACATGGAGTCTAATAGTCTGGCATCCTGTGTGGCACCTGTGAACAATAGGCCAGCCTCGAAATACACATAATGCTGTCTCTATGTCTAGTGGTCCAAACCTCAAATAGAGTATATTAACTTTTACTGGCAAACAATGGGGTAAAACAGATTACAATACAATGAAGGTGTTTCTGCACATAGTGACTGGAGCCAAGCAGTCTGCCTTTTACCAGTACCAGGAAAAGGGGTGACAATAGTTTATACATTATACAGAATGGCAGTAATACTATCTAATAGTGCATTCTTTTTCAATAATATATGTCACTGTTGAAGTGTTGGGAGCTTTGTATCTCTCATGCTCCCATGCCACCATTTGGACCCAAATACTCCAGATCAAAATTAAATCCCAAACACATAGATTCAAGAAAAATAAATAGAAAGAGAGATGTTTAATTATTCTCTTCATAATAATGATAATAATAATAATAATGATAATAATAATAATAATAATAATCATAATGATATATAGAATCTTTCTCAATAAAAGCAGTCAAAGCATTTTTTTCTTTGAATAATCTTATAGCACACAACAAACAGATAGTAATGTAAATGTTTATTTTGAGCTCCTTTAACTATAAAACTATAAAATATAACTTACCTAAATGAACTAGTTAGATGGTTATAACATTGGAGACTTTCTTACATCCACACTATGTTTTACTTGCTGTTTTGTTTATGCCTCTGGGCTTTTCCACTTCTTTTTAAATTATACATATATTCAGTGTAGACTCATATTTTTAACATTTCCAAATTTCTATTGCTTATGCAAAGGGAACACACTTGACTTGAAGTGGATTGGTTAATATTCATGCTTAAAGGATTTACAGTTTGTAAAATGTAATATTTTTTAAGTATATGTATGTGTACGTGCACGCATTGTATCTTAAGCTATTAATGTGACTGAGTGGGTAATAGTGTAACTCATTTGTTTTATACTAACATAGTCATCCCCATCCTCTTCCCATATCAGTCATTTAACAAACTGGATTCTTATTCTGTTGCTACATCCAATCTGTATACCTCACACAAATATATTCCACATTCATATCCTTTCCCATCATTCAATTCTCCTTGATCATCCTCCACTCTCTAAATTCTTAAACACTGAACCAACTAACTGAATTATCGTTGCCCTCCAAGCATCACACCCCACTGATCCCCACATACAACAATTGTTAGTTGTTGCAGTTTCATAAACGACCACAATTACAATCACCTGACATTCCCAATTACCCTGCATAGAGCTACAGAATTTATTGGTGCATTACAATTAAAGGATTTCAAGTAATACAATTAATAATGATAATAATAATATATGTCGTAGTCACTACCATCCACTCCCTTCAGTCTCACGTCCACTGTCTCTTAACATCTTAGCTTCATTAACCCAACCCCTTGCCCCTTTTTTAATAACTCTACAGTCTCCCCACATCCTCTACTAAACTCACACAACCTCTCCCCACATATTATGCTCATTAACCTACACTGTCTATACATGCTTTCCTCACCACTCCCACATGGCATTTCCAATGACTGTGTTTCTACCTAGATCCACGAGGCCTTGATCTAGGAATATTCATAGAAAAGTCTAAACACAGAGACATTTCTCTCTGTAAGCATACTTGGTACTTTCTGACATACTGTATAAATACATATACAAACATACACCTATTTTCTTAAGAAAAAAGGCGTCTAAGAGGAGATATGATTACCTTATATAAATACGTCCAGGGTCAGTATACAGATTTGTCAAGTGAGCTTTTTGTGCCAAGAGATTTCCAGCTGACACAAGGACATCCTTTTGAGGTTAGAAGTAAAAAGATTCCACCTTAAAGAAAGAAAAGTGTTCTTCACAGTAAGGGTGGTTAATATGTGGAATTCTCTACCAAAGGAGGTGGTGACAGTGGATTCAATAGATAACTTTAAAAGGGGACTGGATTTATTTCTAAAAAAAAAGGACATTCAGGGTTATCCTGGATAATTAGAGAGAGAGTATTGAGCCAAGGAGGAATCCGATCGCCAGTATCTTGGGTCAGGAACAAATTATTTGTTGACGATTGGCTAAGTTTCACTTGGGTTTTTTCTGATTGCCTTCCTCTGGATTCAATTAATTAACAATTAATCCGCATATTGCAAGTCAGATGAGATCTTAAAAGGTTGAACTTGATGGACGGAAAGTCTTTTTTCGACCTCAATTACTATGTAACTATGTAACTATACATACACCCTTGATATCCCCATTGTATCCTAACATCCTTCCATTCATCTATGTAATGCACTTGCGTTTGTAGCAAATGACTTGTTGACATGTTATCATGGCTGTACCGATCAAACAAGTCTTTGCATCACAATCCTTTGAGCACCCATGCTTTATCGAAGATTGAAAATCCTGCAGAAAACAGCTGCAGCAAGGCATGAAAGAAAAGGATTAGGCAGAAGATTATTTATAATTAGAAATACCTTGATTTGTTAACAACTCTATTTATGATGTACTGTTTGTGAATGAAAAGCAGAAATAGATTAATTATGCATTCCAATAAGAGAGCAATTTCACAATAAATCCAATAAATCATGCAAATAACAAGAAATGTACACAGTTTCCTTCATTCTGAAGTGATATGTCTTGATTTATGTCAGTTATAGGCAGATTTAGCATTTTGTTCAATTCCCTCCTACGATTTTTCTCCTCTTCTCTCATGTTCTTCCATTTTTTTATTAGAGTAATTAAATAATTTCATATATGTGTAACAATAACAAGTGTATATCGCTAAAATGTATTTCATAATAAGATTCTCATAATCTTGCCTGGAAAATTGTATTAAGTGTAATTTAAATGTTAATCTTATTTACAGTTTATGTTGTTTTCACATTTATTTACAGCAGTCCTATAAGTCTGCCTTTTGTAGACCCCATAATAAAACATTTCCAAATATAAAAAAAATAGCTTACTACAGTATAAAATAAAAATCTGCATAATCTGCACTTGCTTAGGCCCTCATTCAATTGCGATTTGGTCAATTGAATAGGGCTCTAAATAAGCAAATAGCATATTTTTTTTAAAGAAGTTTTTAGTTAATGAAATCCTTGCTTTTGTATAGATGCTTACTAACTAAAAACGTATTTAAAAAAATATGTTATGCTTAGTTATAGCCCTATTCAATTGGCCAAATTGCAATTAAATGAGGGCCTTAATTGGCAGGGACACCATTGCTAGCCCTGAAGCCGCTTCTCGGCCTTCAGGTAAAACATATACAGTCCATTTTTTTAATAGTCCATATTTAAGAGTATTAAGTCTCTTTTCTCTGTCGTCTTTCAATTTTCATACAATAGGATGGGGTCCTGGCCAGCCCTACATTCCAGATACCCCAACCTCCAGGGACCCTTAACACCCTCTTTTGGTGAAGGCTAAAATTATGCGCACATCTCCCTGGAGTATACTAGCAGTCTCAATAATGGTACCTTATTTCCACAATCACTCTCCAGGCTTTACTCCAAATGCTGGGGTAGCAGCAAACAAGACTTCTCTGTAAACACTGATGTGGCACCAACCTTGTAGTAGCTCCTCTGCAAATTATTTTTTTTTATTTCAAGGGCTATAGGTCCTCTCACAGTCTGCCTTCATAAACAGGCCTCTTTCCAACAGCTTTCACTTCCATGAATCTGTATAGTTTTCTTCATGCAAACTTCTCTCAGTTTGCTTCACTTGCTTTGCAAGGGTCTCTGAAGTCTGTTCCAGCTTAAAGTGCTGTCCTGCTTCAGTGATGTCATCATTGGGTTCCAGGAGGCCATGAGACACACCAGGCATCTGCTACACTCTGGATGATTTTGTTTTGTTTGCTGATACTCAGTGGCATGGTGTGTAGGGTAAGTGGGTCAACAAGGGGACTAGTCACAGTTAGGACAGTATAGGTCCAAACTATATATCCCTTAGGGAAATGGGGTAAGTAGTGGGTCCCTACCGCCGCTACGACATAGATAGAGAGGGCCACTGTTTAGTCGGTTCTAATTGATCCCCGGTTGACACCACATTATATTCTCTTATCTATAGGTTTCATATGTTCACTGCTCAGACTGTATCTGTCAATATACAGCAGATTTTTTGTCCATTGTGACTTAAGCACATTTTTGTAACACTGTTAACTTGACACATATACTGTATAGATGAGTTATTGGTATCAATACTTACATACCGTCCTGTGTGTGTCAGTGTTCTAGTGGTGACTACTATATCTTAGATATTGGACCCTGCATCCATACTATAGAGAATACCATCATCCCTTGACAAACACCGTGGGACAGCTGCTATATCACTTTTTATGCATGCATTATTATTGTATTGCATACTTATTTTAATATTTAATAATAAAAGTAATTTTTTATCTATTTTCCATTTACTGGTCCTTATCTCCTCACTTGAGATGCCGCATTATGGGATTGAAGTATGGGAATTTTTGGTCAGATTTAAAGGTGTTCTTTCCGTCTTTCCCTTATTCAGTTTTTTTGTCTGGACAGAAAGACAATCCTTTGGAGAGAAAAGAGGTCTCTTCTTGTGATAGTTGAAAGCTTGAGAGATTTATAATTCCTGTGTGTTCTGTATATTCTTCAGAAAAAACTATTTGTTTGAGTTGGAAGGTTTAGATGTGTTGTTGTTAGTAGAATTCAGGGCTGGGGAAAAAAACTAGATAAAATACAACTATACTCAGACATAGAATAATTCTTCAGGAGATTGAGACTGGCAGAATTTTTCCACAACAAGGGACATACTGTAACAAGAAAAAAAAAACATATTTCAACCCACCACCTGGTCGAAACACCAAACTGGACAGAAAGCTTTCGCCTGAGAACTGCATCCATTATAACAACACAATATAAAAGAGACTTACACAACCTTACTCCATCAGAAAGAACTGCCATAAAGATTTAAAAAAACACCCCGACATCACCATCAAACCTGCAGACAAAGGAGGTACAGGCTGTTTCATCTTTCAATTTAGGCATTAATGCAATAATATGTAGATGTATGCAGTGAGATTTAGACCCCCAATGCCTCTCCCTACATACTAGGAGACCTTTATGGTACCTTCCTCCACATATTGTAGCCTTGGAGTTGGGGGCTATATACCCCTAATATATAGCCCAAACACATCACCAGTCTAACCTAAGCGTAAGTAGATATTCCATTGAAAGGATCACTTCTGTCTTGATCACAAAGCCCTCAGTCCACTCTTTAGGCTCATGGTAAAGTCCCAAGTACAACAATGTACATAAGCTAATCGAAAGAGGGCTCCTCCTACGAGGAACTTCCAAAGACAAATTATGTATTTGGGATTTGCCTTTTATACAGACTTTCTTGCACTTTCACTGGCTGAAATAGCTGTCAGTCATTTTAGATCTTTACAAAAGCTTGTTAAGAGTTTAAACAGGTTTAATAACCGACTAGAATACTAATTGATTTTTCTCCAATAGCAAGTGGTTGCAGATCTTTGGGCGCACTCTTTAAGCATTAGCACGTATCATGTTATAGCTAAACCTGTTATATATGGACGCTTATAATGGGGAGATTGTTTATGGAAACACTAGCCTAGCATAGACCTATTTTTTTACATGCAAATTGTGATTGCTTAATTATTTTTAACATGCAGTCAAGGCCATAGGGTGGCCCTAGGTTGGTTTCTTTACTTTGGCTGCACCAAAATATAGTGATTTTTGGGAGAAAAAGCTTGAGGCTCTCAAGCCCTGATGGGATACACATTACAAGCTCCATCTAATTGCTTATATATTCTCTTTACTGCGATAATAAATTATTATTTTTTATTTCCTTTGTGACAGAGACAAGCAAGCTCCAAACTGCAGTTTTTAAAATGCAGTGAAATATGCATTTTTCAAAAAGAATTCACTTTATCTAATTAAAAATTAGCTTCATGATATTTTCACTGCCTTATTACCTTCTTAGTTTTGAGACACACACACACACAACTTTAAACTTCAATAAACCAAGTACAACAAATATTTACTCAAGTCGTGCCATTATTTGCTCTCCATAATTGCCCCATTTTGTATGTGTTTTGTATACTTACATGGCCATATGTTTTTATCACTCCACTGCTACATCTGAAATAAACTCGTTTTGTTGCCAAAATGTGCATACTTTGTCAGACCCATAGTAACGAGAAATCTTTAAGTCACTCAGTCAGTAATAACATTGTTCTAAAGAAGTAATTCATAGAGTGGCAAATCAATTTTGTACCAGATTTATATTCTATCACATATACATATTTTTGAAATGCTCCAAATAAATGTAAAGTCAATTTTGCTGACACAACTGGACCTCTTTTTGTATTATGTTATCTTATTCTACTTGTCTTTTTTTAGCTAGACTAATTGATAACATTTACATTTCAATAATATTTTCTCAACAAAGAGTTTATGATCATTTTCTAGGCGAGTAAAATAAACTGCATGTTAAAAGCCAGAGGATTACATTTTCTGCATTCCTTTAAGTAACTTTTAAGCCTTTATGAAAAATGTATTTACAGAAAACAATCAGCCTTATTAAATTGTGATTCGGCCAATTGAATAGGGCTCTATATAAGCACAGAGCATATGTTTTTTACAGAAGTTTTTAGTTAGTGAACTTCTATCCAAAAGCAAGGTCTTCACTAACTAAAAACTTCTGTAAAAAATGCTATGTGCTTATATAGAGCCCTATTCAATTGTCTGAATCTCAATTTAATAAGGCTGTATATTTTTAACCTAATTTAAGGGTGCATGAGGGACACATAGAAAAATAAGAGAGAATGCAGGCTAAAATGATAAAATATAAATTGCTTTATTTTTTAAAAAAAAACAACGTAAAATCCTACTTAAGGATAAATAATAGTATCACATAAATTCCACAAGAAGTGCTAATGTGTTTAGACAGATTACAGTTAACTTCCTCATGGTTTCTTACCCTAAGAAAATCAGCTGAAATCTAGCGAAAAATGTTGGTGCCATTTATGCAATTTCTTTAATACTATTGCACAGGACAGCAAACCTTTTGGTGCCTCAAATGTTAGACCTGTTTCTGGGTATATTTGACATGCTTATTCCAAAAATTGCACCAGTTTTCCCATATCATCACTAGTTTTTAAGATACAAAACGTATGCCATATGCCACTTAATGGTTTATGATACAAGCGTTGCAGTCATTCAACATACGAGAAGCTCCTGTTGTAAGACTTACTAGAGTGGGAAGATTCCAACAATAGTCTGTCATCATGTGTGTATCCCATCTTACTTGGTATCTGGCTTCCATTGTTTTTATGTCTTGGTGAAATCTTTTACCTTGCTCTTCCCTTAAGTCACCAGATAATGGACTTTAACACTCATGTTACAGCCAAGCCTGTTGAAACGAAAGAGCAGATCCTCTACTAATTGTGTGTAGTTGTCTGTCTTCTCGTTGTCAAGATAGTGTTTAACAACAAGAACAAATGAAGACCAGGCAAATCATTCGATTTCATTCATTGATGCTATGAAATTTGGATCATTAATAAGTTGACTTTTTTTTGCCTTCAGTTCTTTCATGTTAAGTCCAGATGATTTATGCACTATGTATTCAGTGCACAAACCATCTTTAATCAAAGCCTTTACAAATTGTTTTGTCAGGCCCAGCCTTATATGTAGTGGTGGCAGTATGTATCTCATGCCACCAAAGGTTAATTGATTACATTTTGTCCTCCCGCCAACACATATTCCCTCAGAGGCCAATCTTTTCTTGCCCAATGTTCATGTTTCGCTCTACTATCCCATATCTATATCCGAGAAACAAGAGCTGATGAGGTCTATCCAATGCAATTTTCTCAATCAGCGCCCCAAATAACCCCAGGAACTGGCCTAAAAACCAAGATATCAAGAAAAAAAATTGTTGGCCTGTGTTATAAATCTTTAAGTAGTCTTTTATGTACCGTATTTATTGTTTAATAAAGTAGACTTTATTTCATCCTTGGAGCCTGTGCTCCCTCTTATATTGTATATAAAACCACAACATTCTTCCTGTCCCAGGATACCTATGAGTTTGCTTGGTCCACTAATTATAATTGATGAGTTCTGTGTTTCTTAAAAGATCACTGAAGTGTTAAAGTTTACAAGTGATAAATACTGCCTCTAATTTTTAACTATTGTGCCTTACTTTGCATTTGCTACTAACAGGATTTGACAGCTGGGAAGAATGTGAGAAACCACAGACAACATTTCTGTTTTAGTTATTGTAAAGACTATCACCATGAATAGCCACTTGACAAATTAAGAAATGTATCACCTCCAGCTTTAATATACACAATTCATCTATCACCCCTGTGCCTCATCCCTACCCTTTAGATGGTAAGTTTGCGAGTTTTCAATCTTTTTTGGTGCTTTAGGGGAGTCACCAAGTATGTTTGATTTTAAGCTCAATTACGGGGCATCCGTTATTTTTAGTTTTTTTGTTAAAAGTGTCTTGATTTGTACTTAACTTCTGTACATCGCTGTGTAATATGTTGACACGTTACAAATGAAGGATAATAATAATCATCACATATATAGTTGTTGTACTTCGAGTTGTTGTCACACTTTGTGGGGCTCGAGTAGTTACAGGGGTGAAGGCCTGTGGGATTGCAATGAGGCCCGCAGTTGAGGGATGACAACCCACAGTACTCCCTCACACCTGGCTGCAATGAGCTCCGTAGTCGCTCATTGCAAGGCTCGCAATGAGCGCCATAGGTGCTCTTCGCAAGGCCTGCACAACTCCTCTCACCCTTGGCTGTCATTGAAGGGCTCCTCCCGGCTCTCCCCCATCACCCCGCAGCCCGAACGACAGTGTCTGGAGGAGACATCACACACAAGTGGCAATGCTTCCGGTGCTGGGAGCAGACGGAGGTGCTACTGATACTTTGCCTGCACACAGCCTGGCCTCCTGCTCTGGATACCATGGATGCTCTGTGCCCCAAACTGCCCTATATCCTCACCCTGCTGCTGTTCATCTCAGGGTCACTATGTGTCGATGAGCAGCTACATACAGTGAGAACGGACCAGGAGAGAGATAGCGCACAGGCAAGCACCAGGAGCGCAAAGCTGGAACCCTGAGAGTGGGCAGCAGGTCACCGCTGGACATCCAGCCCAGGGAGCTTTGGGAGCACCTGCAGGATCTGGGATACTGGACCCAGAGGGACAAGTCAGGGCTAGAGACCCCCATAGACTAACTTGGATTATAGAGCCCAGGAGCAGGGGCACCAGGAGATAAACCCAGCCTAATAAACTCTGTCCGGGCTATAGACTGAGTCACAAGCCAAGCACCCAATCTCCATTCCAGACTACTACCCCCATATCTTGCTCTACTGGCAGCCCCGGGTCCCGCTGCCCCTGGACGCCCCATGCAGCTGCCCCCGGTTGTGCTGCTGCTCAGTGGTGCTGCGCTGCTCCTGAGCCCGGCTCATGACACAGGTGAGGGGCAGGGCACAGGGGGCAGGAGAAGAGTAGGGGACAGAGAGGAACAACCGGCAGGAGTCCGGAGAGAGGAGAGGAGAGCAGCAGGTCCGTCCCCGGAGCACAAGAGCCGGGGAGAGACAGAGAGAGACATGACTACTCAAGAGGGAGAGGTGGGGGTGGAGGGGGGGAGACGCAGGGGAGGGATAGGAGGGTGAAGAGACATGGGGGACAGGAGGGGAGAGACACAGGGGAAGGAGAGGAGGGGGAAGAGACACAGGAGGGGAGAGGAGGGGAAGAGACACAGAGGGATGGAAGAGACACAGAGGAGGGAGAGGGGGAGAGACACGAGGGGGGAGATACACAGGGGAGGAGGGATACAAAAGGGAGGGAGAGGAGGGGGCAGAGACACAGGGGAGGGAAATAAGGGGGGGAGGGAGAGGGGGCAAAGAGACATGGAAGGGAGAGAGGGTAAAAGAGACACAGGAGGGAAAGAGTGGGGAGAGGCTTGCAATGAGCACCTTGCGGGTTGACCGACGCCCGGAAAGTAAAGGGGAGGGAGAGGACCACAAGTTAGAGGCGGGAGAGACTCGCATTGTGTGGCAAACAGCATTGCCAGGCTTTAAATTTCATTGCCGTAATTTTTGACGTGCAAATCACTAGTAATAATAATAATAACTAAATAGAAAACCAAGTCCCACTCAGGTGAAGCTTTCCACTTATGCTACAGACAAACTAGCAGTCTTGGATGTAATCCATGACATAAGCATATTTAGCTAAATTAAAGTTTTTCTTAAAAAAATACTTTGATGTTCATAATTTACATAGCTGTTAATGGTGCTAGTTTTTAACAAGCTTCACAAATATATGAAGTTTTTGCCAATTACAAGTGAGTGTAAATTTTGTTGTGATTCCACTTATATAACAATTGGTTGAGTCGGCTAGGTAAGGAGTTGCATGTTGTGGTTTTGGTTTTACCCTGCTTTTTAGGAAATATTTTGCCCACTGATTTAAGTCTACACTCAGTGGTAAAAATTATCAGTTTGGGGAGGACCCTCTGCAAGGGTGCAAAGGTTTCTACTGAAGAAGCCTGAATGGATCGTGAAAATAGAAATGTCAACCAGCAATCTACATAATATGGAGGAGGAGAGAAAAGAATTGGGAAATTAAAGGAGGGGGAACAAGGGTTGCAAAAAGGAAAAAAAGTACTGGCATAGGTACTAAGTCAAGAGACCATAATCACAAAAGCTTTTGCGTGATGGCACAAGGAGGTCCAACTACTTTCATGGATGGAAATGGGGATTCAGACCAAAAACTTTGCTCATCCTTGCTTCAAGGCAGAGGTTCCCAAATTGTGGTCTGTAATCTTCATTCAGGCTGTCCATGGAACTGCTGGTATTACAGTAAAGCCTGAAATATACTTAAAACAATGTAAACATGTAACACACAAGATATAAATATTTCATTTCATTATTTGTACAAGACTCAAATAAAACCCTTAACCTTATCACTATAGTGGGTGCAGACCCTGAGTAACTTTTACATACTCCAAAGGACTCTATGCAGTTTGGTTTAGCAAATAAAGTAAACATAATGGTTCCAATAACTGATGATGATTTTTACATGTTCTCTTATACTTATGTTTATTAGTCTGCTTTATTCACACAAGGAAAAGTATAATTAAAGGGATATCTAAGTTTACTGGATTAATACATTTCTACACTATATAGGCAAAAAGCAGCCTATATGTATACAGCACATCTCATACTTATTTACAATTATGTTTTTTTAATATTATTATTATTATCTTTTATTTGTATCGCGCCAACATATTCCGTAGTACTGTACAGGGGATAAGAACAGGGGAAATACAAGTTTAACAAATTCAAATGTTGAAGAGCCCTGTTTTGAGCTTAGAATCTTAGCAGAAAGTGCTTTATTCCAAAACACCCTACAAGACTGGAAAGTGCAGAGAACTGGGGAAGAGTAACAAATAAGGAATAGCAAGGGTCAGGAAGCAAGTGAAAGACAGAAAGAGTTTTATTTTAGGGGACGGATCTGAGGTGAAAGACTAATATGTTAGCTGACCCTTAGTGTCTACACAACTTCCTGATCCCTACCCAATCAGCATGCAGCATCCGGGGAGCAATATTAACCCACTATTTACCTGCTCTTGCTTTCTCAGCCTGTAGTAGAACAGTATTGTCAGCCTCCCAGTCATTACTGGGATATGACTCATCCCTGCTTCCTGTATATGCTGTGCGATGTTGCCATAGCAACTAATGTGCTATGTCTCATATCTTTCATCTAACCGGATTGGCCAAAACAAATTATGGAGGGGGTGTTAACCTTAATTTTAAACTGTCAGAAATGACATTAGATTTTGCTAACTTAAAGGTAAGTGTTTAAATGTTTATTTTGGTATTTTTTCATGCAATTTTTTTTTTCATATACTACTAATTCTGCTCTATCAGATGCATTTATAATCCAGGAAATTTACACATCTCTTTAAAGAACACATATGTTTTCAAGTATAACATGATGAATTTGTTTTGCCTGATCTTGCTCGATACATAGACCTATATACTACGAAAGCCGAGTTTTTCTTTTTCAGAAAATCACTAACGTTAACACCTCTAGCATGATGGAGTAAGACATGTCTGGATTCTTGTCAGCAACTCTATTTCAGAGCAAGGTTGTTAACCAACAGTGTGGATCTAACATATTTATTTTATACACCATTTGACATTATCTTTATGCAATTGAAATATACAGAGGGAGGATGAAGAATACAAATTCCCAACACAGAGCAAATCTAATTGGGGGTTCAGTTAAATCCCAAAATAATTAAATGATGTAAGAATTATAATACTGAAAATAACTAACAGCAGATTAACTAAACCACTGCCAATAATTAACATAGCAGATTAATGAAACCACAACAGTACTTAAATATTACTGAATACAAAAGGATACAGTTATTATACAATTTATTATCATTAATAGATTGTGGAAATTTAATAATATATACAACTTCTCTTGAAATTCAATGCTTGTTATTTAAAGCATATGAGATAATAAGAGGTTAGATGGGTACATTTCAGCAGTGGCGGAGCTAGTTCATGGGGGGCCCCGGGGCAAAAAGAAAATGTGGGCCCCCTCCCCCCAAGTGTACATATACATATAACACGTGTGCGTGTATATATACTGGGGCCACAGAGGTTGAGGGGGCTGCAGAAGTTCACAGGGAGCCACAGGGGCCCGCAAGAACAGAGGGGGCCATAAAAGTCAGAGAGAGGCTGCAGAGATCCGCGAGAGGCCACAGAAATTAACTTAATATTTTTAGAAATGCATACTTTTGTTTATTAATAGTTATAGGCAATTTTCCTTAATGGGACAGCCATTGTTTACTTTTTTTCTTTACCTGATTTATCACCTGGGAGTGAATCATGGGTGCAGATAAGATTTCCAATCAGTACTGTTGAAAGGACTTCCATGACATAGTGCAAGATTGCACAAGAAAACTTATCATCATTTAAGCAACTTTTTTTCTACGCCTTTCTTTGCGCAACCTTAATGCACATACAAGTTAATACATTAAATGCTCTGTTTATTTATTTATTTATTATTTATTTTAATTTATAGACATATTTTTAAAATATTAAGACTAGCCCACTACAGATATGGGACTTGAATGGTCATCAATTTGTTTCCCATTTTTAATTTATAATATGACACATTTCATTTTTGTATAATTTGGTTTTAT
Organism: Discoglossus pictus; assembly: GCA_027410445.1. NCBI lineage: Eukaryota > Metazoa > Chordata > Amphibia > Anura > Alytidae > Discoglossus > Discoglossus pictus. The sequence goes on from CM050167.1 coordinate 89,634,881, forward strand.
GATTATTGCTAGCCACTACACATTCAATTAAATAATGAAAATAGATATTTGGTTGCTTTGGTCTCTTGATTTCTTTATTGTTTGGCTCTGAAATATCACTGACCCGCTCATATACAATTATGTACCACCACATGTCGACAGTGGATCAATATCCAAAGATCTCTTCACTGACCGATACATTAGTCCATATTGTTGATGGAAAAAGAGGATTGAATACTGCTTTTAAATTCCTGCATAAAGCATTACATTATTTTATGACTGACATGCAATTAAAGATGCAAGAATGTAGTGCATAGACAGAATAGTGTTGGGTTTTGACAGATAAACGTAAGATTTAATTCTATCATAAATCTACAGTGTTTCTAAACCTTTGGAAACAGGATGTTGGGATGTAAATGGACCACATTATCCTTCCTGATTATGCCATCCAGCACAAAAACATAGGAGAATTGACACTGAATAACTGCCAAGCTTGAACAGTCTGGTTTACCTAATGAAGCTAGGTCAATAGACCAAGAGACAGTGGGCAACGTCCTACCTGATTGTTAGCCCCAGCACCACAGTATGCCCCTTGAGGATTCCCTCTGTCTATATTAATTGTTGTGTGTCATGGATACCTTTTTCCTTGGCAAGTGTTGGCCCAATTGAGGTCATTAAAGCAGAGACTGCTTGGCTTCAGTCATTGGATTATCTGCATAGACACCACTATTGTATTTGTAAATCTGCCTTGTTCCATTGTTTGCCAGATTAAGTTAATCATGTCTGATATGTGCTAGAGACAGCAGGATATGTATTGGAGATTAATCCTCTTGCTCTCAGAAAGCTACAGTTAGACCCCATGTGCAGGTTATCTCTTGTGATTGTCTGCCACTCCCTCTCATTGTTACATTGTGTACACCTCCTCTGTCTCTATCCCCTATAAATACTGCTGTCATTTTAAAAACAAAACAGTTCACTCAGAGACATATAGAAGTTGTATGTTCTCATATTTTGTTCCTGGTTGATGTGATACTGAATCTATCTCCACCCCACAAGTAACCTGTCCTGGTCACTACAACAGGAAGGTTACTGGGACTCCTGGAAGTACTGATTACTGATGGAGACACTCGGACTGATACCGAAGCCAGATATCAGGGTGTTGGTGCCGAGATTTCAAAGAATTTCATAACAAAACAAAGAAAAAAGACATCTATTTGCAGTATAAGCTCAAATATATATTACACAACTATATAACGAATTCCCACAGATTAGTTAATATTGACTGTTTATTTAAGCATATTAAAATTAAATAGCGACAAATGCTAGTCACCGAAAATGTTGCATATTGAGATTCATATCTGGCAATTCACCTCTTCAAAATAGGAATTGGGGATGGAACAAGCATGCATGTGTACAGTGAGTAAGTGATGTGAAAATAATAATAGTGCATAAAGTGCCAGTGCAAGTCAGTCTCTATTTTGTGATTTGCAGCAGAACGGGGATCCTTCACTTACCCCTTACTGAATGTGCAGCTACTACTCTATTCTAGTGATTAAGTCTATATAAATGTGAAGGTTCTGGGGGCCTACTGCTTACCCCGTGACCCATCGGTGAGAACTGTCTGACTACACTCTCTGCATGTCTGTCTGACCCCCAATATTAAATCACCATATTTCTGAATTATATTTAACTGTCAAAATTATAAATATTCAATCTGAACATATGCATGATATTAATATATAAACATTATAAACATTATAAACATTCCGGGACTATTAAACAATACGTATAGATGTCTCAATACACTTGATGCCCCAAGAAATGCACAAGTTCAGGTATGTATTGCTTATCTTATGTCCCTTGTCTGAGTCCGGGCATCTATGCAGTTTGCCTGTAATCCTTGGCAATCAGCACTTCCGGGTGCGTCCGGATAACGTCATCAGAGGTGGACGTTACTGTGGCCGACACGCATGTTTCGCGTTTGCTTCCTAATCGGGCCAGCGTTTGGATGGAGTCTCAGGTAAGTCCTTAAATACTGTCCATTTTTAATTTGATCATTAACTCTTAGTGTTCCTTTGCTTTTCTTCTAGGTATTCTACATATGAAGCTCCCTTTTCCAAATTTGGTGTATCTGATGCCATACATTTCATATCATTTGAGACCTAAAAAGAGGAAGGAGAATAAAAATATATGTGTGGATTTTTTAATAAAGATTTTATGACTTTGTGTATTTATGATCTTTAACACTCATATTGTAAACATCCTCTGATATGAATTACTCCTATATTATGATTATTATCCTTGATAGAGCACATTATCTCTATATTGGCTATTTATATTTTACTATTTCATATAACAAGTGGCCATAAGTGTGAAACAAATGACATACATTTCATATGGTTTTAGGTCTAAAAGGGGAGACAATTAGAGTTATATACATGAATTCCTAAACAGGAATTCTGCAACCTATATATTGGCATCCTTTATTGCTGCTTTTATATCATATAAAGATAGAAAAATACTACTATATTATGATATTGATAGAGCACATTTATTTCCAGATCTGTTATTTATATTTTATGTATATCATATAACAAATGAACATGACCTTCACCAATATGTTTTATTAAACTCAAGAGAGAGAAATAAATATATTCATATCCCATAGCCTGCCCCATTTACGACACAATTTTCTATTTCATGCTTATCAAATGGTTTTAGACCACTACATAATATTTACAAGTGCATTTTTTTCAGATGTAGATATAATGAAAATACCCAAATCTTTTTAATTGGCTTCTATGTTGATTTGTGCAATCTAGATTAATGTTAGAAGTTATTAACACTATATATAATTTTGGGGTTTTCAATATGGACTTTTGGACTCTTTTTTCTTTCTCTTTTTTTCTTTCTTTTTTTAAAGATTTCTATCTTCTTATTAATAAAGTTTTAAAGTTTGTTGTTTGATTTAAAAAAATATGTCAATAGGTAATTTTTGTCGAAAAGTAACTACCTATTGAATTGTAGAGAGGATATTTAATAGTATGAATTTTATCTTTGCTATTTGATCTCAAAGGATATGTCAATAGCTATTTTTTTGTGGAAAATGGACTAGCCTGTTAAATTATAGAGAAGATATTTGGTTATATAATTTTTATCTTGGTCAAGGAATTTAAGAGTCATGTAAATTATTATGCAGAGAGTGTAGACAATTCTTACAGATAGGTCACGGGGTAAGCAGTAGGGACCTTCACAATTATATAGGCTTAATCACTAGAATAGGGTAGTAGCGGCATTCGTAAGTGAAGGATCCACGTTCTGCTGCAAATCACAGAATTTGGACTGTCCCCTGTTCAAAATGTTCAATACAAGCACTTTATGTAGATTTATAATATTTATTGCACTTGCACTTCATACTCTATTATTATTTCCACAGCACTTCCACAACATGCATGCTATTTTGCATCCTATTTTGAAGAGGTCAACTGCCAGATATGAATCTCAATATGCAACAATTTCAGTGACTAGCATTTGTCCAGGGTTGTTAATATCTATATCAACACACACATATATATATATATATTCCTTATGTACCTGATTCAGTAATTTCATATATGTTTAATGTCAATATTCAGCCATAAATTGAAAAGTATTTAAATAATAGCATCATCTGTTTATAAAACTACCAGAGTTGGACTAATTTCAATGTAATTTTAGATGTTTTAAACGTCACTATTTAATTTTAATATGCTTAAATAAACAGTCAATATTAACTAATCTCTGTGAATTCATTATATAGTTGTGTCAATTATATTTGAGCTTCTACTGCAAAAATGTGCCTTTTGTCCTTGTTTTGTTATGAAATTCCTTTCTAACATCTAAGCAGTATTTTATGAGATCAAAAATATAAATTAAAAATATTATATTCAAATTAAAATTATCAAATAAATAAAATAATTGCTTATCCTAGGCTCTAATTATCAGGGTACTTTTTCTTTCATTATAAGTTTGTTTCCTAAAGAGATTTCAAAGAACTCAATGGTCCTTGTGTGTAGATAACCTGTAGTCTATAGCAGGTGGCTTTGGGTTTGTATAGCCCCCTACTCACGGATCGGCACACTGTGTATGACACATTACAATTTGTATTGTTTTTGGAAATAATTCAGGTCTCCAGTCATTCCTGGAGTTCTTCAGTATGCATTGTGCAGTGTATGCTGTAGGTTCCTGTATTCTCCCACTGGTGCCAGTGGTGTAGAAGGATTGCCACTCACGGTAGTGTTGTCGATTTACTGATATTCCTAGTTATCAGCCTGACTGTGTCATCCTAATAAATATATTGATGGATTATTCCTTGTGAGATGTCAATTTCATCAGGTTTATAACTTTTACTGGAATTAAAAGCATTATGTACTATAGGAATTCTTTATGTTTCTTTTGTTTTATTTATCAAAATAAATTGTGAAGTGGCAGTGTAAGTACAAAATGCAATTAATATAAAAAGCCTAAATCATAGTGTTGTAGGTTTTAATTTCAATAAAAATGATTGAACTACTCAAGTTATCAGTTCACAAAGAACGTGTCACATATAATGGAATTAATGTCCAAAAGGACTTATTTCATTAAGCCATTAAGATATACTTTGCTTCATGAATATGGTTCAAAAAATGGTGTTGCAAGAAATGTACACAAATCTTCCAGAAGCAGTCCTAGTGATGATCAACTATAAGAAGCTATGAAAACACAGTGTTTCTTGGTCCAATTACTAATTGTTGTTTTTTCATTTAAGATGGATATCAAAAAAACATACAAACATAGAAAGTTCAATGTGACAGAAGATAAGAACCCAAAATACCTATTTACTCTGCTCAATCTATTTACCTAAACAGTTTGGCTTAATTAAATCTTAGAATGGCCTTATGCCTATCCCAAGCATGCTTACATTCATTAACTATATTTGACCCTACTGGTCCCACTGAAAGGCTGTTCCATTTATTAACTACTTTCTGTAAAGTATCACTTTTGCACATTGCCCATAATTCTTCCACCTTCCAATGTCAAATCATGACCTCTTGTTCTCGCTTTCCTCTTTTTTTGGACGTTAATTCCCTCCTAAACTTTATTAAATATTTTGATATATTTGAATGCTTCTATCATATCAAATTCTCATTGGTTTACCTATATAAGTACCTTTAATACCACTGACCTTGTATTTTCTTTTACTGAAATTAAACCATTCTAAACTGTGTTTATTCTGGTTTGCACATCCTGAAAATAAATATTTTACTGTCTAGATCATTGATTCAGAGAAGTTGCAAAAAAAACACAAACAGAAACAAATTCCTGGGATCCAAATACTCTCATGATAGATCTCTGGTGAAAATCACAACCTATTTAAAACATGTGACCTTTGAACAAATATGACATAGTAATATTTAATAGTATAGAGAAAATGTATCCTATTGATAACTACTCATCTAAATGTAGATCTAGGTCAGGATTGTCAAACTGGAGGGCCCACTGGATATGGTCTTCAGGCTACACTTGGGATAATTTAACCACTTGGGATAATGCAAATGAAGTGTATAAATATGTAAAGAATATCTTGTATCCAGAGCCTAATATGTTGTTTGTGTCTGCTAACAACTCTGAGGAAGGCTTGAGTAGTTCTTGGTCCCCAGAACATTAGGATCCTGACTCGAATCAGTTTACAAGAACTAAAACAAATTTATCTTAGTTAACTGATTTTCTTAGCAGGTTACTCACAATTACAATTTATTAATTTGCCATAAACATAGAAAACATTGCCAAAATAATTCAAATACTCTTTTTTTACTAACTTATTATTAATATATTTTTATATGCAGAGTGCCAGCAGAATCCCTAGTGTTAGGGGTACGATAGTGGATAAAATGTGTCATTTTATCTTATCAGCAAATTATACAGTTTATTATAAATCCTGTTGACAGTGTCTCTTTAAAGGTGACAGGCTTCTGTTATATGTGAAAATGTATAAATACCCTTTTATGCTCTTTCCTCTAACCTCTATGTATTCAGTTCTTTTAGTCTTTTTTTTTGATCTGGCTCTTCAGAATGCTTTCTAAAGTTGAATTAGCAGACATATTTCACAGTTTATATATAAGCCTGTATAGTTTATCCATGCACTGTAATCTCGCTTGCACAATGAAGCCAGGCTTTCTGGCAGAAGAAATCATCTTTCTTTTTATTTCCTTCCTTCTCTGTGTTCCGGGGGCTAGGAATCAGAGGAGGGGAAAGACGCATATTAATGATGTTGTCCTTGGCAGTGTGGTCACTCAAGCCGACCCACAGCAGATTCACGGATGAGAAAGGAATCGATAAAGCGTTCATCGCCTCTTCATTCAAACTGTCGCTGGCGTCACGCTGAGTGGTCCAAGTTCTCAGAACAGAGTTGAAAGCGTTGCCTCTTCACAATTTGATCATCCAGGATGGTGGATTAAAACGTGAAGTGGATGGTTAAATCTGCAGCTTCTAAAGTATTTGGCCATAAAACACTTAGTATTGTAAACAGCTTGTTTCATAATTAACTGGTCGTCAAGGCCCATGTTTACTAAACAGTATTATACTATAGGGACGTAACCCAAATATACTCTGCCATTCCTTGCTACAGATCTAAAGGGCAACTGATATCGGAAAACCTTGAACAAAAAAAGTGTGATTGGTAAAAGTTTTAAGGATCACTGTTAATAATACAATTTCCTTTGAAGAACTATACTTGATAAAAGCTAATATGTTATGGGAAGTAAAACATTAAATCCAGCTTTTGGATCTTGGGAGTGTCTGCTTATCTTCATAGGAACTGACTTTGAGATCTAGAAATATTTTAATACATGTGGCATACTAAATGTATGTAATATTTCACTGATTTGAATAGAGAATGTATTCCCATATCAGTTCATCAACAACCTGTGACTAACGGTAGTGATATGTTGATCCCACTTTGTCCCTGAAGACCGTCATATAAAGCTGTTGAGAACCACTTTTAGAGGACAGAAGGGAGCAGGAGTTTTTAAAGGGTAGGCAGTAGTACAAATGGGGGTCCCTGGAAGCAGACCGGAAACGTGCGGCAGAAGGGGACCCTTGACCTGGGAGAGCCTTCCAGTGCCTGCAGTGGAGTGAGGGAACAATCTGCGTGGGTGGGTGGGAGGGGCTACCCTGCCCTTTCACAGCATGGGCGCCATCTTTCCCTCCCCACTCTCCCTTCCCTAACTTAACAATTTTATCAGATGTTATAAGAGCTAAGGGGGTTGTTAGTTAATGGATGTTGTCTGTGGTTATTATATAAAGATTCCTGTAAACGGATGTACAAAGAACAATTGTCATAATTTTAGGTATGGAATTGTATTGGCATATATGTTAAAAAATTTATATTGATTTGTATAAGGATATTTTGTTCATGTATTGTAGAATTACAGTGCCTTGCAAAAGTATTCACCCCTTGACTTTTTACCTATTTTGTTACATTGCAGCCTTAAGTTCAATGTTTTGTTATCTGAATTTTATGTGATGGATCAGAAAACAATAGTCTAAGTTGGTGAAGTGAAATGAGAAAAATCTATACATAAAACTGTTTTTTAGAAAATTGGCATGTGCGTATGTATTCATCCCCTTTGTTATGAAGCTCTGGTGCAACCAATTACCTTCACAAGTCACACGATTAGTGAAATGATGTCCACCTGTGTGTAATCTAAGTGTCACATGATCTGTCATTACATATACACACCTTTTTTGAAGGGCCCCAGAGGCTGCAACACCTAAACAAGAGGCACCACTAACCAAACACTGCCATGAAGACCAAGGCACTCTCCAAACAAGTAAGGGACAATGTTGTTGAGAAGTACAAGTCAGGGTCAGGTTATAAAAAAAATCCAAATCTTTGATGATCCCCAGGAGCACCATCAAATCTATCATAACCAAATGGAAAGAACATGGCACAACAGCAAACCTGCCAAGAGACGACCACCCACCAAAACTCATGGACCGGGCAAGGAGGGCATTAATCAGAGAGGCAGTACAGAGACCGAAGGTAACCCTGGAGGAGCTGCAGAGTTGCACAGCAGAGACTGGAGTATCTGTACATAGGACGACAATCAGCTGTACGCTCCATAGAGTTGGGCTTTATGGCAGAGTGTCCAGAAAAAAAGCCATTACTTTAAGCAAAAAACAAAATGGCACGTTTTAAGTTTGAGAAAAGTCATGTGGGAGATTCCCAAAATGTATGGAGGAATGTGCTCTGGGGTCTGATGAAACTAAAATTTAACTTTTCAACCATCAAACAAAACGCTATGTCTGGCGCAAAACCAACACATCTCTTCACCCAAAGAAAACCATCCCCACAGTGAAACATGGTGGTGGAAGCATCATGCTGTGGGGATGTTTTTCAGCAGCCGGGACTGGGAAACTGGTCAGAGTTGAGGGAAGGATGGATGGTGGTAAATAAGGGGATATTCTTGAGCAAAACCTGTACCACTCTGTGCGTGATTTGAGGCTAGGATGGAGGTTCACTTTCCAGTAGGCAACACTTGTTTAAATGGTTTAAGGGGAAACATGTAAATATGTTTTGGAATGGCCTAATCAAAGCCCAGACCTCAATCCAATAGAAAATCTGTGGTCAGACTTAAAGATTGATGTTCACAAGAGCAAACCATCTAACTTGAAGGAGCTGGGGCAGTTGTGCAAGGAGGAATGGGCAAAAATCCCAGTGGTAAGATGTGGCAAGCTCATAGAGACTTATCCAAAGCGACTTGGAGCTGTGATTGTCACAAAAGGTGCCTTTAAAAAGTATTGACTTTAGGGGGTGAATAGTTATGCACATTGACTTTTTATGTTATTTTGTCCTATTTGTTGTTTCCTTCACAATAAAAAAAAAAAACATCTTCAGTTGTGGGCATGCTCTATAAATTAAATTAAGCAAATCCTCAAACTATCCATGTTAATTCCAGGTTGTGAGGCAACAAAACACGAAAAATGCCAAGGGGGGTGAATACTTTTTCATGGCACTGTATATGTCACACTGGCGGGTGGGGAAGTTGCCTGGCACAGTGGTAAAAAGGGCTTGTCCCTACCCCTAAGACTGCAAAAAGGTGAGGCCCTAAGCAAGTGTTTATGGCACTGTATTTGGCTGCAAAGCTATTGGCTCCTCCTCCCTCGATTTGTTAATTGTACGTTATGTTGGTTAATAAACGCTGTAGCCAGTTGTACCTCCAACAGGTGGTAGGTGTCTTTATTTTGGGGAAGGCACCAATAAATCGTGCGGGGTCATGGAAAATCAGTCTTCAAAGCCCTTCCCTCTATAGAAAGAAGCTGAAACAAAGCAATGGCTAAACTCATTAAAGAGTAATTGCATAAAATAGCTAGTAAATTGTAGGCTGTATATATATTTTTTTTTACCTTTTAATATTTAATTCTAGATCTTGGAGTTATGGGATTGTAGTTCCTATAAATAGATTGAAAAGGTTACAGCGTGTTCATTTGGCATGGATACATCCCAGGAAATTGTAACCAATGTCATGTATTTGTCATGCAATGAAATTAGTTTATAAAGCACAGCAATATATGTACTAGGAATGAAAAACATGTTGTGTATTATTTATCATGCGATACAGTGGTCACATATACTAATCTGTGATGTTAGCTCTTTGTAACTGTGTTCCTTTGGGAAATATACAAGCAAAGAGAACTTAAAAAACCAATACCAAATGATTATAATATCAGATGTATTACACATGCTACAGTTTCTCAGGTAGTATCAATAAAATCATGTAAATTAAACATGGAATAAAATCAATAATTATAATTGGCCATTGCCTCAAGTTGAGTGTTTGTTTATGCCATCTCCCACCACTGTAGTGGGTGAATCCTTTGAAGTAAGTTTAATGTGGCTTTTTTAAATCATTATATATGGATTTTATTAATGATCAATGTCTGATTGAAACATCTATCCCCTCTTCCTTGGGTATTATTACATTGGTCCTTTAAATCACCTTTATTAAATTATTAAGATTGTTACTTATAAATAAAAGCACAAAGCCCATTTTTAAAGTTAACATGTTATTGCAATGGTCCAGATGCTATAAAGTTCAAGTCATAAAGATTAGTATAAACAACTTTTCAGTTTATTGCAATATTAATAATTTGTGTGCAAAAATTCAAAATAACAGTTTCCCCTTATCTTTAGGTTGTAGTCCCTCCAAAACTAAATTAAAGTCTTTTAACTGTGCTTACACTGGAACATACTGAGCCCATGTCCTGGTAAATCCCTACGAATACTGAAGTAAATCAAGCCTGGCAATGTTGTTTTATGAACACATTTCTTATATTTTAGTTGACAGAAACTAAGCTGTCACTCATACCATAGAACAGCCTCCCAATAATTTCAGCAATTCTAAACAGAAGTTCTTGAAGGGCTTGTATACCACCCAGGCCTCCTGGGGTTGACCTATTAGGCACCTGGAGTATGAGAGAGGGGATGGCTAGCGGGGGGTGGAGTTACTTATTTATAGGCTTTTGGCACCATCTTCACCATTGTGCCCCAGCTAGCCATGTGAATAGATCCCACTCACCCATACCTAACTATAGTTCTCAGCAATATGGGTTGTTGCTAACGCTTATGTGAGCCCGCCGAAACTGCAGCCCTCGCAAAGCGAGGGCCGCAGTTGCTGGCAAGGAGCGCCAAAAGTGCTCCTTGCGCTGGTGGAGATGAGCGCTTTAGGCGCTCATCCCTACGACCCCCTACAACTTTCGGACCACAAACGCGGACCCTTGCAAAGCGAGGGGCCGTATTTGCGGAGGTGGAGGCTCTACGGCGCCTCACAATCGGCTACAAATGCCCACAAAAGCGGGACTTTGAAAAAAAACATAAAACACGCAATGACTAAATACAGACGCAATGACTAAACACGCAATGACTAAACACAAAAAAATATGAGCCGCAGGACTTAGAAAAAAAAAATTTGCGGACTTACACAAGAAAAATTTCTAGCCGCGGGACTTAGAAAAAATCCATTACGGACTTGCAAAAATACAACCTTAACGGACAACCCACACACAGCGAAAAACATAAAAAAAACAAAAAATGAACACAAAAATAAAATAAAAACTAAAACCCACAGCAAGGGGGAACACCCAGGATGTCTGGAAGACAGGTTACACCTCGATTTCAGTCCAATTTACAAAGTTTACACACTCGAAAATCCCTAAAGCGCGCAAAAAAACTTGCCGCTGAAAAAAAAGGAAAACGAGGCTACACAACCCCTAAAGCCGCAAAACACCGCCAAGCACATACGACTTTTACAAAAACCTGTACGACCGACAACATACTCCGATAGCAAGGATGCTAAATCATCCACACGCGCGTACCACATTCGCAGCCATTTTACAACACTAACTTGTGAATGCGGAAGTACACAGCTACACAAACGGCTTCCCCTCGCGCACGCAGCCTATTTACACTACACACTGCACACATTGCTGACACTTGCACCCCAGGTCACCAAGAGTGCAAATCTACATTATATGCTACAGGAACATCAAAACATATTGTTAGCTCTTCAGCACATTCCTTGCTGCATATATTAATTACAAATAGTATATTCATTTATGATTTCATTAATTAATTAATTACCATAAAAAAAATGTACAAAGACCTTCAATGCGCGCCTCACAAGGAGCGCCAATGGTGCTCATAGGACACAAAGTACACCAGGGGAGAGCCTTGCAATAAGCGCCAAAAGGAGATCAGCGCGGACCTTACAATAAGAGCAAAAGCGCCTATGATAACAAAAAAATACACCAACCCAGAGGCTCGCAATGAGCGCCTTCGGTGCTCATTGCAAGCCACCCAATGAGCGCCAAAGGATCTCAGACCACCAAAACACTTACTCTCTCTGGCAAACAGCATTATCTGCCTTATAATTTTATTGCAGTCGCTTATTAAGTCGCTAGTACCTAAATATTTGGGTGTTCATATATTGTAAAAAATAAATAAATAAATAAAGTAAGAGAATAAGGATAATTTGGAGGTATTATCTAGTTCTTGGCAATAGCACTTGTTGTGCTAGTCATAGTATTTCAGTATGTAAAATATGTAGTTTTGTATGTTTTTGTTGTCACAGCGGCGGGTGTTGAGGGGAGTCACCGGGGCAGTGGTAAAGTGGGTGAGATCCTATCCTACGGTGTTATGGATGTTCCATCATGGTAGGCCCTGGACGAGGGTAGAGTAGAGTGTACTGTCTCGGGTCAGGCTCCTCCCCTTACTTGTTTATGTTTACTTATTTATTGGTATTGTTATTGCTTTAGTTATGTGTTTACCAATAAACACTGTGGCCAGTATGTTATCCCAAGAAGCGGTTTGCATCTAATTATTATATTCAAGGAGTGAGCTGTGTCCAAATCCTTATGCGCACATACCCACTGGGCCTTGATCAGGTCATGTTTGTTTTTTTAGAAAATCACTGATTCAACTAGTATTGAGTTTCTTCATACAAGAGTAGCCATTCTGCCCAATTATACCTAGCTAGGATAATGTTCCCCTTCTGGATCGCTACTTGTCATGATGCAGGGGCTTGTATACTTCAATGAAGCTGTGAGCTATACCGTGTAAGGTCACCCAGACAAATTGCAATCCGCTGGAGATGAAACCCTCAACCCAATCCAGTATCTTTGCCAAGAAAACCTTATTGATAAGCACAACCAGAACCATAATGATAGATGCGTGTGCTTTGCTGCAATCCATATGGTCACAGAGAGTTAGCCACAACTGAACGACTAAACAAAAAAAACAAGGACAATCTTGGTTATAGTTTTTCAAAAGAGTATGACCTCAACTGCCCTTGACTACTATTTTTATATATATTTAAAAAAAACACACTCTGAAATAGGTTTAAGTCAAACGTATATAACTTGCTCCAAGAATTCCATATCATTAAGCAAACCAACACTGGTTTGAATACCTTGCCAAAATCTGATTATCTCAGAAGACCAGCAGGGCAAAAGATGTGCTTCCTGTTGTTTGCTGTCTGCTCTGCTATAAGATGTAATTTTAGCTAGAATTTGTATTTTTTGGCAAATGTATGAGTGTAGCAGCTGAAATGAATATATCCTATTTAAATTAAATCCCAAAGCACTTGTTCTTCACAGCAAGAACATTTCAAGCCAGATGCAGCCAGTGAGAGCAGCTTCTGTATGCCCCATATACATATTCCATACAATGGATGTCTCTGCTAACACACACTGAATGCACAAGCAAGGCTTTGCCTTAAAAGCTTCATTGGCAGCCTGGGGTGCGTATGTACGCAGGTGTCTGTCACAAGTACAAGTGCAGTAGCCTGGATCTGAAAGGCTGTGTCCCTGCCACTCTCCGGCTTTCTAAGGGCCGAGCGCTCACAGCTGTGCCCATTTTATATCAGTTTTTTTGTGACCCTGTGTCTTTTACATAATATATATACACATTTATATTCTGATTTATATGAACTGAATTGTAATTTCATTTTTTTAAATTTTATTCTATATTTTCTTTGAATAACTAAATTTCTAATGTTTATAAAAAAATAAAGGAAATGTATCACTACAAAATAATTAATAATTACATCTAAAAATAAAAATGTAAATGCTATGTTTATTTATGGATTTATTTTTAATTATGTCAGTCGATCCTTCTTGTTACTTTATCAGTAGGGAGCACTTTTGTAAACGAATGTACACCCATTTGACTTAAAGGTATATCTAAGTTTCCCTGTTGTTACCTTTATCTAATCTAACACGTGCTGCTTATATCAGGTACACACATTACATTGAGTTATTCTTATTTAAAAATAAAATGTGTTTTCCCCACCCCTAGAGATGCCTACCTAGGCACCTGGTACCTACCAATAGAAACACTGCATTTGGGTACATTTTTACCCTATTCTAACCTTCAAGCCAACAGCAGCACAATGCAGAGATCAACAGAGCAATACACATCCCATAATGCCCTGCTACGATCAAAGATTGAAACTATGTATTAGCTACCTGTTATTCGCCCTAACAAATTATGAATAGTCTGCTAATTTTAGCAGGGATTCTCAGGGATATTACCTCTCACAATCAACTGCTTGCAAACTCAAGAGATTTAGCAAACTTTAGGGTACGTTTAATAATCTTTATTTTGTTTTTTTGTTCATGCAAAAAAATGTTTTTATACAGGGCTGATTCTTCTCTTTCAGATGCATTCATAATCCAGGAAACTTAAATATGCCTTTAATGAATGAACTGGCTGTTTGCTGCCACATTCCCATTGTGAAGATAGAAACTTCCAGTGTATTCAAAGTTTTCTACAGAAAAGTAAGGGTCCTATCCTGTTTTGTGTGCATTGCTGTTCGCCGGAACAGTGCGCCGCTGCCGACTCTAGGAACGCGCACGAGCTCCAAGAGCATCTAGTGCTATAAATGAGCTACTATGCCCGGTAAGTGGTTAGGGGGTTAGGGGATTAGAGTTAGAGGGTTACGGTTAGAGAGTTAGGGGTTAGGGTTAGAGGGTTAGAGGGTTAGAGGTTAGGGCTTAGGATTAGAGGGTTAGGGGGTTAGTGTTAGAGGGTTAGGGTTTAGGGTGATAGGGTTAGGGTTAGTGTTACAGGGTTAGGGGGTTGGGGTGTATTACCTATTTGTCATCGCTAGATGGCGGCGCAAGCACTCCCGCTGTCCTAGAGTCGGCTGTGGCGCGTTTACACAAAAGCGCACACAAAATAGGATAGATCCAAAGTAAGAAAGCAGAAAACAATATGGTAGGTCCCACACCAGCATAATTGCAAATAAAAGTTTACATATTATTCTTAATTCTGCACCATGATGAAAGGCAGATACAATCACATATAATAGAAGCAAAACCATTTTCATTTGTAACTTTTTTTCACTGTTTTAGAATAGTTTTTGAAGTTTTAGCTTTTACAACATTCAAACTGTTTATTTACCTTGAGCTGTGAAAACTATCCATCTCAATCAGTCCAATATTAAATAAATTGGAATCTCCTTTTAAATGCTCATATAACCTATTCACTGCAACAATATATTTCATATATTTTCCTGTTGAGATTAGATAAATAAACCAAAGGAATAAAATGACATTTTTGAGGCAGGAAACAGATTGTATTGTGAATTAAGTGTGGTTGTGATTTTTGGTCCTTTCGGAACCTGCAAGTATAGAAAGTTCTACACAGCCATTCTAGACGATTTTTTAAGGTTTAACTGGGTTGTATAAATATCTTATAAAACAGTGCCATACACATCAGTTTTAAAAATGCATTATTTGGCGTGCTGTTTCATGAGGTACAGCAGTATTGATTAATTCCATGACCCTTTAATAAATGTTCTATAAACTATTAACCCTGTTGTAAATTTTCTCCAGGCAGGCAACGCTAACGTGTCTCAGAAACAGATCAAGTATGAGGGCAATAGCGATTGCAAAGAAGAAAAATAATAGGTGTGACATTTTATTTTTTATTAAAGTCCTCTAATTATGTAAAATCTAAAGAAAAGTGGGATCTATCCTGTTATGGTGTCGGGACAGGTCCACTCCTGTAGTGCAACCTCCAACCGCTAGATAGCGCTGCCGATATGTGCGAGAAGTTCTAAGCATATAATGTTAGCCTAACCCTTGAACTAACCCTAACCCTCACCCTAACACCGTTTACCTAAGCCTTGACTCTATGATATGGCACCGGAATATCGGCAGCGCCATCTAGTGGAGGCTCACCGCCACTGCTGCTGCCTTGTGCTGTGCGACTATAAGAAGATAGGACCGAAAAGTGTCTAGTGTTTGGATAACATAAACTTATACCAAACTCTCTTATAGTGTGTTAGCTAGTTTTATTAAAAGTACATGAAGGGTTGCCTGTTTCTATTACTAAAATAATCGACCTAGATATTAATTTGCATATTTAAATATCATTTTATGAACAAGTGCTTAAAAGTTCTGTTTTTGCTCACTGAAATATTCCAAATAGTCCCTGCAAAGTTCTGCCCCCTGTAGCTCAGGTATACAATGTTTCTACAAACTAGATGTACTAGCCTATCGCAGACTGTGCCTCAGCCAAAACCTAAAGAAAATATATGTCTGAATATTGTGATTAATAGTGTTGATAAGTTTGTTGTTTTAAAGGGACATGCACCTAGCCCAAATGGCTGCACACAATCAGATACAGAATTGAAAAGGATGTTAGAAGCTGCTCACAGATCTAAAACCGATCAAGTGTTAACTTAAATGTAGGCATTTGTTAGGTATAGCTATAAAATGTAAGCCCTTTCACCTGAAGCTACACAGATAATGTGGATGGAAACTTGGCCACACAACAACGAACTGTTCCATATAGCCAGCCAATGAAGGAAATGGAGCTGTGATGAGACAGCCACTAGAAGAGACAATCTGCTGCAGAGTTCTATTGTCAGAGCTTTTTTTGTGTCTTTCATCAGTTTCCATTTGTGATGCCGATAGGTTGTGTGAGTTATCCTTTGCCTGTTCTGTAGGAAATTGTAGGAAAGTGAGAAAGATATTTAGCAGGTGAATGAATCAATGTGACTTACAATGCAGTGCAGAGCCACTTTAATTACAATGCAAAGTTAACAATTTTGGTTGCAAAAGAGCGTACAGTCCAGTTTTTTCCTTTTATCGGCATGAAGCAAGAGTTGAGCCAAAAATCCAATAAAAATCTTAATTACAAAGACAAGTAGATCTAAATCTTTCAATGTTCCCTGTGTTTAATAGTTCTATTAACACTTAAGAAGAATATGTGTGTATTTATGTTTACTGCCGAGAAAATTATCTATGTTCTGAGTTTTTGCCAATTTTGTCTCCTCAAGTATCACATATCTCACCACTTTATTGTTATTAACAATGAAGTAGGTAATCTTGTGTCTATCAGAACTGTCCTAGAATATTTTGAAGATAATCATTTGTAAAATGTGTTGTAGACAAAATATATCATCTGCTAATAGGATTTATTTTATATTTTAAGCACTGGGTATCTGGATGCTTACTGAGAAAAACATTTATTTTTGGGACATTTAATTTTTATGTATTTGTACAAAAACATAAAATCTTGTTCTCTTTCATATTACACCCTGGGATGCTAGTATTATCTTGTTTTATAAAAAATAGAGACAAAATAAGATGGTTATTTGTTATACAGGCACTAGGCAAAAAGGAATGTTTTGCAGAGCTTGGCTTAAAGTGCACAATGTTTTTACACAGTTTAAAATAAATACAGGCTTTAATTTTTAACTATTATAGTCAATTTTGTTTTAATAATGATGGGCATTTGATTTTTCTTCTTAAAAGGATTGTAAACCTTGTAAGTAGTGGTGGATGTGGATAACATCTGTACTCAGTTCGGTTAAAAACTGTTCTCTAGATATAAACTTGCCGTGTAAAATGGAAACCCCCATAGCACAAGCAGTGTCATTTATGATTTTGTCTAAAACATATTTTATGCTCATGCATATCTGCTAATGTTAGTTTGGATAATAATAGCCATCACATATAATAGTTGTCAAACTCCGAATCGTCATCACGCTTTTCGAGCTTGCGTAGAACTGCGTCCCTCGCAAAGCGAGGGACGCAGTTTGGTTCGCAAATGCGGCCCCTGGAGAAGCGAGGGGCCGCATTTGTGGAAGGTGGAGGCGCTAATATCAGCTGCAATGAGCCGAAGGCCGAATGCTCATTGCAGACCGCAAATGCGCTCCCTCGCGAAGCGAGGAGCCGCATTTGCGGAGGTTGAGGCTCAACAGCGCCTCACACGCGGTTACAAACACCCACACAAGCGGCACTTTACCAACAATTTACGGATGGAAATTTATGGACTTAGCAGACAAAAATACGAGACGAGGGACTTAGAAAAAAAAACATTACGACCTCGCAAAAATACAACTTTAAAGGCCGAACCGTGCGCAACGGAAAACAGTCAAAACAGGGGACCCTTCTCACCCCAGCTTGCTTGCATCAACTTTGATGAGTACCTGACTGTCAAGAATGGCTTTATGTAGTGACAAATGGGTAGTACATTGTATAGATGATTTTTAATGTTTTTTTAAATTAAATCAATTTCCTGCTGGGGGCAGTGTCCCTTTAATATTTATAGTTTATAGAAGCAATACATTTATAGCTTAAGGAAGGTAGAAAGGTGATATAGCAGAAACCTGAAAATTTATCAAAGTATTTGATAAAGTTCATATGGGGAGTTTCTTCCAGGAAAATAGGAGTGCAAAAGAAAGAGGTCATAATTTAAAGTTGTAAAATGTAAGGACTGTGTAAAAAATACTACTTTACAGAAAGGGTAGCAGATAAAGGAAGCTTTGAAATGGAAGGGATAGGAACAAACACTAAAAAGCAAAATGCTCTCCTCTGGATGAATAAAGCTTAACATTTTATGTAGATAAAATGGTGATGGGCCTTTCGTTTCTCATCTGTTATCAAATTAAAAAGTAAGATAAAGTTTTATCAAGGAAAACAAGAAGACAGATATTCGTCTAGCAGATCTCTTTGAAACATCAAATTCCCTCTGTTAAACAAATGCATTACATTTTGAAACTTGCAATCGTTGTACAAATTTTCCAGTAGTTCTACTTTCTTTACTCATGAACATATCTTTTCCCAAGATGGAGAAAAAGTGATAGAGGAAATGAGCAGAATTAATAAGGTGTATTAAAAGGATGTCAAGAGATAAAGTGAGTGAGAGAAGCTATGGTTAAAAGGAGTAATTGCTCTGTAAACAGCTTTGTGTGTCTTATCCACCACTTGTTAGTTCAAGAAATGCATATTTATAAAGTCAACAATAATGCCATCTGTAAATATAATGGTTTAAAAACGAATCTTGATGTACTGAAGATATCTCCACTCCCATCCAATGACTCACACAGTTTATCTGGAAGCCAAGACATTTCTTCTTGAAAGTTTATCCTTTAATATGGCACATGTTTAGTTATTCAGGAGCATTCTGTGAGCATGTGCAATCATGGGCCTCATTCATTTGCGATTTGGCCAATTGAATAGGGCTCTATATAAGCACAGAGCATATTCTTTACAGAAGTTTTTTGTTAGTGAAGACCTTAGTTTTGGATAGAAGTTCACTAACTAAAAACGTATGAATGTGAAAAACGTAAAATATGCTCTGTGCTTATATAGAGCCCTATTCAATTGGGAAAATTGCAATTGAATGAGGCCCCATGTACTTATATGATGCCATTACTGATATCAAAGTATTTAAACCACTCTAAAACTTCCAGACAAACAATGTGAGGGGAAAAAAACAACACCTCAGAAAGGTGAGCTTATTTTTAAACCATTTTATTTACAGATGCTATTATTGTTAACTTTATATACACACATTCTTGAACAAAGTCATGTTCACAGCAGTTTTCCTGGAGCTTACCCTGACCCTATAAGTCTAAATAAAGACGAGAATTTAGAGTATGCACAAGAAAAGATGGGAGGAGGTCTATATTTTGAATTTATAATAGAAGTCAAATTGAGCTTGCAATCCAGATTTTGATTGGACACACAAGTGGTTCTAGCCTGCCTGTGGTGTTTTTACTTGTATATCCCAGCCAGACCTAAGATAAGGATATGTTTTATATGCATGCACCTGTCAGGACCTGCCATGCTGTTATAGTATGAGAGGTCTGAAAATCCTTTCAGCCTCGTCTCTTTATTTCCTTGTATAAAAATAAAAACACCAGTCGCCTTGTCCCTGCTGGTTCAAATTTACCATATAGCTTGTTCAAAACATTACAGATCTATAAAGAGCCCATGAAGGGACAGTGAGAGCTTTGATAATAACAAAGGAAAATACTGGTCATGCAATTGATAGTGTGTTCTGATCACGTCCTATACTGCTGAGACGTCTATTGCAAATGAAATGTTCCTCTTCTCAAATAGACTTTGTATCCAGAGCCACAACTTATTTTTACTGCTGATTTAGCAGCAAATAATTGTGTGCAAACACAAGTGCTATCTGCAAATATTTTGCATATATCTAGTTAACTTTAACATGCCATATTACACAGTTCCCAGGAGGCCTAGATATCCATTATGAACTTTGTTGTCACAGTTTTTCTACATGGTCTTTTGTAACAATTGTATGAAATTCCTCTTTACTAAATAGCTGCATTTTGCTTTGTTTCTTGCTCCAGCCTGTAACTTTCTCTGGATTGTGTGTAAACTAATGAGCCTCACAACTTCCGGTGCATTCAAAGTATCCCCCCACCTCAGGAAGTTGATCTCCTGATAATCCTGATTCCACAGCAGCATAACGACATGTAAAAAGTAATATATTAGATGTGATTTATTTTTTAAATTCTAAAAACATGTTGCTTATTTTCAACTGTAGTTCTTCAAAATAGTAAATTTTAAAAAATATGACCAAGGTGGTTCATTAAAGGATTCCTCACATTATGTTTGAATAATTTTATAAAATATACATTATTTTATATTATAGCACTCTACCCAATAGTTCACATATACTATTAATACACAAGGTCTTGAATATAAGGCATACAAATTGTCATATTTTATTGATCATTGCAATTAAAGGGAAGAATTGTTTTTCTCGTTAAAATGTAAAAAATACAATAAATTAAAAATAATTGATCTATGAAGCCTACAGTATGATTCTAACATACTTGTTAAGGGGTCAGTTTAATCAGTGCTGTAAAATCACATACACTTTATGTGTATATGTTCTCCCTTACATCTGTATTAATAATACAATAGCTTTATGTGTAACCCCTGAGTTCTCAATATTTATGTGGTGAGTAGCTAATGGGATAATAGAAGAAAGAGTGTGAACAAGAAGTACCTTATGGGATGTTTGCTATTTTAGAGAAATGTGTTCAGAAGGATTTATTGATGGCATTAGACACACTTCACCAATTCTACTTGAAAAGTGCCCAAAGGTCTCTGTTTGCCTTCAATGGAAAGCAATGAGCAAGGAGCAAATATATAGCAGTAAGTTTTTTTTAATCAAGATAAAAAGATCTCAATTTTCCTTAGGCCACTATTCCATGGCTCCCATTAGCAAAAATGTGAGTGAAGCTCACTATGATCACAGGTTAATATACCATGGGGGTCATAGGGACCGCCAATGTATTGGCATTCATTTTAGGTGCAGAGGATCCATAGGTACACCCATGGTTATAGTTTAGTATACCATGGGGGTCAATACTGACCCCAATGATATAGGGGTTAATTTTAGGTGTCATATATATATACTTTAGAAACAGTGGGGGTCCATAGGACCCTTAAGGCAACAGTTTCATTTTAGGTGGCATGGATTCCATTAGGATCCATATGATTATAATTTAGATTACTCTTGTGGTTTATAGGGGCTCCCATGATAATAGGTAATATCTGGTGGCACTGGAGTTCTGAGAGATCAAGGATCACAGCTCAGCTTTCTCTGAGGGCATTGGTTCCATCTTGGCTATGCTGCTTGTGTTGGTTGAACCTACTTCAGTCCTAGGTTCAGAAGGTGAAGATCCAATTATTTCCAACAAGTCTGTTACAATACAGGGTAAACTCTCTGTCCATGCACAGGGTTCAGTAATCTTTCAGCACATCAGACAGCCACAAGTAGAGCATGGACATACCAGCATGCAGGAAAAGAACATAACTGTACAACCTATGTCTTAATCAATTTCTCTTAATTTAACAGAGTACAGCATATTTATAGAAATTCAATGATAACGAAACAAATTAACACAAAGTAAATAAACAGTGGTGCCATTACTGGAATTAAGATTTCTATATCAGGAGGCCAAGTTAACCTAACTACTCTATTGCATAATATGTGACGGGTTAGTAAGATGACTGTTTATCATTAAAAGCCTCCAGTGGAGAGATTCCAACGGTCCCATTTAAAACACTGTGTCAGCTCCACATAGGATCACTTAGATCTGCCTTTGGAAACAATAAGTTGATTACTTCTCCATAGACCAGGCCACACAGTATTCCGTGAATTACCACAAAACTATTTGTAAAACAATACATACAATATGAGGCATATTTAACATGAATATAATCACTATAGCAAGCCGTTACCATACATATAATGCACCCAATATTATGATACAGTTAAACAACCACCTAAATAATAGTGATGACACCTACAGCTAAACATGATACCACCAGTACAGTGAATCCCGTAGCCTAGAGGCCCAGTGCAAAGAGAACACTTGGCATATAACTGACGGGCAGGAAAGATTAATTGTAGAGAAAACAGCTAATACAATGTAAAGACCATTTTTAATTATCTTTAAGATGAAATCAACCTCCCGTTTCATAATATATACTTAATAGACACTATATGTGTATAACTTACAGAAGGTAGAAGGGTGATAGGATATAAACCTGCAAAATATATCTAAGTAGTTAATAAAGTGCAAGAAGGGAATTTCTTCCAGAAAAATATGAGTGTGAAAGAAAGAGGTCATGATTTAAAATTGTAAGATTTTAGGGACTGTGCAAAAAATACTCTACAGAAAAGGTAATAGATAAAGGAAACTTTGCAATGGTAAAGGTAGGGACAAACACTAAATAGTAATTGAAGCATGTCTGGGATAAGCAAAAGACTGTTCTCTGAATTATTTCTGCCAATTATTTGTGTAGATAAAATGGTGGACTAGATGGTCCATTTGCTTTTCATCTGTTATCAAATTAAAACAATACAAATTAATCTTTTATCAAATTAAAAAAGTAAGATAAAGCTTTAGTACAGAAGACAAGCAGCCAGGCATACTAAGGTATGGATATAGCAGAAATCTGGGACAATCCAATATCCATTTGTTTAACAAATGTACTACATTTAGAAATGTGCCACCTTTACAGGAATTTTCCGGTAGTTCTACTTTCTCTACTCATTAGAATATCTTGTGCAAAGATGGAGAAAAGAGCAGAATTAATATGGTGAATTAAAAAGAGGTCAATAAAGAAGGTGAGTGATAGAAGCTGTGGTTAAGGGGTTGGAGTAAGTGCCCGGTAAAGGGCTTTGAGTGTCTAATCCACCACTTGTTAGTTCAAGTTTAAAAAAGTACATATAAAGTCAACAATATGACCACCTGCACATAAAATGGTTTAAAAATTAACTATACCTCCCTGATGTGCTGAGGATGTCTACACCTCCCTCCCATCCAATGACTCACATAGTATATCTGGAAGGCATGACATTTCTTTTTGAGAGGTTTTCCTTTCATCTGAAACCTGTTTAGTTATTCATGAGCATGCTGTGAGCATGTGTAACCATGTACTTATATGATGTGATTACTGATGCCAGCGTTTTTTGTTGCATGACTTTCCAAGCAATGGTTTATTAACAAACATATTTTGATTGCACACACAAGTGGTCCTAGCTTGGCTATGGTATTTTTACTTGTATATCCCAGCCAGACCTAAGATAAAGGTATATTTTATATGCATGCATCTGTTTAGGACCCGCCATGCTGTGATAGGATGAAAGGTCTGAAATCCTTTCAGCCTCTTCTTTTTATTTCCATGTTAAACAACACCAGTCTCATTGTCCCTGCTGGTTCAAAGTTACCATACAGCTTGTTCAAAACATTACAGATCTATAAAGAAATCATGAAGGTACGTTGAAAGCTTTGATAGCAACGCATAATACTTCTTATGCAATTGATAGTGTGTATGTTCAGATCACAGCACATGCTGTTGAGACATTCATATCATCTTTGTCCTCCATTCCATTAGTGCAGTAACATACAAAATGACCTCTGGAGCTATTCAATGGTGGCTGCAAAAAAACACCTGTAAAACTAACTGACTCACACCCAGGAGGGTTTGACTAGAGCTCTCTAGCCATAATGTATGCTCACAGCCTGGTGACAGGAAACTCTGAATCTGATTCTCAGTAGTCTTTGTACAAAAGCTACAGAATGCTAACACTGCACTAGCCCTAACCTCTCACCATTTCCATATCTATCTATAAACCCCTTCTCATAGGAGGGTAGAGGTTAAATAATACAAAAACGAATGCATTGGGTTGCTGATCCCTCCGCTTATGACCCATTCCCCTTATGAGGCAAAGGATTTAAAGCAGCTAAATGATAACCATGGGGGTCCTTATAGATCCCATGGCACTTCACATTAACCCTTTTACCACCTAGGTCATCGAAGGACCCCTGTAGCACCTTTTGTTAACCTCAACACCACAGAGGTCTTATACAGACCCCATGGCACCTAAAATTAACTTTCATGCCATGGGGTTCCTTAACACACTCTCACAACACCTAAAATTAATTCCCATAACATGATCCTTAATGGACACCATGGTGCATAACATTAACCCCCTACCACAGGGGTCGACACCTAAAATTAACTTCCATAGCACGGAGGCCTTAATGGGCCTCCATGAAACCTAACACAATTCGGGGGTCCATGACAAACCTCCATGTCACCTACTCATAACCCCTTTACCACAAGGGTCCTTAACAGACCCCCATGGTACCTAACATTGACCCCTCAAACCATGGTGGTTTTTAATGGACCCCCATGGAATCTGAAATAACCCTTCATACCACTGGGGTCCTTGATGGACCCCTATGACACCTAATATTAACACATTTACTACAGGGATCTTAACAGATCAACATTTGTATTATTACTAGCAAATTGCCCATCAAAAAATGACGGCAATAGAATTGTAAGTCAAGGAATGATGTTTGGCACACAAATTAAATGTTTTGGTTGTGTAAGTACTTTTTGCGCTAATTGCGAGCCTCATTGGTGAGCGCCTTTGGCGCTCATTGTGTGGCTGGCAATGAGCGCCTTCGCCGTTTATTGCGATTGTGTATTGTGTTGTTTTTTTAAAGTGTTGTATATATGTATGTTTTAATGATAATTAATTACTAAATAAATGAAATGATACATTAATATACTTTACCTATTTGTAATTAATATATGCAGGAAGCAATGTGCTCAAGAGCTAACAATCTGTTTTGATGTTCCTGCAGCATGAAATGTAGATTTGCACTGTTGTTGAGTTGAGTTGTAAGTGTGAGCAATGTGTGCAGTGTGTAGTGTAAATAGGCTGCGTGCGCGAGGAGAAACCGTTAGTGTAGCTGTGTCCTTTGGCATTCTGTAAGTTAGTGTTGGAAAAAGGTGAATGTGGTAATAGTATACAGTATGTTGTACCCGTACATCTTTTTGTAAAAGTCGTATGTGCTTGGTGGTGTTTTGCGGCTTTAGGGGTCGTGTAGCCTCGTTTTCATCTTTTTCGGCGGACATTTTTTCTCTCGCTTTTCTCTCGGATTTTCGAGTGTGTAAACTCGGTAAATTGAACTTAAATTGACGTGTAAGGGGTCTGTAAAGGGGGTGTCCCCCCTTGCTGTGTGTGATGTTTGTACGTGATTTCTGTTTGTATTTAGCTTTTTTTTTCTTGTTTTTCGTTGTGTGCAGTTTGGGATTTAAGATTGTATTTTTTGCGACTCGTATTTTGTTTTATGCAAGTCGCGGTTTCTTTTGTAAGAGTTACCGGTCGTATTTTTTTTAGTGATATTTTTTCAAAGTTCTACGGGTCTCGCAGTGTGAATTGTGTATTTGAGTGTTGTGTTCATGTGTAGTCCCGCGAGTCGTAGGTATGATGGTAAAGTGTTGCTGGGTCGTAGGGATGCCTACGGCGCTCATCTCCACCAGCGCAAGGAGCACCTTAGGCGCTCCTTGCCTGGCTGCAAGGGCCGCAGTTTCCCAGTTGCGTTACCAACGGGTTTGGCCAAGCCCGCCTGCTGACAACTATATATGTGATTGTTTATTTGTAAAGCGCCAGAATATTCCTGGGGGATCCCTGGGCTCATAGTACGTAGTGGTAATTGAGGGGGGATCCTATGGATGCCATGGCTCATGAGGGTAGCCCTATAAACACCTTAATTGTGTAGAATGCAAGCAATCAAAACTCAAATCCAACACCTTAAAGTGTTAGCTTGTTCATAGCCTCTGATTTGAAGCATCCATGCTTCTCAGATGCATTTTTGTGCCTATAAAGGTAATTGCACATACCTGTAGGCTTTTATAATATATTGAGCACTTGGAAAGAGTTCCAAGTTCGCCTCTGTGAGATCAGATATAATTAAAGGAGGCATGTGATAGCGTTATGTAAAATCCTCTATCTCTTTCCTCCCCCACTCTCTCCCCTTTGTCTCCCCCTCCTCTCCTGTGTCTCTCCCCCCTCCCCTGTGTCTCTTTACCCCACTCTCCCCTGTATCTCTTCCCCCCTCTCCTGTATCTCATTCCCCATGTCTCTTCCCCCCTTCTAATGTGTCTACCCCCTGTGTCTCTGCGCCTCCCTTGTGTCTCTTCCCACCCCTTTGTCTCTCTCCCCTCTCCTCCCTCCCATATGTCTCTTTCCCCCCTCTCCCTTCCCTGTGTCTCTTTTCCCCCTCCTCCCTCCCCTGTATCTCTTTCTGCTGCCGAAAAGGTCTGAGGTTACTGGGGAGTGTCTGGCTAAGGTCCTGCTGACTAACAGAGGGGATTCCAAACGGACCAAAAACAATTCTGTGGGGTAGGGTCAGTTCAACTAAGCCTTCTCAAGCCCCACAAGAAGAGCAGATCGTTACACCCCAAGTCCCTCCCTTGTGTCTCTTTCCCCCTTTCCCCTGTCTCTTCCCCCCTCCTCCCTCCCCTGTGTCTCTTTCCCCCTTTGTCTTTCCCTCCTCCTCTGTGTCTCTTTTCCCCCTCCCCTGTGTCTCTTTCCCCCGTCCTCCCTCCCATATGTCTCTTTCCCCCTTTGTCTCTTTCCCCCTTTCCCTTGTCTCTTTCCCCCTCCTCCCTCCCCTGTGTCTCTTTCCCCCTGTTCTATGCAATTACTCCTTGTTAGATGGCTGCATTTTGTTTTGTTCCTTAGTGCTGCCTGTTTCTTTTTCGGGAGGTTTTGTCCTTCTAAACTAATGAGCTTAAAACTTTTGCATTGCAAATGTCAGATTTACAACTTTCTGTGGATTCTTAGAGCCCAATACAATTGAGCAATCGTAAGTTAATTTGCTATTCAATTGGCACCTTTTTGCGGGCTCCAAACGGTTTACGGGTTATGGGCTTGAAAACTTTGTGGTTGTTAAACCCGGAACTTACAGCCTCCTGAAGCATTTGATCTTTCCCATCTGCAAGAGTTATGATGGCTAAAATTGCAAATCACTATTCAATTGCTACAATTCCCTAAGCCCGCAAATGTTTTCACACCTGCAAATGGCAAATGTAGTAGAAAATCCTTTGAGTGCTAGAGAGGACCCCCAAGGGGTTTTAACCCCTATCCGTAGCACTGTTAATGCAAATAAAAAATCAATACTGTAAATGATGGGGAAAGCAATGAAATATATTAGATTTAATTGCACAACAGTCTCCAGCTCGCAAATCAGCAATGGAAAATTTGTTTTATTATGTGTCATTTCGGGGTTATATCGATCTTGAGAATCAATGAGTTAATACTTATCAGGCCACCCACATGGACTAGAACAGTATCGGCATTCAGTTTAATTATTTTGTATTTTGCGGTTTTGCAAGTCCAATCACATATTGGATACCTAAACGCTAATTGGTTGACATGTAACCTCCATGTTTTACTGATCTCATGATGACGGTCCCATTTTCTATTGGCTTTTTTTAAATGGGTGGTTACGTTCTTGCTTAATTGATCATATTTCTGCCCTGAACTGCTACGGACGAGTGCATGGTTTACGGTTTCGGTTTTCGGCCCGTAACTTGTGGGCTGGTTCTATTGAATAGCACCGGATTGGCAGAGCCCGCAGCAAGGATGCAGACTTACGGCCTGAATACCGCGAGATGTGGGCTTCTAATTGAATCGGGATCATAGTCTACTCTCACCTTGATGAAGTTAATCTCCTAAAAGTCCTGATTCCACAGCTACATAATTGCACATAAAAAGTAATATATTAGAGGCAAAATTAATTGTTTTTAAAATTAAAAAAATGTGTTGCATATTTCCAACTGTAGTTCTTCAAAAAAGTACATTTTAAAAACATGACCACAGTGGTTCATTAAAGGATTTCTCACATTATGTTATGATAAATTTATTAAATATGTATCACATATTATAATTGTCAAACTACGAGACATCCTCATCACCTGCAAGCCTCACAAAGCAAATTTAAGTTGATTGCTAGTTATTTTATATAATTTTACCCAATAACATTACAATGGCATAAATATACTATAAGGTCTTGGATATATGAAACAACAAAATTGTCTTATTTTATTGATTATTTAAGTTTGAGGGAAGAAATGGGGTTCCTCAAAATGTCAAAAGCAAATTTAAAACTCATTGACCTATGCATAGAGAATGGTGGGGGATGAAGCTTACAGTAGAATTCTAACATCCTCGTTATAAGGCATCAATTGTATCAGTGCTGTAAAATCACAAAGTCTTTATGTGTATACGTTTCTCCCTGACATCTATATTAATAATACGATGATATGCATCTAACTAAAAGAGCTATATGTACAGCACCAGAGTTCTCAATATTTTTAAACCAACCAGAATGCACAGATTGATAAGACCCATCTATTTATGGATTTTGATTCGTTTAAAAATGTTCTCATGCCATGCTGTGCAGAGTTACATTGAATACTCAATTATGATTGGCTGAAACATGATTTACACATATTTTAGCCAATCAGAAGCCACAACAATACATAATTAAACAAGAAACCGCAGCAAAAATCATTTGCAGTGGGGGAGCTCCTCATAGTAGGAGCTACATTAGAAAAAAATATTTTTTTAGAGCATGTGTTTTTTTAGGGTGAGGCCCCTTGAAAACAGTCCAGAAGATGAGGAGCACTTGTTGCTTGTAGACAATAGACTACAAGCAACGTGGATAGCCTGTTTATCCAGGGCAGAAGACTGAGAACATGGACATTGTTGATCATTATGGAAGACATAAGAGGGTAGTTAAGTAAAATATATTTTCCCTTACAGTATTTTTATTTTATGTGTTTACTTTTTTTTTTTTTTACTGTAATTTTATTTTCAGATGTGATTCTTTTGTTAATGTAGTTTAATTTTTTTCACTTTAACTTTAGGGCTATGGGCTATTGAGGGTCCTTTTGAACCAGCATGGGGGATGTAATTTACACTGGGTGTCTAACATTGAGGATCCCCATAGCAAATAAGAGATACTTTTAGACACCATGAGAGTTGATATGGACCCCCATTGATGTAGGGAATAGATTTTTTCTATTTGAGGACTCCTGTGGTATGGGGTTAACTATTAGATGCAGCATAGTACTTTAAGGATGTCCATTGCAAGGATTAATTTTAGGATCCAGAGAGGGCTGAACCTCTGTGGCATAGGGGTTAATAATAAATGCCATGGAGGTACTTACAGGATCTCCATGGCATATGGGTAATCTTAGAAATAGATTTATTGCTGGTTCCATGGATTTCCTTATATGACCTCCCTGGCATGGGAGTTAATTTTAAGAGCCACTTTTTCATGAACCTCTTCTTTGCCATCATCTACTTCTTCTTTGTAGCTCTGTCAGTTAGCATAAGGTGCAGGGAAGGCAGGTTTTACAAATGTTCAGAGACTACTTATAAGCCACAGTAGAATAATACCTCATCTACTGGATCAAAAACTGATCCCCTCAAACATCACCAATCCTGGTCTTTACCCACTGTATTTAAACTTATCCAAATATTCATATGCCATGATATTGGGAATGCATATGAAAAAATGATCAGTCGTTGAGAGATTCCAGGGTGCATATTATTCAGGACTAAACTGTTAAGAAAATTCCCTAGATGCAGTTATATTGGATGTAGGAGCAGGTACAACCTGATCTCTGATTTTCATGGGAGTGATTGCCATGAGTTAACTTTTAAAGAAAGGGTTCCTCCTAAAAAATCAGGAACCAGAAGCTACTAACCATCAGCATGGCATAGGGTGGATGACATCAGCCCAGGAGTATAGGTAATCCAGTAAACATAGTAACCCAGAGTACACTAAAACTATAGGACAACGTAAGACACCTGGTGTTGTTTATGACATTTTTTCTTCATTTAAGCACTATACGCCCAATTACTTGTTTGTGGTCCCAGTAGTTTTCAAGAAGATGATTACAACTGACAAATCCATCTCCATCTATGTTCCAGCATGTCCATACAGAAGACTTCCATATGTCTCTCTTGACCCTGTAAGATCCATTGGTGCCTTACCCAAAATAACAACACATTAACCTGGGGGAGGAGGAGCCTGGGCCTTGGCAGCAAACCCCATACCCTAAGCCCGCGCTTCGGGCCCTACCCGCCACATCGTCACGATTCCTCAATGGAGAAGCTCCCCCCCCCCCCCACCTAGCATCATGGCACACTGCACCCCTTCCTTAAATTCAAGCATAAGTAACTCAAGCACAATTTCAGTGAGATGCACACCATCAGGAAGAAACAAACTATCTGCATCCCTTCCTTCCAACTCATGAGGGCGCAGTGCCACCCAACCCATCTTTCTAACGAAGCTAGACATGAACTTGTTGACCTTCTGTCATGGTCTTTCAAAGCTCACAGGATTGCTGGGATTCCTCCACGCCCATCTATTAACCATTTCTGACCAAACCACTTTCATACATTGGAAAAATGTCTCTTTTCATATCCCTCACCAATCTCTTGATAAGGACAAACCCAGGATCATTGCCCCCTGCATGAATCAGTAACAAGTCTAGGTAGCCAAAGCAATGGGTGAAAGAATCAATGAACCCACTCACCTGCTTCCATCGCATCCCTCTGATGCCACACCAACGGACCTTCAGGTGCTCCTTGCAGGCCGTCACGGCAGACAGTGGCAAAACATTCCGCCCAATAAACATACAAATGACCAATCACCCAGAGATGTTTCCGATGGCCTGCAACAGTATGTGCATGTAAATAAGAGGCAGTAGAAGGCCTTACATAAAGCCTAAAACTGTTTGACTCCCATCTTCCAATTTTTTAAGCATATCATCCGGTAGACTCAATCCAGCAGATTCAATCGCAGCACCTATGCGGAAAGAATGGCTGCTCCAAGCCCAATTTCTGCAAGAATAATGCAAGCCCACTCGCATGTATTAATAACGGCCCAGGAAGACTTGGTCACTGCTGAATAAATCGCCTGACACACTCAAAGGGACAACAATCCGTTCCTACCCGATGTTGCGTTATCTGCTTTCCTTGTCCAGCTTGATCTGTCTTAGACTTTTTTAACCACATGACCACATTGTCCCTGGCCACATTGACCCTCCTGGCCAGTGACAGAGCTAGTGAACCGAAAGCCCCAGTACAAGATGAAATGCCCCCCCCGCCAAACTTCTGTATTTGAGGTAAGTGTCTATAGAAATCTATCAAAAAGCCCAAAACATATGTATGTGTTTAGATCATATTTTTGTAAAAATAACTATCTGTTCCTCTCCCCTACTTAATGGGACATGGAAGATTTCTGGGTATTACTAGAAATATAATATACCTATGTATCACTTTACTTTTGTGCAATTTATTCAGTGAAAGATGTAATACTTTTCCTTCAAAAACCCTCTGAAAGCCAACATTTCACTGTTAATGACACCAGGACAGAGATTTATCCCTTTGGATTCCCACCTGACTTAGTTATGGCAGGGAGGACTCCCTTGGTAGCAGATGCACATTTGTCGTCTGATTGTCAGGAGCAATAAGAATAAAGCTTTCACTGAACAGGACGACTGACAGTCCCTATCCTGGACTGACCTTGCTTTGCATTTCATTTGGGAAAATTCTGCAAGAGCTGGATTACAGAGAAATATGTATCACTGTGGATATCCTTATGCATTTATTTTACACAGGACTAACATGGCCAAGCACTGTTTCGAAAGCACCACTGTACAATGAAAGAATATACTGTATATATTTGTTTGAAAATGTTGAGTCTGACTATGAGCATAATTAAACGTCCACTATAATGCATTTACAATAAAGCTCATCTGTTTGTTTTTTGGGCACAAACAATTAAAAATAGTATGTAGAATAAAATAAATTAAAAAAACTAAAATGTTCATTTTTCATAAGCAGAGCTGCTTCACTCCACTTACCTGTGCCTACGTGAGCCAGGACTAAAAAAAAAATCTGACCAGTCTAGGTTCTGGTTTAAACTGATCATGCTCAGGAAAAGGGGTGGGGCTATGACTTTCAGTGTCTCTGTGTAGCCAGTGGGAGTGAGACAATTATGTCATCTGTGGGGCCAATGACATCATACCCAGGCATCCTTCCCAACTCCACGATTGTCCAGCCCCCACACAGAGCTGACCATGCTTCTTTATTAGCCCCAGGGGGTTGGAGAGAAGCAGCTCTGTTTAGGGGAAAACAGACAAATTCAAAAGAAAGAAAAAATATAGATTTTATTTATTTTAAACTGCATACTGTTTGCAATAGTTAGATAATTATCCAATCAAATTAGGTAACTCTGTACATTACCCTAATTATGTCCTGAATACATAAGTAATGTTCTTAATGGTGAGGAAGAGAGGGTAGATTAATCCTTTTTTGGTGCATTCACAGGACTAGGGAAGTTGTTTAAAACTTTTATTAATTTTCCATGAAATTGTCTGATGCCTATAAAAACTCATAATTCATGAAGCTGAGAGTGTAGAAAAACCTGGGCATGGTCTCTGACAACTCTAGTGTTGAGATATCATATAGTATCTTTAACAAGTGATTTGTTAATAATTCAGGACAAAATAAGTTCCCTTTGGTTAAGCTCCAGAAATCTGTGATTATATATCTCCATTAGCACCAATTTTGTGTTTTAAGAGTCTGTTATGTCAATACTGTGAACAAAATGAAATGTCCTACATATTGTCAAAAATATGTGAAACACCATTGCTCAATATAGTTGAGTCATGTGAAGCAGTGTACTTCACAAAAGACTGCTGGTCTCAGTTATAACAGAGAGAGAAAATCCCCTATTAACTAAGTCTTATGACTGATCAAGAGAATTGAAGTTCTCAATCTTGTTGTGGAAAATATCCCACTCAGATTCTCTGTAGTCAAACCAGACACTCAAAAAACAGCCAATACCCAGGTTCTCAAGCTTCTTTTCTTTATTAGGCAAGTCGGCCTGGAGCGTGCTACAAATGAGTCTTGCATAGAAGAGTTCATGAGCAGTCTAAATATTATCTCATGTCCTTATATAGTTTTACAACGTAAGTCATGGCATGTTATGTTTTTGCAGCAGTATGTATTAGTTGCAAACAGGCTAAAAATAAATGTGTATAATATGACACAGCACAACAAAATGGTGTAGCTATTTCCTCTACAGTTTCCCCCTACGAAATAAAGAAATGTCGACTAAATAAGTAAACACCAGAGAAATACAACAGTATTAAACTAGAGTGCATTCTTGATGGTCATCACAAGCATTGCAAAGATAGGCATATCTTCAAACTGACTGCATAAGGGACTTCAATTAAACAAGGCTGCAAGTTACAGGCCGAAGCCTCAAGACCGTAAACGATTTTTGAGAGCAGCATCTTCTGGTTTAATTCTTTTATATTCATTTTATTACGATTAATCTTTGAGTACACATTTAACAGATTACACATAATACAAATACACATAAATTAAATAACACATATAGATACACATAAAGCTAGGTCACTCCATACACACACCCTTATCCCATTCCCCACAACCCGTCCCTCAACAGTAAATAAATACACATAAAACACATCTTTTTTTCCTATCCATTTACAACAACCATTTGCTTCCTATCTTTTAGCCAGCTCTCAATAGTCTTCCATGGTGCACTAAGGAGGGGTTTGGCTTTTTAGAGCACTGGGCTGACTTCTCACTTCGGTACAATGTCTACAGTAGGGATGGATTGCGCCTTAATGATGAGGGAGCTTTTGTACCAGGGGATAGGAAGGTAGAAAGGCTGGAGGAGTTTTTAAACTAGTAGGTGGGCGGGAGGGACTAGATATAAGTAATGGGGTAGAAAGTGTAGAGGGTATAAGGGATGAATTAACAACTCATAGGGGAGGAGATTGGGGGAGGGGTAGTATAGTCAATAGGGAGGTAGTACTAAGTAATTCAAGTACAGTGGCAGGCACTTCAGAACTACAGACTCATAACATAAGGTGTATGCTTGGTAATGCCAGAAGCTTGCCAGGAAAAATGGGAGAGTTAGAATTATTAGCAATTAATGAAAAATGGGATTTATTAGGCATTACCGAAATGTGGTGGGATGAATCTCATGACTGGACTGTTAATCTGGATGGTTATAACCTATTTAGGAAAGATAGAGGCAATGGTAAACGAGGAGGAGGAATTTGTCTGTATGTTAAGCCTGAATTTAAGGCTATAGTCAGAGAAGATATTTATGGTGGACCTAGTTATAAAGTTAAATGTTTGTGGGTAGAGTTAAATAGCGGAGCAGCAAATTCAAAAAGAATATTAGTAGGAGTATGCTATAAACCCCCAAATATAGCTGAAAGTGAGGAAATACAATTATTGTTACAGATTGGAAATGCAGCTAAGCACGGGCAAGTTCTAATAATGGAAGATTTTAATTACCCTGAAATAAACTGGATAAATTAGACCAGCAGTTCAGCTAAGGGGAGCAGGTTCTTGACTACACTCAGGGGTCATTATCTGGCCCAGGTTATACAGGAGCCTACTAGAAATGAAGCTATCTTAGATTTACTCATCACAAATAATATTGATATAGTATCAAATGTTGAAATAGGGCAACCTTTGGGAAACAGTGATCCCAACACAGTCTCATTTGAGATTGAATTAAAAAAACAACATTTTAAGGGGCCAACAAAAACTCTTAATTTTAAAAGGGCAGATTTTAACGGTCTAAGGGCAGCAATACAAAGTATAGACTGGGACAGAGAACTGATAGGTAAAAACACTGAACATAAATGGACAACATTTAAATCCTTACTAAATATACATACACATCGGCATATACCGTGTGGGAATAAAAGTAAAAGGAGTAAATCCCATCCAATGTGGCTTAACAATAATTTAAAGATCAAGATACGGAGTAAAAAACAGGCATTTAAATTATACAGACAAGAGGGGACAGAAACTGCTTTACGGGAATACAAGGAAATCAACAAGGCTTGCAAAAGCGCGATTAGACTGGCTAAAATAGAAAATGAAAAATGTATTGCAAAAGAGAGTAAGACTAACCCTAAAATATTTTTTAAGTATATTAATGGGAAGAAGGCGAGGAAGGAAGCTATAGGAACATTAGAATGTGAAACAGGCTGTCTGAAAATTAGTGACCAGGAAAAGGCAGATGAGCTAAATAGGTTCTTTTCTTCGGTATACACAAGGGAGGTACAAGTGGTTGGGACACTGCAACATAATGGGGCTACACTACCTCAGCCAAATAATTGGTTAACACAGGAAGTAATCCAAAAGAGTTTGGAAAAAATAAATGTTAATAAAGCCCCGGGTCCTGATGGAATACATCCAAGGGTACTAAGGGAACTGGGTTCTGTAATAGCCAAACCATTATATTTAATTTTTCAAGATTCACTCAACACAGGGTCTCTACCAGATGACTGGAGAAAAGCTTATGTGATACCTATATTTAAGAAGGGAGCAAGAGCAAATCCGGGGAATTATAGACCAGTGAGCCTCACTTCTGTAGTGGGGAAGCTTTTAGAAGGGTTAATAAGGGATAATATACAAGAATATGTCTATTTGAACAGGATTATAAGTAGGAGTCAACACTGATTTATGAGGGATAGGTCATGTCAAATAAATCTAATTAGTTTCTATGCGGAGGTTAGTAGGAACCTGGATCAAGGCAACTAAGGGATACAGGAATTGCAGTAAATATCTGCTCATGGATTGAGAGCTGGCTAAAAGAAAGGAGCAAAGGGTTGTTGTAAATGGAACATACTCCGATTGGACTAATGTGGTAAATGGGGTTCCTCAGGGTTCAGTATTAGGTCCTCTCCTTTTTAACATATTTATTAATGACTTAGAGGTAGGATTGGAGTGTGGGGTCTCCATTTTCGCTGATGACACAAAGTTGTGCAAGGTAATTAAATCAGATGATGTGCTTTCCCTCCAAGGGGATTTACATAAAATTGAGGAATGGGCATCTAAATGGCAGATGATATTTAATATGAATAAATGTAAGGTTATGCATCTGGGAAGGAAAAATAGCCATGCAATTTATAATCTTAATGGAGCAAATCTAGGTGTATCAGATATTGAAAGGGATTTGGGAGTGCTTGTGGACAACCACCTAGGTAACAGTGCTCAAAGCCAAGCATCAGCTGCAAAGGCCAATAAAATATTAGCATGTATTAAGAAGGGTATAGAAGCCAGGGAATCAAATATAATTCTGCCACTATACAAATCTCTAGTACGCCCTCATTTGGAATATGGAGTACAATTTTGGGCACCACTTCATAAAAAGGACATTTTAGAGCTGGAAAAGGTACAGAGAAGGGCAACAAAACTAATAAGGGGAATGGAGGGGCTAAGTTATGAAGAAAGACTAACCAAATTAATCTTATTTTCTCTAGAAAAAAGGCGTCTAAGAGGAGATATGATTACCTTATATAAATACATCCAGGGTCAGTATAAAGATTTGTCAGGGGAGCTTTTTGTGCCAAGAGGTTTTCAACTGACAAGAGGACATCCCTTGAGGTTAGAAGTAAAAAGATTCCACCTCAAAGAAAGAAAAGGGTTTTTCACTTTAAGGGTGGTTAATCTGTGGAATTCTCTACCAGAGGAGGTGGTGACAGCGGATTCGATAGATAACTTTAAAAGGGGACTAGATTTATTTCTAATTAAAAAGGGAATTCAGGGTTATCATGGATAATTAGAGAGACAGTATTGATCCAAATTTTTTACATTTCCCTTTGAGACAATTGGCTAAGTCTTGCTTGTGTTTTTTTTTTTTTCTATTTTCCTTCCTCTGGACTAATTAATAATAAAAAATAAAAAAAACATTAAATAATTGATTAATAATTAATTAACAACTAATGAATTAATAGTTAATCCTCATATTGCAGATCAGAGGAGATCTTAAAAGGTTGAACTTGATGGACTGAAAGTCTTTTTTCAACCTTAAATACTATGGGCCTCATTCTATTATCGGCCGTAAATCGGCCGCAAAGCTGCGATTCCTTGCGGGGCTCCCGTTACCTTGCAATTCAAATCCCCTTACGGCCGGCCACATATCTTACAACCGGCCGTAAGCTCAGAAATCTTTAAAAGCAAATATATATTCAAGACGGCACTGTAATGCTCTGTAAATGCTAGGGATCATAATGGGGGACATGCGGATTGATAGCAACCCCCTTTCAAGCTTGCACATCAGCCCAAATCCGATATTTCATTAACTGTTTATTTTCCGGCCGCAGTGTGGGCAGGTCTGAAGTGCTCAAAGCCCTCTGGACTTTTTCCATGGATATTTGACATAAATTAAAAAAAATATATATTTACGGATTTGCTTGCGGCCGAAACTCTTGTGGCCATTTAAGGCTTGCAAAAGAGCTATTAGACTGGCTACAATAGAAAATGCGGCCGCAAGGGATAACAAGGCGCCGGCCGCAAGCCTGCCGGAGTCCCCGGCCGGAAGGGAATAGAATAGGCAAATAGCTTGCGACCGGTCCTTGCGGCCCCGCATCTCCTACGGCTGATAATAAAATGAGGCCCTATGTAACTATGTAACTATGTGGAACTGTATCAACAGCCTTTGCCTTGATCCAAGTTATTACTAACCTCCTCATAGAAACTAATTAGGCTTGTTTGACATGACCTATCCCTCATATATCCATGTTGACTCCTACTTATCATCTTATTTAAACAGATATATTCTTGAATACTATCCCTTATTAAACCTTCTAAAAGCTTTCCCACTACAGAAGTGAAGCTTACAGATATATAATTTCCTGATTTGTTCTTGCTCCTTTCTTAAATATCACCTCTGCTTTTCTCCCGTGATCTGGTAGAGACCCAGTGTTGAGTGGATCTTGAAAAATTACAGTATATATAATGGTTTGGCTAATACAGAACTCAGTTCCCTCAGTACCCTTGGATGTATTCCATCAGGATCTGGGATTTTATTAACATTTATTTTTTCCAACCTATTTTGGATTTCTTCCTGCATTAACCAATTATTTGGCAAAGGTAGTGTAGCCCCATTATGTTGCAGCGTCCCAACCACTGGTACCTCCCTTGTGTATACAGAAGAAAAGAACCTATTTAGCTCATCTGCCTTTTCCCGGTCACTAATTATCAGACGGCCTGGGTCACATTGCAATGTTCCTATAGCTTCTTTCCTGGCCTTCTTCCCATTAATATATTTACAAAATATTTTATGGTTAGTCTTACTCTCCTTTGCAACTACGGTAACTTTTCATTTTCTATTGTAGCCAGTCTAATAGCTCTTTTGCAAGCCTTTTTGATTTCCTTGTAATCACGTAAAACAGTCTCTGATCCCTATTTTTTGTTTAATTTAAATGCCTATTTTTTACTCTATATCTTGATCTTTAAATCACTGTTAAACGACATGGGTTGTAATTTACTCATTTTATTTTTATTTCCTCATGGTATACGATGATAAGTATGCATATTTAGTAAGGATTTGAACATTGTCCATTTATGTTCATTATTTTTACCTGTCAGTTTGTTGTCCCAGTCTATACTTTGTATTGCTGTACTTCTTTGATATCCTTAGTGCACCCTTACTATATACTTTTGTTCTTGAGTGTTATATACCTTGAGCCACCATTCAAATTGTATATACATGTCATGTCAATAATTAATTTAAAAACTACTGTAATTTGTGATCAGGGCTTACTCCTAGCTCTCAAAGTAGTGATCTCACTTCAAGGTCTGTTTCACTCTATGATAAAACTAACCACTTAGTAAAACAGAACAAGGCAAACAAATAAATTAACGTTTACACTCCCCTTTACACATTACATTGCAAACATAGCAAAACTTTTAACACCACAATATAATCAAAGGAACCAAATTCTACCTTATGGTTTTGTTCCACTCTGTAAGTCCATTGGTTGCACCGTGAACCGAGATCCAGGGTCACAGTGAGTACAGATCTCCCAGAAAAAGGCTCTGATGCTGCCTCGAGTACTGTAATCAGTGTTGTCCAAGACCCCCATCAGCACCTGAGTGTCACCAACGGTTAACATACACCCAGTTCATCTGGGGTGGTAAGAAATGTTACAGATCAAAGTCTTCTAGGACTGGAAGTGGCATTTAGCAAATTAAGTCATGACCCGGAATGGAACGAAATTACATCCAAATTCTGAGCAATGTTACAAAGTAGTA
Organism: Discoglossus pictus; assembly: GCA_027410445.1. Lineage (NCBI taxonomy): Eukaryota > Metazoa > Chordata > Amphibia > Anura > Alytidae > Discoglossus > Discoglossus pictus. Next base: position 89,674,206 of record CM050167.1, read on the forward strand.
GGTCTTGTACAGAAGCTGTATACATTTGTTGAACGTTGATTTGTTAGTAAAAAGGCCAGAGAATTTCACACAAAATCTCATATTCACAGAATCACTCACATATTTTTAGCAACGTTGTAACTCAGAGAAACTGTCTTGATGGCAGCCTTTCTACTCTAAGATTACAGAGACTCCCCTAAGACTAGAGATGTCGCGAATAGTTCGCCGGCGGATTGTTCCCGGCAAACATAGCATGTTCGTGTTCGCAACGAACAGCGAACATATGCGAGATTTGACCCGCCCCCAATACTTTATCATTGAGCAAACTTTGACCCTGCATGTCACAGTCAGCAGACACATTCCAGCCAATCAGCAGCATACACTCCCTTCCACACCCTTCTACCTCATGGACAGCAGCCATTTTGGAATCATAACTAACTTGCAGTCTTACTGAGAGGAGGCTGAGTGTAGGTGCTGCTGATTGAATAGGGAAATCAATAGCTAGGCAAGTTTATTCAGTGTCCAGTGCAGTGCTGAAGGACTCATCAGATCTCTGCTGTAAACACAGCACCCCAAAAAGCCATTTTTAGGGCTATAACATCATTTTTTTTCTTTGTTTTTTCTGTGTAATATAACTTCATTTGCCTGTCTCCCTGCTAGCCCCTGCTTGCAAGTGTGTGTGTCAGGCTCACAGCTTATACTGTGTGTGCACAACGCATACAATATAATATTGTTTACTAGTTGTCTACTTTTAAAAAACCCAAACTTTTATTTTCTTAAATCTAAGTGCATTTGACTGACCGTCAATCTAAGTTCATTTGCCTGCCTACTAGCCAGTGTGTGTGTCAGGCTCACAACTGATACTGTGCCCAGTTCTCAGAGAGCATGTTGTGTGCATGCTTGAGCTCCAAACAAAAGGCTTTTTAGGGTCTTAGTCCCTCAAATACAAGTTTTATTTTAACACCTTTCTGTTTATAAGCACTTTGTGCACGGTGTTGTTCATTTTTGGGAGTTTTTGTGGTATATTTCTTAGTTTAATTTAAGTTTTAGTTTTCTGGGAGTCAGGCTCAAGTCTCTATCCCAGGAGAGTGAGCTGTCTCCTGGATACTTTGCCACACCCCTCCCTTAGCACTACACCTTCACTCCTGGAGCTTTGTTACTTTGACTTTTTTTTCTTTTAAAAAGTTTATTAGGTTTTGTTGAAGTTTTGTTTGTTTGGTGTTGGGTTTTATGTTTTGGGGGAGAGAAGACAAGTAACATCTTTGTAGGCAGTGGGGGGGAAAACAATTAGAATTTTTGTTGAAAAGGCTTTTTTTTTTAACATCTGACACAGAGACACAGAGGGGTTAAAAAGCCTCTGTGTTCTCTGTGTTGTTGCAATTAGACACCTTGCAACAGGCCATTAACCCTTCCACTGCCAAGCATCACCTCTCTCTCTCTCCCTTAGTTTTGTCTCCCTTAGTTTTGTCTTTTTGTTTCTTTTTCCCACTTTTATATTTAAAAAAAAAGAAAACAGTAAAAAATCATAAAACAAAAAATAAAAATAAATAAAACAAATAAACTAAAAAAAAAAAGGGTCTAAACATGAGGGATAAGACCATTAAGAAGCCTCAGGGGTCAAAAGGGGGAATAATGTCCCCTGAAAATCCTAGCTGCAGCACTGCACAGCATAGGCCCCAGGCAGATAAGGCAGCCCCAGCTCCTGGTGGTTCTGCCAGCAGACCTACCCCTGTGGCTAATACCTGGTCACAGGTGGTTTCTGCTGGCCCCAGTAATACCACCGCTGGGGCTGAGGGGCAGATCACCAGGAAGCATGGGGTTAAATGTCAGATGTCTGGGGTCTACAGCATTGATATCTATCTGCGTGCTGCAGCTAATGTCATCAGCCCCTCTGTTATAGTAGCAGCCAGCAAAATGTACGGGAAAGCAGTTTTCTTTACCCGTACTCTGGCTGCTGCACACATTCTTATACAGAGAGGCATCACAGTGGGGGGATTATATGTCCCAATAGAACCCCTGGAAGGGTTGGGCACAAAAGTAACACTCTCTAATGTGCCCCCCTTCCTACCAGACTCCCTCCTGCGCCCCCACCTGCTAACCCTAGGGGAAGTAAAAACACCATTTATAAAAATTCCCCTGGGGTGCAGAGAGAGAGCACTTCGTCATGTGCTCTCTTTCAAGAGGCAGGTACAAATGTGCCTGCCTCAGGGCGCAGAAAACATAGAGGGGTCTTTTGGGGTTCCATTTGAGGGGGTGCTGTACAGGATTTTTTACAGCACTACGGAGGTGCAGTGCTATCATTGCAAGGGGTTGGGGCATACACGTAGGAATTGTCCTAATGTAAAGCATCATGCCCCAGCCCCAGCAAATGGCACCTCCGTCAGTACGGCACCCATCCCCGCTGAGCCCATAACAGCGGGGACCTCAAGGGTCATAGCCCCCCCACAGAGCTCAGGCAAGGAGGCCGTTCCTCAAGCCACCACCACGGCCTCCAAACCCTCTTCTTCCCCCAAAAAGCCATCTGTGTCTGTGGTCTCCAGCAAGACTGCAGACACGGGGAAAAAGGGGAAGAATGTCACCGGTCCTCCCAGTGTCACAGCTGCATCTCCCAAGTCCCAATCTGCCCCCACCATAATTACATCAGTTAGTGTGGGGGCACAGTGTAAGCAGAGGGATAATAAGCCCTCTGCAGGGGAGGCAGCTAGTGGCAGCTCCTCTTCCAGGAGTGACGTCCCCAGGAAGAGGAAGCATAAAACCAACAGGGAGGTTGCTGATAAGTGGGAAGTGCTCTATAGTGGAGCACCTCCCTCTAAAAGCAAGAAGAGGAACAAAACATCTCCTCCTCATCCGGTGACATTGTCTGGCCCGGTTATTAAGCTCAGCCAGCCGGTGCCAGACCACACATCTCTCTCTCCAGACCCTATAGGGGTTAATGTGGAAAAGGGTCTGGAGGAAAAGCAGGGGCAAGAGGGTCTCCCAAGTGAGGCAGGGGTAGACAAGAAACATCAGGTTCTGCCTCTGGCCTTTGAGGGGGGTCCCAACAAAGCCCCTGCTGAATGGGTAGTCAGTGTCCCTGAGGTGCTGAGCTTCAAGGGCACCAGTCAGTCTCCTCCTCCAGTGTCACTCTCTAGTGACGTACCTCGGGCTTTGTTAGAGCCCCAGGCCGAGTCACTACTGGAGGGGGGGAATATAGGCATGACCCCCATTCAGGACCCCATGGATTTGTCTGTCAGGGGGGATGTGGCACAAGGGGAAGTGGAAATGGGGGAGGGTGATAAAACAGGTTTTCCTGTTAACATCATGGGAGAGCCTGTCTACCCTCCTCAGCCGTCCACTGACCCTAACATCGGTGCCATCCAAGCTGAGCAAGCAGCGGTGGAACTGGCAGAGGAGGCATATAAAGCCTCCAAGGCTTCCATTAAGGAAGCCATGCCAGCCACTGCTGTCCAGCCAGCTACCCCTGAATGCACTCCTGAAGCTACAGGGGTGCAGCAGCAATCCAAGGGTCCATTATTTACCTTGAAGGGTGCTAAAGGGACTCCTTCTGTATCATCTAAGAGGGGGTCCCTGAGAATAAAGCTGAGGAAACTGACTCCAGCCGGGGAGGATGGAGTAAAAGCCCTCAGCCAAGAGGAGCCCAGGGATGACCCACTAGAAGGAACATCAGATTCTGGGTGGGTTATCCCTGTCAAGGAAATAGATCTATTCCTTGAGAGCACCCTTCATGGACAAAAGAAAAGGATGGTGCGGCTGGCCTTGGAGAGGTGGAAGAATATGTAGTTTATTCTCCACTCTCTCCAGCAATATCTAGTGGTCAGCACTAGGGCCGAGAATTCTGGGACTGCGGAGCATCTCCGCGTCCGGAAATTCTATAAAATGTGCGTGTCCTATCAGCAGTCTCAAGGGTCTGAGGAACGCACAATTCCTGACACGCAGTAATGGCTTTGCACATCAGCACGCTAAATACCAATGGCTGTCAAGACAGTTTCCGCAGGTTCCAGGTACTCTCCTATTTATATCAGGGAGGGTACTCTGTGAGCTTCCTGCAGGAAACTCACACCACTCCAGAGGCTGAGGCCTCGTGGCAACTGGAGTGGAGAGGCAGGGTCTTCTTCAGCCACTTCACATCGGCGTCATGTGGAGTGGTGACCCTGTTCTCAGAGTCTTTTCAGCCAGAGCTGCTGCTTGTGAAAGCTGTTATCCCAGGCCGTCTAATCCACCTCCGGGTCCGAGAGCAGGGTAGCATCATTAACCTAGTTAATATATATGCCCCTGCTGGAGGGCCCGAGAGAGTGAGGTTCCTCGCCAGACTGTCCCAGTTTTTGGAGACGGTTGACGCTGATGAGTGTTTGGTACTCGGGGGTGATTTCAATTGCACCCTCGACGCTCTGGACCGGAATAGTCCAGAGCCGTACCCGCCTTCTGCGTCAGCGCTGCGGGAGATCATCGCCCGCTTCTCCCTGGAGGACATCTGGCGAGAGCAGAACCCAGGGGCATCAGACGGTTTCACCTACGTCAGGGTGAGAGCCGGTCTGGTGTCCCACTCCCGGATCGACAGACTATATATATCTAGTCACTATATGTCACGAGTCGGTTCTTGTGCCATTAGGCTGGCTCCGTTCACAGACCACAACTGTGTGTCTGTGACGGTGGCGCTAACGCCAACAGCGCCACGAGCCGCCTATTGGCACTTCAACAATGCTTTGTTGAAGGACCAGGGGCTCGTGACATTGATCCGGGAGTTTTGGACGGACTGGAGGGGTTGCAAGGGGGACTTTGCCACGTTAAAACTGTGGTGGGACGTGGGCAAGGTTCATTTGCGACTTCTGTGTCAGGAATATACCAAGGGTGCGAGTGGGCAGCGCGAAGCTGAGTTGGAGTCACTCTGGGGGGAGGTACTCCATCTGGAGCAGAGGCTGTTCACTTGTAGGGACCAATCCCTGCAGAGCGAGTATGTAGAGAGGAAGGGTGTCCTCTGTGACCTGGAACGACACCAGGCCAAGGGGGCATACGTGCGCAGCCGCTTAGGTTTTCTCAAAGATCTAGACCGCGGCTCGCGCCTCTTCTACTCACTGGAGAAAAAGGGGGGTAACAGTAGGCACATCACCTGTCTTCTAGATGAAGACAGTGCCCCCCTTACAGATCCGGAGAGTATCCAGGATAGAGCCCGGAACTTTTATAAAGATCTGTACTCTCCGGATCCCATTTCTCCAGACGCCTGCAGGGTGCTATGGGAGGGGCTCCCCACAGTCAGTGCGGGTGTAAGAGAGCGGCTTGATATACCACTATCTTTTCAAGAGCTCTCTGAAGCCCTCCGTGCCATGTCCTGTGAGAAGTCTCCAGGACTGGACGGACTGACTGTAGAGTTTTTCCAATTTTTCTGGGAGACTCTGGGACCTGATTTTCATCTGGTCCTTGGGGAAGCCCTGGAGACCGGGGAGATGCCCCTGTCTTGTCGCAGGGCAGTACTTGCCCTGCTGCCCAAAAAGGGGGATCTCCGGCTTATTAAGAACTGGCGACCGGTCTCTCTGCTCAGCACAGACTACAAGATTGTAGCTAAAGCCATCTCGCTTAGACTTGGGTCTGTCCTGGCACAATTGGTTCACCCTGACCAGTCCTATGCGATCCCGGGCCGGACTATCTTTGATAGTATCTTTCTGGTCCGGGATCTATTGCATTATTCTCGCAGGACTGGTCTGTCACTCGCCTTTCTCTCTTTAGATCAAGAGAAGGCGTTTGACAGGGTGGACCATGGTTACCTCATAGCCACTCTGCAAGCGTACAGCTTTGGCCCACAGTTTGTGGGCTTTATAAGAATGCTGTACGCCTCTGCAGAGTGTTTACTTAAAATCAATTGGTCCCTAACAGCACCTTTGGTATTTGGACGAGGGGTGCGTCAAGGATGTCCCTTGTCTGGACAGTTATATGCACTGGCCATTGAGCCTTTCCTCTGCCTACTGAGGAAAAGGCTCACAGGGCTGGTGCTAAAAGATCCAGACATGCGGATTTTCTTTTCAGCTTATGCTGACGATGTGCTCCTCGTGGCCCAGGATCCAGTTGATCTTGAGCTGGCAAAACAGTGCCAGGAGGTATATTCAGCTGCCTCCTCCGCTCAGATCAACTGGTCCAAATGCACAGGCCTTTTAGAGGGTAATTTACAGGTAGACTCTTTGCCTCCCACGTTTCGTGACATCACGTGGGAGGCAGATGTCATTAAATATCTGGGGGTCTACCTGCTCGCTGCGGACGCTTCCGTCCCAGACAACTGGAGGCAGTTAGAGGGCAGTGTCCTCTCTCGTCTGGGACGATGGAGGGGTCTAGCAAAAATGCTTTCCCTTAGGGGGCGGACTCTAGTGGTGAATCAGCTGGTGGCTTCTCAGATCTGGGACCGCTTGATTTGTCTGAGTCCGACCCCCGAGTTTGTCACCAATATCCAGAGGAATTTGTTAGATTTCCTCTGGATGGGAAGGCATTGGATCTCTGCAGGGGTGGCAAGTCTGCCTTTGGTGGAGGGTGGACAGGGAGTAGTTTGTGTGTGCTCCCAGTTGTCCACCTTCCGCCTTCAGTACCTGCAGAGATACCTTGAGTTGGAGAGTGCTCCATGGTGCACTGAGCACAGGAGAGTACTTAGCTAAATTCACAGACTCTCCCTCCACTTGTCCATTCTGTGGCAAGGGAGAGTCCGTGTATCATATTTATTTTAGTTGCGTCAGACTGCAGCCCCTCTTGTCACTCTTGAGGGGCCTCCTCCTGCAGTTCTGGCTGCATTTCTCCCCTCACATTTTTATTTTTGGGCGCCCAGTGTCCCGGGGCAATAAGGCCAGGGACCTCCTCGTCAACCTGCTCCTGGCATTAGCCAAACTGGCTATATATAAGTCCAGGAAGCAGTGTTTGATAGGGGGGGTTCCCTTGTCACCTGAGGCCATGTTCCGGGTGCTGGTGCGCTCCCGTATCCGGGCAGAGTACCACCTGGCTTTGTCCACTGGGGGAATGGATGAGTTTGTCTCCCAGTGGGCTTTAGATGGTGTGCTCTGCTCGGTATCCCCCCATCCGGTTTCTTTATCTTTCAACCTCCTAAAATGATTTTTCTTTAGTTTACAGAACAGTTTTTCTCATCATTTTAAAATACATTGTGCCCAGTTCTCAGAGAGCATGTTGTGTGCATGCTTGAGCTCCAAACAAAAGGCTTTTTAGGGTCTTAGTCCCTCAAATACAAGTTTTATTTTAACACCTTTCTGTTTATAAGCACTTTGTGCACGGTGTTGTTCATTTTTGGGAGTTTTTGTGGTATTTTTCTTAGTTTAATTTAAGTTTTAGTTTTCTGGGAGTCAGGCTCAAGTCTCTATCCCAGGAGAGTGAGCTGTCTCCTGGATACTTTGCCACACCCCTCCCTTAGCACTACACCTTCACTCCTGGAGCTTTGTTACTTTGACTTTTTTTTCTTTTAAAAAGTTTATTAGGTTTTGTTGAAGTTTTGTTTGTTTGGTGTTGGGTTTTATGTTTTGGGGGAGAGAAGACAAGTAACATCTTTGTAGGCAGTGGGGGGGGGAAAACAATTAGAATTTTTGTTGAAAAGGCTTTTTTTTTTAACATCTGACACAGAGACACAGAGGGGTTAAAAAGCCTCTGTGTTCTCTGTGTTGTTGCAATTAGACAACTTGCAACAGGCCATTAACCCTTCCACTGCCAAGCATCACCTCTCTCTCTCTCCCTTAGTTTTGTCTCCCTTAGTTTTGTCTTTTTGTTTCTTTTTCCCACTTTTATATTTAAAATAAAAAGAAAACAGTAAAAAATCATAAAACAAAAAATAAAAATAAATAAAACAAATAAACTAAAAAAAAAAAGGGTCTAAACATGAGGGATAAGACCATTAAGAAGCCTCAGGGGTCAAAAGGGGGAATAATGTCCCCTGAAAATCCTAGCTGCAGCACTGCACAGCATAGGCCCCAGGCAGATAAGGCAGCCCCAGCTCCTGGTGGTTCTGCCAGCAGACCTACCCCTGTGGCTAATACCTGGTCACAGGTGGTTTCTGCTGGCCCCAGTAATACCACCGCTGGGGCTGAGGGGCAGATCACCAGGAAGCATGGGGTTAAATGTCAGATGTCTGGGGTCTACAGCATTGATATCTATCTGCGTGCTGCAGCTAATGTCATCAGCCCCTCTGTTATAGTAGCAGCCAGCAAAATGTACGGGAAAGCAGTTTTCTTTACCCGTACTCTGGCTGCTGCACACATTCTTATACAGAGAGGCATCACAGTGGGGGGATTATATGTCCCAATAGAACCCCTGGAAGGGTTGGGCACAAAAGTAACACTCTCTAATGTGCCCCCCTTCCTACCAGACTCCCTCATGCGCCCCCACCTGCTAACCCTAGGGGAAGTAAAAACACCATTTATAAAAATTCCCCTGGGGTGCAGAGAGAGAGCACTTCGTCATGTGCTCTCTTTCAAGAGGCAGGCACAAATGTGCCTGCCTCAGGGCGCAGAAAACATAGAGGGGTATTTTGGGGTTCCATTTGAGGGGGTGCTGTACAGGATTTTTTACAGCACTACGGAGGTGCAGTGCTATCATTGCAAGGGGTTGGGGCATACACGTAGGAATTGTCCCAATGTAAAGCATCATGCCCCAGCCCCAGCAAATGGCACCTCCGTCAGTACGGCACCCATCCCCGCTGAGCCCATAACAGCGGGGACCTCAAGGGTCATAGCCCCCCCACAGAGCTCAGGCAAGGAGGCCGTTCCTCAAGCCACCACCACGGCCTCCAAACCCCCTTCTTCCCCAAAAAAGCCATCTGTGTCTGTGGTCTCCAGCAAGACTGCAGACACGGGGAAAAAGGGGAAGAATGTCACCGGTCCTCCCAGTGTCACAGCTGCATCTCCCAAGTCCCAATCTGCCCCCACCATAATTACATCAGTTAGTGTGGGGGCACAGTGTAAGCAGAGGGATAATAAGCCCTCTGCAGGGGAGGCAGCTAGTGGCAGCTCCTCTTCCAGGAGTGACGTCCCCAGGAAGAGGAAGCATAAAACCAACAGGGAGGTTGCTGATAAGTGGGAAGTGCTCTATAGTGGAGCACCTCCCTCTAAAAGCAAGAAGAGGAACAAAACATCTCCTCCTCATCCGGTGACATTGTCTGGCCCGGTTATTAAGCTCAGCCAGCCGGTGCCAGACCACACATCTCTCTCTCCAGACCCTATAGGGGTTAATGTGGAAAAGGGTCTGGAGGAAAAGCAGGGGCAAGAGGGTCTCCCAAGTGAGGCAGGGGTAGACAAGAAACATCAGGTTCTGCCTCTGGCCTTTGAGGGGGGTCCCAACAAAGCCCCTGCTGAATGGGTAGTCAGTGTCCCTGAGGTGCTGAGCTTCAAGGGCACCAGTCAGTCTCCTCCTCCAGTGTCACTCTCTAGTGACGTACCTCGGGCTTTGTTAGAGCCCCAGGCCGAGTCACTACTGGAGGGGGGGAATATAGGCATGACCCCCATTTAGGACCCCATGGATTTGTCTGTCAGGGGGGATGTGGCACAAGGGGAAGTGGAAATGGGGGAGGGTGATAAAACAGGTTTTCCTGTTAACATCATGGGAGAGCCTGTCTACCCTCCTCAGCTGTCCACTGACCCTAACATCGGTGCCATCCAAGCTGAGCAAGCAGCGGTGGAACTGGCAGAGGAGGCATATAAAGCCTCCAAGGCTTCCATTAAGGAAGCCATGCCAGCCACTGCTGTCCAGCCAGCTACCCCTGAATGCACTCCTGAAGCTACAGGGGTGCAGCAGCAATCCAAGGGTCCATTATTTACCTTGAAGGGTGCTAAAGGGACTCCTTCTGTATCATCTAAGAGGGGGTCCCTGAGAATAAAGTTGAGGAAACTGACTCCAGCCGGGGAGGATGGAGTAAAAGCCCTCAGCCAAGAGGAGCCCAGGCGTGACCCACTAGAAGGAACATCAGATTCTGGGTGGGTTATCCCTGTCAAGGAAATAGATCTATTCCTTGAGAGCACCCTTCATGGACAAAAGAAAAGGAAGGTGTGGCTGGCCTTGGAGAGGTGGAAGAATATGTCGTTTATTCTCCACTCTCTCCAGCAATATCTAGTGGTCAGCACTAGGGCCAAGAATTCTGGGACTGCGGAGCATCTCCGCGTCCGGAAATTCTATAAAATGTGCGTGTCCTATCAGCAGTCTCAAGGGTCTGAGGAACGCACAATTCCTGACACGCAGTAATGGCTTTGCACATCAGCACGCTAAATACCAATGGCTGTCAAGACAGTTTCCGCAGGTTCCAGGTACTCTCCTATTTATATCAGGGAGGGTACTCTGTGAGCTTCCTGCAGGAAACTCACACCACTCCAGAGGCTGAGGCCTCGTGGCAACTGGAGTGGAGAGGCAGGGTCTTCTTCAGCCACTTCACATCGGCGTCATGTGGAGTGTGACCCTGTTCTCAGAGTCTTTTCAACCAGAGCTGCTGCTTGTGAAAGCTGTTATCCCAGGCCGTCTAATCCACCTCCGGGTCCGAGAGCAGGGTAGCATCATTAACCTAGTTAATATATATGCCCCTGCTGGAGGGCCCGAGAGAGTGAGGTTCCTCGCCAGACTGTCCCAGTTTTTGGAGACGGTTGACGCAGATGAGTGTTCGGTACTCGGGGGTGATTTCAATTGCACCCTCGACACTCTGGACCGGAATAGTCCAGAGCCGTACCCGCCTTCTGCGTCAGCGCTGCGGGAGATCATCGCCCGCTTTTCCCTGGAGGACATCTGGCGAGAGCAGAACCCAGGGGCATCAGACGGTTTCACCTATGTCAGGGTGAGAGCCGGTCTGGTGTCCCACTCCCGGATCGACAGACTATATATATCTAGTCACTATATGTCACGAGTCGGTTCTTGTGCCATTAGGCTGGCTCCGTTCACAGACCACAACTGTGTGTCTGTGACGGTGGCGCTAACGCCAACAGCGCCACGAGCCGCCTATTGGCACTTCAACAATGCTTTGTTGAAGGACCAGGGGCTCGTGACATTGATCCGGGAGTTTTGGACGGACTGGAGGGGTTGCAAGGGGGACTTTGCCACGTTAAAACTGTGGTGGGACGTGTGCAAGGTTCATTTGCGACTTCTGTGTCAGGAATATACCAAGGGTGCGAGTGGGCAGCGCGAAGCTGAGTTGAAGTCACTCTGGGGGGAGGTACTCCATCTGGAGCAGAGGCTGTTCACTTGTAGGGACCAATCCCTGCAGAGCGAGTATGTAGAGAGGAAGGGTGTCCTCTGTGACCTGGAACGACACCAGGCCAAGGGGGCATACGTGCGCAGCCGCTTAGGTTTTCTCAAAGATCTAGACCGCGGCTCGCGCCTCTTCTACTCACTGGAGAAAAAGGGGGGTAACAGTAGGCACATCACCTGTCTTCTAGATGAAGACAGTGCCCCCCTTACAGATCCGGAGAGTATCCAGGATAGAGCCCGGAACTTTTATAAAGATCTGTACTCTGCGGATCACATTTCTCCAGACGCCTGCATGGTGCTATGGGAGGGGCTCCCCACAGTCAGTGCGGGTGTAAGAGAGCGGCTTGATATACCCCTATTTTTTCAAGAGCTCTCTGAAGCCCTCCGTGCCATGTCCTGTGAGAAGTGTCCAGGACTGGACGGACTGACTGAAGAGTTTTTCCAATTTTTCTGGGAGACTCTGGGACCTGATTTTCATCTGGTCCTTGGGGAAGCCCTGGAGACCGGGGAGATTCCCCTGTCTTGTCGCAGGGCAGTACTTGCCCTGCTGCCCAAAAAGGGGGATCTCCGGCTTATTAAGAACTGGCGACCGGTCTCTCTGCTCAGCACAGACTACAAGATTGTAGCTAAAGCCATCTCGCTTAGACTTGGGTCTGTGCTGGCAGAATTGGTTCACCCTGACCAGTCCTATGCGATCCCGGGCCGGACTATCTTTGATAGTATCTTTCTGGTCCGGGATCTATTGCATTATTCTCGCAGGACTGGTCTGTCACTCGCCTTTCTCTCTTTAGATCAAGAGAAGGCGTTTGACAGGGTGGACCATGGTTACCTCATAGCCACTCTGCAAGCGTACGGCTTTGGCCCACAGTTTGTGGGCTTTATAAGAACGCTGTACGCCTCTGCAGAGTGTTTACTTAAAATCAATTGGTCCCTAACAGCACCTTTGGTATTTGGACGAGGGGTGCGTCAAGGATGTCCCTTGTCTGGACAGTTATATGCACTGGCCATTGAGCCTTTCCTCTGCCTACTGAGGAAAAGGCTCACAGGGCTGGTGCTAAAAGATCCAGACATGCGGATTGTCCTTTCAGCTTATGCTGACGATGTGCTCCTCGTGGCCCAGGATCCAGTTGATCTTGAGCTGGCAAAACAGTGCCAGGAGGTATATTCAGCTGCCTCCTCCGCTCAGATCAACTGGTCCAAATGCACAGGCCTTTTAGAGGGTAATTTACAGGTGGACTCTTTGCCTCCCACGTTTCGTGACATCACGTGGGAGGCAGATGTCATTAAATATCTGGGGGTCTACCTGTCCGCTGCGGACGCTTCCGTCCCAGACAACTGGAGGGAGTTAGAGGGCAGTGTCCTCTCTCGTCTGGGACGATGGAGGGGTCTAGCAAAAATGCTTTCCCTTAGGGGGCGGACTCTAGTGGTGAATCAGCTGGTGGCTTCTCAGATCTGGCACCGGCTGATTTGTCTGAGTCCGACCCCCGAGTTTGTCACCAATATCCAGAGGAATTTGTTAGATTTCCTCTGGATGGGAAGGCATTGGGTCTCTGCAGGGGTAGCAAGTCTGCCTTTGGTGGAGGGTGGACAGGGAGTAGTTTGTGTGTGCTCCCAGTTGTCCACCTTCCGCCTTCAGTACCTGCAGAGATACCTATATGCAGATCCCTCTCCGCAGTGGTGCGCACTGGCATCCAGCTTTTATCGCCAGTTGCGCAACCTGGGGTATGACCGGCAATTATTTCTGATCAGGCCCGAGGGGTTTGGGAGAGACCTCTCTGTGTTGCCGGCATACTACCAGGAAACCCTCAAGGCCTGGAGCATGCTCTCCGTGACCAGGCAGGGCGTGCCTTTGGGGGATGAAATATTCACAGAGCCCCTGCTATTTAATGCAGCAGTGGGGGCTCCAATGTTACAGTCCCCCAGTATCATCCGCCGCCTTAGTCATGCACGGATGACCCGAGTCGGGGATCTCCTGGAATACGGGCGTTCTGATTGGGTGTCACCCCAGGAGCTTGCGCTCCGTTTGGGATATGTGACGCCCAAAGTCTCAGGGCGCTTGCTCCAGGAGATTAGAGATGCCATCTCCCCCGACTCGCGCACCTTCCTTCGCGGGGCTTTGCAGGCCGGAGTGCCACATGCACCTTTCAACACCCCTTCTCCGGCTGTTTGCATTGGACACAAGCCCCGTGTTTCCCCTCAGGCTCCTCCTGTCCCCAACCTCTCGAGGTTGAGGGACATACCCTCGGCATGCTTTCGCGGCATGCCGAGGAAGAGCTTATATTCTCTCGTGCTCCATACAGTGCACTTCCTTGCCCTCGTGACCCGTCCCGATACCATCTGGAGGCGGGTCCTACCAGCTGACGAGGGCAAGAGGCCCCGGTGGAGGGAACTTTATTCTGATTTAGTTCCACGACCCACCGGGGACTTGAGTTGGAGAGTGCTCCATGGTGCACTGAGCACGGGAGAGTACTTAGCTAAATTCACGGACTCTCCCTCCACTTGTCCATTCTGTGGCAAGGGAGAGTCCGTGTATCATGTTTATTTTAGTTGCGCCAGACTGCAGCCCCTCTTGTCACTCTTGAGGGGCCTCCTCCTGCAGTTCTGGCTGCATTTCTCCCCTCACATTTTTATTTTTGGGCGCCCAGTGTCCCGGGGCAATAAGGCCAGGGACCTCCTCGTCAACCTGCTCCTGGCATTAGCCAAGTTGGCTATATATAAGTCCAGGAAGCAGTGTTTGATAGGGGGGGTTCCCTTGTCACCTGAGGCCATGTTCCGGGTGCTGGTGCGCTCCCGTATCCGGGCAGAGTACCACCTGGCTTTGTCTACTGGGGGAATGGATGAGTTTGTCTCCCAGTGGGCTGTAGATGGTGTGCTCTGCTCGGTATCCCCCCATCCGGTTTCTTTTTCTTTCAACCTCCTAATATGATTTTTATTTAGTTTACAGAAAATGTTTTCTCATAATTTTAAAATACACTGTGCAAGTTCAACCAATCCAGTCCACATTTAAAAAACCCAAACTTTTATTTTCTTAAATCTAAGTGCATTTGCCTGACCGTCAATCAAAGTTCATTTGCTTGACCGCTACCCATAGTGTGTGTCTTGCTTACAAGTACTGTGCCAAGTTCAACCAATCCAGTCTAGTTGGGGTACAAACACTCCACATTTAAAAAACCCAAACTTTAATTTTCTTAAATCTAAGTGCATTTGCCTGACCGTCAATCAAAGTTCATTTGCTTGACCGCTAGCCAGAGTGTGTGTCTTGCTTACAAGTATTGTGCCAAGTTCAACCAATCCAGTCTAGTTGGGGTACCAACAGTCCACATTTAAAAAAAAAATGACAGGCAGAGGCAGGACACCCCGCAGAGGCCGTCGTGGTCGTGGTGCTGTGATTCCCTTTGGCCCTACAATAATGCCCAGTGTTCAGAGGCCAGTTACCCTGAACTTGAAAAGTTCAGAGGACGTAGTTGACTGGCTAACACAGGACACCCAATCTTCTACAGCTTCCGCTTGGAACATTGACGCACCATCCTCCTCCAGCTTAGCTTCGGGCACCTCTCAAGTTACCACTCACCCGCCTGCCGCCACCACCAACACTAGTACCACAGCCAATTCAATTGATCAGTCAGAAGAGTTATTTACACATCAGTTTGAAGAAATGAGTGATGCGCAACTATTATTGCCAGAGAATGTAGATAACAGGGATATGTCTCAGTCAGGCAGCATTACACACATGTACGTACGATGTGATGATGATGATGATGATGTACCCGCTGCTGCTTCCTTTGTTCAGTTGTCATATACAAGTGAGGCGGGTGATGATGATGACGATGCGTCCGTGGATGTCACGTGGGTGCCTGCTAGAAGAGAAGAAGAACAGGGGGAAAGTTCAGATGGGGAGACAGAGAGGAGGAGGAGACGAGTTGGAAGTAGAGGGAGGTCATCGCAACGAGCAAGTGGCACAGTCAGACAGCATGCATCAGCACCCGGGGTCAGCCAGACAGCACGCCAATTAACGCATGCTGTTGCCACCACCAGAATGCCGTCACCGCCGAGCTCAGCAGTGTGGCATGTTTTTTGTGTGTCTGCCTCTGACAACAGCGATGCCATTTGCAACCTGTGCCAAAAGAAACTGAGTCGTGGGAAGTCCAACACCCACCTAGGTTTTGCGAAGGCACATGATGTCACATCACAAACGCCAATGGGATAAACACATGAGTACAAGCAGCACACAAACTCAAAGCCGCCATCCTCCTCCTGGTCCAGCATCTTCATCCACATCAACCACTGCTGTCCTCCTTGCCCCCTGTCAACTCTCCACCACTCCGTCTCTCGCCTCTTGCTGTTCCTGCTCATCTCCCCACAGTCAGGTGTCTGTCAAGGGCATGTTTGAGCGTAAGAAGCCAATGCCACAAAGTCACCCCCTTGCCCGGCGTCTGACAGCTGGCTTGTCTGAACTCTTGGCCCGCCAGCTTTTACCATACAAGCTGGTGGAGTCTGAGGCGTTCAAAAAGTTTTTAGCGATTGGGATACCGCAGTGGAAGGTACCCGGCCGAAATGTCTTTGCCCAAAAGGCAATCCCCAACCTGTACTCAATTGTGCAAAAGGAAGTAATGGCATCTCTGGCACACAGTGTTGGGGCAAGTGTCCATCTGACCACTGATACCTGGTCTGCAAAGCATGGTCAGGGCAGGTATATCACCTATACTGCACAGTGGGCAAACCTGCTGACGCCTGCCAAGCATGGAATGCGTGGCTCTGCAGAGGAGTTGGTGACACCGCCACGACTTGCAGGCAGGTTTGCTGCCACCTCCTCTACTCCTCCTACTCCATCCTCTTCCATAACCTCCTCAGCTGAGTCCTCTTCTGCTGCTGCGTCTTGCTCCACATCAACGGTACCCCCCCAGCTCCCCAGATACTATTCCACATCCCGGATACGGCAGTGTCATGCCGTCTTGGGGTTGACTTGCCTCAAAGCAGAGAGTCACACCGGGCCAGCACTCCTGTCCGCCCTGAACGCACAGGTGGATCAATGGCTGACTCCGCACCAACTAGAGATTGGCAAAGTGGTTTGTGACCATGGAAGAAATTTGTTGGCGGCATTGAATTTGGGCAAGTTGACGCATGTGCCGTGCATGGCACATGTGTGTAATCTGATCGTACAACGCTTTGTCCATAAGTATCCAGGCTTACAGGACGTCCTGAAGCAGGCCAGAAAGGTGTGTGGCCAATTCAGGAGTTCCTACACGGCCATGGCGCACTTTTCAGATATCCAGCGGCGAAACAACATGCCAGTGAGGCGCTTGATTTGTGACAGCCCCACACGTTGGAATTCAACACTACTAATGTTCGACCGCCTGCTCCAACAAGAAAAAGCCATTAACGAGTATTTGTATGACCAGGGTGCTAGGACAGCCTCTGCAGAGCTGGGGATTTTTTTTCCACGTTACTGGACGCTCATGCGCAATGCCTGTAGGCTCATGCGTCCTTTTGAGGAGGTGACAAACCTTGTCAGTCGCACCGAAGGCACCATCAGCGACATCATACCATTTGTTTTATTCCTGGAGCGTGCCCTGCGAAGAGTGCTGGATCAGGCCGTAGATGAGCATGACGAGGAAGAGTTGTGGTCACCATCACCACCAGAAACAGCCTTATCAGCATCGCTTGCTGGACCTGCGGCAACGCTGGAAGAGGATTGTGAGGAAGAGGAGTCAGAGGAGGAATGTGGCTTTGAGGGGGAGGAGGAAGACCAATCACAACAGGCATCCCAGGGTGCTCGTTGTCACCTATCTGGTACCCGTGGTGTTGTACGTGGCTGGGGGGAAGAACATATCTTCAGCGAGATCACTGAGGACGAGGAACGGGACATGACTAGCTCGGCATCCAACCTTGTGCAAATGGGGTCTTTCATGCTGTCGTGCCTGTTGCAGGACCCTCGTATAAAAAGGCTGAAGGGGAACGACCTGTACTGGGTGTGCACGCTACTAGACCCCCGGTATAAGCAGAAAGTGCCTGATTTGTTACCAAATTACCGCAAGTCAGAAAGGATGCAGCAGGTCCAAAACAAATTAACAAGTATGCTTTACACAGCATATAAGGGTGATGTCACAGCACAAGGGCAATATAACAGGGGAAGAGGTGAAAGTAATCCACCTCCCAGGACCACGCCGGCAAGGACAGGACGTTTAAAAGACGTGTTGTTGATGGAGGACATGCGGACCTTTTTCAGTCCTACGCATCGCATCAGCCCTTCGGGATCCACCCTCAGAGAACGACTTGACCGACAGGTAGCAGACTACCTCGCCTTAACTGCAGATATCGACACTCTGAGGAGCGATGAACCCCTTGACTGCTGGGTATGCAGGCTAGACCTGTGGCCTGAGCAATCCCAATTTGCAATTGAACTTCTGGCCTGCCCCGCTTCAAGTGTCCTGTCAGAAAGGACCTTCAGTGCAGCAGGAGGTTTTGTCACCGAGAAGAGAAGTCGCCTAGGGCAAAAAAGTCTAGATTGCCACACCTTTATAAAGATGAATGAGGGATGGATCCCGAAGGGACTGACACTAGGCGATACATTCGACTGAAAAAGGCCTGATGACATGAGCTGCTTTCGGCTATAAATGGTCCACACGCTGCTGTATGTTATCTGTGAATGCCGGATGACTTGCGTGAATTATCCGCCACCAACTAGGGTTCAAGAAGAGGTTGTTTTTTGGCACTTTCTGCCTGGGGAACAAAGGTCAATTTTTCTGGCCGCTGCAACAGCAGCCGCTGCAACAATATCTAATTTTTGAATTTCAATTTTTATGCCAGAAGGCGTACAGCATGTAATGGAAAAGAAAGCATATTGAACAGTCTTGCATAACACAACAGTTGTGCAAAAATACATATTTACAATGAAGACATTTTGTTAAAATTAGGTGGCTAGGCCTTCTTTTTTTTACTTTTTTGGTTAATACATTTTCTTTTTTTTTACTGTGATTGCAATTTTTAAGAGAAACCTAAGACATGGTAAAACAGACAATAGTAAAGAGTATATCACCAGTTAACACCAAATTCCTATTATCTATCATCACTCCAGCAGTAGCTTATTATTTACAATATCTAACCTGCTCAATCGCCCTTGGGTTACCCTAGGGCAGGCTTCAGTAGGCGACCTCTCCTTTCCTCGGATGATTTTGCCGCCGGTTGCTTCTGAAGGGTCTCCTCCAGGGCTCCCCCACTCCGGTCCTTCCCCCCGAGTCGCTTCAACCATTAACAAATGTTTTATTTTATTAGGGGGGCACTAAATGGGGATGTTATCCAGGGATCCCAAATTGTCTGGAACTGGGTGATTCTATCCAAGACTACATGGTTAAATCTCTAGTTGAGCAGTAAATAGTTGATTTGTTTTATTAATTCCTGAAAGTTTTAATTTGGGGTTTTCCAACTACTAGCTATGTGTATTTTTTCTTTCAAAAAATATTTTATTAGGTCAATCTTAAACATTTTAGAAGCTAGTAAGCATGTTTCTTCCCATAGTCTTATGACTGCCGAACAGTCCCCCCAGACATGAATAAATGTAGCCTCATTACCACTGTTCCTAAAACATGAGCTGCTCCGTTTTTGATCCCATTTATTAGCTTAAAAGGAGTAATATATGTCCTGTGTAGGACCTTTATTGAAGTCTCAAGCAGACTATAATTTAAAGATCCCCTACTTAAGCCTTGACAACTTTTATCCCATGTGCTATCTGCCAACTCGGTGCCCAAATCCCTCTCCCAGGCTTTGGTATAATATGGTTTGTTTGCCCATGAGTTTTCATTAAATAGTTCATACATGAGGCTAATAATACCAGGCTGAAAGGGGGAATCCCAACATTTTTTGAGTAGCCAGGTGTTTCTTTGCGGGGTTCCCCTACCACTTATCGTATATATAAAATGATGTATCCTGCAAAAAATATAGTGTTCAGCCAGGGGTAAATTGTATCTATCTCCCACCCACTCAAAGGTCATTATTTTGTCGTCATGCCACCATGGACCAACCCTTAGTAGGTTCTGAGACTTCCACCAACTGAGAGAGCTTTCCGGAAGATGTATCTTAAAGTGGGGATTGGGTACAATAGGGGTAAGATCTGATACCCGAGTGTCCAGTTTTTGTGTCCAGTTCATCTCCGTCCATATTTTTAATGAGTGCTTAATCAATGGGTTTTTCAAGTTTCTCAAAAAAGTATACAGGCCTGGAATCCATATTACTGTATCCTATGTATAAGGTGACATGCTTACATTTTCCATAAATACCCAGAGCGGCTGATGTGTTTTGGAGAATGCGCCAGAGGAATGAAAGCCAGCTGCGCTGCCTTGTAATACAGTTTGAGATTCGGGTCCCTACCCTCTTTTGGAAAGACTATGAGGTCGGCCTGATTCAATTAAGGGGGCATAGGTTCTCCATTTAGTATAGCGTTAAACAAAGATGTTAGGTGCGGGGGTAAGCAAGGGCTCAAATTTCTTATAGTACAGATGAGTAAAACCGTCTGGCCCTGGGGACTTGCCAAATTTAAGATCTTGGATTGTAGATTTAACTTCCTCTTGGGATATGTCTAGGTTCAAGCTGTCCAATTGAGGTACAGGTATTCTGTGGTCTTCTTGCTGTAGTAGGAAGGACTCTATGTCAGATCCGCTGCAGCGGGATTGGGATGAATATATGGTCTGATAGAAGTTTTTTAAATGTTTCTTGGATAGCATTGGGGCTAAAGGAGGTTTGGCCATCAGGTAGTCTAAAGATACCATATATTATGTCCTCTCTTGGGGGGTAAAGACACTAATAATTCCTCCAATAAAATTTTGCTCTTTTTTTTGTGGGCAAGGTCCCTGGTTAGCCCCTTGGGTTATCTGTTAAAAAGAGTGGTGCAGAGACTGTGGGGGCTGTAATCCTCCTTGTCCCTGTGTAGCCGTTTAGAATCCCTGCTGCTGCATGTTTCAGCTTTATTAAGGTGTAATTGTACAGTGTTTGACTCAAGTAGCTGCCTGTGCTGGGTCAGTTTGGCTTAATTGCTGGGCCCTTTTCCTGCCAAGATGGCGACCGTCAGTCCATGGGCCTCTATGTCCCCTTCACTACCTTTGTGCCCGCTTGTGTGCTTATTTGGGATGGCCCCCCTTTATATCTCCGGCCCGTGGCCTTGTAAGGGTCGCCCCCTCAATCTCTGAGTGTGGATATGCAGGGATAGGGCGTTGAATCAGGCCTACCTTCTTCTCTGCTCGCTGCAAGATCAACAATACCTAATTTTTCAGGCATGTGTACATGCCTAATTTTTCTGGCCTCTGGTGCTGCACTGTGGCTTCAACAACCAAACCCCCAAAAAAGGCACATAACATGGATTAAACTGATAGGAGTAGTAGTACCAGTGCCACTCATATCTGTTGTCACAGTAGCTTGGACGCATAGTACCAATCTGTCAAAACCTGTAATGATGAATGAGGTCTAGAGTAGCCTGGTTCCCTTATCCTCTACAGGTTGAGACCTAATGTTTGGGTGACTCCAGACCAACACATGAGTACAAGCAGCACACAAACTCAAAGCCGCCATCCTCCTCCTGGTGCAGCATCATAAGCCACATCAACCACTGCTGTCCTCCTTGCCCCCTCTCAACCATCCGCCACTCCGTCTCTCGCCTTGAGCAGTTCCTGCTCATCTGTCCATAGTCAGGTGCCTGTAAAGGACATGTTTGAGCGTAAGAAGCTAATGTCACAAAGTGCCCCAAAATTGAAGTGATACGACCAACAAAGCATCTTTTTCCATCTCCTGGTTCTAAAAATCCAGGCCTTATACACGCCCCCTGATAGGTGACGTAACAAGTATTAAACTGATAAGAGTAGTACTTACAAACACGCCACTCCTATCTGGTGGCACCTTTGACTGCACGTGCCGTGCCCCAAAATTGAAGTGATACGACCAACAAAGCATCTTTTTCCATCTCCTGGTTCGCAAAATCCAGGCCTTATACACGCCCCCTGATAGGTGATGTAACAAGTATTAAACTGATAAGAGTAGTACTACTTAACACACCTTATAATAATGCAGAGAGAGGCAATGCAGTGAGAGGAGTCTGAAGAAGAGGAGTCAGAGGAGGAAGGTGGCCTTGAGGAGGTGGAAGACCAAACACAGCAGGCGTCCCAGGGGCTTGTTGTCACCTTTCGGGGACCCTTTGTGTTGTACGTGGCTGGGTTGAGGAAGAGACCTTCAATGACATCAGTGAGGACAAGGAACGGGACATGGCTAGCTTGGTATCCAACCTTGTGCAAATGGTGAGTTTGCGGTTGTGCAAATGGACTGTTTGTGGTTGTTTGCGGTGCATTAAACGGGGAGTTTGGTCTGTCACTGTGAAGCGGGCCTAACCCTTACACTACCTGATCGATACAACATCATACCTGATGTTTTAAAGCACGTTATTCCAAACAATTTAGGAATGTTAGTTAATTTATGCCCTTTATGGCTTAAAACCAGACTCCATGGATCCCCCTCCGGCATGCCACAGTCCAGGTGTTAGTCCCGTTGAAACAACTTTCCCATCACTATTGTGGCCAGAAAGAGTCCCTGTGGGTTTTAAAATTCGCCTGCCCATTGAAGTCTATGGCGGTTCGCCGATGTTCGCCGGTTCGCGAACATTTGCGGCGGTTCGCGTTCGCGGTTCGCGAACCGAAAATTTTATGTTCGCAACATCACTACCTCAGACCAATCCACTGTCCAAGTAGTTTCTAACCTGTTATCAGATCTCTTTTAAACCAGACCATCAACAATCTTCCTAGGCCAAGCATAGTGCATAAATACAACAATACTTCAGCTAGTTTACCTCCCCCTTTTGGGTCACATGTAGGCCTATTCCCTAATTCCCAACATCTACAGCGCCGCCCTTATAATATTCCATTAATCACATTTCCTTATTACAAATATAGACTGCTTACCTGAGTGTAACCTGGGAGAGAACTGATTTTAGCCAAATTGTCCAGATCAGACATCACCTCTTACTAGGTCTCCTCTAAAAATTATTATTTTGCAGTTTCAAGACATCAGCATGTTTTACTTAGTTATATATCTAAGTCATGGAATGGTTTGCTTTTGTAACATTGTGTATTAATTGCAGGCTAAAAATAAATGCATATAATTATGGGTATGACTAGCTAACTATCTAAATATGCACACACCATCAACTGAAATGATTAACTTAGTGTAAGCACATTCCCTGTTTATTACCAGGCAGAATATTGTAACTGGCGCAGATAGCAGTGCCAAAAAGATACTACTATGTCTGTTGCTTAATTAAATATTAGGATATACAATGTATGATCCTTATATTAAAACTCTCAGTTACACATCATTTGGTTAAGAAACGCTCAGGTGTTGTGCAATCGTCTTTTATTAATATGCTGGGAACTCTCTGGTCTCTGAGAGCCATGAACACCAATTGTTACCAATCTAAACATGGACTGAGCCACAACAAGAAGAGGTTGGGTAGCAACAGTAACCATGATGCTAGAGTATAAAAGAATTCAGCAACATGTATAACAAAAGATAAATTGGATTAGATTTACTTTTACTAGGTTCCTACTACATATCATGAATAAATGTTTATAGATCTGTTGAATTATATGAAGAACACCAGTAATCACAGGCAATTTGCTACAATTACCTAAATATAACAACATCATATATAATATGAATTTAAGTGGCTAAATGATACTTGTGATAATGGGCATGAACAAGAAGCATTAACTGTATTATCCTATGATCAAGAGGAATATAAGAGTAGAACATGGAAAATATTTGTTATGCTTAGTCATAATACTAGTATCCCAATTTTTTAAATGTTTGGGAATTGGTTATGTTGAATATGTTATTTCTCTCTCTAATAAAAGGTGCTGGCACTATAATCAGTCTTGTCATATTTTTCTACAATAATGTAAATACATGCATAGCCATTAAGGGATGTTATCAATTACAAGCGTGAAAATTTAACTTTGCCAAGACCACCACTTCTTATTTACCTAACTACAATCACCAAGGATGCTTTTGGAGATACCATCCCTGTGGGCAGGGCAGAACGCTGTGATTGGTAGAGCAGATGGTGGGGCAGTGGCCAATCCCTTATATGGCAGCATCTTTTTTCCTCTTAAGTAATCACGTAATCACGTAATGCGTCAGGCGAAGACGCTGAGAGATGTAGAAGGCTGTTTACAGAGCTAACTAGAATCTTAAGTCAAAAGTCCAGACTCTCTGAGTTAAAACATTGTTTTTTTTTAACTTAATACATACATTCAGGGCAATCCCAGCACTACTGGAATAGCAACAGTTGCATATCCTTAAAGAAATAGAGTGGTATGAGTGGAGAAAATTGAAAAGGAAAGCCTAGATTTGCTTATATGAA
This sequence comes from Discoglossus pictus, assembly GCA_027410445.1. Classification (NCBI taxonomy): domain Eukaryota; kingdom Metazoa; phylum Chordata; class Amphibia; order Anura; family Alytidae; genus Discoglossus; species Discoglossus pictus. The sequence goes on from CM050167.1 coordinate 89,697,778, forward strand.
ATTGCATGTTGGAGTGGAGATTAAGAACAGCATTTATTTGGGTCACCCATTAATTAACTCTTGGTTTAAAGGGGATTTTTCTTTCTCTGTTATAATATAAACCCGTGAATACATTCATTTTATTTATACATTTTTATCCAATATCTAAAAATAAACAGCTGATTATTTAACAGTGTATGAGACCTGCCTGACAGTTGTAGCTGACATTTCCTAAGCAGCTAAAAAACTACAATTCATTGAAACTACAAAATCTTTATTTATAAACATACAAACAGATATATATCCCACTAGCTCTCCTGGACTGTACACTGACCTTTTACTTACTTTAATTACTTCCCAGTAATTCTGCATTTTGTGCCAAGGAACAATAGTATATTTAAAGATACTAACTGCACAGGGACCCTTGCAAAAATCAAGGGCAAACTCACCTTGGTGGGAGTCAATACATTTTATAGGATTCTTTCAGAATAGCTCTGGAATTACCTTTTCAAAACTCCTGTGAGTCAGTCTTCTGTGTGTTGTTACAGGAGCCATGGAATGGAGGCCTATGTTTGCAATTAAATGATTTTGCAAAAAATAGAACACACCCAAATCCACACTAGAAAAAACTAAACTTGCTTTCTAACTCAAAGCAAGAACCTCAGGAAAGCATATTTACAATTCAATTATCTTCACATTTCAAAAACAAAAACAGCCCTATCAAAAGAAAAACTGCATTTAAAGATTACGATAACAACAATGTCAACCTTCTACTTTTGCAGGAAACACACTTTTTCCAAATACTCTTTTCCAAAAAACTTTCCTACATACATATTAGCTTCTGGAGAAACTAAAAAAGCTAATGGGAACAAGGTATCTTCATATATATATATAAGGTATATTCATATACAGTATATACTGTAACAACAGCAAATATATATGCATAAAACACAAACAGAAAATAATTCTTCAATATACTTGATGAAAAGGTACTAAAAATTAAGCAAGGCATACTCATTATGGGATATGATTTTAATGTAGCTTTAATAAACTACTTAGAGAGATCTAGATGCATAATCTATAAACACCCATATGAGTTAGCAGATATTACATGCTTATTGCAATGGTTACAAATACTGCATATACATGAATGCCAAAATCCTACAGAATGGGATTATACTTTCTATTCTCATGTATATAATAGCTATTTTAGGATAGACTACATCATGATAGACCAACAATTACTACCACAAGTTTTGTTTTCTTACATTCATAATATAGTATGGTTGGATCATGCCATTAGTGAGGCTTCACAAAATATAATTTAGCCACAAAGTCAGCCTGGTAAATGGTGCATTAATGACAATATAATAACAACTCCTGCTGTTAGAATAATAATTAATAAGGCAACCAAAGATTTTTACATTTAGAAGACAGACCAGATTAATCAAATTTGTCATGCAATTAGCAAATGACAAACATATTACAATGTATAGAATAATATATTTTACTGAGTTCAACTATCAATTTCTAGACAAGTATACGCCTTATGCAGAACTGTGTTTATTGAAACAACAGCAAACCAAGAATATACTTTTGGATGTATCAAAACTTGTAAACTTTGCTTTTTAGATAGATCACAATGTAAAATCAATGTGAGGTTTATCAAAATCCTTTTAAATGATTGGATGACAATCAATGTTAAAAGATGCTATATTCTGTTAGTTCAATTTATAAATTAATAAGAAGTATATAAAATCTTATCACACTTGGATAAGCAATCAGATGTATATTCCATAGACTATAATTGGTATTTATATTTAGTGAAATGGCATGTTACTCTATGAAAACAGTAAATAGCAAAATCAGGTATAAAACCTACATGCCAGCCAGAATAGAATATATACTGAAATAATATTAAACTACTTAGGTTATATTGTAGCTAAACAGAATTGTTACATATATATTGGATTATGCCAGGATTTTATAACAGAATTGATTAACTTAATTTATCAAAGCAATCAGTATGTTCTTGATATAATGGACCCAAGCAGAAAATTACAGATTGGGACTCATGTCTGGACAAATGACTCCTGATAC